>CM057386.1:482500-1070000 GCA_030015415.1 Cynopterus sphinx
AGTTTTTGGCTTCATAAGCTTTTCCAGTTTTTCAGGAGATAAAAGAAACCCTACCCACTAAAATAGAGGACTCTAAATCAGCTCATGATGTGGGGAAACACGTTTGCATCATTTCTTGCTTTTAAGTGACCAGAATATATTTACAAGACATCATTTGTAAATGTGCATTAACACCAAAGACACCAAAACCAGTGGGCACACCAAGAGCGTTATTTGGTAAGTCATGCCCTGAAAAATCGATGCCATGATAACAGTTTTAAAAGTCGGCATGCGGGAATTTAAGTCAGGGGCAAGCACCTCGGAGCAAACAAATTAGCGGGACGAGGCGAAAGGCATGCTTGTCCTGCCCTCTGCGAAACCACTTGGTTCTCCCTTTTCCTGATGCCAGGACCCATTTAAAAAAGGCATTTCTTTTACTTTGAAACTCCCTTTCTGGGTAGGTCAGTTCTGAGGATTTTTGTACCAGGTCTCCAGCATTTGGCTGTGCAGTCACTGCACGCGCTCGCTAAGTGTGGCTGGCGCTACCTGCCCACCTGGGCAGGGCTCCTGGCAGGGGCCCCGCACCCCACCAGGCCGGCTGCACCTGCAGTGTGGGTTCGGCGCTGTGTGTGTGCCGAGGACGGGCACCTCCCGCCCTGCAAGTCACATCGTCCTAGCGCGTGAGCGCGCGGATGAAAGGAGAGCCGTGGGAAGCGCTCTGGCTCTAGACGAGCTGCTTGTCAGAAGTGTTTTCTGGGGAGGGGGCGTTGCGAAGGGGCGGGTGAGCCCAGCTCCCTTGTTTGCCGAGTGGCATTTTCTGGGGGGACTCGTGTTGGGTGGCACATGGCCAAGTCTGAAGGGAACACATCTTCATTGATGTGCCTATTGTTGCTGGTTCTTATTCATGGTATTTAAACAACTCATGCAGGTTTTGACAGCTTTTCCCTGTCTCATATTTACACAAGACTTTTTATTTTGGTAACATTTCTGAAGGCCAGGGTCCCGGGGCCTGGGGGAGAGCGGCGGGGTCAAGGCCGGCGTGGCTGTGGCTGAACCCCTCCAAGGCTCAGGCCAGGAAAGGGTGCTAAAACCATTTGTCCTTAGGACTCAGGAAAGAGCCGCGGACCTAGGTTAGTCTGCTGGGCAGGTCAGCCACCTTGCAGAGGAAGTGGACACGGAGCGAGGAGGACTGCAGGGCGCTCGCCTGGCAGCCGTGCACACCCAGCTCCCGTCAGGATCACAGGCGATGCTCGGCCCGTGTGGCCGGGGCCTTTGGTTTTCTGTGTAATGAGTGAGAAGTCCAGTGCTCTGTCCCCTCGCCGAGGGCTGGTAGCTGTGGCTGCCGGAGGTCTGGTTATCAGCGTCTTTATGGTGATCTCCCCGGATCCTCGGTGCTCACGCCGCTGGGCACGTTTCCATGTCTGCAGTGGTGTCTTGTCAGGGTGGACCAACGTGATTCCAGTCCCTCTGTGAATACAGGACCTGTCAGATGTGTAACAGGAAAGGTTCAAAAATAAAGTTCAGCATGACTCGAAATGAAATAACAGTCCTGTGAGGGCCGCAGAGAATACCCGTGGGGCTGGAGAGCTTGGGGGGTGGGCATGGTCGGAGGCTGCTCCGTCAATCAATCTGGCCTCGGGGGTGCGTGAGGAACGCAGGTCTACCTCGGACATTTTCAGCGGGGGCAGCTTATGTATGTCCCTAATAGGATGGTAATTTTCTATCGCATGCCATTAGATTGCAACACGTTTTTTTAGGGAAAGATGTTATCTTTATGGAGTTGACTTATTTGCAAACTTAACATAAGCTTTCAAACCCACAGAAAATATGGCAGTGTGTTTATATTTAAAATGGATTTTTAAAAATCCAGTGAGTTACTGTGAATTTACTTACCACCCAGTAATACTGGGATAAAAATAATTTATGCTCCTATTTTAATTAAAAGCAAATCATTTTTGTAAAGTGACAGGAGCTCAGTCTAGTGGTTAGAGCATGCAGTGGAGTAAAGATGCATTTAGCTTCCCTATCTGCTTAGGTCTGGATGAGCTGCCTGGTTGGGGGCAGGCTCTTCTCTCTCCCTGAACAGATTTTTGCAGTCCTGACAGGTCCACCAAATCCATCAAAACACTCTGTGTATAGTCACTAACACTTTGGTTAGCATCCTGCGTGTCCAAATCCCAAGCCCTGGTCTGAGATGTTGACAGTGGACATCGAGGGTAGAAAGACCACTTCAGGTTAGCAGGACTGGAGCTCAGCCCAGTGAGGGGTGTAGGGTTCTCATTTTACCACCAAAGCTGGAAGGGAGAAGAGCGGCATGCCGTGTTTGAAGGTTCTGCCACTGGGAGATGTCCACCACAGAGACTGGCCCATGTCCCAAATTCAAGAGTACGGAGGACATGACAAAAGGGAGGGGGTATGAATAGAGACAACGGTCATAGTGGTCATAGGAGATGCCACAGCCCACAACCACACTTACTCCACGTTCCCTCTTCCAATGCCTAGCTATTGAGCACCTACTCTTTACCTGGTGTGAAGGTGAGCCAGGACTGTGGGCTGGAGCACCCGGGGAAGGCTCCTTAGCTCAGGGAGAGCATTGCTGGGGCCTGAGCATTGCCGACGTTCTTCAGCAGCACAAATGAAGTGCAGGGAGTTGTCTCTGTCTTCCAAGGGTCATAGGCATGTGGGGGACCCAAGGCAACATGGTAGCCCTGGGCAGCAATAGTGCAAGCAGCTTACGGTGGAGTGCTGACTTCCATGAAGTAGTTAGTAAGGGGGCGAGAGCAGACCCCGCCTATTGTCCAAATCTGTCACTTCTGTAGGCATTAGGATGGGACAGGCTGGTGTGGACTGTTGCAAAGTCCTGAACTTGGAGTCTGAGATCGGAGTTTGACTCGAGTCATCTGCACAGTGGCCCTATGATGTGGGCAAGGGCCTGTACCCGTGTGCTGTCTGCCACCAGGACGTGCCGAGGCTAGGATGCAAGGCGCGAGAACACGCTTTGTGCACTGTACGGTACAGTGCAGGGGCGTGGTGACTTATCTTGTGTTCTTTGCTTGTCACTTGCACCAGCTTCTTTGTGATCCCTGCAAAGGAGAGACTTTGCACCTCCCCCAGGACTGAGTAGACAGGTAGGCATCAATAAACAAGCATCGGTTGGTAGGTGGTGGGTGGATGGATGAATTTATATTTGTTGCTTCCAGAGGTGTCTAAGACCTTCCTAACAATAGTGCCAGAAAATGAGGAGCAGAGGAGCTTTTAACTGGAAATGAACAGACGCATCTGTCTTCTCTCCCCATCGTAATGAGCATGGACGCACCATTTTGGTTTCTGCCAAGATGCAGGAGTGAAGCAGGAGGGGAGGAGTGCGAGGAGCTCACTTCCGGTTGCTCTGTGGGCACTTTCCCGCCGGGGAGTCCTCTCGTATGTGATGGCCTTGAAAGTTGTCGCATTTCCTCCCTCCTACATCAAAGGCCACCAAACCTGTGCGTGTGGCGGAAAGTTTCTGTTAAGCCACGCATGTGCCAGACCCCGTAGAGGTCCTGGATGAACACATCAGGAGATGACAGTTCCTGTCTCTGAGCTGCTGGGGAACTTGACGCTCACTTCTAGGAAATAATTAGAAATGGCCAGGAATATAGCTTTGGTTCTCACAGTGAGTGCGACAGAGTTAAGGGCGTAAGACTTGGATACAGACCCGCCTGTGTCCAAGCTGTTCTATTTATTTATGGCCCTGTTAACTCTGTGTAACTTGGGGAAGTAGCTTAACTGCTCTGGGCCTCAGGTTCTTTGTTGGTCAAATGCGTATGAATAGCATCTCTGTGCTGTCACTGCTACCGATATTTCAGGAGAGATGTATGCAACTGTTTGCTGCTGCCATCAGCCACACCCCAAACTACTGTCAAAGTCAGTCCGAGATGGGGGCGGTCACTGTGGGTTGGAATAGTCAGGAAGATGTCGTGACAAAGGAAGAGAGACTGCTGGACAGTGACATTTCCTGCCCCAGTTCTGGAGAAGCAGAGCATGAACCTGTGAACGCCTTTTGCCTGATGAGGGCTGAAGGGCTTGTCTCTCTTCTGCTGCTGCAGGAGCCAGGAAGACAGAAGAGCCGGGCAGCCCGTCTCCCAAGACATCAGGTTGAAACACCTGGGTGGAGAGGAAAACCGGGTGAGAGGGACCTCGACAGCCAGAGAGTGACTAGAAATTAGGAGCGGAGGCTGGGGTCAGCCTGGGGACTCCTCGCATATTCAACATGAAGCTTTCCTGAACCACCGAGTATAAAACTGATCAACCCTTTCCACTGACACCCTGCAGACCCCTTTCCTCAGCACCTAGAGCCATCTACCGTATTACATCGTTTATTTAACTGTTTTTATTTGTACCACAACTCCTTCCTCCTGGAATGTGAGATCTTAAAGGGAGTCACTTCATTGACTATGTCCCCAGGGCATAGGACAGTACGTGGCCCAGAGGGCATGCTTCACAGCATATTCATATGGAAGGTTGAATTGGAGCAAAGACTTGAAGGAGGTGACTTATGGAGACCAATTAAGAGGGTGACACAAGAACACAGATGAGTAAGAGTGATGGCCTGGGTCACAGCGGCTGTGGTATGTGCTCCTCTGAGCGGCTGGAGAGCCAGCGGGGTTTGCCCATCGGCTGGATGTGGGGTGAGAGAAGGAGAAATAGCTGGGGATGGATCTAAGTTTTGGGGCCGGGTCAAGGAAAGGTTGACGCTGCGGTTGCCTTCGATAGAGAACTGTGCAGGCTCAGCTGGGTGAGGGAGGAGGACCGGGGGTCAGTTTTGGGCACAGAAAATGTGCACATGCTCATTAGACATCAAACCGGCGTGCCGGGTGAGCAGTTGAATATGTGAAGTGTCAGGAAGAGGTCCTCCCTGGTTCTAAATGTGCCGAGTGTGTCATGTGTGGATGCAGCTTAAAGCTGCGAAACCAGATCTGCTCATCAGCATGTGACTACGAAGACGTAAGAAAGGAGGTCCCAGAACTGAGTGCTGAAGCACCTTCTCCACCGAGGTCAGCAAGGTGAAGCGGATTCAGCAAAGGAAGCGGAAAAATTGCACCAGTGCCTCGGGAGGAAGACCAGTAGGGCACGATGCAGGCCAGTGTCCCAAGGAACAGGGAAGAGTCAGCTGCTTCCGACGCCCCCGAGGACCGAGATGTATCCCCATTAGACTTGTCAGCGTCGAGGCCATCGTTGACCTTGATTCCACTGCACTGTTTACACGTGGCTACTAGGAGTGTTCCGCCGAGTCGGGTGCGAAAGACCTGAGTTCTCGTTTGCCACATCCTTTTCTGTGTGGCTCTGGGAAAGTCACGCAGTTTGTCTGAGTCACGTTCGCTTTTCTGTCATCTGTACGTGTGAGGGGATGTTCAACACTGTCCATCCCAGCTGGGGTCAGTCTCCCTCTCACGACACGTCAGGTTGATAATTTTCATCGGAGTAACCTAGGGGAAGCCCGACGTCCCCTCTCAGAGACGTGGGGTGCGTTGCTGTGTTTTCATAAGCTTGTGCCGCTCCACCTGCGTGCGGGATCCGGCCATGACGTGCGACTGGCGTCTTCTGGTGCTCGCTGAAACGCAGAGCCCAGTCTTTCTTTAATCGCTGTTCCTGTGTAAAATCTCACCAAAGGGAGCACAAACAGAACGCAGCATAGATGGAAAGAGAGACAGAGACATCTATGCCATAGCAGCGCGGGAGACTTCAAACTCCACGGACTCCGCTCGGCGGGGCTGGCGGGCCTCCCCGCTCGCTGTCCGCTCCCTTCCGAGCAGAGGCCCTCCCTACCAGGCAGCGACCGACCGCAGAGCCTCCGGGCTCCACCGCAGCTCTCCAGGGGGCCGCCCTGGGGGGCGCCCTTGGTGTGGGGCCTCCCTGGTGGCAGGGGGCAGCCTCGCACCTGTGAGCGGACCCCGTGCCCGGAGGCGTCGCGTTGCTTCTCCGGCCGCCGCGCCGGCCTTCGCTAGCCGCGAGGCCCATCCAGAGACGAGGGAACGAGAGAACGGCCGAGGCCAGCCCGGTGCCGCGCATCTCGCGGGGCTGTAGGGGCAGCGGCCTGGCCCCAGGCCCGTGCACTCGGGCTCCAGGGAAGGGTGCCTCTTCGCAGAGAGAAGCGCTCACGGACGCGCCTCTCCCTGTCCCCAGTGGTCGGTATGTGGCTCAGTTCTGAGGCTGGAAGCAGCCGGCTTGTGGCAGGGAGATCTGGGGACTGAGCCCCCCACGAGGCGGCCGGCTCCGTTGCTCTGGCAGGGGGCCGTGTGGCTGCGGGCCAGGGTGTGGTCAACGACACGGACGTTCATTGCTCCCTGCCCGGGCCTTGTCCGTGAAGGCGGTGATTCATTCTGCCGATAAGGCGACGTGTGGGTTCTGGTGACGGCGGCGTTTTCCAGGTGGTTTGTTGACACTGACATTGTCGGTAAATTCATCCGTGTCACTTTCAGGCTTCTGGGGAGCACGGCGCTGCAGCTTCCTGTCTGCCGCCGCCTCTGTCTCCGAGCTGGCCGGCAGCCTAGCACGCGAGGGGCAGGCGGCCTCCGAGCACGTCTCACGCGCTGCCTGTCTGCACGCCAGGCTCAGCCTCGGGGCTCCCAGGCAGTGCCGGGGGCTCCGCAGTCGAGGGGCGGTCAGAGAAGACCGGGGCGTGCTCGTGCAAGAGTGGACCCCGAGTCCCCCCGCCGCCTGGCTGTCCGTGCCGCTCCCTCTGCGTGGCCTAGGCACGGCCAGCGTGTTCTAGAAGCCAGCCTCTCCCCGGATGCCCCTACGGAAGGCCTTCGGCAGGATGGCGGAGCGGAGTGCGGGACGATTCTCAGGTTCCGGTCCCGGAGCGCTTTCCTTACGTGCAAAGCATTTGTCCTTTGAAAGGAACCCATATGTTTGTGTAACTGACATGAAGCAAGATTGACTCCGAGAAGATTTAGCTTAATGTCTGCCCGCGCGGCGCGGGGCCGCGTCTGCGGGATGTGCATTAAAGGCCCTGGCGGGGCGCGCCTCGTCACGTATGATATCGGGCACGCAAATGTGACGTGAAGCCCATGTGCTCTTGAGGGTAATTTGATGTGCCAGCCCGCTCGATGGGCAGAGAAGCTATAAACATAGTTGTCACAAGTGAGAACGAGCTCAGGGTCGGAGCAGGCTGGAGAGGCGAGCGGCGCTGGGGCCTGTCTCCAGGCCCTAGCGAAAGTGCTAATTAGCGTATTAGAGAGTTTCCGGGCGAACAGCCTGTCCAGCAGACCGTTAACCACTTACTCTCTTGCCCTGGCTTCTCCAGCCTCCTTTTCCAGTCAAGGCAAGTCCAGGAAGGAGGGAGGCAAATGGAATTACGCTACAGAAGGGAGGCTTTCGGGAGCCTTTGCTAAAAAGAGGAGGCCAACAGGGCACATGGCTGTCTGATGTTTATAGGAATAAGTACACATTTAATCTACATAATCATTAATCTTTCTTTATGTAAAAATGATTAGTAAATAGGGTTTTTAAGCAACTGTTTAGTTTATACATTGGCATCATAGATTAACTTATTTCTAAAACACTTGATTTTATCACTCTGCCTAATGATTTGTCACATGATTTATTGGGTAATATGATAAATCATGTGCGATTTATTGTTTATCCTATAAAGAGTGCAACAATTCATTAAACAGTGATGAAACTCCGCAGCCGTGCAGGAAAGCCCACCTTGCTGGCTGCCGCGTTCGCCGGCGGTGGAGCGGTCCCTTCCGGTGCCAGGCTTACAGCACGGGGCAGTTGGACTGAGCCTAAATTAGACAGTTTGAGAAAATAATGGTGTAGTCATAATCTTATACTCTAGCCATATTTATTTTATATGGAAAAATAAAGTCGAAAGCCTGATGGGTGTTAAATCTGTGGATTTATTTGTCATAATAAACGTGGCATTCTTTGTTACGAAGGCATTAAACTTAATGGCAGTGTTTCATAATCCTGCATGGCAGTTGTGTTTTCCTTTCTCCGGCTTTATTTCAGGCCAGAGCACCTGCTGAACGGGTCTTTGGGATGTTTCTGGGTGTTGTTGTTCAAGCTCAGAACACACCTTGGGACATGAGGACTCGGGGAGAGGTACAGAGCTGAAGACAGAGCCAGAACCGGGGTCCAAAGTTAGGCCCTGACCTCTGATCTCGAACCTCCTCTCAGACACAGGGACCACTTTTAAGTGACGTTCATTTACTAGAGGTCAAGACCAAGAGAACTGGCCATTCCTCTCACCTCGTGGGAGAGATCAGGCGTTGCCCAGCTTGTCCAGGCTGGGCCTCTTGTCCTCCTGTTCTTTGCTGTCTGTTCCTTTCTGTGTTAGGGGTGTCTGCTGGCCCAGCTTCTAGGCTTCTTTTCCTTTCCTGTCAGTACCAGTGACCTCACCAGGTCACCCATGGCTCCCGTGTGCATGTGAGTCCTTAAACTTTGACAGAGCAGGACATCCACTGACCACTCAGATGGAGCACAGGACCTAAGCCAGGCCAACCAGAGCTGCATTTAGTGAAAAAGGCTGAGGAAAGTACACAACAGAAGTAAGCCTGGAGCTGCTGGTGGCCATCTGTCTTCCTGACGACACTGATAGTGCCTCTGAGAGCGAAGCTTGCACAGGCGAGGAAGACTGGAGAGACTCGACCCTGTGGTCATTAGAAGAGGCTATTATGGGAGCCCCTGGATCCAGCCCTACCTGAAGCAACATACCTTCGGGATCTTTCTCATCCTTGTTTTCTTTATTGTTTAAGCCAATGTGACATAAATTTAAAATTTTTAAAGTCTCGTTAATACACCAGCTCTCCCACAGGCCAGGATCATATCCTTCATCAGGAAACTTCTTATGTGGAGAAGAAGGGGTATTTCACCCCTCGTTTCCTCTCTCCATCTCCGTGAGGGCATGTGCACTGTGGGTCCCTGAGTGCAGGCTTTGGCAGTGGCACCCTGGGACTCTCACCTGACCCAGAATAGTCCTACCTTGATCTGCTTTCTCTACTGGGCGTCCATGCCCAATTTCACTTCAGCAAGCAGTTCAGCCCTTCAGACGGGGTCTGTGGCCCCTTCCGCGGAGTGTAAGCCCCTGCACACCGTGCCCGGGATCCGAGCATGCCGCGTTTTCCCACGGCAGGTCCGAGCGAACACGGACCATTCTTTGGTTAATTGAGGGAAATGAGGATAAGCTGAGTGCGAACGGCGATGTTTGTGAGGTCGCCGCGACGCCAGGCAGGTCTTTGGTGGAGGCTGCGCTCCCCACGCGGAGGGAGCGGGGCCCGCTGCAGACGGCCACACACGCCTTGCTGCTCCTCCCGTTGAATCTGCAGCCTGAGTCCCGCTCCTGAGTTTGGGATGGCCTCAGCCATCGGCTTGATCGCTAGGTCGTGACCCAGGGTGTTCCGGCCCTGCCACTGCTAGGTCCTTGGAGCTTGAGCCGGTTCTTTTCCAACGCCAACCCCGAGGGAAGCCAGCCCTGGAAGATGTGTCTTGAGACCGTCGGCGGTGAGTAGGGCCAGCCGGCTGTGTAGACGGGCGCAGGAAGGGAGGCCTGGCCGACTCCTGCTCCTCCAGCCTTTCCAGCCCAGGCACCAGTCACGTGAGTGCAGAAGCCTCTGGATGACTCTAGCCCCAACTGTCTGTAAGCACGTACCGTCTGGTCACTGACTGAACGGGGAGGTAACTCGAGTTCGGGGTGTTTTGCTGTGCAGAGACCATGACCAGACCTGGCGGGTGCGCCTTTGCTGCCGACACGCCACGCGTGACTCTCCAGTGTATTGAGGACTCTGAGTCACATGATCGCTAATGGTCCTCTGACCTTCATAATGCAATGGCGCCGTGTATCCTTGGAGCTACTCTTCCCATCGGGCCCCGACACTGGTTGGGAGTGCCCGATGCAGCAGGAGGACCCTGTGCTCTGTCCTTTCTCTGCCAGTAAGGAGCTGGGCGCCTTGGAAAAGCATCTCCCTCCTTCTGTGGGTCTCAGCTCATGTGCCCCTCTTTAACAAAAGCTCTTGGACCCTCCATCTAGCCTGGCTCTTCACCTCCAGTCGCCCACTGTCACCTCGCCCAGTTTAGTTTTCATCGGAGCACCTGGTATGACCTTGAGTCTAGGATGGCCTTAGTGACGAGCCTGATCAGTTTCCTTTGGTCTCCTGTAGAATGTGAACACAGTGACCGCAGAGACCCTGGCTTGGCCTTCGAGAACGGTGTCCGACACATAGCCCCGTGACTACTGTTGAACATGAATGGACATCGTTCCAGTGGACAGGCAGGCTCCACCCCCACCACACTCACTGTGGAGTGGCTGTGAAGCTAAACAACGTTGTGGTGGCTCCTGGCTTGGACAGTCCAAGGTCGTAGGGTTCGAGGACTCCAGATAGGCTGCGGGGGGTGGGGGGATGTTCTATAGTATGCAAGGAATTAGAGCACGGAGTACTGAGCCCTGCTTGGGAACACCTTCTTCAGGAGTAATGCCTCAGGGGGTGCCCCAGTGTGCCCATCTGGCCAAGCTGCAGTGTCTGGGGGTGCAGCTTCGGCCAGTTCCAAGTTCCCCCAGCCGTGAGGAGTGTGTCAGTTTCGGAGTCTGTTTGTGCCACATCCCTCTTAATACCTCATAAAATACTATTTGCCAATAGTGTCACCCAGTAATTACATTTGCTGAACTCACTCTGCCTGTGTGTTTGCTCTTTTTCATTATGTAGCTTCAACCTTTATACTGTTACCAATTGACACCATAATTAGTATAGTTTACTACAGCACTGATTATGAGGGCCTCCTTGTCAATCAGCCTCCGTTTGTTTCCTTCACCTCGAAACCTGGCTAATTTACAGGGCACACGGGTGCCAGGCTGTGTGTGTGAGAAGAGGCACCCCTGTCCTCCTTGCGCTTGACCTCCCAGCTCTGAGTGGTCATTTTACTTCCGGCCTCATGATGTAGAGGCCTTGGCCAGAGATCTGACAGGACGAGAAAGCCTTGAGCTGGCGTAGGGGTCAGGGTGCTGGGTGCCACCCAGCCTCTGCCCTGGGAGCCTCGTGGCTTTTGGCCAGCCACCCCAGCTCTGAGTGGCTCCATCCCCCCGCCCAGCACTCCTTCCTGCCCTACCTGCCTCCAGGGGCTTCAAAGAGCTAACAGATGTGGAAGAGCTTTTGAAATAAGCATGCCATATAAATTCAAGGTGTTTGGGAATGGTTTTCTCATAAACCTGCCAACACTATCTTTTTGGAAAAGACAGAAGTCACAAATCCACTCTCGTTTTAATTTACCCTGGTATTTCCTCAGCAGATGGTTAAGGAGCTGCTTGCCGTGTGTCCTCTGCACCAGCACCCAGAGGCTAATGCCTTCCCTGTGAACCCAGGGATCACGGCTTCCCTGTGGGAAGGGTCTGGCTTCCTGTGGTGCCCACCAAGGCTCTGTGAGAGGAGGGCCCGCGTTTCTGCCTTTTCCTGGCTGGCCTGCTTTGCTCAACCCCTGTGGGGCATGGAGGAACTCCCCCCAAACCTGGGTACCCCTCGGCTCCCGCACCATGCAGGGGAGCACAGCCAGGCATGACCCTGAGCGGGAAGAACCCAGTCCCTATGGTCCTGGGTGCGGTGCTTCATGAAGTGTAAGTCAGGCCACAGCCAATTGTCATTGGCTGCCCTGAAAGCCCAGATTCCCGACACAGCGGCCCAAGCCTGGGCTTGGAGCCGGGGGAGGAATCAGGAGGCCAGTGTTAGTTGAGGGTCAAGCCTTGTTTTCCAACCCAGCTCAAGCTGCCGTAATAGCCAGCATCTCTGCCTGCTGACCCTGGTTCTCCCTGAGCTCAGCCCTCAGGATGAGCTGCAGATCGTGAAATGGCTAAAGCTGAAAGCAGTGTGGACCTGTGATTGTACCTATTTCCCAGTGGCATTTTGGGGGCCACTTTCCTAGCTCGGTACAATGAGCTTCAATGACAGGAAGCTCCATCTGCCACGTGGCCCTGGCCCTGCAGAGCATTGTGCTTCTTCAAAACCATCCTATTTGCTGCCCAAACCAGCTCCGAGCTTTCATCTGTAAGTCCACTTTTGCCCTTGGATGCTGCACGGAGCAGGGCTGTTCCTCCCTTTCTCTAGAATCCTATTTTTTATCTTCCCTGTGCCCACCTGTCTCCCTCCCAGGATGTCTGAGGTACAGGTTTCAAGGATCGGCCTTTCACACTTGTCACGACGCTGACCGCTAATTCCCGTGGAATCTCAGCCTGTCTTCCCGAAATGTGTTCCAGGTTCTAGCTGCCCTCCTCTATCCCTCTGAGGGCCTAACACACATTGCTGCTTAGGTGTTACACGAGTACCTACTGTGTGCCAGCTCTGCTGCAGACTACGATGGCACGTGCGATAGTCCCTGCCCCTTGGGGCTCAGACTGGAAGGCAAGCTGGAGGTCCCACAGGCCTGTGCAGTCCTGTTCTAGCTCTAGCTGAGAGCAGGCATGTGGGGGCAGTGGGGACGGCATGAGCCATGGGTCATGGTTCTCCTCGCCTGTGCCCAAGGTGACACAATGGCCTTCCAGCTATACCCCTGTGCCCTTTCTCCCTGGTCACCCCTGTTTGAACTGGAGACCCCCTCTGAAGGGTCCAGACTCCTCCCCTCACACCTGAGTCCTCCTCAGACCTTCCTGGATCCTGCTCTCTTTCTAGGACCCCCCAGCGCTCAATCTGGGATCTTGGCAACTTGGAGAGGCAGGGGTTTTAGCGAGGACCAGTCGCCTTCCTGTAGAGATGGAGGGAGCCACTTTGTGCACGTCGGAGTGGATTCCAGCCCCAGCAGACGTGCATGCCAGGCGGCGCACGCTGGACTACTCTTGCTGAAGTTGGAGGCTGTGATTTAGCATTCCGGTTTAGCGGCGGAATTCCATGGGGGATTCTGCTGGGTCCCAAATCTTTTGTCAGTGTAATTGAGCATAACATCTTTTCAGGTTTGTATTTCAAAAGATGCATTATCTCCTCTGGCCCATTTGTTCTTTTTGAGCTATTCAGAACTTTTAGCTTGGCCCATCCCTCCGACGGAATTTGAGTTTTAGGCTGATAATTTATGTTTATGCTGAGAATGCGATTTCCTTTCTGCATCCAGAATGATTAATAGACTTCTCTCTGTAAATTAGTATGGGAGAGGACATAGGTACGTCGCCAAGCAAACTGAGGAATTTTCTTGGTGCCAGTGATTTCTTCAAATGCTTTCTTATTCGCGTTCCCCAGATGTCCAGTTTCCCCTGGACCTCTGCCTCCCACCTCCCAACAGCCCTCTTTTAGGACCATGCCCCCCCCCCCCGCAATCTCAGCCTGTTTCCTGTTTTCATATGGCCTGAGTGAGATGGGTTTAAAAATATTAGGTGGTTGAAAACATGAAAGAACAACAACATTTTGTGAAAGGTGAAAGTTCTATGAAATTCAGCGTTTGGTGTCCCTAAGTAAGGTCTGTTGGAACACCCGCACACTCACTGCCGACGTGTTGTCTGCCTGCTATCACACTCAGCAGCAGAGCGGAGTAGTTGTGACAGAGACCTGACGGCCCGCAAAGCCTGCAGTATTTTCTCTCTGGACCTTGGAGAGTTTGCCAACTCCTGCCTTAGAGGAAGATTGCGAGTTCGCCTGTGTCTCAGGTGGATGTTGGGGTTTTGGAGGCCTGGCCTGTACGCATCTTTTAACAGCCGCATCTTAATTCCCTCACTCTCAGTCCCTGTCATTTGAGTGGATTTGATCCCCTGCAGCCTGGCCCCACCCACAGGTGGAGCACATGACCTAGGCTGCTCGGCATCCCCCCCAGGGCAGAGTGATTGGTTCAGATGGTCACATGACTCACCTGGACCAAGGACTTTTGTGCTTAGGCGTCTGGGAGAGAAGCAGGTGCTCTTTCTGTAGGATGTGAACCAGGTCACGCAGAGATGGAAGCAACTGCAGGCATCTTGTGACAATGAGGGGCTCAATAGCGGAGTCAGGACTGGTGACTTTATTTTAATCCGGAATCGAGCCATACCTGATGGCTTTGACCTTTGTATGTTTAGTTGAGCCTATAAATTTTTGCTTAAATCTGTAATTCTGTAGTTGGTAGCTTGTGTTGTGACATATGTGGACCTTTCAATAAAGGGTTGACTCAGGTCAGTCTGCTGGCCCTGAGCCTGGCTGGGTAGTCTGCTTGTGGCCCTACGGCTGGCTTGGGGACCCCCTCGCTGGACCAGATACTCGCTTCCGTTAAAGCCAGGAGTGCAGTTGATCTCAGAATCTCAGGTGCACTGCTCACGTCTTCCCAGAAGTGACAGGGGCAGAGCTGTGGCCACAGCATGGTCTGCAGCACGAGAGAAGGTGCACAGCTGAGCGGATGGGGAAGCTGTGCCGTTGCTGACCCCGAGTGTCCGCCGTCTCTGAGGCGATCGTGGGCTGTGCCGGCTAGAAGAGAAACAGGATGGTGGGGTGCAGAAGCCGGGGTGTGTGCCTGGCTTCGGGGGCATCCCTGACACTTGTGGGCTGCAGAGTCTTGAGCAGATCACTAGTCACCATGAAACTGGGGTCCTGCTCAGTGGAAGCCCCCTGTGGGTGTTGTAAGGGATGATCAGGACGACCCAGGTGAAGGTAGCAGGCGAGATGCTGGGTGATAGGTGGGTGCTCCCCGCGGTTCTGAGCCCAGCAGCAAGGCTGCTCTGTCGGTCAGTGGGACTTGGGGTTACACTCTCAGAAGCATGGATGGAATTGTGTCTCTGTCCTTTGGTGTCCTCACGTCAACATGCTCCTGAAGGAGACGAGGCAGGTGCCATTAGCCCTACTGGAGGCAGAAAGAGGCTGAGCTTCGGGAGGCCCGGTGGTTTGTCTCAGACCTCACAGCTGGGGTGACCCTGGGTCTTCAAACTCTCGGTCCAGGCGTTTACAGCTCCGCTACCCTCGGAAACAAAGTCTGGTTCTAGACAAGTCGACAGCAGGACGCGCGTCAGCCCGCAATGAGTACCCTCTGTGCCAGGGCCCCTCCCTCTGGTTCTTCAAAGGGCCCATGGTGGCCGACTCGTGGCGGTACTTCCCGCCCGCGTGGGGACGGAGAAGCAGGTGGGCGTCTGAGATGCGCAGAGCCAGCCACGTCCTTTCGGCTGCGGCCGGGGCGGGCCTGGTGGGCGCGTGTCTGGCTCGAGGCCCTTCTGCCCCAAGCCTTCCGCGTGTGCCCAGGGGCCCGGCTGGGGGCGCGCCGCTGCTTTCCACAGAGTGACCCGAGCCCGAGCGCGTGCGCGTGCTGCGCCGGAGCGGTGACCCGTCCCCAGCGTCCTAGAGGGGAGCCCCAGACCGTGCGGCCCAAAGGCCGGGGTGTCCCGGGGAGGGCTCGAGTCCAGGAGCGCGCGGGGGGCTGCAGAGCCTCAAGGCGCCCGAGTGGGGGCTCCCCCGAGGGCTCCCTCCCGCTGCAGCGGAGCGAGCAGTGGGCGTCCCTGAGCCTGTTGGGACGCAGGGCGCCAGGAGGCCCCTGTTCTCTGGCGACAGGGGACGGAAGGAGGTGGGGACTGCTCCCTGTGGTGGCAGCGCAGGAGCTCGGGCCCCCTGGGAAGTGCGTGGCCCTCGCTGAACCCCGCCGTCTGTTCTGTAGGGAAAGCCCACGAGGTGGCATTTGTTTGGGGGGCTTTGAAGTTCAGGGGTAACTTGTGGTGAAAAATGAGGAGAGGAAATTCGTGAAGAGGGTTCCAGACGCCCAGAGCCACTGCTGGGACCGCGGGGTGGGGCGGTGCCGGTCTGGGGGTCCCTGCGGCAGTGGGGGACTGGGGGTCGGGGGGCGGGTGGTGAGAGGGTCAGACTCGGAGGGGCGTTCGCTCAGCGTCCCGAGAGGCTGGCCACGGTCGGCTGTGCCCTCTCCCCAGGGCGGGTCTTCGTCGGGCATGGTTTGGTAGCACTGCTCACTGCCTCCTGCGTCGCCACCGTTTGCAGTGACGGTCCCCTGAGTCTCAGGGGACAGGGACACCAGGGTGTCCTCCACGTGGGGCCGACGCTCAGCTGGAGCATCAGGGGCACAGCCCGAGCACAGGAGGCGGGAAGAGGGCCCCACGTTTCTGAGCGTCCAGTGCAGGCTGAAGGGCAGGGGTGGGCAGAGCTGGGAGCAGGCGGGGCGCCCTACCCTCCAGCTGCCGCACAGAGGAGGGCGGAGGAGGGCCGAGGAAATGAAGACGCCCGCTGAGTGCTTCCATCTGCCGCGCTGGCTGGATTATGGGCCAGAGGAGTCTTGGGGAAGCCGTTGGCGGGTCTGAAGCACGTGGTGGCAGATGAGCCCCTTCGGCCCTCGGAAAAGTGCTCTGTGAGCACAGAGGACGGGGGACGAGCCGTCCCGGCCCCGCCAGCCCTCTGAGGCAGGCGGGAAGCTCCCTGCGTTTGGCCTTGAGAGCTTGCGCCTGGGGGTGGGGGCGCAGCTGGGACTGCCCCGGCAACCCACCCCAGCCTACCTACCCCCGCCTACCCACCCCCGCCTACCCACCCCCGCCTACCCACCCCTGCCTACCTACTGAAAGCGAACGCGATGCTGCCGCTGCAGAGAAAGCCTGACGGCTTTGCTTCCCTGCGGCCTCTGCTCGGTGCCGAGCATCTGTCTGTGATCTCTTCAGCGAGGGCTTGTCGGAGCCCGCCCAGTGGCAGCAGAATGACAGGGCTGCTGGTGGCCGGATGAGATGCTGGGCCCGCATCTCCAGGCCCCCTCCCACCCAAAGCAGGAACCTTCCTCCGCGAGGTGTGGTCCCTGCCTCGCCAGGGAGAGCTTGTACCTCAGGTCTATGTGCCTGTGTCCCAGAGCGAGAGAGGAGGCGCCTGGTCAACCCCTGGGATCCGTGTCCAGGAGTCTCGAATGACTCAGAGTCAGAGAAACACCAGTAGTGCCCAGGCGGCTGCAGGTGAGGGAGCCCGGCTCAGGAGGCCGGCACAGGGCAGGGGATCCACCGCGTGCCCAGCTTACTGGTTCACGAACGTGCGGGACGGGGCGGACTCACCACAGGCCCGGGCGGGCGGCGCATCCTCAGCACGGGGTCGGGCCTCTGCCTCCCATAGAGCCCGCTTCATCTCCTGGTCACGGGATGGCTTATCTGCCCCTGTGACTTCTCCCATCCCCTGATCGGTCCCGCCAAGGTCAGTTCTCATCATTAAAACAAACATGCTGCCGAGGGCAGTGGGATATCCCAGTGACCTCAGCCAGGGTCGTACGTTCCACCCCTTGGTTTCATCACAACCACAGAAAGAATTATGGAGTAATTTAAGGAAAGCAGTGGAAATGATAAGCTGTTGGGAAAGGACGTGGGGGAGCGGAGGCTGGGAGATGCAAGGCCACTACGTGCTGTGAAAGAGTCCATCAGAAGTGTCTGTTTAGGTGAATGCCAGCAAATGGATATTTTCTTACCTGATATCTGGGCCACTCGATGCAGTCATTCCAAAATAAGTCAGAATTCTTAGAAAGCCTTTTGTCCTCTTTCAAAGCCAACATAGGGCTCTCTGGGAGGGAGCCAGCACTGGGTCACTAGGCCTCCAGGGACTGGGAAGGCATCACCTCGTGTCTCAATGAAAAGTTGGACACCTACCCCGAGAAAGGGCTTTGTTCCCCCTGTAACACACATCACAGATTCTGATGCATCCATGGCCCTTCGTCTCGGCTTTGGGCATTCTCTGACCCTGTGAGGACCCTGTTCTACTTTCCGGAAATTGATGTCCTTCTACTTCATGATGACATGTCTCCCCCAGGAAGACACCCTGTCCTACCCGAAAGTCGAGCACCCTAAACTCCAGGGACTTTCTGCCTCCTCTTCCCCGTTACAACCTACCAGTCTTATATCTCACGCACTCTGAGCTTTGCTGACTCGAGCCTAGGTGCTGGAGGCCAACGGTGGCTCGCTGTGCCATGACAGTTTTCATGGGCATGACATCACAGCAGTCCTCAAGGCTGTAAATCAGTAACTGGGTGACATAGCGAGGCTAGAGTTCAACCTGTGGGCAAAAGAGGATCGGAGGTAGGAAAATCTGTCAAATTCTCCCTGCCGTGTAAGCACCTGCCTACCTGGCCTCTGCGAGTTCCAGAGAAAAGATGATGTGGCTTCAAGAGACAATTTCGTGATGTAGTTTCTGTCTTTGATCCCTTGGCCTTTGCAAAGAGTTCTGTTTGCTGGGTCTGCCTCTAACCTCTGAAGGGAAAAGAGGGATTTCTCGAGTTTAAAGGTGGCATGCTGTCTGTCTCTCTGTCTGTCTCCCTGTCAGACAGACAGAACTTTGGTCGGAAAGTAATTATAGCAGGGCTAGCTACAAATACCCAGGGAGAAAACAAAGAGCGACATTCTAACATTGCACCAGCAGGGATAGCTTAGATATTTTTTAGAGGTTTGCGACAAAAAAAAAAAAAAAAAAAAACCTCAAGGAAAGAAGGGAAATCTATTTCTTTTGGAATTATTATTTTAAAATTATATGCCTCAATTAACATCAATATGTTACTGTCAGAGGCTGAGGTCAAATATCCTTTAGGGGTTACTCCAGCTGTTGAGTTGTAGATTCTAAAGAAAAGAAGATAAAAACTCAGATTCTCAAGTTCCTGGAACAGATTAGTCACTGGAAAATGGAAAACTAATCAATTCCATGCACATTTCTGAAGTGTGGTATTCACTGGGCGTCTGCTCTGCATCCAGAACTGCACGGAGGGAAATGAGACAAGCGATGGCAAGACCCCCACCCTCTGGGAATGAGAGAACTAATTCTGAGAGCACTAAGGCCCTGTGTCAGGCTAGGCCCTTGGGACGTGGTGGCGAACCAGGCAGATGCAGCTCTGGGTCTCGGGCCTTCCACTCTAGAGGGGAAGGAAGATTATTTTAAAGGCCTTCGGGATGCCAGGGAGGGCATATTGGAAGAAACTGAGCCTCGAAGTGGGTAGTGGGAAAGGTCTCTCCAGGGAGCGAGGGCTGGATTGAGACTGAGGAACAAGTAGTGTAGTTGGGATGTTGGGTCAACACTGGACACAAAAAGTTGGCCCTAAGGAAGACTCTTGGGAACCATGGTGCTTGCTTATAGGCTTCAAGCCCTCTCTCCCAGCACGAGATGAAACTATCAGGGACTGAGTTTAAAGGTGCATGTCAAATTTTGAGGAATTTCTGCTGGATATAGTTCGATAGTAGACACTCTTGCTAAGAATATTAGGGCACTGGTGTGGAAATTAAGTAGTGTATATTCTAAAGAAATTCTATCTCTCTCTTCTAATTAGGACTAGCTGACAGCAAAAGGCCCAATAATCTGTAGTTACTGAAAATGTAGAAAATAAAGTTAAAAAGACCGCTATAAATTCAAACTCATGAGATGCAACCACACCAAAATGTAGGAAGAATTCATAACCCCAAATATACTCACTGTTAAGAAATAAATAGTGTAGGAGAAACACAATAACTTGTAGAAGACTTTTCTCTAAAATTTTTCAACATTCAAACATTGTCAGGTTATTTCAAGACTTGAATGAACAGAATAGCCCCACGTTAAGTGCCTCATTATTTAAGAAAGCTACCAACCTACTGCTATTTAAACTAGACAATACATCGCAAAAGAGAAAAACAAAACCACAGTCCATTTAACTTAGGGATATAGATTTAAATTCTTTAAAGTTAAAATATTCAAATCAAATTCAGTATTGTAATAAAAATACTCATGGCCAAAGAAACATTTTTTTAAAGAAAACAAAGTGATTCAATATTAGGAAACCTATTAATATATTTAATCATGAATAGAACAGAGCAAAATTAAAACATGTTTTCTCAGTTGCTGAAAAGGCATTTGATAAAATTAAAAAAATTTATAAGAATTAGGAAGATACTTCTGAAACGTGTAAAAACATATTTTGACTCATTTGCTGCTATCGCGTGCAATTATAAACAGAAAGTACATCTGTTAAGGCGAAGGGTAAGAAAGAATGACAACTGTTAGCATTACTGCCTGATATTATTTGGGAGATACAGCCAATGCAATTAGGCAGGAAAAAGAAATAAAAGGCATGAACGTTGGAAGAGAGAGAGAACAACTGTCATCAAAAGGCAGCAAGCAGAGTGGTTACAGGCAGAGAATCCTGGGTTTGAGTCGATATGGATGCGACCTGCATCCAACTGAGTTTATCCTGCTGGGAGGAGAGTTTGCAGACAGGCCCTGCTTCCTATGAGGCCACCCCCTCTCTGGACCCCACACCTGTCTTGGTCAGGCTGCTCTTCTGACCACCCATTGTTTTAGGTTACTGGTTGAGACCTCTGTTCCTTTCTAGTATAAGCATTTAATGCAGCAGTTCTTAAATGGATTTTCCCACCTGCCCTGGGGACATGTGGCGAGGTCTGGATATATTTAATTCTTCCAGTCAGTGGGAGTAGAGCAGTCGGAAATCAGACAGAAAATCCCCTTATGGAATTTTTATTATAATGGGAGGCATAAGCAACGGAGAAGATTAAAATGTAAAGTATAATGGCAGGAGGTGATGAAAATCAAAGCAGGACAAAAAAATGGAAAATGATGAAATGGGCCGGTCGAGACTTAGGAGTCAAAGAAGACTGCTCCCGGCGAGCGGTGTCTCCAGGGAGACCTGAATGAGTGAGGGGCGGGGGAGCTTGCCATGCACAGGAGTGGCCACTGCAGGGCCCTGAATCGGGAGTGTGTAGGTAACCAGGGCAACAGTGAAGTGACGGATGTGTTTGAGGCCCACGGAGCACGAAGAAAGTGGAGGAGAAGACGCCAGGCAGTGTGGCGGGCCAGGCTGTGGAGCGCTCTGCAGGCCGAGGGAGCGAGTGCGGCTTTTCTTTCGGACACCGTGAATGTTTGGAGCAGGAGACACTGAGGAGCACGGTGGTTGCTGGTTTCGGAGCGGGGTGAAGGGAGCAGGCTCGGAAACAGAGACCAGCTCGCCGGTGCTGAGGTCGCCGAGGCGAGAAGTGGGGGTGACGAGCTAGGAGTGAAAGGGGAGAAGGTTGCGATCCCAGACAGACTTTGAAAGTGGACCCTAAGACTCACTAGCAGGTTAGATACGCAGCATTAGAGAAAGCAAGGGGCGGAGGTGACTCCGTGGTTTTTCCTGGAGCAACTGGGTCGATGGAGCTGGCATTTACTGAAATCCAGTTTGGTCTGGCTGTGTTATGTTTGGGAAATCTACGGTTTCTCCAAGTGGACTTGTCAAGAAGCAGTTGGTTATAACGTGTTTAGAAGCCAAGGGAAAATTCAGGGCTGAGGATGTAAATTTGGGAATTTCTACGTAATAGAATCTGTTGCTGTAATTTACTACATTAACTGAGTAAAGTAGTAAAACCATTTATTTATCTTAATAGCTGTCCAAAAGCGTTTTAAAAACCTACCGTCATATTATGATGAAAATAATAAGCTAGGGATAGGAGGAAAAATACAGCAGATATACAAATTATTGGTTAAGTATAGCATTCCCATTAAAGTTGGGAAACATAAAAATGTTTACTATCACTCAGCATTTTACTAGATGCCTTTGCCAATTGCAAGAGAGAAAAGGGAGGAAATAAAGTTGGGGAGAAACAAAACAAACTGTCTTGTCTTGAAGATGATGTGATTAATACCTGAAATAATTCAAAAGACTCTCTTAACAATCGAACAGTCAATTAACAGTCCACTAATATTGCTATAAGATTTCAGCAGAGTGGCCGGATATAACATTAATATGCAAAAGTCAAAGCTTTAGTATACACCAGCAGTAACCAAGCACAATGCACCTCGTTCAGAATAGTGACAGCAAAACTCCATCAGATTCTGTGGCTGAGTAAATAAATCTAATGATAATTATGGTAGACCTTTCTGGAAAAAGTTAACATTTAATAAATTAAGATTTGAATGGAGAATAACTTAATGTTTATGACATGGAAGATCTGTTTTAAAATGTTGCTTCTCCCTAAAATCATCCGAAAGATTAATGTAACTCCAATCGAAGTTGCGGTGAGATTGTATGTAAATCAACAGCCAGACTCTAAAATTTACATAGAAGATAAATTCTTGTGGATGGACATGCAGCTTTGAAAAAGATGATCGAAGGAATGGACTTTTATTACTTGGTATCAGATTTATGAAGCTCTAATTATTAGAGAAGTGAGAATACACAAGTAGGTAAATAGAATAGATTAAAAATTCTGGGAGTCTAACTGTATATCACTTGTAGTTATGAGATACGCTGATATTTGTAATTTGTAGAGATAGAAAGGAGTCTTCAAGAAACCGGAAGAACCAGTCCCACATGTCAGATATCTAACTTAAAAATGTCACAAAATAAGTTAAAATGTACTGAAGACACATACACAGAAATAAGCTTGTGAGCATGTCAAAAATAATGAATTTATTTCAATAACTATAAAAATATAGAATAGATGAGTAAATTTGAAATTACCGAAGTTTAAACGCGGCATGTTTCAGGAACCATCTCAAGTTAAAGGCTTCAGTGGGAGAAAATATTTGCATCAAATGTTATGAGGATGACTCTCCAAAGTACACGGCGGGTTGATAAACCAATCAGCGAATTCGAGCAATCCAGCAGGAAACATTAAGGGAGGCTGTCTACGCAGTTGAAAGGGAGCCAACCGGCTTGGAGGCGACGAGCAGCCAGCCCTGTGGCTGCTCTTCGGGGCTTGTGACCGGAAGTCCGCCAGGAAGACAGGACCCACAGCAGTCACCGCAGCCTGTTTCCAGAGAGGGAAGGAAGCCTAAACAGATGAGTAATGAACACTGTGGGGAGATCGTTAAGTAAAGCAGAGCCCGGAACGCTACTTCGCATTTTAAATGTCAGTGTGAGTTCCACGTTGTTTATGTAACTGGCATACTAAACAGCGCCTGGTGACACAGTCAGAGGCAGCTTGACTCGGTGGGCGTGCTCCCCCATCCCAGGCCCAGGCCGCTCCGTGTACCTCCGGTGGTGGACGGTCGGGGGCAGTGACATGGGCCTTGCTGGAGGATAACAACTGTGTCACAAGAAACTCTCTGTGTGAACCTTTCACTCGCTTCTCTCTCGCCCTTTGGTATTAGTCTCCGAGTGGCAATGCGAGGAGTTGCGGGACACATTTTCCTCCGTCGAACACAGTCTCCCACCATCTGATGTGTGTCATGTGGGTACCTCAAGTGGCATCAAATCCACACGAAACTCACTTTGAAAATCTGTTGCTTTTTAAAATGCTGAGAATTGTTCCAATTTCTCTTCTCTTTAAACCAGAGTCTCTGCTCCCCACGCCAGCTTGCTGCTGCCTGCCCCGCCCGTCTTTTCCAAGCTCTCGTCAGGGTGACCCTCCTTTCCTCTTGTGCTCATTTCCAGATGCGCTCGACAGGCCCAGGTATCGCCCGTGGCAGCGTGTGCTGAGTTAGTTCTGCACGTCTCCTCCCCGACCTCTCGCCAGCGGAGGGCGGAGGCTGTGCCCGATGCGGGTGGGGCTCCCTGACACCGCTCAGAGCCTTGCGCGCTCAGTAAACACAGTTTTCAGGAAGGCCCCTTCACCCTCAGCCGTGGCTCCGGGAGGGCGTGGGAAATCAGGTTTCTTGGGTGTGATCGTGGAGTAATAGTGAACACTTTTCACACCCTGAGTCAGGAAATGGAACACTTCGTATCAGCATATCCGTCTAATAAATGACAAATATGATTCACCACGACGTGTGGCGTGTGCAGTGCAGCGTGCTCGAAGCTGAGGACGACCGTCCTGAGCGCTGGGCCCCCGTCGTGTTCTCCGTGTGGCGTCGGCACGGGCCCTTGAACTTAAAAGGGCCTCCAATGCTCCTCGGACACTGCAGGATGGAGTGGACCGGCCATGCCCTGGCTTCCTGCACGCGTAGCCGACTTCTCCCTGAAACGCCAGGACGACTGCCAAAGCACGGATGTACGCCGTTGAAAAGGGCCCCCGAAGGCAAATGAGCCACCTCTTCCGACTCCACGTTGTCTCTGCTGCTGCCCTACCACGGGTCTCCCCGCCACAGCCAGACCAGTGGGAACGGGGCGTCGCCTCCGTGGACAGTGGCCTGCGCCGTCCGCGCGCTATGTGCGCTGCCTCGCCCTCCATTCGCAGTGACGTTCATTCACGTTGCAGCTTCTGCCCTCATCACCCCACCAGCAGGACGGGGTTCTTCAGTGACCTCCACGTCCCTAAACCCTATGGCCGTCTTCAATTCCTCGCTCCCTTGACCCTGGGCAGCTCTGGGCACTGGTGACCACTGCTGCATCAGCGAGGCCTCCTCTTCCCTTGGGGTCTGGGATGCACGCCCTTTGGGGTCTCTCCCCAGCACTCCACCATCTCCTGTTCGGTCTCTTCATTGGTTCGGCCTCTTCTTCAACCCTGAGACACCAGAGTTGTCCAAAGTTTGCTCCTGCCCACCCTCGTCTGTCGTGGGCCGTCTCCTTCCCTGTTTTCCTCCCTGCTTCTGGGTACCCGTGGCCTCCGTGCTTTGATCTGCCCTGGACACCTCTCCGCAGAGCCCAGACCCGTACCCATAGCCAGTTTCCATCTTTATGTAAAGGGTTCAAATGCACCCCAGCCTCGGTGGGCTCAGAATGAAACTCGTGATCGTTCCTTCCAAACCCGAGCCTCACCTCCAGGCTCCCATCTCCAGTGACGGCGCCCCTGCCCCGTCCAGCTGGGAAACATTTAGGTTCTCCTGACGCCTCCCTCCCTGGTCGCCACGTCCCCAACATCGCCAGGTCTCAATGTCTTGGCTCCTAACGATGTGGAGCCTGGGCGGCCGCCCCGCCCTGGGCAGCGCCTCCTCCTACCAGGGCTCGGCGTGATCTCCCGTAATCCATCTCCCTGCGGTGCCCGGCAGGCTCTTGCAAATGGAAACGCTTATGATGGAATAATTTTCCTTCTGCTCCCCAACTTTAGCCCATTTGGCCAGGCATTTCACATTCAGTGCCTCAGGAAAAGAAGGCACAGCAGAGTGCAGAGAAAAATAAAATAAATTCCAGTTGCTGAGAGTCCAAAGTTAGGCCTTGAATAGATGGAAAGGAGTCACGTGCACAGGAAATAGATTTAGAAAAGTGCCTATAAATACAAGAAAAGTTGCCCGTATCCCGAACTGAAGAGTTGTCGAGATGGGGGATGGGGCTTTAACGAGAGGAGGAGTGGTGGTTAGGGGTTGGGACACAGGGACCTGTTCTTCAGCAGCCCAGCCTCCTCAGCGCTGTGTCCAGTTCTCAACCCCACCGCCTTGGCGCCAGGAGCGCAGCGCGTTTGTCCTGCTGCGTGGAGTTGGCCACGGAGCCCGTGAACAGTTTGCAGACTGTGAAGTGCGGAGACGTCGAGGAGACGAGTTCCTTCTGGTCCAGGGTGGACAGCTCGGCAGCCCGTCCTGGGCCCTCCCCTCCGCTCTCCCTCACCCCACGTCTGCCGTCCAGACGTGTCAGGGGGTCGGGCTGCAAACTCACGTGCCACGGTTGATGTTCTGTTTCGCCGGGGGGCCCCGCGAGCGTCTGTCGTGGGCGCTGTGCTCCGCGAGGCTGTATGGTGGCGCGTTGTTGACGCCTCGTCTGTGACAGGTCCCAGCAGCGCTCACCACCCTGCGATTTCCAGCCGCGAAAATAACAGAGGATCTTCATACAGGTGAAATAATTACTGTTTAGACCAACTTGTCAGGTGGAGCATTGGCTTCTTTTCCTTTTGCTGTGTCAGTTTCTGGGGTTACCAAGACC
This sequence comes from Cynopterus sphinx, assembly GCA_030015415.1. Lineage (NCBI taxonomy): Eukaryota > Metazoa > Chordata > Mammalia > Chiroptera > Pteropodidae > Cynopterus > Cynopterus sphinx. The sequence goes on from CM057386.1 coordinate 508,094, forward strand.
GATGACAGGGTCTTCTCCTTTTGACCGCGGGCCGGTGCTCCCCGCTTCTCCCCGGCAGCAACGGCCCCGATCGGGCCCGCTCCTGCTGACCGACGGGGTTTTGAGCAAACCTTCACACTCCTGGGCAGCCTCAGCCTTGCCCACAGCGGGCCGTGCTGACCCAAGGGCTCCTGGCATCGAGCACGCGCCTGCTTCCCCTCCTGTCATCCAGGCCGCTGGGCTCCTCTGCCCTCAGAGCGGAGGCAGAGAGCCCAGGATGGTGGACCCAAAACCGGCCATGGAAATGTTGCCAGGCTTCAACCTGACAAAACTTAGGAAGAGGAACAGGGGGTAGAATGCCCAACTGCCATGAAATTCCAGTAAACAAGTCGGTTCCTGGTGTGCGCACGGCCCGCGGACTGCGCTTGTACTGAAGGGTCATTAACCACTTGTCTGAAACTCGGCCTGGCGGGTGTCTTGATGTCATGTGTCACCTCTAGTCCGGCCACCTCAGTTAGAGGTGGGGACACGATGCTTGGAGGATATCGACAGGACCCCAAAGACTCGCTGGAGTCTGACCGTACGGGTTTCTGCCTCGCTCTCTCGCTCTGCGCTACGCGTGCACTGTCACCAGCAAGTCTCAGCTGGAAGGGGGACGCCGCCGGGCCCGGGAGAGTGGGTCCCGGCACTGTGCTTCAGGTCTCTGGGTGGGGGAGCGGGACCGCGCCCTGTAGCCTGAACTCTGGGAGTCCGGTAACCCTCCTCCCATGCGCCCCAGAGGGTGTCCCTGTGAGGGCTCTGTCCCCAGGCCGCACCACCAGCCCCATGCCTCCTCTACCCCCTGCACCCACAGAGGGCACTCCCCACCTTCTCGTCCCCGCCCTCCCTCCGTTAGGCCTCACCAGCGCCATTGAGACACTCTGGGATCAGAAAGAGCAAAGCTTCGCCTCTCCTCTGTCCCTGCCAGGGTTAACCGTGCTTGCTGGTGGCAGCTCACCATTTAAGTCCGTTCTTCTGTGTCCCCCAGCCCCGTAGGCGGGCTGGGAACCCCACTGCGGCTCCGCGGTGGGTGCACGAAAGTCTTAGGCGAGGGGTGTTTCAGGAGGCGGGGAGGACAGGCCGTGCGGACCTGAACGTGAGCGGGAAGGCCGCTTCGCTGACCACACCCTGCTCCTCTCAGCGAGCGCCTCCCATCTGAAGGGACCGCGGTCGCCGATGGGGACCAGCCGGGGTGGTGGAGCAGCCTGGGAGCCGGGCGGCACCTCCTCCGGCCCGCTGGCCCCGAGAGACCCCTGAGGCACGACTGGGGACAGAGGCGTAAGGAGCGGCAAGAAGCGGGGGTCTCGGGTTCCCTTGCCTGTGGGGCAACAAAGAGGGAGAAAGAAAACGAACTCTCTATTCAGGGGAAATGGAAGCTGAATGTGTCCGCAGCCCTGCGTCCCTGCCGCCGTGTGCCCTGCCGCCGTGCGCCCTGCGTCCCTGCCATGGAGCACGGGGCTGCGGGACGCAAGCGCTGATGCATCACCATGGCGAGCTGTGGTCGGATGGCGGGGCGGTCCTGGGCACAGGCTGGCAGGGGAGGCGGGTTGGCGTGGCCAGTCACCCGCGGCTACACACAGAGATGGTTCAGCGATGGCACGAGGGGGGATGGTGGGCTTGAGAGAGCACAGAGTGTCCTCTCTTGGGAGCAGGAGCAGGATTTCGTCTTGACGTTGGAAGGGCTTTTAGTGCCAACAGGTGTCCTTGGCTTAGACCGGAGCCAGGACCTGGGGAGAGACGCGCGTGCTCGCCCCGGCTGCGGGCCCGGAGCTCTGGCTGCCACGACGGAGCCCAAGGTGACCCCACGCTCGCCCTGCCCGCTGCCCGCATGGCAGGGAGCAGGCGCACCCGGTCGCGTGCTCCCCACAGGCGTCCCTCCGTGCTCGGAGGAGCCGTGGGGCTGGCAGGGAAAGGGGCCCACGGCCCCTGGCTGGCCCTTCCCTCCTCCACACTCCCTCTGCCCGCCTCCTGCTAGAGGAGGGCTGCTGCCCGGGCGTGGTCCAGGCCGGCTGGTGCCTGCGGTGCCACTGGGCCCAGGCTCAGGGAGAGGATGTGGCACAGGCTGCGCGTGTGCACGCGCGTGTGCGCCCGTGCAGACGGACACGCGGCGCGCTCCGCCTGCGTCCAGGGAGGCCGCTGCAGCGCGCTTGCCGTGCCTGTTGGATCGGCCGCCCAGGCTCTGGGACACGCGGTCCTTTGTTCCGTGGGAGAAACATGACCCGGTTTTCATTTCCGAAGCTCACTCTGGCAGGAAGAGGGGTCGGGCAGCGAGCGGACGGGCCGAGGGGAGCGGGGGGAGGGTGCCGCAGGCCGCACCTCTGCGGAGGGGCTCCTGTCCACGGCGTGGGAGAAACAGCTCCTCTCCCGCGCTGGGGATGTCGCCGCCAGGTAAGAGCCGGGCAGAGGATTCCACTCGGCGTCTCCCCAGCGGAGGTCCGTAGGTGACCGCTAACTCACGGAAAGACGCTCGCGCCGTCAGCTGCTGGGGACGTGCGGACTGAAACTGCGGTGACACCACTGTGTGGGGGGCCCCCCCGTGACTAGGGGAACCCGAGCGCACTCTGGGCCCCCGGAGCATCGCGAGCGCTGCAGAGCCCCCACCCTTCCAGCTCCACGTCCCCAAGGCCGGATCCCGTCGGTTTCCCCGGGCAGTTCTGGGTGCTTCTCCCCTGGACTTGGCTCTGCTCGTCCCCTGTGGAGAGACCCAGGCGGCGTCCCCTCACTCCAGCGCTGTCGGCCTGCCGGCTCCGGCTGCGCCATCGCTGCTGTTTCTTTGGGTTCCGAACCGGCCTGGGCACTCCCGGAGGCTGCGGGTGGTCTGCGGGGCCGGCCGAGTCCACAGCCTGCACACGGCATGTCCCTGGTCTGCTCCCGGGGACCCCCGAGGCCCTCGAGTGCTGCCAGAGGTGGGCCGGGCCTCAGTGTGAGCTGGGCACTTCCTCGAGGCCAGGTGGGGAAGCTGTGAGTGGCAGATGTGTGGCCAGCGTCAGACTCGGTGGGGACAGAGGGACCTAGAACAGAACAACTGACCAAGAAACAGGAGCCAGAGTAGGAGGGGGCCGACCTCAAGCCCTTGGGGTGCTGGGCACGGCGTGAGGGCAGTCCCGTCACGCCCATGTGCGTCGTCGCGGGCGGGAGTGCTTCTGCCCCTGTAAGACCCGCAGGAGACGAAGGCCGGAAGCTAAGCCTCGAGCGCGTGGCTTCCTCGGGGACCCCGTGGCTGTTCACCGAACCATGAACCGCCTCGCGCAGCGAGGGTTGCACGAGCAGCTGCCTTGTCGTTCTCCAAGACACAGCCCCACTGCCACTTCCTCATGCCCCGCAGCAAGGTCAGGGGTCTGGACCCCTGCCGCTCCGCCGCCCATTCAGCCTGTCCTTGCTCTGGGCCTTGGCTATAGTTCACCCCTGGACCGGGGGCTCCTGAGATTCGGGGCGGACACCTCATTTCACTGTGCCGCCCCAGCCTGGCACGGCGGGTACCCAGCACGTACCTATGCCATCCATCCCACAGCAAGCCGGCAAGGCACATACTGCATGAGTGACACTGCTGTGTCATGGCTGTGTCAGACAGAGCGGGACCTGCCCTCTGGGTATCCTGGTGCTCGTGCACACAGCACCTTTGGGGACAAAAAATTCTTTGTGTAGAAAGCAGCCTGGGCAGTGCTCTCCCTTGGGGATAGTGGGAGCTGTGGTGAAGCTCAGGTGGTAGGCGGGTGGCCCTGAGGTCCCATCAAACGCCGGCAGGATACAGGATACAGGGGTGCACTTGAGGCGTGGGACAGGGTGGCAGGCGGGCTGGCAGTCTCCTCTCCCGTTGTGAGGGAGACCACACCCCCTCCCCTTCCTGGAACTCTTCAGTCTGACTGTCACCTGGAATTGTTCTGACCACCTGTCAAGGCCTTTCAGCATCCTTTGGTGGCGGAGGCTTTCTCAGAGCTTGTCAGTCACCCGTCAGCGGGGACACGGCAGCCTGAGGACATCCAGCGCAGAGTCACAGGCGTGGCATTGGGAAGTGCCCCGGGAGGCCCTCCCCTCCCTCCGTCCGCCTTCCTGCCCGGTCAGAGCCCACGGGTTCCAGGCCCAACTTCAGCGGAAGCGGCGCTCCGGGAGGGAAGTCTCGTTCTGATCGAAGGGTCAGGGCCGCACGTGGCAGACGCGTTCGCTGTGCGAATGTGCTCGCCCTGGGCTTGCTCTGGACCGCAAATTCCTTTAGTTATGTATACATTTGTGTTTTGTAAATAAAAGCAAGTCATGTTCATTTTAAGAAAATCTGAAAATGCCCGTAAAGATGAAAAGAAAATAAATCATCTGTTGCCTCTGATGCCACCTCCCAGAGATAGCCACCTGCCACTCTGCCGCATCGTCGTTCAGTCTTAGGCATGCAAAATAGGTGCACGTTGCATGGGTGGCGCGTGCGCACTTACTCAAGTCACACTGTGCAGCGTACTTATTCCTTTGATTTAAAAAGCCTGATTTGCACCTGGCTTTCTAAGGCATGGGTCACATAGTTTCAGATGTACCTGTTCCTCTGTCATTGTGCCAAGAAGAATTTTTGTATCCCTGACGTCGAGTCACACGTGTCCACTGTCCCCCAGTCTCTAAGCCAGGAGACATCACGCGATGTCACCAACGGTACCCGCGCCTTGTCACTGGTTAGAAAGCAAACGGGCAGGGAATCGTGGGTTCACATCATTACGAAGACGTGGTGCTCTCAGCTCTGTAGGAATGTATGAGTGATTTAGGCTTAGAGCAGGGAGAACCCCCTTGGACGATCTTCTTTCCCTGAAGCGTTGGCTAACAACTCACACGCTTTTGGGGAGGCCCCAGAATCAAACCGGACCTTTGGTGGTTTTTCGGAAGCCTTTGGTCCCAGCCCTTTGTCAGTGAGAGCAATGAAAGGTCCATTCCTGCCTCTCTCCCTTCGCCAAAGACCTTGCTGCGCGGAGGCGAGGACCAGCAGGCTCCTGAATCTTTAATCTGAGAATGATTTTCAGACTAATCCTCGAACTGAAGTACAGACACATTTCCCACTGTCCATCCAAACAAAATGAAGTCAGCTTTGACTGTGCAAAATGTCGATGAATTCTTCAGAGTAAATCAGCCTTGTCAGGGTGATGCAGAGCCGTCAGCTCTTTGTGACATAATATAATATGAAATGATATTGAACAACATGCGTTTGGCACTAAATTGTTAGCGGGTTTTAGCTTTGACAGCAGCAAGTTTATTGCTTTAATCCCAAGGTCTTTTAACCCTCTTTGACATAAATTGAGGTTGGCTTTTGTGAAAAAAGCTCCACTTTACTCTCTCTTCCTTTACCTAAAACTGCTTTTAACAATTTATGCTAGTACATCAGACACTCATTTTGAGTGACAAAAAGAAAAAAAAAAAAGAATAGAATAGAAGGGAGAAAGGGCCAAGTTAGGCTAAACCGCCTGTGTCTCTGTTGGGGCACATGTCACTGCTTCTTCAGGCGAACACACACTTGAAGTCACAGTGATGAGTGGCTCCCGCAGATGCCGCGAGGCTGGGGCGCAGGCCGGAGAGGTGGAGGACACCGGGGCCGAGGCCAGGGAACAAAGCCTCCTAATTGGAAACAGCTTCCATCGGAGGCACTTCCATTTATGGGTTCCTGCCTTCCACCTCCTCCGCCTCCCCTCACATATTTTTGGAGATCAAAGATGACTTTCTTCCACGTAAATAGTTCTGAAAACTGGTTTAGTAAGTATGACATGTAAACAAAGACTCCCTAGGTTTCGTATCATGCTCGTGACGCCAGACAGCTGATGGGCTGTGGCGTCAGCACGCAGGGGTGGGGAGGCTGCCAGGCCTGCTCCTTCAGGCTCCCTCCAGGGCTGGCAGGGATGCTTTTGGTGAGGGCATCACTGCTCCAAGGGAGGCCCTGGGATCCACTCTCAGCCTCTGTCCCTCACTGGGCCAGGTGGCTGAGCCCAGAATGAACCAAACCTCGCAGCCACCCCAGGAGCCTGCATGTCTCTGGACACAGTAACTTTTCCTGTTTTCTCGATTTAACAGTTCTGATTTGCTTGGTCCCAATAAATATACATGGAGGTATTTTCCTAAGAAAGTGGTCGGGGAAAACGCAGCAGGAGGATGCGGTCCGCAGCGGACGCAGGCAGACCCGGGTTCAGATTCCAGCTCGGCTCCTCGCTCGGAATGTCACAGCTAGCCAGCCAGCTGCTTAAGGTCTCCAGTTCAGTTTTCTCTTCTCTGAGACTGAAAAATTAATCGTATCTCCCTTCTGGGGTGGGAGGGCGACGCAGAGGGTGCTCCCTCAGTACAGAGTCTTTCCGGCAGTTGTGACGTCAGCTGCTGTGCAGCCTTGTTCATGAAGATGAGGGTCAGACCCGGCCTGCGCTCATTAGTGAGTGACAGCGCAGGAACACCGTGTGGCCACCAAAAACAGTGTCGTACACGTACTTGACGTGATAGACACGCGTATTCAAAATGCATGGTATGTATGATGATATGTATTAATTCAGAAAGCGTATCCAAATCACGTGGCCTCTATTGTATAAATAATTTATCATGTAACGCAGGATGGGAAAACTTGAAAGAATATACACCTCTGGCTATTAGGACTGTGATTTCTGATTTTTTTCTTTTTCTCATCCGTGAAAATATCTCACGATGGTGCCTGCATCAAGGTGCTTGCGTACTGAAGAAGGTTTACAAACGAGGGGAAAACATGCTCCTCGACTGACTGAGCCCCCTTGGGGTGGCTGATTCCTTCTCCCTGAACGCTGACTCTGGGCCTCCAGGGTTTATCGATGCCCCTGATCACGTGAGCTCAGAGGTGCCCGTGACACTAGGAGGTTGGCTCACCAGGGCGGAGCGCGGTGGGGCCAGTGCCTCCCTCCTCTGGACCCGCGGAGCCCATTTCAGCTGTGCACAGCCGACTTCCTCTGGGCCTTAGACCATAGGTCACTGTCAAGATGGCCCCGCTCCCCCACCTCCAGTTCTGGGGTTGTGTCTGCTGTTGACGGTGCCCCTCTTCCTCCCTGCCTCCTGAGGTGGGGCCCGGCTGGGGTCGGCTGGGCGTGCACCGTCATCGCCAAGCACAGTGGCCAGTCAGAAAGCTTTGCAGGCGTGTGTCGTGATGACCACCAGCGTCCTTGCTGCCTTTTCCGTTTCTGGGTGCCGCGGGCTCGCTGGTGCCCCTCTCTCCAGTTTAACTCCGTGTGTGAAACTAGGCTCAGGCTTCGACTGCTTCACAAGTGGCTCGATAGTTATGTGAGATGACGGTTGTCAGGCCGTGGGTGGGCACATTACTCTCCCTTTGCAGTTGTTTCATCTTTTTGAAAAAACGATGCCAACGATTCATACATTATTGATGGCCCAGCAGATGTCAGGGGGGCTCGCCTCTCCACGGTGACTCATGATGAGCAGGCTCTCCCCACCACCGGCGGTGGATGAGAGAAAGGGTGCCGCTGCAGGGACCTGGGGGAGCGCGCTTCCTAGGCCGGGAGCCATCACTTCCCTGGGGTTTGAGCCGCAAGTCCGGCCCCTTTCGGGCCGGAGGCTGCGGGGCTGTGTGCGGGACGAAGCCCTACTGTGGACGCCGTAGGGACCCTCCCCTGTCGCCCTGTTACACCAACACGGGGCCTCTTTAGCCCCTAGGGACACTCTAAGAAGGGGTCTGAGGGCACGTTTGTCTACTGGAGACCACCTCCCCTGCCGCCAAGATTGGGTGTGCAGGGGAGGGGCAAATGTCACTTTCTGGCTGCCTCAGGCCTGGCCCTGTGGCCATGAGGGTCGGCCTATATGGCATGTGCAGGGTGTGGGTGACTACAGAGAGGACACACCTCATGGGCTACAAACTGTGGCTGTGACTCCCACCCTCTGGCCCCAGGCCTGGTAACCCCCGTACTCGGGGCAGGACATCCGTCCTTGTCCTCCAGGAAGCTGCGCGTGGTGTGCACCCTGATCCTTGGGACTCAAAGCTCCTGGCTGCCTGACTAAACATGTGTTCGAGCCTCCAGGTTGCCGGGGTCATGCTGGCCTTTAAAATTAAAAAAAAAAAAGAAAAGAAATCTCAGGGCCAGGCCCACCTGCATCCCGCCCAGCATCCCTGGGGCATCCCGCGTGGCTGGCCTCTCCCATTTCCTCCTCCCAGGGTTGCTGACACATCTGGGGCCTGTGGCCATGTTTCCTTCACCAGGCACAGTGACACAGACTTGGGCCACGGCCCCTTTCCCTCCATCCCAAGCCCCCTTGGCAGAGGCAGTGGTTACGGGAGGCTCGTGCTGCAGACGAGGAAGGAGGGAGCCAGGGCCCCCGGCAGCTCGGGCTTCCGGACCCGGGTCCGGGTGTGTCTGAGCACAGAGCCTCTTCCCCCACTCCCGGCGGGCCCGGGGATCGCCCCAGGTGTGTTCCTTGGAGCATACTCCAGCCTGCAGAGGAAGGACGCGTGTGTCCCAGCAGGCGGACGTGGTGCGGCCACTCGTGGTTTTAAATAGCTCCTTCCTCTCTCCCCCAACAGATAGGAGTCGCTGTCAACGGTGACATCTCGGGACTGTGGCTGCAAACGGCTGCCTTGGGCAGTGTTTGGCTCACAGATGTGATTTGCTTGGATCGCAGTGATTTTTTTTTTAATGCTAACATTTAAAAACCAGTGGTTTTATCTGGAAGTATTAGATTTACATCTTTTTGAAAATGAGACTTTCTGGTAACATTCTGGCAGGGCCAGGCCAGTGTTGGCTCAGCTGCCTCCTCTAAGTAAGCCGGGACATCTGGTGGCCACGGCGCCTCCGGGCACGAGCCAGCCCTCTCTTCCCTGCCCGCCTTTGGCGTTTGGAAGACCCAGAACGGTCCGGGAACTAGGGGCTCGCTTTGAAAACGTGGCTCTGACCCCGGGTCGGGGCCTGACTGCCCATCAGCAGTCCACTCCGCCGCGCCTGTGAAACGAGGGTGCTGTCCGCCAAGTCGGCCGTGGTGAAATTTAGATTAAAATGCTCAGAAAAATGCTTTGAACTCAACAGAGGTGGCTGATAAAGTAAAAGTGATCGTTTTAAACTCTTCGTGCTTCAGACTCCTCGGAACATCTGTATTATACGTTCTCTCCCTTCGTCCTTGAAATTGGATACTGTTTTGAGAAATTTTAGTACCATAGAACTGACAAGATGAAAGGCTTGACAGTTCTCTCTGATTTGATGCCCAGACACATTTTGACTTCATTTCTCTGGGAGTCAAAGCCAAGGCTTGGGTGCGAGCTTAGCCTTTTGGGGTGTCACCCTTCCTTTCTGGCCACTTGGCTACGTCTCGCTAATGATCGCATTGGTTTTGGGGGGCGGGGTGGGTCGAGGCTCAGGATCCTGAGGGGTATACAAGGCACAGACTGGGAGAGAGCTGGGGAGGTGGGAGGCTGGGAGGGGAGGCGGCCACAATGCCCAGAGGGTGGCTTTAGGTGACCGAGGATGCCGCAGAGCAGACCCGGTTTCTCAAGTGCAGGCATTTGTTACAGATTTGTCCGAATGCGCATTTGTAAGACTGTTTTTTTTATTCATTTTTCTATGGCACAAGATGGTCCAGTTCATTCTGTTCCTCTCAATGAAGTGACACTGTGGTGGCTCTCCAATGGCATTTCAGGGACCGTCAACGAGAAGTTCCTCTGGAGACCAACTCTCCCCGCCCGGCGGCCGGGAAAAGCACGCAGAGGCCCCGCTTGTGCTCTTAGGAAGCTGCAGGGTGCCGGTTGTGGGCCTGTGACATCTGAAATGACGTCCTTTCCTCTCGGTACTTGTGAGCGGGCTTGGATTTGGGTTGCTTTCTAACTTTTTGCGTGACTCCCTTGCATTCTTACGAAGCTATAAATCTGAATACGAGCCAAGGATTTCCACCTGCATCCAGACTGCTGGTCTGTCCTTACACGTGTTTCCTGGCATGTTCCGTTCCGGTGTCAGAGCCCCACACGCTGCAGAAGCATAGGGCCCCCTCTCCTGACCCCGCTGGGTCGCCTCCTGCAGATGGTGACAGAAGCGGGAGCGGCTCGCACCGCCCTTCGGGCCATCACTGCCCGAGGAGAACATCTGAGCACTTAGCTTTGGGCGCCAAACCTGCTCATCCCCCTCACCTCGACCCCGGGGACTTGCCCGGACATCACTGAGCAGGGACGGCCTTCAGCGCGGACGCCGAGGCTCCACGCCTCCCTGGTGTCGCGCCGGCCTCGTTCTGGTCGTGCGCGCTGACCCCAAACCCCCGCCAGCAGCTGCTGCATTCCCACAGCTTTTTCCTTTCTAGTTTCTGATCTCCAGGGGGCTCAGAGACAGCAGCGCCCCCCTCCCCGACCTGAGAGCACGCGGAAGGCAGCAGGTTGCCTAACTTTCCCGTGAGCTGGCGTGTCGCGGTCCATCGCCAGCTGAGAGGAGGTTCAGGAGGCCAGGTCGGTGCGGGATCCCGCACGCTCGGCGCCTCATGCCACCAGCTCTCTCGACGGGTAGTATTAAAGCTCCTGTTTCCTTCATGGCTTGGCTCCTGCTGCCCAGCTTTCTGGCGGGCCTTGGCTGACAGGGGGACACAGCTCCAACCTGTCGTGTGTCAGGTGTTGTGTCCAAGAAATGCCCCGGAGGGGGCTGGGTGTGTTAGCTGCCTGCCTAACGGCTTCGGGGCCAATTGTTCATTCATCTCAGAGTTTCGAGCACCAGCCACTCCCCACATGTAATGGCTGCAGGGCTGGGCTCGGTCCTTCCCACACCGGCCTCTCCTGGCCCTAGAGCGTCATTTGGCCTCGAGGCCCTGGAGCCTGGCCCCCGAGTCCTCCATACTCATGCACGAGGAGGCACGGGCAGGCGGAGGGAGGTCGGTGGTGAGAGGGGACGGAGTTGCCAGCCTCTTCCATTCCCACTTGGTCCCACCCTCTTATTTCTGCACAAGGTGGGAACTAGGGAAAACAGCTCTTTTTTCCTGCTGGCGATGCTTTTCCTCAGAGCTCACCGTCTTGCCATAATGTCAGGTGCGGTTGGTGCTGCTTCCTGTGCGCGTCTTTGGGATAACTTTAGCTGAAGCCCTGGCTGGGTTCGAAGCCTGCCGTGACTTCTGAGACACCTGCTTGACTCCTGTCATTTCTCTCTGGAAGCTTTGGCTCTCTCAGGGTTGTTTTTGTTTACTCTCCTCCTCTTCCCTTAGAATAATTCCCCTCCTCTATCAGAGCCTGTTGCTGCCGTCACTGTGCAAGGGCCCACTCTTGTTCTGTGTATTCGTCCACTTCACCCCCACTTCCCACCCCTACAGGCAATGATTTCAATGTGCTTAACGCGTACTGACTTTTCTGTTCATATTGTCCTTGCAAAACACGGACTCTGATTTGTGTCAGTGGGGCTGGTTGAGACGTCGTAGTCTGTTTCGAATTGTTCTCACTCAGCTCTGTGTTTCTAAGACCCATCCATGATGGTACGTGCCCATCTACACCAGGGGCCCCTGACCCCTGGGCCGCAGACCAGGACCGGTCCATGGTCTGTTAGGGCCTGGGCTGCACAGCAAGAGGTGAGGCGCGAGTGAGCGAGCAAAGCTGTTCTGTGCTGCGCTGCTCCTAGCATCCCCGCTTCAGCTCCGCCTCAGATCGGCAGTCGGGGGAGCGGCTGCAAGTACAGATGGAGCTTTGTTTCCGCTCACCTCCTGCTCTGCAGCCCGGTTCCTAATGGGCCTTGGGCTGGCGCCGGTCCATGGCTCGGGGATGGGGACCCCTGAGGTAGCAGATGCACATATTTGCCAACTAACGGATGGTGATTGGCACGGATTCAACACCAACGGGACTCCCCAGTTTGGGGTAGAGCAGAGGGGGAGCCTTTCTTTAGGGCAAAGAGCTGGGCTGTGACAGAGCGCGGCTGTGGTCGCTTCAGGAAGCACAGGTTGGTGTGGGGAGAGCCACTCTGGGTGGTCCACGGAGGTGCTAAGGAGGAGGGAGCTCCTCGGCTCCGACGGGGCGAAGCCTCAGTCCTGCTGGTCGAAGGACAGGTCCAGGGGCTCCTTCCTCCCTCGGGCGGCGGGCCGGTGGGTGCGGGCTTCGATGGCGTGAGAGGCCCGCGTGGAGACGGCGCCAGGCGCCTGCTTCCATCTGAGCCCGGCGGCCGCCGGGGGCCTCCTCTGCGGCCCCTGCTTCCCAGGGGGGACTGACCGAGTGCGGCTCCAGCCGCACGACCGCGCTTCCGGGTGGCCGCGCCCGTCACGTTACCGCCAGCGCTGGGCTCCGTCCTCGTGTCGCCACGTCCCCTCCGGCGCCGGCATGGCCCGGCTTCCCAGCCCGGCCCGGCTAGTGTGTCTGCAGCGAGACCTCGTCGTTGTTTCCATCTGCATCTTCTCCGGCTGTTAAGGATTTAGAGCATCTCCTCAGCGTGCTCATTAGCCTTGGAGTCTTCTCATCTCTAAGTCACTGTCCGATCCGCTGACCGTTTTCCCAGCGGGTTGGCGTCTTCTCCCGGCTGATGTGAGAAATTCCTTCCAAATTCTGGAAACACTAGTCCCTTGCTGTGTTAGACATTGCAGGTATCTTCTGTTCTGTCATTTACTAAATTTGTTCACGGTGTCTTTGAACGAAAATCTTTTATTTCCATGTAATAAAATTAATCTACTTTTGGGGTGCCTTTTGGTGTTTGTTTTTGAAATTTTATTTTAAAGGTCATACCAATGTTTTGAGGAAACAGAAAAAATCAGAGTCATAAGGATTGGGAGGGAAGAGATAAGATGGACATTTTCTGCAAATGATACGATCATCTACCCAGAGTAACCGAAGGGACCAACGCACACACACTGTTAGAGCTAGAGGCTAGTGAGGTGGCTGGACTCAAGGTCAACATGCAAAAATCAATAGCACTTCTCTACCCCAGCAATAACCAACTTGAAAATAAAACATAAAAACGAGCAGTGCTTTTCTACCCGGACAAGGTACTTCATAAACATTCTGCTTTGTTTACTTAAGGGAATTGGTTCTCTGCTGCGGAATATTGCTGGGCGCCCAGGGTCTGGAGTGAAACTGCCGCAGAAAACAGAGAGGCTGGGGGCGAGTCAGAGGGTGACGGCCGGACTGGAAGTGGCCCAGGGCCTGTAGTTTCAGTGTTTGTGGTAAGCTCCTTGAGGTGAGGAATGACGTGTGTCTTTCTCACCTGTGTATCTGGTGTCTGCCATCTCCGGCACCTGGTGTCTGCCATCTAAGTGGGTCATCAATATTTATTGACAAATGAGTGGTGTAGCGTATTTACCAAGGTCTTAGTGACCATTTATTTACAGCTTTCAACGAAGTCCCAGGAGAAAGCTTCCTAAGGGTAGAATTGATTTTGACAGATGAGTGGGACACGATGTACAATATTTACCATCTTCAGGAATAAGATGTAAAAGTGTTCTTGGGGATAAAGACTTCCCATTTTAAGCATTTTTTTGGATCTTCCATTCAAGGCAACCTTTTCCATTCTGCGCACGCGCGCGCGCACACACACACACACACACACACACACACGGAATTTAACATTTTAGCCATTTTTGAGTTATGCGATTTAGTGGCGGTAAACACTCACATTGTTTGCAACCGTCACCACTACCATCTCCAGACCTCTTCATCCCAAACTGAGACTCCACCCACTGACCCACAGCTCCGTACTCGGACCTCCCTCCAGCCCCCAGTGACCACCATTCTGCTTCTGTCTGTGAATCTGACTCTTCTGCAAAACTCACATAAGCGGAATCACACGATATCGAACATCTGTCCTTTCGTCTGCCTTATTTCGGTTGGCATAACGTCTTCAGGGTTCGTCCTCATTGTAGCGTGTGTCAGCATTTCCTTCCTTTGGAGAGCTGAATAGCATTCCATCGTGTGGATGGACCACGTTTTGTTAACCCATCGTCCATCGATGGACGTATGGGGTGTTCCCTGCCCCCAGTCTCAGTCTTATTTGCCGTGTGCATGATCTGAGCTGGGCAGGGCACAGGGGTGCAGGTGTGAACCTGGCCCATGACCGCAGCCCTGACTTCCTGATGGTCTTCTTCAGAGCAAAGGACTTCAGTAAATCTGATGGAGAAGAGTGTGCCTGAGACCGCACCCCCCTCGCCCCCGCACTGCCGAAGGAAGCCACTCCCTTCCTGGTGCAGGGGTATTATTCTTGAGGGACAAGTAGCTCGTCAGGCCAACACGGGGCATCTTGGTGCTTTAGGCAGAGGGAACGATACGTGCACAGAGCTGGCTGCAGTTGTTCAGGGCTCAGTGTGGCCGAAGCGTAGCTGTGCGGTGAGAGGGCAGTGAGAGACACGATCGGCCTGGACAGTAGACGGGGGACATCTGAAGGCCCATCGTCTAAGACTACAGAAAACTGCTTATGGCCCAACGCAACTACAGATGACGTTTTTACTGCTTTTACGTACAAGGAAGCTTAACATACACACGACTGGCACATCGTGTGTGCATTTTTTTACTTGATATAAATTGGCAAATTTCGTACATCCACATAAAGTGTCACTGTTTTCATAGCTCTCTGGTGTCGTACTGTATGGATGTACCATAATTATTTAACCAGGTTCCTACAGAGGGACGTTTAGGTGGCTTGCCATTTTTGTTCTTACAAGCATTGTTAACGAATAACCTTGCACAGACATCATTTCACACGCATGCAAGTGTAACTGGAGGATAAATTCCCAAATGTATAATTGATGGGTCAGAGGGCATATACATATGTAATTTTGATAGATGGTGCTGATTTGCCCTCCGCAGGGGTTATACCAATTCGTATTCCCAGCAGCAATGCGTGGGGCTTGTTTCTGCACGGCCTCCCTGACAGTGCCAGCAAACTTTTGGAGTTTTGCCAATGCAAAAGGTGAAAATGGCATTCTGAGATAGCTTTAATTTGGGGACGCTCCTGAAAGCGAAGTTCAGTTGCTTTTCCTACGTTTATGTTTCCTTTTCTATGAACTCATCTGGCCGGTATTTTCAACGTGGTCATTGTCTTTTTCTTATAAATTTCCGAGAAACCTTTACATGTTAGTAATATTGCATTCAGCTTTTGTTATATTTTAAGAACGTGCTATGTTTGAACATGCACCTTTTTCTTCGTGTCTGAGACGATCATATGATTTTTTTCTTATATCCAGTGATAGGGTGGCTGATTTAGTGGATTTCCTCTTACCTCACCATTTTTAAATTCCCGAAACAAAACCCACTTTTTAGAGTGTGATATTTTTTAACGGCCTAAGGGATGCTGTTTGCTCATTCAGATCTGACTTTTGTGTCAATATGAGTGATAAGATTAGTCTATGCTTTGGTTTGTTTTTTGTTTGTTTTTCTTTTTGCTTAATCTTTACCAGGTTAAGGCGTAATGTTATCTTTGTTTCAATAAAAATTTGGGAGTTTTCCTTCTTTTTGTGTGCCCTAGAGCCACTTAAGTATTATTGGATCGTCTGATTGTTTAAGACTTGGTAAAATTTCCCCAGGCTTGGACCTGTTTACGGCCTTTTATTTTTTGTCGAACACTTTTAGACAGCTTCTTATATTTTTTCTATGGAAATTGGTCTATTTACATTTTCTATCTCTTTCTATTTTCTTGCATGTTCTTCTTGCTTCACTGGGATTAGGTTTGTTGGACTATCTGTCTTATTGTTCTTCCTCCTCTCCTAATGAAACAGCTTCTGGGTTTATTTTTAGTTCTGTGGGTATCTAGTGTTCTAACTTATTAATTTTTGCTTTCATCTTTATTAGCTTTGTACTCCTCAGCTACGTTTTAGTCAGATGCCTCATTCATTTGGTTTTATTCTTTATTTTTTATTGACCTAGGTCAATAAATATTTTTGAGTTTATGACTTATTCTCTGAGTGCTTTTTAGCTGTGTCCATAGGTTCTTACAGACAGTATTTTCACTATTGTTTTTTTTGAAATTCTTAAATTTGGAATTGTGTCTCCTCTTTAACCAAAGGGTATGTATGTCTAAGAGTAATTTTTCTTTATTGATTTTTGATTTTTAGGTGGAAAGGACTTTTAATTTCTGATTTCATTTACTTTATTTTTATTACCTTGTGACCAGAGGATGTTGTCCATACAGTTTTCGGTTTGGGGAAATTTATCAAGGTTCCTTTGTGACCTAAGTGTGATCAATCTTCTGTTAATGTTTTACGGGCATCTGAAAAGAAAATTAATAATCTATTGTCAAGGTGGGTAACCTGTATGACTCAGCAGAGCCTGTTTTGTTAATTAAGTTTCCTGGGGCCGCTGGATTCTACATCCTGTCCATTTGGACCGCCGAGGACCGAGAGCACTGGGTTGTGTCCTGCTGCCTGTGTTCTTGCTGTTTCTGTTGGAGCCTCCTGTCATTTTTGCCTTGCTTTCGTTGCTGCTTTGTCATCTGCTGCATAGGTATTCAGAACCACGATTTCATCATTGCGAATTTCCCCCTGTAGCAGCAGAAAGTGCCCTTCTCAGCTCGTTTTATGCTTTTATTCTGAATTCTACCTGTCTTTTGTTTACGCCGATCTGGTGCCTCTGAATGACTATCCTTCTGTTTTCGACTGCGCTGAACAACTGGTCTTATGTGTCTCTTGAGTACAGCCTGGGTCTGGCTTTGCTTTGCAGACCAACCTGAACATCCGTCTGGTAGATCAATTGAGCCCATTTACATCTGAAATGCCACATATTTACCCTTAGTTCTGAAATATCATTGTCTATTAGGTTTCTGTTTCTGGAAGTGCTGCGCTGTGATCTGTTTTGTTTGCTTTGGTTCTGATATTTAAGAGGGTTTATATGTCGCTGGAGTCATAACTCCTATAATTACAACTTCACATGACACCTTCAGTTCTTATTCCTTTAGACCCGCTCTTCTTCATTCTCTGCCATGATTAATGACACAATTAGCACATTTCCTTTTTCTTTCCTTCTCTTCCTTTCTTTTCCACCACCCAATTTCGGTTTTCAATATTATGTTAGTGTATGCCTGAGAGCTTATCCACGTGCATATGATTTTATCACCAGATTCATCATCTCTGAATGATACCCTTTAACACCGAGCGAGCACACATGAGACAATTGTTTCTCTTTTGTGATCTTTCTTCAGAGATGTAATTGCTTCCCATTTTTAAAAAGCTATGACAACGTGGTAGGTCTGAGTGTTTACCTGCTCCAGAAATCACGGTCACTGGTGAGGATTTTCACTTTGTTAAGTTTTGCCGTCCTTTTCCAATTTTTCCTTCCAGTCATTTTGGACGGAAGCGCTGGCTGCTCCTTTTCATCACTCGCAGTTGGGCGTGTGGGGGCTTCCTCTTTCAGGTATTAGCACACGTTCCAGAGGGACCGTACAGCGCCGTGAAGAGGGCTAAGGGACAGGAGGGGAAGGGTGGCCTCCCGGAGTCACAGGCAAAGGTTTTCCCTTCTGCTGCCTCAGAGACAGTGAGTGCCTCCTGCCACTCTGTCCCCGCCGGGCTCCTGACGTTAGCCCCGCGTGCTCTGTTTTCTGGACCCGTGCTGAGAGCAGGGATCGGTTTACACGTCAGGTTGGCTCTTTTCCCTTTAAGAACTGACTTGTTGCTGGTCCTTCCCGAGCTGTCCCATCACTGAGTGTGCCAGTCGCTCTCGGTCTTCCCACGCCTCCTTCGTGTCGTCCGCCCCGTCTCAGCGGCTCCGACAGCCTCGCGCACGTCCGGAGTCGTGCGTTACTTTTCGCTTCCAACGTCCCTGAAAACGTGTAAGCGTGATTGTTCTTCTCCATCTTGCGTTTCGATTTGTTTAGGAGGACAAAGAGAAAAACTCTGGCTGGTGAGGCGAAGTTCCAGCCTGAAGTCCGGTGAATGCGTGCACTGAGCCAGCGGGCCGCTGAGAGTGGCGAGTGAGGGAGGGGGCGGCGCGCCGCTGTCGGGGACGCCTGGAGATGCGACCGAGCACGCTGAGCCCTGCGGGCCGGCGGGACGCCCAGGTGGACCTGTCGAGCAGTGAGCCCCCTGGACCAACTCGGAGCCCAGGGAGGAAGGCGAGGAGCGAGAGGCGGAGCTCGTCATCACCTCATGCGGCTCCTCCACGTACTGAGAGCTGGGCGCGATTCGGGGCGCGTGCAGGTGTCCCCTCCTGCACCTCTGGCAGGGAACGGGCTCAGGAGGGCGGAGCCGTACTGCCGGCAGGGGAGAGCTGGAGTTGGCCCCGGCGGCTCGGGCGCTGGGGCGTGGACGTGCGCCTGCGCCCCCGTCGCAGCGCCCGCGTCTGCTCTGCCTTTGGAGACGAGGCCGCACGTTCGGCTGCGTTTCCCGTGGGTCAGCAGGAGCGACGCAGCTCTGCGTCTCAGCTGAGAGCTCGGGCACAGAGGGCAGAACCCGGCCCGACCCCGTCCTCGGATTTGGGGCCCTGCTGCTGTGAGTGGCGACGTGAGCTCGTGGCTGATCGGCCCTGCCCCGGGCTGTCTTCACACTATTCGGGTGGCACAGTGGGGACACAGCGCTCAGCCCTGTGCCCAGATGGCCCATACTAATACATGGCACTGCGCCCACGTGGGTCCTGGGGGCAACTCAGTTGCACCAAATACACTCCGACACAGGGCTGTGGGGTTTGAATGGAGATTTTTTCCTGTTTGTACAGATTGACTGCTGTGAGCTAGACCCGACAGGAAGTGGTAAATGTTAAAAAGAGACCTGTCCAATTAAGATGGCATTTGTCTTTGAAGTACAGTGTCCCTCTCATGTCCCCAGTGATACCAGGTGAACTGGATAGAAGTGGATGTTATAGAAAAGGCAACAATCTATGGATTCTCAGAAATCATGCTCTTCTACCGTGCGTGTGTGCGTGTGTGTGTATGTACTTGGAAAAACTGGTTGCAGAGTGACAATGCAAAAATTCTTTTAAAATTTACTTCACCTGGGTGTGTGAGGAGTTGTGACAGGGCAGTTTGTACTCTATTAATTATGCTTTCAGCATTGCATTGCCACACGGAAGGACTGCCACTGCAGTGTCTGATGCATGCCCAGCTTTGGGATAAGAGAATTACGTTAGGTGATGTGATTAAATGAGCTAAGAAACAACGTGTTGGAAACAGGGTCTGAAACATGGTAAATTTTATGAGTGCGTGCTAGTTTTAATCGTTACAAAATGACTGGGATTGCAGGGGGAAAGGCTAATGTTTGGAGAAGTGCGATAGCGCGCCCAGGGTTACACGGGAATTAGGAGGACGGCGTGAGCCGTGTCGAGTTCCTGTGGCTCCTGAGCCCAGCAGTCGCTCTGTCCCTCCCCGCAAGCGTTACTGTGAAATGTGCGATGAGCCTTGATGAGTTGAATTTCTGTGAAGAAAGCCACAGAAATGGATTTCACCTTTTTTCCTGAATAAAGAGCCAGTCATGCAGACAGTCTCATGTAAGAAAACAACAGGAGGAAGCTGCATCAGGGTTCTGATGAAGATGTAATTACCGGTCCTTCCGGCCAGGTGTGCACAGACCGTGGCCCTGCGGACGTCACGTGACCCTGTCTAAGCAGTAGATCCCCATCCGCGTCGCAACGATTGCGATCGGCCGATGCCACTTCTGCTCCGAGGGGGCGGCGCCGGGCCTCATGGGCGCGGACGTCATCCCGTGCCTCCTTTCCTCCTTCTCATGTTGACTCCTTGCCCTGCAGGGCCCAGACCATTCTGAGCACCGCCAACCCGCGAGTTACATGCCTTCTGGAGACCCCCTCCCTCCCTCCCTCCCTCCCTCCTCCCCTCCCTCTATTCCTCCCTTCCTCTCCCCGCCCCATGAGTTTTTCGCCCCCTCTCTTGAAAAGATAGACCTATCCCCTTTTTTTGCGAATTGCAAGAGGCTACTTCCAAAGGAAACACGAAGGTCACACCTGCATCTTCAGCCGCCGCACAGTTGTCCCGTTTCTCACTTTGCTTTCAAGCACGCTCAGAGGGCACTGCCAAGCAGGAATTCACATCTCGCCTTCCTCCCCTGGCTGCTGATATCTCTAGTGATGCTGCATTTCAGGGGCATTACCCTGCTCTATCCGTTCAGGTGTAAACTCCCTCCCACCTCCATGTCTCATTCCCTTAAGCAAGAGGCCGGATTTCCCGCGTGGATGTGGCGCAGCAGCTGCCGCCGTTGACGCCGATGCCACAGTTAGAAGCAGGAGTGGCTGGAATAAAGATTCTCGGGCTGAGGCTGAACCGGGTTAATTAGCCCAGATTTGTAGTCCCCTTCAGAAGTCTGAGACTGGGGGCAGGATTGAGAATGTGTCTGCCGAGACGCTTTTGACAGAAAATAACAGAGAAGTCCACGCAAACTGGCTTAAACGATAGCGACTCATCGACTCACTTCATTGGAAGTCTAGGGGTGCTTAGCTCCGAGCCCGGGTTGCTCCAGCGGCTTAACGGTTTTGCCGTGGTGTGGGTTCCTGGGCCCGTTACCTATTACCGCATAACAAATCACCTAAAGGAAGCTCAGGGGCTGACGGCAACACAAACGATTCGTCATGTCGCAGCTGCTGTGGGTCCAGGATTCGGGTGTGGCTTAGCTGGGTGGTTCTGGCCTGGAGCCTCTCGTGGGCTCAGTTGAAGGTATCAGTTGGTTCTGTAGTCACCGAAGGTGACAGCCCGGAGGGCACGCTTCAAAGACGGCTCATCCGCGTGCAGGGCAGATCAGTACGCCTTCTGGTGAGAGGGGAGCGTCCGTCCTCTCCACACGGGCCTCCTCGCCACATGGCAGCTGGCTTCCCCAGGGCGAGGCGCCCGGCGTGAGAGAGCCATGTCCTCTGTGGGGCCGGAAGCCCATGCTGCTCCGTCACGTATCCTTCCTCATCTGTCGCTCGTGCCCGGTGCCATCATCTTCTCTTCTCCTCCGGCCTTAGACTTGACAGACGAAAGTCACAGGAGAACGGTTTTTCTCGGCTTTCTGTTGGCCGTCTCTTTCCTGATGCCGTGAGCCTCTGGTGGATTCGATGGGAGGCAAGGTCAAGGGTGACAGGAAATGCAGGAGGACAGAAGCTTTGGTCACAACATCCAGTGTGGTCAGGGTAGGACTGCCAGGGCCCGGGAGGAATGGGGGTTGCCGTCTGGTGGGCGCAGCGTTTTAGTTTTGCAGGATGGAGGCAGTTCTGGGCATGGCTGCCCGTGAATGCACTGAACAGCACCTACGAGCCGTCGCGATGCTCAATGTTACGTTACGTGAATTTTACCACAATTAAAAGCGAAATGAAAAAAGCCCCCCAAAATAGTAATTTACTTGTAGGATTATGTCTCATTCTAGGCTGTCTTAAAGTTATTGAGTGATAAAATCCCGGGCCAATACTTTCCTATTGACCAAAAACGAAACGACTAAGCCTGGCCATGTCGGGGAAATAAATGAAACTGTTCCTGTTCCAGTGTCCTACGAGCAGGCGGCGGGGACTTGGAAAGGAGGCACTGGAGGGGCGGGCAGGGAGGGGAGGGTGGGGAGGGGGACGGGGGCGGGAGAGTGGAGAGGGCAGGGCGGGGAGAGGAGGGCAGCGGGTGTGCGCGGGACTCACAGCCCGAGCGGCAGGAAGGCTGTCCTGAAAAGGCGCCTCTGTCTGCCTCTCAGAAAGCGGCTGGTGGGGGCAGCCTCTGCCGGGGCCTGCAGTCCCCGCGGCGCGCGACCCCCCGTGCTGTCAGCACCCGTAGGTCCCCAAACAAGAGCCTTTCTCTCACCGACCTCTCACACGTATGTGTGTGTGCAGTGCACACGTGTGCCGTGCGCATGTGTGCACACGTGCGCATAACACACGTATGTGTGTGTGCAGTGCACGCGTGTGCCGTGCGCATAACACACGTTTTGCATGCGCCGGCACACACATTAGTGTGTGCTGTGTGTGCACATGCACGTGTGTTATGCGTGTGGACGGTGCACGTGTGTTTTGTGTGTGCACGTGTGTTGTGCGTGCGTGCGCGTGTGCCGTGTCGTGCACGTGTGTGCGTGCATGTGTGCAGGCATGCATGTGCATCTTGTGCAGGTGTGTGTTGTCGTGTGTGCACATGCACGCACATGCATTCTGTGTGTGTGCGCGCATGTGTATATGGTACGGGTGGGCAGGTGAATGCGTGTGTGTTGTGCGTGCAGGCACCGTGTTGTGCGTGTACATGTGTGTGCGCGATTCAGGGCACGCTTTCAGGCTGATGAGTGCTCGGGAGTGCTCTCCCTTTCCAGCGCGCGTCCCGTGGGTCGGCAGTGCTGTTCGGGGGACCGTCAGCTGAACGAGGGAGACCCACGGACGGGGAGTTTCCAGCTCCCCCTGTACTGGACCCAAACGGGAAAAGCATCCTGTGACGTCAGCACCGCTTCTCTGTGTCTTGTCCTCCCTCGGGGCAAACACAGGTGAAGCCGTCCTTTGTCTCGGAGGCAGGCGGAGCATGGCCAACCGCGAGCGGCGGCCTCACGCGGGCGGCGGGGCCGGGGCGCCCGCCTCTGAACCCAGCAGGGCGGTCTGGGCTGTCTGGGGCGGGCTGGTTCACACGGCCTGGGGTGGCAGAGACCCCTGCCCCCGGATGCTGCCCGGAACCGGCTGAGGGGATGAGCGGGGAGCTTGATGGGATTCACCGGACTCTGGGATGTTTCTAATGAACCCTGGATTTTCTTCCACGGAGAGTTCCTGATTAGCAGTTCTGAGCTCGGTGGGATCAACCATGTATCACTTTAAATGTTTATTTTATGTCCAACTTATTCTAACATTTTTATTCATCTTAATGAGAAGTAATTGGGCTTCCTATTGCAGTGTTTCATTTAGAAAGGGGGATGTTAATAAGGAACGAAAGCATGCCGGAGTCCACAGCTCCCTGGCTTTTACCGTGCTCCTGTCTCTCCCTGAAGTCGCTGTTTTGGATTGAAAATCATATTCAGCGCATTTGAACCCCATCCTTCCCGGGGCTGGCAGTGCCTTTATTGTATGTCATTGTGTCTTCAGGGAATCGTGACATTAAAACATATCCTTGGTTCTCACTTAAGCCAATTTTATAGGGCAGGGAAAGAAAAGACAACATTTTGCAATGAAAGCACCTTCTCCCATCTGGCAAAATGGCTTTCTGGACTCTATTGTGGCTCATTGTCTAAAAATAGGATGAAGACAAATTGTTATCATTTGCGAAAGCCCATGACAATAATGATAAATGAACAAATTTTTTTGCCCTCTGAAGTCATTGCTTAAGGCTTTCTCTGGGATCAACAATGTTAAACTGGTAAACTTTCCTCATCTGCATCAGCAGAAGGTTTACAAATGGCTTTGTAAACAATTTTAGCCAGAGCGTTAATCTCCCCTGCAGAACGCGGGCTGTGAGATAGATGATTGATTTGCAATTTAAAATGACACTGAAGCCCCCGAAACAGATATGAAAGAAACTTTCGGTGACTAATGTTTTAGTTGACAAGAAAAGATAAGGCACATCTTTCATCGGATAGTGGGCTGTTTTTGATAAATATTGTTCATAATGGAGAATTTGGGAGCCATTAATGTGTGGCTGGAACATCGCTGCTTCTTGCCTGGGACTTCAGAAACTGGATTATTCTCCGGCGGGAATTCCGTTACAGGGGAAGAGGCTTGGGGGAGGCCTGAGGAGCACCCATCAGATGACCCTCTTACTGGACCCGTTCACACTGGCAGATAAATGGCGAGGGAGCATCTGGATGCGACTGCTTCGGCCCCGCGTGCCCACCATTTCCAAAGTCGAAGGCAGGACGACGCTCCAAGCCAAGTCCCTTCTGGTGGCGTGGCAGGTGGCCGTGAAGGGGCGTGGCAGGGAAGTGAATCTCTAATTCCCGCCCGGGCCCCTGTGCTTCGGTCCTATGCGCTCCCCGCCGGCTCCCCGCCGGCTGGACACGTCCTGCTGGGCAAAGGCTGCAGCTTGGGGCGTCGGCCTCGCGGGAGCAGGGGGCTGCGCTGACCAGCAGACCCTCCTCACCGAAGGCAGACCCTGGCCCAGACACCTCCCGTCTCCCCCACCCCCGGCCCCCCGCTCCTGCCCCCAGTACCCCTCTCATGTGACAGCAGCGGTGCTCCCTTAAGGAGTACGATGGGGGAGCGCCGGGTGCCCGGCGTTCCGGAGCTTCGGCCCGGCGCTGGCCCCCACAGCCACGTGCCTTGACCCCTCACCCCTCTCTGTCTGAGCAACACCCCTGTTGGCACTCTCAAGTCGCCTGGAGGGACACCCCTCGGCCGGCCTCCATCGTGATTGGCAGACGGCCCTCCCCTCCAGCAAGGCCTGGGCAATGGCTTCATCTCACGGAGCACTTGGCACATCGGAGAGCCCCACAACGTGACATGAGTAAAATAATAAAGATTATGGCCCGAGGGTACCAGATAGCAATCCGAGCTATTCATTCCAGATTCTTCTGCTTGTCAGGGATGTCTGGATTCACGCCTCTCAGTGGGGGTCAGCCGGGCATGCTGAGCGTTGTCCAAACCACTCCGTTGTACCACGTTTTTTTCACATTCATTAGTGGTGTCGCAAAGGGGACCTAGTGTGTGCCGGGCACTGTTGTGGGTGCTGGGAGTGCAGACAGGAGGCAAAGAGATGCGGCCCGCGTCACCGCGGAGCCACCTTGTGTCGTGGGTGACCTTGCTGGGCATCACCAGTACCTTGGAACGTTGCACTTTGCACGTGGTGTTTCTTCGGCTTTTTGCGAAGTAAATTTAGAGCATTTTAGTCGGATGTTCAAAGTTCCCTGAACTTGACTCCTGTCTGCCCCACCCGTCACGTATCCAGTTGCTACAGGCCGAAGGCTTGTGTCCCCTGACATGCTTGTGTCGAAACCTAGTTTCCGCCGAGACAGTGTTCGGACGAGGGGCTTCTGGAAGGTGCGTAGGCCCTGGGGGCGGAGCCCTCACGAACGGGGTTAGTGTCCTCATCCGAGGGGCCCCGGAGAGCTTCCCTCCTACCACGTGAGGGCGAGGAGAAGACAGCCGTCGGTGAGCCAGGAAGCGGGGTCTCACCATGGGCCCAGGCCGCCGGCACCCGGATCTGGCTCTCCCAGTCTCCGGAACCACGACAGAACCGCGTCCGCTGTTTGTAAGCCTCCTGGCCTACGACGTTGTGTTCCAGGGACTCAGATGGCTGAACGCGCGCCCGAGACACCAGTACACAGTAGGCTGGGGCGCGAGGCCCGGCCCCAGCTGGCGTGGGGCGTCCTGTGCTGCGATGGCCGGGGGCCTTCTGGGTAGGAGGCACGTGGCGGGAGAGGACGTTTCCTCCCCAGCCTCTGTTGGTGTGAGAGGCAAGCTCATGATTCTGCTCTGCCTGTGCCCCAGGAAGGGGACATTGCACAGAATGTCCAAGAGGGTCAGACCCTACGTCCCCGACAGTATAGCCTGGACGTTACAGAGCAAGGAGGTGCTGCTGCCACGGGGTGGGGGCCAGAGTGACCTCCCTGTGACTCCCCGGGAAGCTGAAGGACAGTGCCGAGTGAGGATGACCAGGCCCCAGAGTGGCACCCGAGTGTTCCGGGCCAGTCCGTCGTCACCCACAGAGGTGACCTGGGTCAGAGACGTGCCAGATGTCGGCAGGCTCTGCTGACCTGCCCTGGCCTGTAGGAGGGCAGCGCCGCTCCCGAGACCCGCGTCGCTGCGCGTCCTCGTGCGGAGTGCCGAGGCGGCGCGGCCGCCACCATGGCGTCCGGCCCGCCTTACGGTCCCCGGGGGCCGCAGCACCCCGCCCTGGGCCCGCGCTACCTCTAAGTCACGACGTAGAAATTGCTTTGATCGCCACGTTCATCTCCTACCTTATGTTTTGAAGGATTCCAGCTTGCTTTAGTTTTATTAATGTATTTCTTTTATCTTCCATCTGAATGGTGTTCTCTATGTAAAGTGACCAAATGTGATTAATGATGAATAGATTAAGATAGGACAGGGTGTTTGAAAAATGACTTAAGGACTGCATGTGAGTCACTGGCTAGAGTCCCAAAATGCAAATTCTGGTTAAGTTAATGACTGGAAAATCACGGTGGCCCAACTGCAGGGGCTTCTGCATTATTTAAAATCGCTTTATAAACAATAAATAATCAGCGTTTTACGTTAGGACGAGTTAATTATTTCTTAATTATTTCTACGGGCGTTCCGGTCCGAGTCAAAAGTTTCCTCGTAACTGACACGCGCACATCCTCGCGGCGCCCGCCGTCAGCGCCTGGCAGTCACCGCTTCGCTTTGCCAGCCTGCGGCGCGGGAGGGCTCACGTCCCATTAGAGGCTGGCCCCGGAGTAGAACGCCCGGAATCGCCTTTCCCTGAAAAGGGTCTGCGGCGTCCTGGCGGGGGCCACCTGCCCCTGACAAACGAGCCCGATCATCCTGGTGGCTCTGTGCTCTCAGTCACCCTCTCAGGAGCTGGCGCTTTATGAAAAATAAATTAATAATGCCCACTAAATTACATCTGCAGGAGACACTTAGGTGTGTGTCGCAGTCTTCAGAGATGATTAGTTTCCCGTTGTGTCCAGGGGGGCGTGTCGCCCCATTGCCCAGGCGCATCTCGAACTGCACGTCGGTCAGCACGGCCCGTGCTCTGCTCGCTGCCCTGCGTGGTGACGGTCACGGTCACGGTCACCGGGCTCCGGCCTGGGCTCCAGGCTGCCAGGTGCACCGTTCAGGCCTGCAGCCAGGGGAGCCCGAGGCTTAAGGTGACTTGCCCAGAGCTTTCGAGAAGGAAGGCAGAGGCTTTTGCGCGCGGGGCCTCCGGTATGGTTGTGCTGTCAGCAGCGCCTGGTGGAGGGAAGGCCACCTCCATCCCGGGCGCTCCCTGAGGGGGACAGTGGCCGGCAGCGTCTCTGCTGGGCCGGCCGGGTAGACCACACAGCAGGGTGAAAGGCGGCGGTGGCGGCTGCCGCTTCCTCGCGCCTGCTCCCCGCGTCCGCGCCCGGAACGCACTGCTGCTGTGGCGGGAGGGGAGCGGTCATTTATCAGGGTTCAGAGCCAGTTCAGCCACACACTTGACAAATTATTTGTGGAATTGTTGTATTCATAGTCACTTAAATAAGAATCTGTCAACACGAAGGCTGCGCTTTGTTGCAGCGGGGCCCCCGCTTTTCCCCGCACACCCAGAGGATGATGGATTGGAAGCCATGCAAATCCACTGCCGTTTTATATGCTGGTGGCTTCCGCGGAGACAGGGCACATAGCTCAGGAGCGTCGTGTGGCGGCCGTAAGTGCCGCGGCCTGTTCCGCGTGGGAACTCTGCCTCCTCCTGCTCCTCCTCCTGCCCCTCCTGCTCTGTTCCCCCCTTCTCCGAACGGGGCTTCGCCTGGCGTCTCAGTTTGGAAAGTGCTCCTCACAGCAGGTGCACACGCGGGCTCTTCGGGCCACCTCATACGTATGCGGAGCCATGCTCTGTAATTAAAACAAATGGATAAACATCATTATTTGGTTTTATGACAACTTTAAAGTTAATATCCCTCAGTAGAATGTTAAGTCTTAACTCTCAGAGAGGAGGTGGAGAAAGGTGCGCCAGCAAGGCCAGCGGGGGCAGACGGGCGGTGACATGTGGCTGGGATTTGTGTCCGCTCCGTGTGGCCTGTGGGGCTCCTGGCGCTTGGGGGGTGGAACTCTCCGGCTGTGAAAAGATGCCAGAGCTGGCTGTCTCTGTCCCTCTGAAATGTGAGGGCCTGGGGTCCCCCAGGCCTGCCTCCCCCGCGTTGTAAGGCTATTCTGGGCAGCTGTTTTCGGTCTGACCGCAGACGCCGGGCAGGCACGAGGAGAGAGCACCTTCCTCTGCGCCTGGACCCGGGCTCTGGTCCCTGCGGTGGGCGTGCCGTGGACAGGTGCGCCGTGGACAGGTGCGCCGTGGACAGGTGTGCCGCGTGGCCGCCTCCGCCCAGGGGTTTCTCCAGAAAAGCCCCAGAGCCTTGTGGTTCCAGGTCTGTCCCGGCTGAGAAAGCAGCCGGAGCCAGGAGCCAGGCGTGGACGCCGTGAGCCGGGGGAGGCCCGCGCGTGCTCTGGGCCCCAGCAGCCCCGCCGCCCTCCAGGCCTCGACCCCAACCTCCAACTCAGCAGCAGCTGGAGGCCGGGCCGCCCCGAGGCCAGCGAGGACGTTGTCCTTCCGCTGGGAGGTTTACGAAGGGAGCCTGCTGCCTACAACTCATGCTTTCAGGCCCCGTGCTGTGCGCGGGGCAGCCTTCCCCGTGGCCCCGTTTCTAGAAACGGCCGGGACCGGCGAGGTGGGAGGACGCTCGACGGGACAAGGAAACCCCGCGTCACATGGCGTGTCCCCTCCGCACCACTGGGAAACAGATGCCATGTTTTGGAATCAGTGACCGATTCCTTCTAATCAGTCCATCACGCTCCTGGAGACGGCGCCCCTGGCCCGGTTCCCGCGCGGGTGCCCGCGCGGTCCCCGCACTGTCGAGGCGCCGCGCTGGCAGCCGGTCTGCTGCCGCCGCGTCTCGCCCGCGTGTCCAGATCCCTTGCCAGTGAGGCTGTGGAACATGTTTTGACAGCTCTGTCGCTAAGTTTGTTGCTGCTTGTGTCTGGAATGGGTATCAAATCTCGGAGCGAATCTGTCTGTCTCCTGCCGCTCACGCTGCCTGCGGGACGCCGGGGGCTCGCGGCGGGGCTCAGGCCGGACCCGCGCGACCCGCACGGCGCGTGGGGCGTGCCGCAGCGTCTAGAGCCGGGGGCCAAACGTCCCCACGTGTCCGTGGGAAGCCAGGACTTCCCCAGCAAGCGCTGGAAGTCAGGCCGACGTGACGCCGGCCTCGTTTAGAGAGCAGACTGTGCCGTAGCGTCGGTGAGGACAGACTTCAGACGAAGCCCATGTCTCGTCCCTCTTGTCGCCCTTCGTCCTGGCCTCCCTGGGTGCTGCTGTTCTCTGCTGGGCCCTTTCAGAACCTTCTAGAAGGGTGGCCCTCATCGTGTGGTTTCTGGCCCGGCAACATCGCCGCCTGGACACTTAACAGAAATTTCTGGTTCGCCCACCTCCTCCCAGGTCTGCGGAGTCAGGACTTATCGGGAGTGGGGGCGGTGGTCGGGCTCTGTTAAGCACCAGGTGTGGACTCACTCGCATGCACACGACTGCACCCGATGAAACGCCCGGCACACGGCCAGAGTAGCCATAACGACAGTAGCGCGGCTCCTGACACAGGTCACTGAGGGCCTTGCGCGTGTGCAGATGTGTGCGCCCAGTCGCGTGTGACAGTGGCTGTCCGTGCTTGCAGACCTCGTCTCCGTCTGTCTTGGCTGCAGTTGGTTGTGGGCATCTGCCTCGTGTCTGGGAGCTGCCCTCTATCCCCAGTGTGTCTTCTCGCTCGTCCTGCCTCGGTTCCCCCACTGTGATGTTTCTCTCCCTCCCATGCCTCACAGAGCCCTAGAGTCCCGGGGCCAGAGGAGAAGGCACCTCGAGGCACATGTAAGCCTCTCTGTAACCTCCCAAGGGACATCTTATTGCTACCGAGAGGGACAGGGACCACCACGGTGACCAGGCAGGTAGTCGCAGGACCGAGTCCAAACCACTAACTGGGCCCCTCCCAGGGCTCCCCTGGGGCTGTGGGGTTGACAGTGCCCCCACGGAGGCCGGTCTGCTCGGAATCTCTTCCCATCAGAGCTCTGCTCCTGGTGGGCAATTTGGGGGCCAGTGGTCCAGAAGGCCCTTCTCCACCATCAGGACCTTGGGAGAGAGAGAGTGTGCACGGCTCGTCACCTGGAAAGCAGAAGCCTGGGGACTGGGACGCCGCAGACTGTAGAGGGGCTGCGGAGACTGAAATGCTCAGTAGCTGGCGTACGGAAGCAGAGAGGGAGGTGAGTCCAGCACAGGACGCTTGTGTCAGCCGTGAGCGGAGGTGCCGTGGGCAAGCCTCGCTGTCTGAGGACTTGCTACTGGTTTGCTAGATCAAGGCCAAGCACCCATAATACGGCCTGGCTCAGGGCGCAGAGCCACCTGGACGCAGTCCAGAACCACAAAGGGCGGAGCCCTGGGCACGCGAAGGTCACCCACTGCGGAAGTCACAAAGGTAGCTAGCTACCTGCAGGGCCTGGTCACCGGCAGCAGCGAAGGGGTGGTGAGGACAGGTCCACCCAGAGGGACAGCTTAGGCTCAGATCCACACAGAGGGGGCTGGCTGTTCCCATTCTTCAAGGGGAAACGACCCCGGGGGTCGGGGTGCTACCCCAGGCTTTAAAAGGTTGCCCATGATTCCTTCGTTCTTTTGCACCTTGTTGAGCATGAGCATGGAGCTGCTGGTGGAACCTGAGGCGCCGCGAGGCAGACCCTCCACGGACTTCTGACTGTTTGGGAAGCAGCCGAACCTAGGGCCTCCTCCGAAGCTGGGTGCCCTGGGATGGGTGGTCTGAGGCAGGCAAGCTCCCAGGGGCCAGGTCGTGGCTTTGTTCTCCGATCCTCTCTGGAGGCAGCCTCCCTTCTACTATCCTGTCGGGGTGGGATGGAGGTGGGCGGCAGGTCCCATGGCCAGCCTCAGTCGCCTGGACCCCACTAGAGCTCGCATTCGTTAAGGGGAAAGCCTGCCTGGGCATGGGCGAGGGCCAGGAGGGCAGGGATGGCTCGACCCCAGGCCAGCTACACAGGGAGGGGGCTTGGGGCTCTTGCCGACATCTGTGAGAGCGAGCACGGGGTCGAACTTCCCTCTTCGCCGTGTGTGGCTCATTCGGGGTTCTTCCGATGGCCTTTCTTTCGCCAGAGTGGGGAGACCACTTGTGTTTTATAGAAAGTGTAATAATGTCGTCGGCTTCCTTCTGGTTTCCTGTTGATTGACTTTTATAGCTTGCAAACATTATGCTGGATTGGTAAATTGCAATAAATTTAATCAAGAATTATTTTATTCAGCCTACTAATGAGGAATAATAGCGTATGTATCAATTAGGCTTGTCAATTCGTGTGAAGAAATAGATTTACAAGGGGATAGTGAGCAAAAAAAATATATATCATTGGTATCAATCCACTTCATTATTTTTAATTTGCTGCGAATATTGAGTGTTTCTAACATAAAATCATTCCTCAATTAAAGGAAAACAGCTGTACTGCTCTCGGCTCCTCATCCCTTGTTTTTGCTTACAGATTAGCAGTTGTCATTGGTTTCAGTCTGTTGTCATCTCATTAATTTGCACCCGTAAATGGGTAAAAGAGTGTTCTCAACTGTCAGTGAAAGAACGTAGCAGAGCGAAATGGCTCTCTCAGGTTTTAGGGGAGCAGCAGGCTCGCTGCAGCAACCGAGGGCCGTCCTGCTCGGTGGGGCCCTTGCGACTTCTCTAGACCCTGCCTTTTCTAGGGCCTACTCTGTCCTGCGATGAGTTCTTTGCGAGAATGGCCACAAGGATGGCCTCCCCTCTGTCTCTGTCTCTGAGATGCAGCTGCCGCTCTCCCCACCATGAAGCGAAGCTCCTTTGTCTCAAGAATCTGCGTTGGTCGTGTGGTCCGTGTGGCATGGAATGGGGCCAAAGCAAAGGACCAGTGTGCGTGTCTGAGCCTGGGCCTCAGGCGCTGCGCTAGCCTCTGCTCCATCTCTCTCTGCACCCCGTGAACCCCGGGTCTCAGCCCTGGCCAGGCTGCTGGAGGACGAGACCGGGCCGAGTGACTGTCCCAGGCCCGGAATGCAGGCAGCTGCCCAAGCCCCAGGACCGAGAGAGGGGGAGAGGGGTTTCCCCAAGGACCACGTGTGCTGCGTGACCGAAGGGGAGGACGAGTGCCCGCCAGGCCGGGCAGCATGCGCTGTCCAGCGCTGACCCCCCCACCCGTTTGGAGAGGTCCTGGGCGAGGCCACCCAGGTAGCTCGTGGGTGCCTCTCGCTCACATTCTCGGAGGTTCCTTGAGAGTCTCTTGCCAAGCCAGTGGGGCTGTCCTCCCTCCAGGAGTGCTCTCGCTCATGGAGGGAAACTGAGGCAACAAAGTGTGTTCATAGATTGCTCCTAGAGCGGCTGCCCGCCGCCCACCGGCAGTCGGCCCATCGACAGTCTTTGGAACCGGCAGCAGCCGTGCAGCTGTGTGGCCTGGCCTTGCCGATGGGGACCCTCCCCACGACCGGCCAGGTGGACAGGTGTCCACTTGGACTCTTGATCACTGACGGCCCTGGGATGGCAGAAAGCCCAGGGCCTGGGAACCAGAGCCAGCGCCCCTGTGACAGATCGTGAGACAGATGGGCGCCCCGTGTGGCCCACGCTCTGTGCTCTCCCGAGCCGGTGGTATCACAGGTCCTGTCGTCATCGCGGCGACGTCCCCCTCATCTCGTGTGTGTGTGAAAGATGTGAACTTGTGAAAAGTCAGCCTTTAAGATGCACCACAGTTTAGAAACCGCTTCTTCTTAGCTGTGTGTGAGTCTGAAACATGAAGGGTGTCTTGGCGAGGGCTTAAACGGGTGACATCACCTCTGGGCCTCTCGCGTGTCCTTAGACGTGGAGCTGAGCCTTCCCCGCCAGCTTCCCGGGGCTGCAGGGAGGAGGAATCGCGGCGCGTGGGCTCCTCCTGAGCCCTCGGTTAGAGGCCTCTGGTCCTGTGTCACCTGCAGAGAGAGATGTGCGCAGAGGCCACAGCTCGGGTTTGGATAAGCTTAGCACATGGCGATGACCGTCCCTGCCAAGGCTCCGTCCTGCGCCGAGCTTCTGTGCACCCGGGTTCTCCCAGCAGCCCCCGGTAGCGAAGGTCGTCGGCAGGTTTGGGCACTGGCGACGGGGCCTCTTGTCTCCTGGACTCTCCAGCAGGCTGTGTCGCTCCAGGGTCCCTGGTGCCCAATTTGTCCAGCTCGCCCAGAGCTGGCCTCCGCTCGGTGTAGAGCATCAAATGAGATCATAGCCCACGCTGTCATGGGTGCAGGTTTTTTATATTCTGGTTATTTCCACGTGTGAGTGTCGAGCACTGGCTAGGCCATCGCGCTCGGAGGGAGGTGAAAGGTCTTCTGTGAGTAAGAGGGGATCGATACCTGAACCGGTCACCTCTTGTCTGCCTTTGGGAGCCTCTCTCCCACCCCCCCCGTTGGGGTGCTCGCTGCTCATTGACAAGGAGAAGACACATGCCCACAGGGCAGCACGAAATGCACCTGCCTCGGCCCTCTTCAGGCAGGTGGGAAGTCGGCAGCTTCAGAGCGCGCCCCTTCCTTTTGGGGCCTGGCAGGGTTTTGTTAGGTGGAAAAGGGTTAGAAACATTTTAGACCGGATGGAAATGTTAGGCTGAGTTCACGGGATGTCAACCCTCTGGGGAAGACTTAGAATTCAGCAAGATAGGCCCGTTGGAGGGCTGCGTGCCATTTTCTGGCCGCTTGGATGTTTGGGTGCTTTGTCTGTGCCCCGGGGACGTCTGCCTTGGCTTTGGCGGGAGGAGAGGAACGGACACTGGGTGAGCGCGGACCTGGTCCCTGGCCAGGCCGGTAACTCGGAGCTCGGTCTCCGCCCCAGACAAGAGAGAAATGAACTCTCCCTCCTAAGGGTGGGCGATAACTCGGCATCATGTTTGGAGATCTGCGGGCCAGCCCCTGCCCGTCTCCCTGCGAAAACGACTGACAGGTGGTGGTTTCCTCCTCGGCCCCTTCTCCTCTAGCACGTGTTAGTAACAGCGATACAGGAGGTTAAGACTTATTTCTCACACGTGCTGAACCTCGTCTTTTTATCTGGAACTACCCAGTTGGAGTGTCTGCACCACCCGAATTAATTAACCTCACCGTTGTCAACTCGCCGGTTCGTCTCCACTGTCGTAGACAGGGCCGCTCTTCTCAACGGAAAACCTCGCCACGAGCAGGCTCGGAGGCGTCCTGCCTGGAGGGCTGTCGCTGCGTGCGGGCACAGCATCTTTCCCGAAATTCTTTTCCCCGTTGACCCCGAAGGAAGTTCCTTGCCTCTCCCTGACAGACAAACCTGGACCCTGAAGGTCTGCGTCTGTCGTCTTGGCATTTAGCTCGTGACGTGGTACCCGCACCAGAAGTATCTATTTCTAAAAGTGACAGGAGTTCTTTCTGGATCTGTTGGCTGCAATGGGATGGAGGTAGCTTGGGGTCCAGCATGGCAAATGTCCTCTTTTTCGCTGCCAGGTCGTCATTCGCTTTCATTTTGGACATTTCTGGACCCTTACTGAAAGGCCGCCTTCAAGGCGAGGAGGTGGGGCTGGGCTCCAGGTGAGACAAGGGTGGATTTCAGCAGCTCGGGGCTCCGATTGTCCAGCTCCGCTCGGCTTGGAAGGGATGTGGCGCTGTAGAGATCTGTCACGAGTCAGTCATGTCCTTGGAAGGTAATGTGGCTTCTGGACCTGGAAGAACCGGAACTGAGGTCCCCGGTGACTCCCGAGAGGCAAGACCCCGGGGTCACCATAGTTCACGGCAGCTGGGCCGGAGCATCTAGGGAGGCTCGGAGGCATTTCTCAAAGGGTGGGCCGCCTGCCAGCCGGGGACCTGGTAGTGGAGCTGCGGGTCAGCCCCTGGGCAGGGCTCCAGGACGGCCTGAGCTGTGGCCCCCGATCACGCCTCCTTGTCCTCCACTGGGGAGACTGGCCCCACACGAGAGCTGCCCCCGCTGAGTACGCGCCACGCGCCAGGCCCTCTGTGGCCGCTGCTGATGCAGGCGTCTACACCGCGTGAGGCTGCGCCCCGGGGACTCTCGTAGGGGAGAGAACGGGCTCGGGGAAGCTGAGCCCTTTTCCCGGGATCCACAGCAACGGATGGGCATGGCCGAGAAGCCAGCAGCTGGCCTTGGCAGCCCCCGGCCACGGGGGGGTGATTCTGGCCAGTCGACGGGAGCCGGCTGTCCGACGTGGCTGTTACCTGGGTCGGCGGAGAGAGAAATGGGGTCGCTACAACCATGGGTTTGCAGCTGCTTTTGTTTGTGGTGACGGTAAAATGAAAATTGTGTTTGTGGGCGAGGCAGTCCCGCGGGGGTGTCCTCGGCTCAGTTTACACAGAGGGTCTTTGTCTGGGCTGCATGTGCCGGGGACCCAGAAGAGGCCGCTTAGAACAGGCGGGCATCTCCCCCCCACCGGCCCGAGGCTGCGGGAGAACCCCGAGGCAGTTCTGTGGGGCACACGGAGGCGTGCGGGAGCACACACAGCGCCGTCCCCTCCCCGCCAGGACCTTGTGGCGGGAGTGATCTGAGCCCGGGAGCAGGCCCTGCACAGCCCCGAGGGCCCTGCAGGGCGGCAGGTCTCACAAGGCGGGGCTCGTGGCTGGCACGTTCGTGAGCTGCTGTGAGACCCACCAGGGGACACCCAGAGAGAGACGGAGGGCTCCCGGGAGACTGGCGTCCCGGGGGCCCGGCGTGGGGCCAGTTTCCGCCGGGTTCTGTTATCCGCCAAGCAGCCACACGGATTCTCGTTCAGGGCAGACCTGGCAGAGCCACGCCACGTGTGAGCTGCAAGGGACAGATGGGGCCTTTGCCCCTGGCTTTGCTGCGGTACCAGAGACAGGCACAGCTGTGTATACTGTGGGTGCGCGCCGCGAGCTTCGATAGCCGTGCACGCCGCGACGTGATCACCACAGCCAAGTCGACAGCGTATCCGTCACCTCACGTACTCGGTGTGCCATGAGGGCAGTTCCTGCCCACGTGCGGCGGGCTGGAGCACGTGACGCAGCGCTGTGGCCTGCAGCCACCATGCCGGGCGTGGAGCCCCAGAGCTCGCCTAAAGCCGAAAGTGCGTGCCCTCTCCCGGCATCTGTCCGCGTCCCTGTTCCCTCGTCCCGGAGACCGCCGTTCCCCTCTCTGTTCCTGTGGCTTCGACTTCTTACTGAGGTTCCACGTCAGTGACCCCGTGCGGCATTTGTCCTCTGCCTGGCCCACTTCCCTGAGCAGAAGCCCTCCACGTCCATCCATGTCGTGGCACATGACGGGATTCCCTGGTTTTTCTGGCGTATGTCATGCCACGTTTTCCCTTTCGCTCGTCTGTCGACAGGCGCTTAGGCTGTTTCTGTGTCTTGAATTTTGAACATGATGCCGCGGTGAACGCGGGGCTGCGGGAACCTTTTCAAGCTAAGTGTGGCCTGTAATTGGCGTGGCGTGGGGCTTGGGCTGCCACCGCGCGGGGCCTGGGAGAGAGGCGGGCGCAGCACAGTGCTCAAGAGCAGACCCTGAAGCTGGTGGCCTGGGCTGGGGCCCTACCTCAGGCATTCACCGGGCGACCCCGGGCAAGCCATCGCACCTCTCTGCGCCCCAGTTTCCTGGGCAGAGAGCGGGCGCTTCGCCGGGCAGGGCTGTTGGGATGGAGCGCGTGCGTGCGGGGACAGCCCGCCCTGAGCCCTGCGCGTGCCGGACTCTATCATCGTTTCTAGTATAAAGAGCAGAGCCCTACGTTGAGAGGCTCGGGGATGAGCCAGACTACACGCCCCACACGCTCACTCATCCCAGACCACGCCTCTCCCGCCAGCGAAGGTCACGTGGCCTTCCCTGGTGACAAAGTCCTGCCCGTGAGCCCAGCCAACTCTGCGGTCATCCTGACTGTTTCCTCGCGATCAGTGACAGACCTGAAACCTCGGGAACTGCGTCGGTAGGAATTGTAGAGCGAATACTGGCTGCGTAAAATAATCACTTATGTAAAAATATTTTACGCTAAACGGTATTTATTGCTTTGTAAATTCGTTTCAAAAGGTCATTATTTTCGAGTTTTAATGGTTTAGTCAATTTGTTTACCATTGGTTTATAAACACATAGCATTCCTTTTGTTTACAAATGAAAGCTGTTTTCGCTCTGATTTATGTTGCCTTTTGCATCCTCCTTTCTCCTCGAATCCTGCGGTTCTTGTGTTTTCTCAAGCGATGGCGGCGGCTGAGGAGCGGTCTCGGGAGACTAGCAGCATCCAGTCCTCTGTGCTCGGCCTGCCTCTCCGCCTGCAGAGCCGCAGCCGGTCACTGCGGGCGCGGGCGTGGGCGCCCGAGGCGCCGTGGCATCTGGGGCCGCACCGGCCGGCCGAGGGTGCGGCCGCGAGCGCTGGGTCCCCCGTCTGCGAGCGCTGCGCTGGGCGCCGGCTCTATAATTACGAATTGCTCAGATGCATCACGAAGTCGGCGCTGAAAGGTCCACGCGAGCTGGCTTTGTGAAAGGAAGGATGCTTTATTTAGCAGCTGCCCAAGTTCTGGTGTGAATCCCGCGCTGGAAATAACACGCTCTCCCCGGTTGGCAAGCGGCTCCTCCGGGATCGGCCCACGGTTGGGAACCGAGCGGGGGGGTGGCAGGTGGGGCCGCCGGCCCAGGCCCCAGCCCCAGCCCCAACAGCTCCGCCCGGCGAGTGTAGCTGGCGAGGGGGCCACCGGCACCCCCGCAGCCCCGAGGGCCTCTCCAAATTGCCCTGTTCCAGGTCCTCCTCCTCCGCCGTGTTTCTTTAAATGTGTGCTGGAGCCTTTGTCATATGGTGATGGATAGAGGCGGTGAGAGTGGGGACAGTGCCCGGGCTTAATATCTCTTTTCCTCTCCTGGTGGCGAGGGGGCTGCGGGGTAGCGCGAGGACCCCGGG
Source organism: Cynopterus sphinx (assembly GCA_030015415.1). Taxonomy (NCBI): domain Eukaryota; kingdom Metazoa; phylum Chordata; class Mammalia; order Chiroptera; family Pteropodidae; genus Cynopterus; species Cynopterus sphinx. Next base: position 545,391 of record CM057386.1, read on the forward strand.
CCCCACTCCGCTCCCCGTGGAGCCTCGGGCGTGTTTATCATGGTGCCAATAAGCCCGGCGCGATTTATGGCTCTGCTTTTTAATTCATTCAATTCTCTGTTCATTGGGAGCTTAATGTTGTTGATCTATTTTCTCTTGAAACAAATAAAAACAATATGTGCTGACACTGGCGGGGACTTTTGACACGGAGCAGGGAGGTCAGCATTTAATTTTATATTTATAGACTACGCGCACAGTGTGGTCTGTGTTAAAAACTGCTCACTCAATCCTTGTCGCTTTACAGCTCGGGTCAGAGCTCCTGGCTGGCGTGGGGCCTTCTCTTCCAGCCCCTTCTGCGTTCCTGCCCGCCCCAGCCCTTCCCCCGCTCCCTGACGGCCTTTCTTTCTCTTTGTTGCTCCTCGATCCTCCGCGACACGTGCTCACCCATCCTCTCCTCCCCCCCACACGTCCGCGCACACACGCGCACGCAGCCTTCTCCCTCACTGCCATCTCCGTTCCCGTCTGATCCCTTTCCTGCTGTCATTTCCGTTTCACGTCTCTCCCGGGAAGCGCTGGCACATTCGCCGAAGCGAGCCTCCTCTGGATCTGAGGCCCTGGCTCACCCTTTGGGCCGGCACTACGGGTCGGTGCTCTGGCTTGCGGGGGGGCAGGGACGGGCGTAGTCGGCTGAGCGGTTTGAGTTTTGACGAGAGGGACCCGTCTCGTTGGAGAGCCTTGGGGTGGTTTCTGAGTGTAAATGGCTCCTTCTTCACCCTCGGCCCTGCGCCTGCGGTGGCAGCGGCGATGGCTCCCGAGAAGCCGTTCTCGTCGGTGATGTGTCTCTCGCCCGAGCTTCGGGCTCCTGCGTTTGTCCAGCAGGAGTCACCAGAAGTGATGGGCCACACGCCCAGTGCTGGATCTAAACGATCAAGGCGTTGCAAGACGAAACGGAGGAGCAGCAGGCGAGTGGCCACGGGAAGCGCCCCGCTGGCCACCGGCCCTCTCGTTGGAGGCTCCGTCTCTCGGCCCTGACACGGGAATAGTCAGGGCCACCTGGCTGGGCTGGGGGTCAGAGATCACGGGTGACCGCTGCGGGACATGCGGCCTGCACGGCGCGTGGACACTAATGACGCTCTGTGTCGTCCACGGGCTCTTGGGGAGGGGACAGCATTCCAGCCCAAGGACTGTACTGATAGAGGGTTGTTGGTAAAATGTCCCATTTGTGAAGATTCAAGGGTCAGGAGCTCTGTTAGAGGTGGGGCTGTCTGGATGCGCCTGGATCACTCGGCTCTGGCAAGGTGAGGCGTTCACTCTGTAAGACCTTGCCTGTGCGTCTGGGACTCGGGTGTCCCCGACCTTCCTTGGTGTCTTTTGGTGACTCTGTCTGCTGCGGTGTCTAGGCCGGGAAGGGCGTCTTTTGAGGGTTTGAAGAATGGCGCCCGTGGGTCAGCCCCCGTGGGGCGGCTGGGGTCCCCGCTGGTGGGAATCCGGCCGCTTCTGCGCACAGGCCCCTCCCACAGCGCCCGTGTCCTCACCTGTGAAGTCGGGGTAATGATGCCGCTCCATCCACACATGACAGGAGGATTAATTAGCTGCTATATTTAAAAGACTTCGGATCCTTGGAGGAAAGTGCCGTGTAACTGATATCTAAGAAGATAAAATATTTAAGCCGTTGCCTCCAGGGGCCGTTAATCTTATTGTATTTTCAGCATTTTAGAAATTTTGTATGAAAACACTCTTTAAGGGAGCTTCTCTTCCCAGACAGCTGGGGAAGAAACACTCCCCAAGCGAGTGCAGTAACGGCCTTATTCCCCCAGTCGGCCTCTTCCCCTCCCTGGTCGGCCCTGCGCCTCCCCACATGGCGGGAGCCCAGGCGCTCTGGGCTCTCGGGCCGTCTCTCCGGCCAGTGCTGACGGAGCAGCCGAGTGGCCTGCAGGGGAGGCGGAAAGAGCGACGTCCTGGGCAGACAAAGGATTTCCATCCAGGCGCGTGGTGAAGAAATGGTTGTCGGCGATACCGCTTCAGTAAGGATTGGCAACACGGGACGGGGTTCGCCCTGACCAGCCCTCTCGCTTTAGACGATGGGACTGAGACCTTCCGGGGCGCTGGAGGCCGGTCCCGAGCCGAGGAAGCCATCGTCTCAGGACCCGTTTGCACGCGTCCTTCCCAGCGTAAAAGGCCCTGTCCTCTCTCCGTGTGTGGTGTGACAGCCCTTTCCTTAAGGAGGCTGCTATGGCCGTGCAAGCCCCAGGCCACCACACCGGGACCTGCCCTGCCCCAGGTCTCTAAGGTGGAGTGACCTTCCCTAGAAGGTCCGTGACATTCTGCTCAGACGATTCTGGTCACACATGACAGAAGCCCGGCTCAGGCTAGCCTGGACAGGACAGGGACGTTATCGATCCGTGTAACTGGACGTTGGAGGGTACACGTGGCTTCAGGCGCGGCCGGGCCAGGAGCTTCACACGCTAGCAGGACCCCGTCTCTGTGCGTCCCTCAGCCCTGCAGTCGTCATGTCACGTGGTTTTCCCGCGAGTCCCCCCACGCGGCACCAGGCAGCTCCCGGCAACCCCCGGCTTCCGCCGTCCAGTGTCTAAGCGCCCCCAAAGCGGTGCTGCTTTCCCAGTGATTCCAACCGAGTGCCCGCAGGAAGACCTGCGGCGCGTGGCCCTGGAGGGCTGACCCCGACCCCGTCTGGTAGGCCTGGTGCCGAAACGGCTGCTCACGTCTTCCTGCGGGAACGGGAAGTGGACTCGGCTCCTTCCGAATCAGGGCGACCGAGAGGCGAGAGGGGCGGCTCCACAAGGGCGACCAGCCTGCTCTGCTCGCGGCGGGGACGCGGGGTGCTGGACGCTGGGCTGGCGGAGTCCAGAGACGCCTGGCACTCGTGGCTCAGAGAACCCCACGCTCAGCACGGCCCGGATCCCGTTTCCCGTCCACACGAGCAGGACGCTGAGGCCATGACGAGGCTGGACGCGGGAGCGGAGATCTGCAGGCCTCCATCCTCGTGGGGGGGGGGCGGCAGCACTGAGGCCCGCGGGCTCGGCCCTGCTCCCTCTGCCCCTTCCTCCAGGTTAGACCGATCGCAAGCAAGAGCCCCGAGTCACCTGTGCGTTCTTTGCCGTACAGCAGGATGAGGACAAGGGAGACGCTTGCTGACTGGGAAACTGGAGGAGGCGCGTTCCTGCTCGCACAGTGCCAGGCGGCTCGCGCGATCACACTGCGTGCTCCACGGGGGAGCCTAGGGTCGGGGCTCCCGTCGGGGGCCTCCGTTTTGGCGGGGAGCTAATGGACGTCCGTCCCGCCGTGCTACAGAGGAGGATGCGGTCCGGGATTCGCGCCCCAGCCCGGGCTTCGCCGCCGCCGTCGTGTTTAATTGGAGGGGAGGAGGGTCGTGCTGGATTCTTAGCTGACGATCCGCGCAGCGTTCTCCGTGGTTCGAGGAGAGCGACGACGTCCGTCCTCGGGCCGTGGCCGGGAGGGCTGTTCCCTGCCCCGTGTCCGCGCGGCCTAGAAGCCGAGCGTCACCGTGTGCTGACGCCGGGCCGAAAGGGGGCCGCGGCCGGCCTGATGGGGTGGGATGGTGGCGGCCCGAGCGGGGCTGTGCTTTCCGCCCGGTGGGGGACACCGTCTGGCTCACCAGACTGGTCCTGGGCTGGCTGGCGCCCGGGCCATCTGGCGCCATCGGCACGTGGAGGGAGGTCCCGAGCCGCTGCTGGCACCTGTCCCCAGCTCAGGCCTCAGGCCTCATGCAGGTGTTCCCCCAAGCCACACTCCTCCACGGGAGTGCAGGGAGCAACCCGGAAGACTCCCAGGCGTGGGGAGACGGTGTCTGTCCCCTGTGGAGGCGGAGGAGGGGCTGCAGGACAATGGCGGCTCCTGCGTCTCGCTCCCGTCCGAGGTGGAGCTGGGAGCACACCCGGGAGCGGCAGGTGGACGGTGTCTCCGTGTCGGGCCTGCAGCGTGCCCTGGGGCCGCCGCTCAGCGGCCTGCTCTGCCCTCTGCTCGGCCAGCGCACGCTCCCTGGATCGGCAGCGCCTTGCCTGAGCACCTTTGTGCCCCGGACCGAGAGAGCCTGCGGAGTCAGAGGCCCTGACGGAGCTCCGCCGGCGTTGCTTGGGTCTCTGTGAGAGAAAGGGTGACCAGCGTCACCTCTTGCTTGAACGGTGACGGCTGCTCCTAACCGGGCTCTGTCCACCCCACTGTCTCCTCACACCCCGTCCTGCAGGGGACTGTTTCTAGAGTCAGCTCCCCACACACTCCCACCTGTGCCCCCAAACCTGCAGAGACGCCACCGCCTGCGGGTGACAGGCCTGTCCCTCAGCCAGCGTCTGGACCCCTTGCACCGGGTCTCCACGCACCTTTCCGGCCTGGACACCGTCTCTCCCCGAGCAGGACGCCGGCCCCGCCTCAGCTCTGGTACCCCGCGGCAGCGCAGGGAGCACTGGGTCCTCCACGTCTCTGCACAGGACTTCAAGAAGGGCAGCCGGGAGCCGGGAGAGAGCTCGCGGCTTTTGCCTTCTTCCCGCACGCGTGGGCAGCCACCCTCGCTCTCCCTGAGCCATGTGGGGTCTGCAGGAGCTCCGAGAACCTCTTGGGTCCAGCTGCCGTCTCCACCCGGCTGGCGTCTCCTCCCGGCCCAGGCTTCACCCGGAGTCACGGCGGTGGCACCCTGCCTGCTGAGACTGGCTCAGGGGGCACGCCCCCGGCTGGTGACGTGCCCGCACTCAGTCGCACGGGCCTCCCATGTCGTTGCGCATGTGCAAGGTGCCTCCACGCTTTGTCCTTGTGGGGACATGCAGGTCTCCACTGTGTGCGGGGCACAGAGGGAGGACGGCGTCAGGTGAGCAAGGCGGAGGTGGCCATGTGGCTTCAGCTTCGGCTGGAACACCAGCCCCATCCTGACTCCAGCTGGAAATGCCTCCCGCCCTGTTGGATGGCTACCACGGCGACCCGCCTGTGATTTCACCGGTTGGTCATGCCACGCTCGCGGGGGGCGCGGAGTAGCCTGCAGGCCGCGGCACGCTCTCTCAGTGGCCATCCGAAGTCTCTCGTCAGCAGATAGCAGCCCGGGTCCTAGCTGCTATCACGTATTCCGCAGTTTCTCATTAAGCACTTTACAGTTCTCAAACTTTAATAACTTTAGTTATGGGTAGGATAAAAACAATCTGCCTGGTAATGAGCAGAGAGTTTTCTCCCGCAGATGATATTAGACTTCGATTGCGTCTTGCAGAGCACACCATTTCCTCCTCTCATCCAGCGGCCGTTCCCCGCAGCATCTAAATGATAATGTTCTGAGCGCGTGATGCAGGTACCTAAAACTTAATAGATTTGCTTTTAAATGCCACTTAGATATTGTTTCTATTCTACCCATAACCCAAGTTATTAAAATTTAACAGTAAAAAGGACTTTATGGAGACCTGTGTTGCGGCGTGACGGATAAGCGAGTTCAGCCGTGTCGTAAACGAGGGAGGACCCAGGGCGCTGAAGAGGGCGTCGATGCCACATCAGCTCGGCTCCTTCCGGGCCGAGGACCCCGGCCCAAACATACGCCCAATGGTGTCTGCAACTTTCATGGCACAACTGGTGGGACTGGGGAAACCATCCTTTCCCCCTGCACGCAGCTCCGGGGGAGGTGGGTTCCTCCCGGCTACGTGGGGATTATGAGATTCTGAGGGTGCGCGGGGGAGCCCGTGGGGAGGGGCCTGTGCATCCAAGGACCTGAGCCTGGAGCTGTGGACAAGACCCTCTCTACTCTGGAACCCCGTCTCTTGCCTGGAAATGTGCCCACCTGGCACTGACCCTCTGAGGACCCCTAAAAGCAATATCACCGTCAGAGAACAACCACCAAAGGGGAAATAGACTCTCGCCGCCTTGTCCATCCTACGTCAGCTGGGATCTGTGGGCCCCTGGACACAGACCCCCTCCGCGGTGTGCGGCCGTGCAGGGGGCTGGGAAGCAGACGCGCCTCCAGAGCCCTTGGTAAGGACGGAGCACGTGGCCTCATGGCCCGTCCCAGCTGCACGTAGGCCCGGGCAGGCTGCTTACCTCCCCCAGGCCTCCGACTTATCCTGTGCAGGCGAGGACAGCGATGCGGCCGCTTGCAGAGCAGGTGAGAGTGCCACAGGAGGTCAGGCCGCAGCCCCCGCCCGCTGCTCAGCACAGAAGTTCTGTTTGTGGCCCGGGGCTTGGCTCTGCCCCCAGAAGTAGGTCCCAAGGAGCACCTGAGCCAGAGAAAGGCCAGGTTGTTAGGCTGCTGATGTCCAGCGGCAGACCTGCTGGCATCCTCCTGGCACCACCTTCCACACCCATCGAGCAGGAAACACGGCAGCAGCCGGGCCCCGGACTCCCAGGTGAGGGGCTGCACTGCCCGTCGTGGCCTGGATGATGCTGGCAGTGGCCACTGTCCCGTGACCCGACTTGTCCCGAAGCCACGCCCCGCTCTGCTTGCCAGCCTGCTGCCCGGTGCTCTGCAGCAGCTCACGTGCCGCGCTTTAGCGCTGAGACTTCCACGCACACGCGTTTGGGGATGTAGGTCGCCCTCCGCGGACGGAGCAGTGTTTCGTGACAGGGCAGGGCCACGCCCGGCAGGCAGGAGACACGCTCGTGCAGCGCAGCCGGGCGGGCGCCCCTTCTTCCCGGCAGGGTCGGGATTTTGTCCAGGACGGTCCCCTTCAGGATGGGCCCACTTGCTGCGATCTTGGGAAACGAAGTTACCCTTCTAATGGCCTAGAGAGACTTCATCTTGCATATGAGAAGTCCGCCAGGTATTGAGTAATTTGGGCCGTAAATTCTCTTCAGAGTGACCCATCATCTCGTTATTTATTTTTTCCTCTGGAAGGATGGCAGGGCATAAAAGCGAGCTTTGTGGTTTCACATCTGTCAGCGTGTCACATAAATATCTCGGTGAGATTTGATCTTATCATTGTAAAACCTCCATTTGTGTGGTTAGACATGTCACTTTGGCCCGTCACACCGAGAGTCGAGCAGGCGCGGTACCCAGCCACGTCCCGCCCGTCTCCAGCCCCGTGGCTTGGTCTCCCCGTGCTGTCGCAGACGCCCAGGGTGCACCAGACTCGGCCGAGCTCCTCGGCAGACAGCCCGCCGGGCCTCCTCCCACCCCCGCGGGCGTGCTCTGCCGCGCTGACAGGAGAGGCCCTCGAGCTGCGGCCGGGCGCCTGGCTGCCTTCCCAAAGGGCCATCAGGGAGCAGCTCGGCTGCGGGTCCTTAGTGGTCGTGGTAGGAAATCGGGGTTTAAGGCCACCCACGCGGGCTTTGTGAGGAGGGGGGGCCACAAATGACAAGCCTCTGGTGCCGCCCACTGTCCCCAGCAGTCCCCGTCTAGCCGAGGGGACAGATCCTCGTGAACAACTGCAGTTCCCCCCGGGAAGTGTGACCTATGCGCAGGGGCGTCGAGGGGAGGGTCCAGCAACAGTGACTCCGAGGTATGCGCTCGTCCCGCGACTGAAGGAAAATCGGAAAAGCTGGCCGGGCGTGTCCGGAGGGCGAGGTGCAGCCGACGGGATTCCTAGGGGCACGAACCCCACGGCCAGCGGCCCGGCGGGCGCAGCTGCAGCTGTCGCGCTTCCCTCAGTCCTTCCCACCGCCGTGGGCCACGTGGGCGAGCTGCCGAGTGCGCTGTCAGGTGTGAAGACGCCCCGAGTGGCTCCGTGCCCGTCGGAAGGGGGGACGGCGTCCCGCTTCCCTCGCTCGGCCCGCGCGACGCGCTCGCTCTCCATCGGCGCCCGGGCCGCGCGGGCCTGTCGCTCAAAGCAGCAAGTCTGGAAGGAAAGCAGGGGGACCGGCCTGTCGGGAAGGTGGCCCCAGCGCAGCCACGCGCTTTCCTGGGGTCCCCGGGTTCCCGGTGCTCGTAGAGTGGAGGCCGCCGGCCGGGGAAGCGCCGTCCTGCTGCACTGACCCAGGTCGAGGAGTAAAACTGGATCGGCGGCCCAGCCGGGTGGCCGGCAGCGCGGCATGTGCACGGGCTGCCCAGGGCGTTACTCACAGCTCCTGGCGGAGGGCCGGCCGCTCCTCTGCCCCTGAAAGCACCGGCAAGTGGGTCAGGCCAGAGGGGCCGGGTCGGGGGAAGCCGGGGGGAGGGGAGCTGCCGCCGCAGGAGGGAGAGGCTGGTGGGGCGGGGTGATGGGGGGAAGGGACTCCGGAGCCTGGCAGCTGCATGTTTTCTGACTTTCCTCCCTCACTCGACGTGGGCCAGAAAAGGAAAATGTGTGCGCCTGAGATTTCTGCACCGAGGCGTGATTTACATACATAAATGCGCAGACCCTCCGTGTCCGGGGGGACGAGTTTTGACAAATGTCTGCATCCGAGGGCCCCCGGCCCAGCGAGGACGCAGATTTCCGCCACAGCATTGTTCCCTGACGCCCCTCCGCTGGCTCCCCTCAGAGGCCGCCACCGCGCCGCCCTGATTCCTGTCACCACAGCAGCTGTCCCGCGGCAGAACCAGGCCGACCCCCGTGGCTCAGCCCATGGCTCGAGGCCCGTCCGTGGTGCTGACCCTGTGTGGCTGCACCGCATCTCACTCTCCGATGGGCCTGCAGAATGCACGGGGCTCGGGGAAGGGAGAAAACGTGTTCCGCTCAGCACTACTGGATGTTTGCTGAGCATCGGGAACCAAGAAAGCAGGCGCGGCACAGGAGCGAGGGTGGCCCTCAGGCACGGCCCTGGGGCCCGGGTGGAGCCGACGGGGAGCAGGCAGTTTTGTGACCAAGATGGTTTTCACTTAAAACTGCTGTTGAGGTGAAAGAACCGTTCCATCACTTCGTGATTTCCTGCCTCAGAAAACAGCCGGTAGCCAGCACGTCGGGGTCAAGAGGGAAATTTCGGCCTCCTGCTGTCCCTGCTGCCGTGCCGCGCTTCTCAAGCCGACGTTCCCTTAGCGCGTCACCTCCGGGGTCACAGGTATGTGTCTCCAGCGCAGGTTCCTTAAACACGAAACTCCTGTTCCCAGAAATAAAGCCAGGAAACACACGGGCCGTGGGATTTGGCGTTTCCGTCTAAAACAGCGGCCACCTTCTGTGTCTTCGAGATCCCGAGACAGACGTCTTCAAAAGGGGCGAGCACCTCTGGGACCACAGGCGTCCCCGCGTCCCGGCCTCCATTGTTAAGGAAGGCGAAGAGAGGACACAGGCAGACGCCGTGACGAAGCACCTCGTGGCACCATTAAAATGATGAGTGCGGCGGCAGCACGACCCGCGGCGTCGCAGCGGCTCACGCTGCTGGAGGAGGACATCAGAGTTAGGAGCCTGACGGCGTCGACATCACACGTCCAAGATGGCCGCTCCGCGTCGCAGCTGAGGGACGGCGCCGCCATCGATGCTTTCCAGGCGAGCTGGTCGATGGGTAAGACGTTTCTCTGGACTTGCCACGATTCCTCGCAGCCATCGGCTTTTAATTCTCTCTTTCCAGTTAACATGCCTGTGAGTAATTTAAGCAGAAAACTGCTCTGTTTCATCATAAGAGATTTGCCCGTTTCCCCGGGTGTGTAAATCAAGCGGACAGCAGTACATTCCGGAACTTGTTTTTTCAGGCTCTTGTTGACAACAACAGAAAGGAAGATCACAGACACCGCCAATAAGCGTGGACATCAATTATTTTTTAATTGTGTAGGAGTACAGTACACTAATTAAAACTAGTATATCTTGCAATGCCAAAGGCAAAATTAATTATTAATTTTTATTAATATTCAGAAGTAGCACAAGGAATGCATTAATAAAGACTTGGTGGTTGGCCCGAGATCTTGTTTGGCTTTATACTTTGGAGGAAGAAAAGGACTGCTGGTCCGCTCTGAGGCGCAGGGCCGCGCGGGGCCATCTCTGTGGAGGGGACACGTGCTCTCCGGAGCGGTGTCAGTGACAGGGGAAGCAACGCGGAGGGAGGCGACGGTGGGACTCGACGCCGCTGCGTTCCCCCGTGAATGGTGGTTGCTGCCGTGGACGCTCTTGGTTGTTAAACCGGGGGCGGTGGCTGAGCGGCGTGCGGTGACGTTTAATAATTCATCGAGGAGCCCGCGGGAACGTCACCCAGCTCCCCGGCCCGAGACGACAGGTCCGTTCTGCGCGCTGCGGGGTCGCCAGACAGCCCCCACCCCCCCGCTGCCCCCACGCCCGCCACGGCCCTCGCGTCCTGCCTGGCAGAGGCTGGGGCGCCTTCGGGTTCGGGGGCTGCGCCTGGGGGGTGACCGGGGGCGGCCCCAGCCCGCGGAGGCCGTGCGGGCCTCGCGTCTGCGTCTCCTTCGGTGCAGTTGCCCGGGCCTCGGTGGACGCCGCCCTGCCCCGCACGGCCGCACGACCCCTGCGGGCAGAGCGGTGCCGGTGTTTGTTCCAGATCTCGGGGGCCCAGGCCTCCGAGCTTGGCGCTTGTTCCTGCGACTCGTGTCTGTCTCGGGGCCTGGCTGGGCCCTGGGGAGTCGGAATGAAGTTAGAGGGCGACCCTGTCCGTTGTTTGGTAGTGGGCAACTCCAGAACCCAGGGCCTTCAGCAGCGCGTCCGTGTTATCAGCAGGGTGTATGTGCGTGTGTGTGGGGGGGTCGCTGCGCTTTCGTGGTCCGGGGTGGCCGTGGCTCGGTGGCCCTGCCCCACGTGGAGTCGCAGAGTGGCTGGCGGGCCTCTTCCCCCCTGCCTCCCCTTTGCAGACAGAGAGCGGCATGGAGCGCGCTGTCCTGATGGTGAGGTCAGAGCAGGAGAGGCCAGCGGACACCCGCGTGCCTCTCAAGGCCTCCTGTCACGACCGCCACCTCCACGCACACGCCATCTCCACGCACACGCCACCTCCGTGCACACGCCCCTGGCCAGAGGCAGGTCAGCGTCAGAGCTGACCGAGCACCTGGGAAGCCTGTTCCAGCCACGGGGCCGTGGTGGGGGTGGGGTGCAGGGAGCTGTGCTCGGGTCTGCCCTGGGGCTGTCATCTCGTGTGCTCCTAGGGCCAGAAGAGCGGTCGCTCTGCCCTGGAAGTTTTGGGAAAATAACTGTTTCTTTCCTTCATTCTGTTCTTCCCGGGGGAAGAGTGTGAGCCCTGGGAAGGGTATGAGGAGCCTGGTGTCCCTGGGTGGTTACTGTGTGACAGGTTTGCTGTCCCTGGTGGTCTGCCCTGATCGTCCCTTTGGGGACTCCTGTCCTTGCATGGCTGGGTGCCCTTGGCTCCTCTGCCACGTGGCAGGGACTCCCTCTCCCTGCACGTCCAGGGCCTGGCTCCGTCCCTTGATGTGGCAGCTGCTGGCTGGTAGGTGACTAGCCCAGGGAAGACAGGGGCCTCGTCCGGCCGTAGGCGTGGTCGGCCCTGCCAACGCCATGCCGGTGTTCAGTCCTCCCTGGGTCTTGGGCCTGCTTCTCATTGGTCGGACGCCTCGGAGGGGAAGGGCTCTGTCAGTGTCTCGGAAGGTCCCCAAGGACACAGATTCTGCCCTCAGGGAGCTTCCCAGGTGGCCCAGGGCTGCCAGGCATGCCACGTGGGCCAGTTGGCCTCTCCTGCTGGGGCTCACTGGGGTGCTGCTCCTCCACCCTCCGGCCCCCAGAGATTTCCCGAGTATCGCTCCCATTGATCTACTGTGGCACCTCTCAGTTCCACGTCACAACGTGGTGGCAGGTGCCTACCCGAGGAAGAGCACCGTAGAGCATTAACACAGCACCTAGGTCAGTAGACACACCTGGACGAGCCCGCCCAGGCCCAGATGTGTTTCGCGTGGCTGGAGTTTTACCTGTGGAGTCTGTCTGCGTGGGCCATCGTCACCCAAGTCGATGCTCTTCCCTCCGTCAGTCCCTACCGCACGTGCCTGGCCCTGCTGGGCGCCGGCTCAGTGGCCAGCTGTAGTACTTGTCCTTCTACGCCCCAGTCTTGACTTCAGTAGCACGCGGGTGGCAGGGGCCCGCCCTTCGGAGGCTGTGGATGTCGGGGAGGCGGGGCGGGTAGGGGACCCTTGGCCTGGTCACAGGCAGGAAGCACTCGGCGCAGGTGGCCTCTTCGTTTCATGGTCAGTCTAGGGGTCACATGCCGAAGGCCAGGCCGCTGCGCCCCCTCGTGCAGGTGTGCGCCCTGTTCCCCGCCTCCCATCCCTGCTCACGGCTCTGCGCCCCGATGCCAGCACTTCTCTGGGCAGTTCTGGAGGAAGGCTGGTTTCCACAGATTATGTTCATGTGTCACCAAGGCTGTGTTTACTGGATTAGGGACGCGTTACGGGCCGAGGGGGCACATCTGCAGGGATGGGTGGAGGAGGCAGACCTTCGGGGGTGTCATTTGCTGCGTGCAAAAATGGGAACTGACACAAGAATCGGGCTTCAATGTCAAATGTTGGACAATCTCATGGAGCAAGGGACAGCCCCAAAGCGGAGCTGAGCAAGCTTTTTTTCCCCCGGACCCTAAGGTGACATTCTCACCTTGATCATAGCAAGAGATCCAGCAGGAAGCCCTTCTTTGTAGGAAACGAGAGAAGCCTCGTTCATCCCATTAATCATCTGTCATGCGCAAGGCCCTGTTCTCGGTACCCATTATAGCTTCATCCCTAGGACCAGTATCGCTCGGTGCATCAGTGAACAGAATAGATGGCGTTCCCTGTTGTTATGAAGCTTGCTTTCTACCTGCAGGGAGACAAAAGCCAAACCGCTGGGCAGGTCGGATGGTGCTGAGTACTGTGAGAGGAGTAAAGCAAGGGGGTGTTATGGAGAGTGCTGGGGTGGGGAGGACGCGGCATTAAGTAAGGGGCTAAGGGGTCTCAGATAAACGCTGACATCTGAGCAGAAGACATGCCGGCCAACTGCGGGAAGAGCATTTCATGCAAATGCAATATCATATTCAAAGGCTACAAGAAACAGTAACGGTGTTTGGGTAAAGGAAAATAATACCAAATTGAAAATCGGATTTGTAGAAAGGGATGGGGAGCACCACAAATGGTAACTAGTTGAGTAATTATACAAAAGGTTTTTTAAAAAATTAAAAGATAGCCACTTGTTAAGGACGTAGGTGCAGATTGAGATTGAGATCAAGATACAGATACAGAGGTAGACGTAGATAGCAACGTAGTTAAAAATACCTTCGGATGAAAATCTTTGGTCGTATTAGCACGACTGTTGGGACGATGAGAGAGGAAAGTGGAAGTATACTATTCTAAGAGTCTTACATTTTACGTAAAGTGGAATAACATAGTTGGAAAGTAGCCTGTGAGGAAGTAGAGATGCACTTGGCTAACCACAAGAATCACTGAAAAAATGGAGCAGAGGTGAACCTAATAAGCTCAACATAGAAATAAAATGCAATACTAAAAAGAGGGTAGGACAAGAGGAGAAAGCAAGAACATGTCTATAAGTTACTGAAACAATGTATAAACGTGTACTTCAATAAAAAATATAAAAATATAGGAAAGCGTGATTCAAGGAATTCTCAGGAATTTCCTAGAATTCTATTGTTTTGTCCCTGAATACCAGAAATGAATATCTATCTATAAGAAACCTACTTTAAAAACTGGCTCAAAATAAAAAGAGAAAAGGTATATCACACAAAAACTAATTATGAGACAAGTAGACTTCAATACACCAACTATTACCAGAGGCAAAGAGAGCTTTCTTAGTGATACAAGGCTCAAATAGTGGGGGAAAAAAAAAAAGAGCGAAATCCACACTAAACAAACATGCGCACACCTGAAAACATGTCCTCAGAGTCAACAAAGCGAGTCCTGGAAGGATTAAAAGGAAGGAAGGGGGAAAACGGCTGAAAGAACAAGTATCAATTTTATAACTTTATCGAAATCTTTAGTAACGTTAATCGATGGAATGAACTGACATTCACTGAACTCTCTACCCAGTAGCAGCCAAATCCTTTCCAGTGGCGCGCGGCGCGTTCACCAGGACAGACCGCTCGCTGAGCCATTAGAGAAGTGCGAGCACAGCCCAGAAACTGGAGTCACATAGAATATGTTTAAAACGTGGTTCAAGTCAATAGGGAAAAGAGATCTGACAAATTCTCAAACATTTTGGGAAAAACATGTCTGAGCAACTCATGGATGAAAAAGGAAATCACAAGAGGAAATCCAAAATAGTTTGCAGTGGCTGAACATGAAGACACAGCATCCCGCATTCGTCAGGCGTCTGGAGGAGGATGCGTGGCCTGAGCTGTTTATTCCAGAAACGAAAGTTCTCAGACACAAGCCAGGACCTCAGGAAGCTAGAAAAGGAAAGCCAGCTTAAACCAAAGTAGAAGAAGAGAGATAGGAACGGACAGAACCCTGTGAGAATGCACAAACTATAGAAAATCAGTGAAACCAAAAGTTGTATTTTGATTCGATGAAAGAAATCAATGAACCTCTCGATGGACTGATCAAGACAAAAGAGAATGCAAATGAGCAATTCCAGAAACAAGAGAGGGGACGCCACAGGTCCCCCGGTCGGTGAGAGAGAAGGGAACGTTACGAGCAATTTGGGGAAATGGTTTCAACCACGTAGAAGAACTGAAAGACGTCAGGGCTACAGATCACTAAAACGGACCCAGCAGACGCAGAAAACGCAAACAGCCTCAGCTCCCTACGAGCAGCTGCAGGAGACGCCGTTAAACGTTCCGCGACGAAAACGGCCCGTCCTGGTGGCTTCGGCGGTGAACGAGGTCGGACGCTTGAAGAGGCGGAGCTGCGCCCCGCGTGGCGCTCACGGCCAGCGCCCACGCGTGTTCGTGTCGGACGTGGAGCTCCAGATGTCAGAAAGGCAGACGAATTCGAGACCAGGGACAAAATTCAGGAGAGGAGTCTGAGGCCTGGGGAAACTGGTTTCTGAGTCGCGAGACGGAGGGGTGCCCGGTCACCCCGCAGAGGCACCGAGGCCACAACGGCCGAGCCCAGACACCACGGACAGTCCGCCAACACCGCAGACCCTCCACATCCACCCCTCGTGTTGTCACCGTGCTCTCGGGGCCTCAGGAAATGGGACGTGGACACTTGCCGCGCCTCCTTCTGCGGACGGGCTCCACGCAGTCCCCGCGTCATCGCTGCTTTAAGTTTTAATTCCGAGGCCCGCGTCCTGCGCCCTGTGTGCACGCGAAGCAGGGGAAATCCCTTGTCACTCCAGCCTCTGTGGCGGCGAGCGGGCTCTGATGCTGAAGCGGTGGCCTGCCCAGCGGGACACGTGAGCAGAGTCGGCTGGACGGCCCCTGACAGCCCCCTTAGCGCGCCCAGCTGTGTGCCCGGTGCCGACGGGCCAGACCGCAGCATGGTCCGCGGGGCCAGCTTTTCCTCCCAAGTGGGAGAAGACCGGCGCTCCCTCGGCTGGGCAGACGACGTGACCGGGCGGCACTGGGAGGCCGGGCAGTGTTTACGGGCCTATGCCCCTTTACCTTTGACCTCCAGCATGTGCCGGGGCGCTGGGAAGGTGACACTACAGCCCAGGGGTGGCAGGTGCTGCCCGCCACCCCACCTGAGAGATCCTTTCTCTCTCCCCCGCCTCCCGGGGTCACTGGCTCCTCCCCCTCCTGGGCAAACACCCGCCGCTGTGTCGCCCGCAGGACCGGGCCCACGACCCGCCGGAGCAGGGAGCTCCTCCACGCCAGGCCTGCGACTCGGGACGGAAAGGCCGATGCTGCCTTTCACGGGAGGGCGAGCGAAGGCCCCGAGGGGGCGGGACGCGTGTGAGGCGACAGGGCCTGGCTGGGGCGCGGACTGCGACGGCGCGTCCTCTCGTGGAGCTGTTTCCTGCACGAGCTCGGGCCTTCCGATGGGGGTGGACAGTCTCCGATCCCGAGCGCCACGGGGCCGTGGCTCTGCGTCTGCTCCCGCTTCCAGCCCTGCGATAAGAATATCCTGGAAACTGGATTTTTCTATAAAAAACATCTCCCCATGTGGACTGTGGACGCTCCGCCTCGCATTCTCTGGCAGCCTCGCAGTTTAAAAATACTCGAGTTTCTCTTGGACGTTGTTCTTGAGTCTCTGTCCCCGCTGTAATGGCACTTGGCACTCGTGTTCCCCCGTGTGCCTCCTGCCCTCCCGCACCCCGTTCTTGGTTTTCTCGTCTTGTTCTCCCCCTTTCCCCGGCGGCATCTTCTAAACCCCACACCCGCCTTTCTTTCCTTCAAGCAGCTCCGCAGCGTGGAGACGGTGAAAGCCTCTTTCTCCACGTCCCTGTCAACCTTTCGTTAGACCCAGATCTGGCAGCACGAGCCCCGGACGTGGGGGAGCGGTTCTGGTCCCGCTTCCCTGGCAAAGCAACGCGCCACTGGACGCGCCCCGCCAGGCGCTGCAGGGCCCTGGCGGTCGGCCTGGGGAACGGCGAGCGCTGGCGGACCCCACGCTGACTGACCCCCACTTCCTTGCTTCTTTCGGGGACCCCGAGGCCGGCGCTCGAGGCCATTACAACCCTCGGATTCCGGCCGGCTTCCGCCATGGGTCTAGGCGAGTGCCCTCCTCTGAGTCGTCACTTCGTTCCCCGGTGGGTCCACGTCCTCACCCCCAGGCAGCCGCGCCCCGGGGCGGCGCGCCCGTGGTTTAACTGACAGGATGCCGCGGCCCGTGCCGCTCTGCGTCCGTGCCGCCTTCGGGTCGCATCGCGCACGTTTCCGCGGTTTGCTGCTTTCCCTTGCAGTTGCAGCTGACACGCGACATCGTATGAGTCCCAGGCGTACGCAGACAGGTTAGATGTTTCTGTAACTCGCGGCGCGGTCCCCCGTAGGTCTGGTGCCCACCCGGCGCCGCACAATGTTTACGGAATGACCGGCTTTGCTCCCTGTGCCGGCCTCGCATCCCGTGCCTGATCGGCACGACCAGTCAGTGCTTCTCGCCGCCCTCCCCTTCCTGGCCGCCCCAGCCCCTCCCGCCGTTTAGTTTGGGTCTTAGATTCCACTCGTCGGTGAGATCCCTTTCACTCAGGCCGCCCGTGTTGCTGCAGGCGGTCAGAGGGCCTTCTGTTTCGTGGCTGTGTGACGCTCCCTCGCATGCTCGGACCCAGCAGAGCCGTCAGTCGGTGGGCACTGGGCTGTCGCCGTACCTTGGCTACGGGAAGCGATGCTGCGGTGAACGTGGGCGCCTCCGTCCTTGCAGGCTCACGGGTCAGACCTCCTCAGGCGGGCGCCCTGCAGTAGAATTGCTGCGGCGCAGGTGGGTCTCTTGTTAACTTTGGAGGAAGCTCCTGCCGTTTTCCATGGCGGCTGCACCAGTCCGCACCTCAGCAACCACGTGCGAGCTCTCTGTCCCCCACACCCTCGCCAGCATCTGGACTTCGACGACGCCGTTCCGCCGGTGTGGGGTGACGCTCTTTCTGGTTTCAGCCTGCGCTCCCCCGGCAGTTTGTGACACGGATTGGCCATTTGTGTGTCCTTCGGAGCAGCGTCTGTGCAGGTCCTCTGCCCGCTTTTTATTG
Organism: Cynopterus sphinx; assembly: GCA_030015415.1. Classification (NCBI taxonomy): domain Eukaryota; kingdom Metazoa; phylum Chordata; class Mammalia; order Chiroptera; family Pteropodidae; genus Cynopterus; species Cynopterus sphinx. The sequence goes on from CM057386.1 coordinate 562,709, forward strand.
GGTTGTTTTTAGTTTTGGTATTCGGTTGTACGAGCTCTTTATAAATTGGGGATGTTGACCCCTCATCGGATGTGCCCGTGGCAAATATCTCCTCCCTTTAGGGGGTTGTCTCCTCGTTTTGTTGATGGTTTCCTCTGCTGTGTAAAAAGTTTTTGGCTCGACGGCGTCTCATTTGGTTATTTTTTCTTTTGTTTCCCTTGCCCAAGGAGACGTATCCATAAAAGGACTGCTAAAGGCGCTGTCACCTGTTTTCCCCTAGGGGTTTTATGGTTTGGGGCTTCCATTTAAGTCTTTAATCCATTTTGAGTTTATTTCGTATCCGGTGTGAGGAAGTGGTCCACTCTCCCCAGCACCGTTTATTGACTAGACCGCCTTTACCTCGTGGTCTGTTCTCGCTTCTTTTGTCACAGGTTAAGTGGCACATTGGCGTGGATGACTTCTGGACTCTGCTCTGGTCCGTTGGCTTGTGTGTCTGTTAGGATTGCTGCTTGTAGGAGAGTCTGATGTCAGGGAGAGTCACACTTCCACCTTGGTTCTTCCTCCTCAGGATCGCCGTGGCTGTGCAGGGTCTTTTGCGGTTTTGTATAAATCTTAAGACTGTTGTTTCTAGCTCCGTGAAAAAATGCCGTTGGTGTCAGGACAGGGATTGCGTCGAATCTGTACATTGCCTTGGGTAGGAATATGGTGAGTCTGACGACGTTACTTCTTCCTGTCCTGAGCGCAGTGTATGCTTGCATTTATTTGTGTCTTTTCCAGTGTCTTACACTTTCCCGAGGACAGGCCTTTGCCTCCACCATTAGATTTGCTCCTTGGTGTTTTTGATAAATGCGTCTCTTTCCATCCACCCCCCGACGCCCTTTGCAGAGGCTCCTGTCCTAGAGACTATGTCGTGGTGCTCCGTGCACTAGCCCTGCTATCAGCCTAGGCCTTCCGGGCCCTCCCACGCCCCGCTTGCTCTTGTGTCCCGGCCACAGGAAGGACACTCCTGGGCCAGCGAGGGTGACAGACTCTGGAGCCGAGGTACCCCAGTTAGGTCCAGTCAAGGTCAGCAGAGTCCAGCTGACTTGCCGAGGCGAAAGCAGGCCAGCCAAGGTCAGCTGACCCCGGTCGTCCACCACCGTGCGAGTGAAACGCTTCTCATCCTACGCACAGAGAACGTGTGGCTCCAGTCACACCGCAGTTGGCAACTGCACATGCGCCACCCATCAGCCCTCCCTTTAGTCACCATCGCGGGTGAAATTTCAGCAAAGAAGAGGGAGCCCACCCAGCCCCAACCGCAAGGCCCCTGCCCTCCCCACCGTGTCTCGCCACACTGACGGGCTGGACACTGGGCTGGTGGCTCCTTGGGGCCACCGTCATTTTCCCAGGATGTGGGCTGAGTTCCTCAGGGGACCCAGGAAGCCCCGATAACTGGACCCCAAACCCTGTGCCGACCAAAAGGCGACCAGAATAGCCCGAATACGCCGGGGTCTCTGGGGCCCTCTAGCATCGCTGCCGGTGGCACGCACGGCCCCCACCTAGACCTGGAGCGGAGAGCCGTTTGGAGGCCCGCCTCGGGGCCTGCGGGTTTCTGTCGCCTCAGGAGGAGAGCCACTGTTACCTCTGCCTCAACTTCGGCAGCTGCGGCAGCTGCGGGGGTGTTGTCGGGGCCGCAGCTGCGGGCGGCGAGCCCCGCAGCCCCCCGCTCAGGGGTCAGGGCTTCTCCCCGCGGATCCCTGCGGCGCACACTTCACAGTCCTGCCGCGGCGCTGAAGGACCCGGGTATCAATTTTAGTGGAAAATGCTGCAAAAACAAAAAGGTAGTGCCACTTCCCACACTGCTTCAGAAGGGTTTTAAGTGGAAAAAGGTATTTAGTATTTTTAATAAGCATCTTCAATACTATTGAGTTGGTTTCTTTGTTCATATCGCAAGATTAATTATGCTGTCAGGCACTTTCAAGGCCTGCTTAACAAAGATTCAGTGATATAATGGTCTGCGCCGCGCTGCCTTCTTTCTGCATAGCAATCACAATCAGCATTAGACAATTTAAAACCCTTTCACCAGCCGGAAGTTCTGAAGAGCCTTTTAATCAACAAAAGTAATTTTGCAAACAACTAGATACAGCATTTTTCACATTAACTAACTTGCGTTTCCACTCTGCAGGCTCGATTCTTCCCAGGTCTCCGATCCCAGGAAACTGGGTTATTCCAGTGGCCTAGAACCTCAGCGTCTTGGGGTCGCAGCGCGCTGTCCGCCCTGGCACCCCCAAATTCTTCCGTCCGCTTCTTAAAGGACAGCACCGGTATGCAAATGCGACCCATCTAGATGGCCTCTTCATGCACATATCTTGTCTTATCGTTGAAACTCCTGTTTTTTTTAATTTGGTTGCCCAGAAAGCTTCATTTAATTTTTAAACAAGTACAATTTGTTGTGGTTTTATATTACTGTTTGTTTTACAATTTGCTTGCTTTTAAAAATTATTGTATTTGTGTACGCCTGGAATCAGGACTAACAGCACTTCAATATTTTAAAATTCAAATTTTTTGAGTTTGATAGAGTTGAAGCCAGATTTCTCTCCTCACACATTGGCAGCCCTCACAACACTGAGGGTTTTGAGGATTTGCTCGTGAGCTGTGGTTTCCTGGAGCCGGAGCAGGGAGACACAGTTAGCTTGCTTTCTCTCCCTCTCTCTCTCTCTCTCTTTTTTTTAAATCAGACACATTTAAAAAACGGAAGCTAACCTATTCATGACACCTTTAAAACATTCATTTAAAAAAAAAGGGGAAAGGAAGGCCCAGCCAGTGGCGCTGTTTTGGACCATGGCGTGTGTAGCAATTAGCAGCTGCGGCCGTGATCCACACCCTGAGCCCCGTGTGTCTGACACACTTTCCGCCCTGCCGAGGAGTGACCCGGGGACCTGGAGCCACAGGACACAAGGAGCAAGTCCTGTCACAAGAAATAACAGGGTCAGGAGACCCGACTAGTGAAGTCATAGCAACTGGTGCCCGGAGCCAATGAGAAGAGGCTGCAATCTGTAAATGAGGATATAATTAGCAGAAAAATAACATGCTTGGCGAATTCGAGGGGGGCCTGTAATGACGGATGCTGAGAAAATTCCAGAGATCAGAGCGAACGTTATGCAACAAAGAATACCTAATTAGGGGACGATGTGCATCTGCGCGACTGGAGGGAGCTGTGTCTGCTACCTGGACGCAGAGGCGCAGGTCAGACCTGGCGGTCGGGCGGAGCGAGCACCCCGCGGGTCAGCGGGGGCCCAGCATCTCTGTGCAGAGGTGCTTCTTGCAGCGGGGCACCCAGAGGAGGCCCCTGCTGAGTGGCGGGCCCAGGTGTCCAGGCACAGGGAGGCAACGGTCATCGTGGCCCGAAGCCTTCTGCCTCTGAGGCATAGGCACCCCACAACCTGTCTCGGTGCTTAAAATGCAGAGAGGAGACCCTCAGGTGCAGAACACATGGGCGTCTGCGTGCCGGCACCTGCGCAGGCGGCTGCGGGGCCTTGGACGGTTTCCGTCCGGGCCCGTGACTGGCAAGGTGTGGATGTCGTTCTGAGGAGTAAAACAGCTGGCCTCCTCCCAGGCCCCCGGCTGGCCCCTGGGTCGCCCCGCAGGGCTCCCGGGACTTGCGATCCGTGCCGACGGAGAGGACTGCCGCCAGCTGCCGTGCCCTCACGGCGGCTGACATTCAGGGCTGCGAGCGGCTCCTCGTTTTTCCCCTCATGGACAAGCTGCACGTTGTTTCAGTTCCTCTTTTTTCCTTTTCCCCAAACTGTTCTGAGTATTGATTTTCATTTATTTTACACGATTCTTAATTGTCATCATTAGCTCTCTATGCCACGTCCCCCCGCTTACGTACACCCTGTCAATTTCGCGGCACATTCACAGCCTAATCTAAACGTGTTTTTGAATTTATGGCTGCATACCTGTGGTATGTTTGTAACATTAAAATACTTATGGTACAGAATTTTTTAATTAAAACTATTCATCAAAGAAAGGCCAGGTAGCGAGCATCTCCTGTTTGCGGTGGGGATGCTGGCAGCCAGAGCCAGCAAAATAATAGGTCAATTAAAAAAAACCTAAAGATAGAGTTTCCAAAGATCCGATTGTTTAATGAGCATTTGCCAGCCGGTCTCCCCAAATGGAATTAGGCACAGTTCCTTAGTTGCGGGCATCGGGGCTGCTCGTGGAGGAGGGGCGGGACTCGGGCTCCACGGTCTGGGAGGTGCTGCCCGAGCCGGGGTGAAGTCCACACTTCTCCGTGTCCGTCTGTCCAGCCGTGCTGCCATGCCAGCCAGAGCTCAGAACCCGCGGCCTCAGCCCGCGAGCTTCCCCGGGAGAGCCCGCTGTGGCAGGCAGCACGCGGGGCTCCTGCCGCCAGCCAGAAGGACGGCTCTTCCGGGCCGTGCCCGGGCGGGCCCCGTCCCCTCTGCCGCACCGTCAGCTGCGTGGGGAACGGCGCCTCTGTGGTGCCCCGGGCCGAGGACGTGCGCGAACGTCGCCGGCCACACGGCCCGAGACGTGTCCGTGGGCTCCGCATCACAGCCCTGGTGAGAGCTGGGTGCTCCGGGGCTCGCCCACTGGGAAGGGCTGACGCCCCAGCCTCCTTACCCGGCCGTCTGTTTGCGGGGTACCTGGGTGTGACTTCCGCCTGTTTGCGGCAGGATTCTAGAAAACAGTCCAGCGCGGACCCCGGGTCCTGGTAATGTGTCATGTCCCCTGCACTTTAGCGACAACGTGGCTGCGGTTTTCGGGTGAGCACGCCACTTGTGGCCCCGGGAAGAGCCGGGGACGGAATGGGGCCGACGCGTACTCCTCTGAGCACAAAGCTGGCACCGGGCAGGCACCGTAGAGAGAGGGCTGGCTTGCGGCCCCCACACAAACAGCTTTCACCACAAAACTCCTTCCGCAGTGCTCCAGCGTGCCTCAGGTCACGCGCGACGTGTTCCGATCAGATGCTGGGGAAAGGAGGAGCTTCTACAAACGCGCCGGCTGGCTGGCAGCGCGCAGGGCGATCGAGGGCCGGGCCCGCGGGCGCAGGCTTCGTTAGCACACGCGGGGCGGGTGGCTGGCGGGACAGCTCCTCGGCCACGTGCTGCCACTCACCCCGATGTGTTCCCAGCGAGAGCGTCTAACGACACGTCCACTGACGAGAGGGGCGAGGGCGCAGCAGAACCGGGGAGGCTGACGGGCAGCGCCCTGGACGCGAGTGCCACATGCACCACCGGTCCGCGTCGGGGCGGAATGGGGTTCCGGGGCGGTGAAACGGCGGTGGCGCCGCGCTGGCCGGTGGACCCCGCAGGCGACCGCCGTGTTTTACGGCTGTGGTGGGGACACCTCGCGTTGGCTAGGGACACACGCGCCCTGCGCTCCCAGGTCTGGAGGCAGGTTTGGCGAGACGCGCCGAGGAAGCGCCCGCACCTTCCCTGCGTCCTCTGGGGACGGACGCCGGCGCCAACAGCAGCAGCAGCAGCGCGACGCGCTGGCGCAGCTGCCCTGCAATCAGCTGTTATCATGGACTACCCCGGGTCGCCGCGGGTGGGGGACAAAGCCCCGACGCGCCCTGAGAGCTCCTGACGAGGAGCAGTGCCGGCCCGGGCCCTCGCGCGTCGTCTCGGGGCCGAGCTCTGCTGCGGGCGCTCTACCTGCTGCGGTCCCCGCCGTCCCTCAGACGTTCCATCCGTGGGCCTCTCGTGTCCTCAGGTAAGGCGAGGGCCCCGGACGGCGGCTGTTTGCCCGCTACCGGAGGGACCTTTCTCTATCGAAAAGCAGAGCGGTCCCCACCGTGGGTGGCGCGGCATGCAGACCCGGCGCCACGCACCCTGGTTCCCATGGGACTGAGTGCGCGTCCACGCACGCGGCCGTGCGCACACCACAGACGCGGGCCGAGTCCCCGCCCAATCGTTCTGTGCCTTCGTGCCCTTGAAGCGAGCTTTCCTCGAGGGACACGCAGAGCCACGCGGCATGGCGTTTCCGGCGGGTGGCGCTTGCGCGGCCCCGCGGCCCGGGGCGGGGGCAGTGCGGCCCGCAGAGCCGGAGGGGGGCGCCGGGCAGTGGCGCCTCGAGGTTTGTGTAGAGGGAGAGCCCGGGGCAGGGCGACTCTGCGCGGAGGGTCCCCGGGGTTAGGGGCTGTCGGCCAGCGCGACGTGCCGGGTGGATTTCCACGCGAGCGTGCGCGTCCCAGCGGCCTTAGGCTGCGTGCGCCGACGTCGCACGGGGCCGGCGTGAGGCCGGCGCGGCTCTAAGGGTGTGGGCGTGCCCGCAGCGCTCACGCGGCCCCGTGGGGGCAGGCACCGTTTGGGCCTCCACCTGCCGGGGGAAACTGAGGCACGGCAGGGGCAGCAGAGTGAGGACCGGGCCCCCAGGCCCCGGCTCTAGCATCCACTCGTGGAGTTTGCCGCCTTCGGCCTCCTGTCCCGAGGGCGTGGGGCTGGCCTGAGGGTCGTGACCGAGGGCTGCGGACCGACCCCCTGTCGCAGACCGGTGCGTGCGCACACGTTACGGTTGGGGCCCGGCTCCATCTTCTGGCCTGGCCAGTTGGCCAAGGTGGTCCCCGCCCGCCTCTGCCGGCCGGCGAGGGAGCTGAGGGCGACGTAGCGCGCGAGAGATGTGTCCTCTCCGGGGACAGACGCTGCCACTGTGTGGGGCGTCGGACGCGGCCCGGCAGGTGAGGCCGCCCGACACACCACAGCCCCGTGGGGCGCTTGCGGCACCGCGACGGCCTCGCACTCCAGGGTGGCACACGTCGGCCGTGCTAAGTTCACGCTGCTGGTTTGAGGCTGGTTTTGATGTTCTTGACTCCGTGGGCTTTGTGGTCGTGGCTTTGCTTACATTTACCTTGCAAACTTGCTGCGTTTTCAGCTGCGCGGAGGCCCCGTGTCTCTGCTGTCCGGGACGGTGGGATGCGCAGTGTCCCCTGGCCCCCGTTTGCCCGCGTCCTGTGGGGCCGCTCCTCCCCCACCCTCTCTTCGTCTCCCATCTGCCCTCTTCCCTTGACCAGTTGCCCCCCAGGACCGTCTCTGCGTCCCACCCCCACGCCGCATCTGACCTTTAGCAGACCTTAACTTCGTGTTTTAAAATGAGTCGCCCGGCGCGAACTGGAAAGCTCATCCGTGCTAAAGCGCTGGCGGCTTGTGCCGGAGCGGGATGCATCTTTAAAAGGGCACGGCGAATTCAGCAGGAAGAAACCTCAAGATGGGATTGCAGGCACCATGGGACCGAGTGTGGCATCCACCTACCCACGCAGCACCTTGCCCGGGGGGTGGCGCGTGGGACGTGTTCCCCCGGCGGCACCCTTCCGAGCTCTTCAGCTCCCCCGGAGAGGGGCGCGGCAGGGGCAGCGGCCTGGGGCACGCCCCCCGCACGACCAGAGGGGTCAGGGAGGCCGTGGTCTGTGGGCCTGGCCTCCGTCCCCTCCGGAAGTCTGCTTCCCAGCAGTAATGAAGGGCGACACCCAAGGCCTGGGCTGACCGGACCCTGCCCGAGGGCGCCGACCCGGAAGCGTTCTGCCCACGTTCGGGGGCTCGGCGCCCCCACCCATCGGGGCACCCCCTGCGCGTGTGTCACTAAGTCGTCCTGTGCGTGTGCTAGAAGGCCCACCGCACCCCACTTCCTGGCCGCGTCAGGGGGGCTGTATGGCGGCAGCGCCCAGCTCTGGGGACAGAATGGGAGTCGGTGACAGTCGGTGGAGAACCGAGGCCGTGAACGCTAGACGGCGCGCAGGCGCTCGTCTGTGGCAGACGTAGCAGGGGTAGTCGTCACTGACGAGGAGCCCAAGGCTAGTTCAGTGCTACAACGGGCATCGCCAAGTCCCCTTGTCCACACGCCTCGAGGACACCCTGCGTGAAGGAGCAGGGGCCGGTCCTGTGTGCGGGGCCTGAGGAGAACCTGGGGAAAGGCCACCGAGAAGGGGCCGAGACAGCTGTCACTCTCCCTTGGGAGCCCGCCCACCCGCCCGCGGGCACCCAGGCTCACAGGGCTGGGCGCGGGGTCGGGAGGACCGGACGTCCTGCTGCGTACGGCCGGTGGCAAAGGCCTGGCCCTGCCCGGTCGCCGTCCTGGCCCCCGGCGCGGCGGCCCCCAGGCCAGGCGTCACGCGACCGTGTGCGCCGGAGGGTGCGTGGGGGTTGCCGCTGGAAAACCCTTGTTCTCTGCAGACTTTGACGGCCGGAGGAGGTGTGGGCCCCCACGTCTCTGTCCCTCGCTGTCCGGGGGCCTGTGTCCGGTCGCGGTCACCCGCTCTGACCGTGTGGGTTTGCTTCCTTCCCAAACCCCCGCGCAGAGCAGAGGGAGCCGCGCGTGGCTCGGCCGCCCGCACACACGCGGCGGCGGCGGCTGCTTTATGACTCGGCTTCAGACACTGTTGGCTTAGGGCGGAACAACACAGACGCCTTTGCCTCACCAGGGGCCCGTGGATTTCCGCTTCCTCCTCCTCGGTGACAGCTGGCTGCGGCTGCGGGTCGTCCCTTATTGGGCCCTGGGTAAAGCAGGGAAGAGTGGTGTTGCCCTCGCAGGCGTCCCTTTCTGCGGGGCGGCCGCATCAGTAGCGCTGGCACCGCGGTCCCTGGTCCGGAGTCCAGGAGCAGCCCTGCCAGGCGCCTCGGGAGGCGAGGACACACCGCCCATAGCCCCGGGGGAGAGCTAAGGTGTCGCCAGAGAAGCACCCGTCTTCCCAGGGCGTCCTCGGGGCGCCCCCGTGGGAGGGGCTTTGTGGGCCGCCCGGCCCAAGGCATCGCCTGCCCGACCGGAGCCCGGAGCGCTCAGCCTCCCGCAGCTGTCGGCGGAGCAGAGGTGGGAGCGGAGGCAGGTTTACGCGCGCGGCACGGCGCTGGCGACGCGTCAGCTGTCATGCGCTCGCGTGCGGAACTCGTCCCGCTCAGAGCATGTCACGCTGTCACGCCGCCTCTTTCCTGTGTGCAAAGTGGCGAGGTGTGAGCTTAATTAGCATAGAACGAAGTTCCTTCTCTCTAATGATAACACCTGCGTCTCTGTTACCTGCTCTCCGAGGAACTCGAGGCATCAAAAAAACGCGCTTCTGTATTTTGTCTCGTGGGACGTCAGAGGCCGAGGCCGTGCACGCTCTACAGACAGGGAGGCCACCACGCGGCCTCCTGACCTGACGGCGACCGCAGCTCCACACAGACGTACGAGCTTAAGGGCCTCGAGGAGACGCGGAGACACGACGGGGCGGGGACCGGCCACGGCCATCAGCGCGGGCGGAGAGGGCGGCGTCGGTCCCCCCGCCGGAGCGTTGCGCCCCCGAGCCCGGGTTGCACGCCAGTGAGTCCGGGTGGCCGGCTCGGGCCTGCGGCCTCTCTGGAAGGCGTCCTCGCGGCTCCTGCGAGCCACCTGGCTGTCGCTTCACTTGGACCAGAGTTTGCCACTCAATGTGCCAAGGAGCTCGGGCCATTTACCACCGTGGATGGGGCGCCTGGGTGTCGGGGGACGCAGTCGGTGCCCGGCGGGCGCCGCGCCTCCCGCCAGGGCCCGAGCACGCTGGCGCTGCCGGGGCCGGCCGGCCTCCTCCCCTCGTCTGCACCAGCGCCGAGCGTCAGCTTCTCCGGGGGGCTCGTGCGAGGCGGCGGGTGGCACCGACCGCAGTGCCGGTCCCCTGCTGCTCGCGCGCACTGCCTGCCGAGCCCCTGCTGTGCGCTGCGCCTCCCTAGGTCCCGTCCCGGGGGACACTTCTGTCTCAGGTGTGAGGGGGAAGGAAGACAGTCGGCGGGAAAAGACTAAGCACCTTTAGGAGGTGACGATGCTCGGGGCCAACTGAAAGGAGCTTGATGAAGCGTCGTCAGAGGAGGCCCCGGCGGGGCGGCTCTGGGGGGACGTGAGCCCACTCGGGTGAGGGTCTGGAGAAGGCTGCTCGCGGGGAGACGACAGCCACAGCGGAGCGGGGGGAGGCAGCTTGGCATGCTCGAGGAACCGAAAGGAGACCGTCCAGGACGGAGCCAGCAGCGTGGTGCGGCAGGGGACTGAAGGGAAGGAACAGAGGGGAGACCGCGGGAGACGGGGACGTGCGGTCGAGGAAGGCGCGAGCCCGCGGAGCCCGGCACTGGGGGGCGCAGGGGGCGGGTAGAGCAGCCTCCGGGCAGGGGAGGCCGTGCGGGCCGGGGGACGGGAAGACCCCGGAGGTCTCCATGGGCGGGAAGCTCAGGTGTGGCGGGCCGGGTGGGAGGCTCAGCGGAGCCTGGAGGCCGCGCTTGTGGGGCCTCCGATTTGCCGAAGACGCGACCCTTCTCTAGCACTGCCCCGGCCCACAGCGGGAGGCAAGAAGGGAGCAAAACGGCGGACCGGGACTTGGACATGCCGAGGGTGGGCGTGGATGGTGACAGGAGGGGCGACATGGGGGACACGCGCATGGGAACGGCTGAAGCAGAAGACCTCGAGGCCAGGCGGAGAGGCACAGGCAGATGGCGATGCCAGGAACCGCGGACGTCGGGCCCAGGAGGCCCAGCAAGGTGGAAGGACACGCACAGAAGGAGGGACGCTTTAAGGGAGCTCGGCGGGTCCCCGGCCCCGAGCACGTGACGCTTCTGGCATGAGACTGAGAGAGCCACGTCTCAGGGAAATAGTCCACCTGGGGGCGACCAGTCACCCGGATGGATGACGTAGGGCGACGTCAGGTGACTCACTCATCTGCGAGGCACCGGTGACGGGTGTCGGGTCGTCGTGTGAAGGCTGAGGTCGCCCGCCGTGACGGGAATGGGTGGGGGCAGGGGAAGGCACTGATTCAGCTGTCACGGGGTCGGGTGTGACAGGCAAAGTGCCGGGGAGACGGGTAAATTCTGGGGATGACAGGGGGAGGCACAGCCAGCCGGTGCTCACCTTTGGGGTGGAAGTGGAAATGGCGCGCAGGGCGTGGAGGGGTGACCAGCTGCCACCGCAGAGGCGTGCGGGGCAAGCCGGTGACCCCGGGGGCTCGCCAAGGCCGCGGCGTCGGCTGCAGCAGAACGAGAGCTGCAGGCGGTGGGCGGCCCCGGGGCCTTGGGTCGGGGCCCAGAGCCGCCGCGCAGCCCTTGGGGAGGGAGGGACGCAAGCGAGGCGGTCGGGGCGGGGGACGGGAGGTCAGCGAGCTGGGACGGTGGCGGCGTGGCCAGCAGGCGTCCTGGGTGCCGGGGTCCGGGGACAGAGCGCCAGTCAGCGAGCGGCAGGAGTCATCCGTGCGTCCGAGTCTCGCTAAGTGTTCGTGGGAAACGCCTGCTGAGTCGGGCTCCGCTGTTTCCGGAGGCTTCCGGCCTCTGGGCCCTGTGGGGACTTGCCCAGAACAGCCAGGAGCCCCCTGCGTGGTGGGCCCGGCTTCTCGGGACGCCTCGCGCCCGCCCCACCTTGGCTGCTGCCCGCCCCGCCTCCGCCAGCAAGCGTGTTCTCCGCACATGATGGACAAACGGCCTTTTCCTTCAATTGGGGTTTGACAAAATAACTGTACGCTGGGTGTTTTGCTTAAAACCCCTTTCTCGGAGTTTGTAAGGTGACGTTAGAGAGGAACTGTCTAAGCAGAGATTTGCACGAGACGGGGCGTATCGGACTGACCGGAGACGCAGCGGACGTCTGTACGTTTGTCGCGAGTGAAAAGGAAACGGGCGACTGCTTTATCCTGAGAGGCTTCCGGAAACTTTCACTCAGCGAGGCCCGGCGGCCCCATCGGTTCAGGCTGATGTCGGGGGGCACAATCGTGGCCCCGAGGACGGGCATCTCGGCGCCCAGGAGGGAAGAGAGCAGCCGCCGGGACCCGTATGGCCGTCCCTGTGCGCCGAGATTAGGAGACGCAGCGACGAGCTTCCAGAGCTGCCAAGGGGCTGCTTGTCCGTCAAGGTGCACCCTGTTCCGAGGGCACGAACCCACTGAGTGAACCCCTGGGTTCTGAACCCGAGTCTGGTGCCTGGTACCCCTGGGGGCGTTTGGTGCACTGAGCAAGTCCAAGTCCAAGTGGCCAAGTTAGCATTAGCAGAAGGCCACTAGACCAGCTCGCGGGAAGGGACGAGCGAGACCAGCGTGGCCAAGAGGAGCCCGTTTGCGGGCGGCGACGGCTGAGGGAGCGAGGGCCGCTGCCCGTCTTCCTCCGCGCCCGCCCGAGGCCCCCAGTCGCAGGGCCCCGGGAGGCGCCGGTCCAGTGATTTTACTCTCGGAGGCTGCGCCCTTCCTCCCTGTGTCCTCTCTTGAGATGGAGCCATCTAGCCTCCCCCTGTCCCGCTCGCTCGTGTGCTGGCCTCGTGCCCTGCCGCCCGCCGCACGCAGAGCACGGGGACGGAGGGAAGGAGGGAAGGAGGGAGGAAGGGGGAGGAAAGGAGGAAAGGAAAGGAGGATTCATTTCTGAGATGCTTTCGCCTTAGGTTCAGTGTCAGTCTGCAATCCCCAGAGCCACCGACGGAGCCCTGGGGGCCGTGTCCCCACGCGAAGTCCCACGAGCCCCTGGGGACTCACGTCGGAGTGATGGGCCCTCAGCCCGGAAAGGTCCAGCTGAGGGGAGCCTCCTCCTCCCTCGTGTGCCCCGCGCAGACGCAGCACTCAGGCCTGTTTGCCGGATCTCGGACCGGCTGCGAGGCCGCCTCCTCACGGCCACCCATCGTCCCAGACGCCACGCGCACTTGGTTTAGGACCCGCCCAGATGCCGAGTGCGGAATCGAGCCCCAGGGGTCCTTGCCGCCGCCACAAAGGCCTCAGACAAAGGCTCACCCCCACCCCCTCAGACACACCGTGGGCGACCAACAAGGGGGAAGGGCTGGGGACCGTGAGCTTCCAGGGTCCGCTCCTCTTCCTCCCGCCCTGGGTGCTCACCCGTCCTGCCTCGCACGTGCCTCGCTCCCCCGAGCCCCTGGCCCCACGCCCGCCCTCACGCCCCCCTCCCCGCGCGGCCAGGCCCGTGCCGGGCCCCGGGCCTGTCCCTGTCCCTGGCACCCGGGATGGGGGAGCGACCGGAGCCCCGACAGTCTGTCGCTGCCGGAGTGACAGGCTGAAGCCAAGCTCCCGGTTCCGAGTGTAAGTGCAAAAATGTAACTAAAAGCCTTCATCAAAGTTTAAAGAGCTGCGAGCGCTCCCCGCATTTGCTTATTCTGATTTATTGACAACGACACACCTAGGAGCAGCCGTGTGCGCCGCGGCGGCGCAGTAATGGCCCGCGCAGGGGAAGAGAGCGGGAAGGGAAGGGAGACAAGGTGCCGCGCGCGGAGGCAGGCCGTGATTACAGCCCACTAATTTGTTATGCGCTCGGCAAATCAGCGGTGATTCACATGACAAATAAGGAGAAAAAATTAACAGCTGTCATGTTGTGATGTGTTAATTTCCTGACAGTCTCTGCGCCGGAGCCAATTACTGATTTAAGGGCAGGGAGAGAGAGCCCTGTGCAGGCTTCTAATTAGGCTTCTTCAAGACTAAAAGGATAAAAGCAAAAATAAGAGCGAGGGAACGAGCAGGTAGCGGGCTCGGCGAGCGCACACGCTTTTAAAGCCCCGGCTAAGTGGCCCGAAGCGTAAGTGTGTTTAAGACGGGAATCCAGAAACATTTATTCACGTTCACGCCTGACCCGGTGGTTAGGCCTCCGCCGCGGATCTGGGGCCGAGGGGCCGGGCCTCCGCTCAGGCCGCTCGCGAACGACACCTTTGTTTAGGGCCGTCAACAGGCGCCCCCGCCACACGAAGGGCCAGGGCGCCCGCTGCTCCCTGTGGCTCCTCGCCCGGCCCCGGGGGACAGGGCTGGCCGGGGTCGTGGGTCTGGGCAGACGGCGGGGCGGGGAGAGCCCGGACCCTGCCGGCCCGACTTCGGCTCTGTCCCCGGTGCGGTCCTGCCGGGCTCCAGGCGCCGGGTCGCCGTGGGCCTGGGCTCAGCTATCCGGAGGCCGGCAGGGCCGCCCGCGGGGCCCGCGTGGTCTTCGGGGGCCTGGCCGGGGGCAGCGTCCGGAGCGGCGCCCCTCCCCCCGTCAGACATTCTGATCTTCAGAAAAATGGCACCTCGAGAGGCCACGTGCCTGGGGTGGCCTCTCCCCTCACGCCCTGCAGGAGAAGCCGTTCCTCCCCAGCCCGGCCCCCGGCCTTCCCTGGGCTCGTTTAAACGAAAGGCTCTGGTCACGTCGCGTTTTAGCGCTCAGAAGGCGGCAGCAGGCCGCGGCCCTTTGGGCCCCTCCCTGTGGGTTCCCGCAAGGACCCTGTCCCCGGCAGACAGACGGGCAGGCGGAAGCCACAGTTCCCAGAGCTCGTGATCCGTTCCCTCGTCGCGAGGCGACGTCCGTCGCGAGGGTTCTGTGGTTGCCTGTGACAGAAGGAAGGAGGATGACAGGAAGGAGGGAGGGAGGGAGACGCAGGGAGGGGGGAGCGCAAGCTCGGTGGCCGCGGTGGCCGCGGTGGCCGCGGGGAGCGGGACCTTCCGGCCTCAGAGCGGACGAAAGTGACGTGTTCTCGCTCGGGGCAGCTGGACGCAGGGCCTCGGCCTGGCCGTGGGGCCGGACTCGCTGCTTCAGCCCTTGGCCCCGCCTCGGTGCGGGAGGTCGGGCGGGCCCTTCCTGTGGTGCGGAGCGGAGGGCGGCGCGGGGCTGAGTCTGGGTAGAAAGGGAGAGGCGGGCCTTGTCCCGTGAGCGCCCGTCCCAGCACCCTGGCCGGCGGGGGCACCTTAGGGAGCAGGAGGTGCCGCCTGGTAGGCAGGGTCCTGTGCCCACGCGGAGCTGCCGACGACTTCACCCAGGCCCAGGGGTGGGGGGCAGGTGGGCTTCCCGGGGAAGGAGAGGTGGACGCAAGAGAGGCCAGCCACGGACACGTCGGGCGGGCGGGTGGACGCCAGAGGCAGCCCCCGCGGAGAGCTCCAGACGGCTGGCTTTCCCCGAGCGGCCTGGGATTCCGCTGCACGTGCCCTGACGCTGCCCACGTCCCTGGAAGGCGGGGTGCGGGGCGGCAGGGGTGCGGGGCGGCCGCCCACGCGCAGCCCCCAGCCCGGACCCAGACGGGGACGGGGCCTCCTTCGCCACCCGGACTGTCACACGTCTGGGAGCAGAGCGGGCCGGAACCTGCAGGCGCCGCTGTGGCCCTGGTGACACCACTCAGCCCCCCTCAGAGCCCCGTGCGGCCCCAGCGGAGGCCACGCCGGCTCTGTGCCCAGGAGAACTGCCACCTCCAGGGCAAGCACGTCATGGCCACGATTAGGGAGCCTCCGTGTTCCGTGAGCGGAGCAGGTCCCCGGGGTCCCGCCTGCCCCCGGGCCACCCCCCAGGCGGGCGCTCTGGCCGAACGGTGCCGTCGTTCCCTGCACGAGGAGCCGCTGCAGGTGCTGCTGAGACGAGGCGAAGGGGACGTCGGCCTTGGCGGTGGCTGCAGCTCCACACGCCAAGGGACGGCGACAGGCAGCGCGCTGCCCGGGCTTGCTCAGAGCTGACCCGGCGTCAGCCGAGTTGGCATGTGTCACACAGGAGACGTCGAGCGTGTGGCTTTCAGGTGGGTTTGCCGAGTGGGAAACACACGGGCTCTCACCCACCCAAGCGCCAGCCAGCACTGTGGTCATCACCCCACGTGGCGGCCCTCGCCTGCGTGGGGATGGTCTCCCAGCGAGTGCCCTTCCCGGGGAGCACTGCTCTGGCCTCGGGGAGAAGAGTCACCTTCGGAGCGGGCTGTCCCACCCCATGGGCCCCACGGGACCCGGAGACGCCCAGGGTTTCTCCTGTGGGCAGGGCTGGAAGGAGCGGCCAGCCAGCTGTCGCCTGAGGGGCAGCACGGGGACCGAACTAAGACGAGGATGTGGGAGACGGCGTGGGTGACACGAGAGAGGCAAGCCTGCGAGGACGGCAGGGACGCGGGACCGAAGCCTCTGGGGGCTCCGGCTCTGGGAAGGTGCGGTGCCTCGGCAGGCGGGAGGTCGGGCGAGAGTTGGAGGGGGGGACGGAGGCGGCCACGAGGTGTGTGGCCGGGGCGGTCCAGTCCCCCGTCCACAGTCAGACGCGCCGCCTCCCCGCTGCGGGCCCCAGAGGCTCTGGCACCTTCGAGAGCCCTGAGTGACAGCCCTCTGTCCCCAGCCCCGCGCCACGGCGTCCCCCCGTGTTCCTCCGTCGACACCGTCTCCTCGCGTCCCCGCTGCCCGCCTCCCCTCGCCACGGCAGCCCTGGCGGTTTCCCCTCGGGTGGACGTCACCCACCACCCAGGGCCAAGAGAGGTGGGAGGAGGGGCGGGCAAGCCCCAAAGCCGACAGACAAGAGGACCTGGGCCGGCGGGCGTGTCTGAGGGTCTCGCTGCCCCCCCAGAGAAAACCAGGTCCCGTCCTGGTGCCCGAACCTCCCCCACCAGCTCCCCTGGAGCCCGTTTCCTGCCCCGGCGCAGGGTGGGTGGGAGACAGTGTCGGGAGTGTCGCAGCCTGGACCCGCGGAGGCGTCTGTAAGAGGATGGGCGCCCCTCCATGAAGGGCCGGCGCCCCCACGGAGCGCAGGTGTGCCCGGTGCCGCCTCTGAGCCTGGCGCTGGGCTCAGACGGACCCGGCCGGGGCCCCGGCTCCTGCGCCCGCACGCCCACGGCGCGCTCGCCGCCCTCTGTGCCCCGCAGTCCTGTCGGCTGTGAGGGACTCCGAGAGGGACGGTGCCGTGCCGTCGGACGCCGGACAGCCACACGGGGCGGGGCTGGAGCCCCTACTTGACCTCAGCGGGAAAGCCCTGTTCTCAGGCTCGTTTTCTCATCTGCAGAGCGGGTGCCGTGGAGCCAGCCCCCGGCCTCGCGGGGCTGCGGCGCGACGACACGACGAGGGGCCGGGGCGGGGCGCAGCGAAGGGCGGTGCCCGGGCTCAGGCCTGCGCTCTCCTCTCTCCCGCCCTGTGGCCAGGGCCTCTCCCAGCTCCCCGCCCCCGGACCTTCACCTCTCCTGACGGCTCAAGGGCAGCCGGGGGAAGGGGAGCGCGTTGTAATTTAATAGGGAGAATAATTCACGTGCTTATAATGAAACGCGACAAGCAGAACATAACAAGTAAATACGCTACCCACCGCGTGGCGAGCCTCCAAGGTAACGGGAAATAACTAGTTTTAGTTGCTTTTTTGTCTATTATGAGGAATGTCAAGCGTTTGACAACAAAGTATTTAATAAAAAATACTATAATTTGTGTGTAAGCGATAGCAACAGATATTACATTTATTTTATTTCCATCCGAGGAGACGGGTTTGGGATTTCTTAAAGGAATTAGGAAATACAAAGTGAGAGGTTTAATGGGCCTGGGAGGAACAGGCCGCGGCTGGGCTTCCCGGGGCTGGCACACGGGGACGCAGGCGGCCGGGGCCGGGACGCGGGCCCTGCGCGGGCCGGCCTCGGGGAGCTGAGGGAAGCGGGAGAGATCCCTGGGGGGGCTGGGCCGTGCTGGGCTCTGGCTCCTTCTCACGAGATCCCTGTCGGTGCCCCAGGCCTTGGTCTCCCTGGGGGGCGGGGCCCAGGACCCAGAGGACACACGACTCTGAGCCCGGGCGAGACGTGCAGCTCGGTGGAGCTTCGTCACGGGTGACACCGAGAAATCAGAAGCAAGGCACGTGCCCGTCGAGACGGGAGTCACGTGAAGCCGCCTCCCCCCCGAAAGCCGCACAGCTGTGCTGGACGCACACGTGTGGGCGCGTGCGGACCTCAGGAGCGCGACGGGGATGGCGGGGGCAAGGGCTCGTGGGGCGCGGCACGCGCGACGGAAGGGCGTACGTGCGCGTGTATCAGAAGGAAAGGAGGCAAGGTCGTGGCGTGGCTGCCTCAGAGGGGGCGTGCAGAGGCGTCGCGAGTGGCCTAGGCCTTCCGGAGCCGCTCAGCCAGCCCCTAGTGGACTCGCTGCTGGGGTCACAGCGAGCGTGCGATGGCGGTGGTCGTTGATTCCGGGCGCTGAGGACCTCCAGTTTGCCTATTCTCTGTGCTCCCGGTGAATCCCCCCCCCCCCGGTGGGGAGCGAGCGGCCGTGAAGAAGGCTCTGGCCCGGAGGGGGGCGAGTGTGGGGTTGCTGGCGCGGGCAGGCCAGGGCCCTGTGGCCTCGGTGTCGTCCACGCAGGCAGGAAGGGGGGGCTGGCACGCGCCCCTGCAGCCGGGGAGATTCGACGGTTCGCAGAGGCGCAGGGCACGGGCGGGGAGTCGTGGCTGCCGCCGTCGTGCTGGCCGTTGGGAGGTTTTATCCCCAAACGGGCCCCCGGAGGATCCCTCCGTGGTCTCCGCGCGGGCCGTGGCGTCTGGGTGCTCGTTCCGTGTGCCGTCAGACACGACCCTCGCTCCGATGGGGCCCGACTCGGCGTCTGCGCTGAGCGGGGAGCCCACCAGCCACCCCGCTGCCCCGCCTGTCCTCCCGGCCCTGGCTCCCAGTAGCCCCGGTGGCCGAGCCTGTGCTGAGGGCTGGCGAGTCGCCTCTGAAGACCACGGGGACGGAGGCTGGGGACGGGGCCACCCGAGAGGCGCGGGGAGGACCTCCAGGGAGAAAGCAGCCAGGGCCCTCGGGTGTCGGAGGAGCACGTGTGTGGGAATGGGGGACGCACAGCTCCCGGGAGGTGCTCACGCCGAGGCTGGTGGCTCTGAGAGGGGTCGGCCCCCGTCTGGGTGGGATCCGACCACCGCTCCTGGCCGAGGCTTCTAGGAGGCTCTGACCACCACGAGTCACGGGCATGCCGGCCGCTTTCGGCGGGGGCTCCTCTGCGACCCCGCCGGTGGCGGACTCCGCAGGGCAGAAGCAAACACACGTGCGGAGGACGCGCAGCCCCGCCCGCGGCCTGCCCAGGCGTCGCCCGTGGCACAGCCGGAGCAATTAATAACCTTGGCACCTGGACGAGAGGCCCTGCCAGGTTTCCCCTGTTCTCCACTTGCCTTCCCGGCGCCTGTGAATAAATTAATCCCCTAATACATAATTAACTCGAAGTTGAAAGGTGAAGTCAAACTTAACCAATTTACTGTTCTGGAGCCGGTTGCGTTCGGATCATGTGATTTTAATTCTTTCCGTATGACCAGGTGATGGGGAAGGAGGACGGGGGAGAGGAAAACGCACAGATTAATTTCGTTCCTTAACCTCCCTAATGCGCCTGCTTGCTCGCATCGTGTTGCAGACAGCAGATCATCACATGATTTATGGGACTGACCGCTGCCTGCATCTCTCAGGCTAATGACACACACACTAGAGTCATTGATTTGTATGAGGAGCCCCCACTCTTCATTTATCACAATTTAATGTAAGAGTTTGCAATGCAGAGAAAAAAATCCACATGGGAACCCCGGCCCGTAGGCCCAGCCGCCAACCCGCTATGAATCATCGGCCGCCTTTTAATATATGGACTCTCCCATCCCGGAGAGTGCCCCATAAGGTCATATTCTTCTCCTGAACATCCTGACAATTAAACTCCCCACCAAGCTGCTCCAAGACGCACGACCGCCCGCACCTTTGTGAGCGCACACCCCCCCGGCGCGCGCTGTCGACGTGCGCCCGAGCTCCCCGGCCCCGCGGAGGCCTCCGAGGGCGGGCCTGGAGCCGCTGCCACCGCCAGCCGGGCCGCGTGTGGCCGTGGGCACAGCCTCTGCCCCGCACGATCCCTCTGGGTAGGCCCCGACGGCCGACCCAAACTAACGGCGCGGGAGGGGAGAGCATTGAATTTCTGATTATCAGAAGTGGCCGTGAGTGAATCTTCCAGAAGACTCAGGAAAGGAATGAAAGTTCTGACGAGCAACGGGAGTCCTGCCTCCTCGGACCGCGGGGCCTGCCGGGAGGACGCGCAGGGACACGCGGGACCTGAACGGGCGCGCCAATTCCGCGTTTCAGGGAGAACACTTCAGACACGCGGGGGCACGTCACATCGGAAAGCGGAGAACCCGCGGGTTTTCACGCTAACGCATCAGCCTTTGAATGAAGGCGCTCGTGCAAGGAACTCGTCCCAAAGCTGCTGGCATGTCCCGCGAGCACAGGTGGGGTCTCCCACGGCCACAGCGACGACCCTGCCGCTGCCTGCCATGGCCCCCGGGCACCTGCGTGGGCTGCTCGGGGCGCGCCAGCAGTTGCCTCTCCCGTGAGCTGGTGGCCGTCGTCTCGGCCAGGCCTCTGACGGGCGCAGGAGCCACTGGTTACGACGAGGACACAGTCGCAGAACTCCGGTCGTGACACAGGTTTCGTTAAGAAGAAGAACCGAGTCGTAAGGAGCGTGTTCTCGGACCACAAGGGAGCTCAACTTGGAATCAGGGCAGAAAGACGTGGCGAAGCCACAGACGCTTGGGAAAGAAGCAGCGCCCCGGAGTGACCCGCGGGTCCCTGGAGAAATCACAGGAGGGGTCGGAAGACGCTGCGGCCTGAAAGTCCTGTGAACCTGCTGAAAAGCAGACGCGGGAGGCCCTGCCATCTGCGGGTTTGCTTTCTGAGGCTTCAGTTACCCTTGGTCTGAAAACATTGAATGGAAAATGCCAGAAACAGACAATTCATACGTTTTAAATTGCGCACCATTCTGAGCAGCGTGATGAAATCTCTCGATGTTCCCCTCTCTCCTGCTGGGGACGTGGCTCTTCCCTCCGTCCCGCGTCTCCACACCGTGAGCTGTCTGTGCGGTCAGACCGGCCGTCACAGGGACGGGGGAGGGAGAGGCCACAGTCGAGAACTTGCAGTGTGGTGTGTCCCGGTGATTGTCCTGTGGTGTTGTTGTTGTTGTTCATCTCCTTCTGTGCCTAACTCACAAATTAAACTTTCTCGGAGGAGTCTAGGCACAGGAAGGCCGTGTAGAGAGGGTTCGGTGCTATCCACAGTTTCCGGCACCCACCGGGGTCTTGGAACGTGTCCCCCGCAGATGAGCGGGGACTGCTGCGTCTCACATGGCGTGGGTTTCAGTCAGCACGGCGGTTACGGGAAATGTACGACACTGAATGTTTGTGTCTGAAACGCTGGCCTAAAGTCGATGCTTTATTTTCACTCAAAGAAGTTAGAAGAAGAACAACTGACACCCGACGTGAGCAGAAAGAAAGGAATAATAAAGATCAGGCGTTGATGAAAGAGACGCAGGCAGGCACCTGAGGAAATCCGTAAAGACAACATCTGGACCCTTAAAAAATCAGTAGAATTGATAAAACCCCAAACAGGCCGAACTATCAGTACGTGAGGAGCCACACGTAAGTTCCCAACATCAGGAGCTAAAGAAGGGGCCTCGCCGCGTATGCTCAGGGCACTGAGAGGAGAATGGGGGGTATCGGGAATAACCGTGTCGGGAAAGTCACCAACTTCTGTGCAGTCGACAGATTCCGTGGAAAACGCAAACTACGAAAGCCCACCCGAGAAGAAGCAGAAAACCCGAATGGCCCCATGTCTAGTGACGTGATTCAACTCGTAGTTTCGAAACTTTGACACAGAAAGCCTCGGGCCCGGGGATGACGAATTCTAACACCCATTCAGGAAGTCGACCTTGTAAATTCTGCACAAACGGCCCAGAAAACACGGGGAGAGGACACGTCCAGACTCGTTCACGGGGCCAGCGCTGAACCTGATGTGAAGGCCAGACGAAGGCTTTGCCGTCACAGGGAGCGGCACGTTACCTCGGCCCGTGCACATGCACGAAGCGCCTTGACGAAGTCCCAGCACATCAAGCCCGCGGAATGCAGGCGCGACGACGGCGCGCGTGACGCGCGGCGGCTCATCCGAGGAACGGCAGGCCAGTCCAACTTAAAAAATAACGGGCGCGACCGAAACAGGAAAGAAAGAGCCGCGTGCAGGCCGCTCCGCCGTCACCTGTTTTGAAGTCTCCATGTGTTTCTGCACCAGGGACGCGTCGGGGAACAGTGTGAGCCGGACGGGAGTTGTGTGCCCGCTGTGCACAGCTGTGCGCGCGGGCAGCACTCGGTGGGCGCGGAGGGCGCGGGGCAGGTGCACACCTCACACGCCCACCGACCCCTGCGGTTTAGCGCACGCGTCGCGAGCCCACCGGCTTCGGAGCCCTTCTCCCCCACCTCCCCACCGACCCCCGAGCCACGACGCTGAGACCCACGTGCGGTCCTTTTCAAGGCCAAGTGCCACGTCGCGCGTTTCTTCACCACTTAACCTGTGTGACACGACGCTGCCATTTTTGCCGCCTTTCCGTTTTTTCACGCGCGTCTCTGTGAGGGTTTGGGGTGTTGGAGGGTTTTCCCGAAAGCCTGCGGGGTTCCCTGCAGGATTAGGAGTGGGATGGTGCTTTCTGGAAACACGTGTGCTGTTACTGCACATCCGAATGTGTCATCTCAGAATGGGCAGAGAAAGTATTTGACAGAACTCAGACCAAGTCAGAGCAGAAAATTAGTCGCTCAAGCCACAGAAGATTGGAAATGCCTCCCCTGAGATGGAGAGGGAGGCAAGAATGTCTCTTTTTACCACTTCTGTCCAGGTTTGTGCTAGAGGCCCCTTCCAGTATGTCAGGGAAAAAAAACATTCAGATAACATAAAAACCTGCAAAGAAAACTTCAAAAATCTACAAAATAAGACTGGATTAACAAACGAGTTCAGCATCATGACAGGGAGGGGGGTCCATATGTAAAACAAACATGAATAAAGTAAATTAAAAAGTATAATCAGTATCAACAATATTAATTCGGGATAAAACGAACTTTGCGCGAGGCTTATTCTATAACATTACAAATTATCGCTGAGATAAAATAGAAAAGACAGTAAATTAAAGGATATTCCATGTTTAAGAATCAGAAAACTCAGTATCGCTATTTCACGTTTCCTCAAACCGGCCTAGGGTTCCAATCGAAATGCCTGGATGTAAAAAAGTGGCAGGCTGAGTCTGAAATTTACGCAGAACTATAGAAGCCTGGAAAAATGCAAGTAGCTTTGAAAGAAAATGTCAGGGAAACTAAGCTACTGCATTTTAAGAACGGCCTCGAACAGGAAAGCCCTGAAAAGCCCACGGCCGGCCGGCGACAGCTTGCCCCGCGGCCTGGTGGAACCCGCCGCGGTGGAAAATGACAGCCGAAGGGAGCGCGCAGCAGCGTGGCCACCCTCATGCTGAGGACCGGCAGCCGGCACGAGAGCCGTCGCCGTGGGACTCGTGGTCTGAAATTCCGGAAGAGGCGACACTGGAGCGACGGAGGAGCCACCGCGGTGCTGGGGGCTGCAGGGGGGACGAGGAGATCGGGGCGGGGGCGCAAGGGCACCCGGGAGGAGGAAACACCCTCCTCCTGGCGGGTGGGCTGCTCACACGGCCGCGCGCACCTCCCCAGGCCCGGCGCTGGCGGGCGCGCGAGATCGGGGCGCGCCGCGGCGAGGGCGGCTGAGCCGACGCGTGGTGGCCGGTAGCTGACTCTAGGGCCTCCTGGACCCCCTGTCGCTGGGAAGCTGCTGGGGGAGGCCGCCGGGCGGAGGGCGGTTCGTGGGCGGCGTCCGGCCATGGGGCAAGGCCTGGTCCCTTCCAGATGGGCCGGGTCCGGTTCCCGCTCTGGTCTAAAACGGCGCACGGGCCGCCGGGCGCCCGGCTTCCCCCAGCCTGTGCCCTGTGCCCTCGCGGCGTGAAGGGCCTGAACCCGGCCCAGCTCACAGACGACTCATGTGCCGAACAAGCGAGGTGCCCGGGGGCAGGGGGCACCGCAAACTTCCAAGTGCCGTGCACGCGAAAGGCGAGGCGGGGAGGCCGGCGTGCGGGACGGTGGGGCGGCCTGGGCTCGGGGGACCGTGGGACCTCCTTCCTCCCCGCCGGTGGAGAAGTCGCCTGCAAGCAGATGGAAGGACAAAGCGCTCCTGGGTGAGGGGAGCCCCTCGCGGGCCACACGGGATAATGTCAGCGGCTTCTGAACAGGTGATAACGCAGAGCCCGCTCGTCGCAGACTAATCCAGTTCTAATCCCTTCAAGGGTCTGCAAAGATGTCAGGGAACAAAAGGCCAGTGCCACTTAGCAAGCTGAGCCTTGTGAGTGGATTTGTCACCCGTCAGGCCAGACATGACAGGCGGGGCGGCGGGGCCAGGGAGTGCGCGAGCAGCCGCCGCCGCGTCCCTCCCGCTCCTGGGGCCTGCACTTGAAGAAAGACAGCTGACAGCCCCTTAGCAGCCGTGACAGCAGCGAGAGTCAGTGACAGACGCTGAGCCCGCAGCGCGGGCTCCGCTGGCGCTCGCTTCTGCTGAGGCACGGGGGCCGGGCTGCGGGCGCCCCTCAGTCCACGTGTCCGAGCTGCCGTCCTCTGCCGGAGTGGCGCTCAGGGAGGCGCGAGGACGTAAAATGTGGACGTGGACGGCGAGTGCGTGGGAATGTCCGCCGCCGATAGGACATCACTCGGACGCGCCTGCGGTGGGCCGCTCCTGGCCCCGAGGACAGAGTGTGCGGGCCTCTGCAAGTGTCCCAGCAGGGGTCACGGCTGCAGCGTCCTTCCCGCTGGCTCGCCGCGGCCACGGCGGCTACCGGGGAGCTCGGGAGCAGAACACTCGGCCTTCGCCACGGGGCTCGGGGTCCCCTCCGTGGGGGCCGGGCACGGTCACGGATGCCGCCGGAGCTCCGTCCCTGTTGGCAGCACGGGTGCAGGTCCGGCTGCCCAGGAGCCTGGGTCCTGCCGTCTGCTGTCCGTGGGCCGCGGGGGCAGGACCCAGGGTTCGCCACGCAGTGAGCAGGGGCCAGAGGAGCGGACTCAGCCACCTTCGGAGCCCAGGATCCGAGGGGCCGTCCAGGGGGACGCTCCATCCCGCCTGAGGCCGAGCCGCGGGCTCCGCGTGGAGATGGGCCGGCCGGGGTTGGGGCGGGTTCGGGCGGTGTGGCCTCCAGGGACAGGACAGCTCGGAGCGGCTGCCCAGGCCCCCGCCCGCTGGCGCGGTGACTGCCGGGGAGCGTCGTCTCCATTAGCGGCGGCCCCGCAGCCGTCCCCACGCAGACTGTTCCAGCGCGGTCGTCCACGCGGCCGTCAGGGCCTAATCGGCCAATGATTGCTGGGAACGGGGAGGCCCGGCCGTAAATCCGAGGGCAGGGCGTCTCTCTCCCCTAGCGCGCCCCCTCCGCCCCTCCCGCGGCGGGCCCCGTAAATCCACGCCGCGGCGCTGCGGGCCGGAATTTTTACCTCAGCATTTATTTGTCCATAAAATAAAATGGGATTTATGGGCTGACTCTCCAGTTTGAGGGCTGCGGGGACAGCAGCTGGGGCGCCTCCGTGTCTCCTGCTCAGGTAGAGATGTCGGGGTGTCACGGGGGCGAGGGGCCTGGGCCGGGCCGGCAAGTCCCCGGGGCCCATGAGCTGCGCCTGCTGGGAGAGCTTTGGTCGAGAGGCCAGCGTGGCTTCGGGACGTGGGTCGGGGTGTGAGCGGCAGCAGCTTTTCGAGGGGAGGGCGCAGCCCGGTAGCTGGCTCCCTGGAGCGGGCGCTGCGCGCCCCAGGACGTTTTCCATCGTCCCCGCAGGCCGCTAGAGCCTGGGGCGCCCGCCGAGGCGCTGCACCAGGGAGCGTGAGGCCCGGCCCCGCAGAGCACAGAAGTGGGGCTGGTTAGCACCTGCTCGCCTCGTGCGCGAGATCCTTCCTGGGAGGGGGCCCACCTCCTAGGACACGCTCCGAAATTATAATTCATTGATTCCGAAGCCAATCATTTTGTATTTTGACTGCTGGCTTAGGAATATTCATACTTTCCACCGCATTTAAATTTTCCTGCGCCATTAAAATCTCCGAGCTCTATAATTAGGTCTCTCTTGATAGATATGGATGAGGTGTCTGATCTGGGGAGAGCAAGCGGCAGGCGTGGGGAGGCAGGGGTGCCGGGGCTTCCTCCCGGCGCTGCTCTCGCCGTGCTTTCCCGTCCAGCCGGAGCCTTCCGGCCGGCCCTGCCTCCGCCCGAACCCACCCACACGGGATCCCCGAGGACGGAGGCCCCCGGCCCCGACACCCCTGTGCTCAGCCGCGCCAGCCCCCCCCCCACTAAACGTTCACTCCCACGCGTGATTTCCAAGCCAAAAGGAAATCACTCGGATGGTATTTACCAAACGAGGTCCCTCTGGCTGCAGCAACCAAAACAGATGTGGCTGCCGCCCGCCCCGTGTGCACGAGACGCGCTCCTGCTCGGAAAGAGTAAACAGAGACGGAGACGGGGACCTTCTCCAGGGGCGGATGCCGCTCTGCGCGGTGAGATGCGACACGCGCGACCTTCCCGCCTCAGCCTCGCGGAAACGCCGCCCGCAGCCCGCAGGCCGAGTCCCCGCCGGCCCCGCGCCCCGGCCAGATGTTCCCCGCGAGTCTCAAAAGTCGCCGCGCTGCCGGTCCCGCCGCGTCTCCCCCGTCGGGTTTCTGCTGAGATCAACCAAAACGCCGGGTAATGAAGACGGAAAACCGGTGCAGGGTGGGGGTGGCGAGCGGCTCGGCACGGGCTCTGTGCGTAATTACCGCGTTTCTGCTAACTACCACATAAACCACGCTTCTAACGAGGCAAATTGGCGCCTGGAAGACAATTCTGCTCAGGGACGTGGCTTCAATCTATTACTCGGGGCCAACTGAAAGCTTCGCCTCTGCCGCGTCGCGGTCGATTTCCGATGCGTGATTAATCACGGCGTGCGGGCCTTGCCGGTGCACCCGGGGTCCACGACGGCGGCGACGCACGCGCTGCGCGCGGGGCCTGTCCCTGCTGTCAGAGCGTTTCCTCCTGCTCGCCGACAAAGCCCTTGGCCCCGGAGTGGCAGGGCCTCGGGCGCCGGCGTGGGCCCCGGCGGCTGCCACCCAGCGCGGCTACCCCGCGGCCGGCTTGCCTCGGGAGCCGTGGCACGCTCGATCTCGGCCTTGGTGGCCACAGGCATACCTCGAGTACGGCCGCTCCCAAACAGCCAACAGCTCAGTGGCACGGCTACGCCCTCGTTAAAGACTGGGAAACCTGGGCACAGGGAGGGGCAGCGCTCTTCGGACTCAAGCCTCCGCCACGCCCGCGGTCACCGCGGGTGCGCCTGTGTGCGCCGTTGCTGGGTGGTGACTGACCCTCGTGTCGTGTGTGCGGTTTCCGGGGACCAGCCAGACGCAGCGCCGAGCGCGCCCGCCATGGCATCAGCGATGACGGGGTGTGCACGCCGCCGCCGCTGGGTATTTGTCCCTAAAGACGGGTCTCCGCGGCTGTGGCAGGCATGGGCGAACAAGCGCATGGGCTTGAGGATCAAAGCGAGAACAGGTGTCGGCCCAGTGTCTGTGGGACCTTAAAGCGTTTGCTTTGCCTGCTAATGAGTTGGCTCCTCCGTTGGGGGCCCGGGCCCCCTCACTCGGCAGACACAGCTCCCCGAGAAAGGCCCCACGCCACTCCCGACTGGACGGCCGCACTGGCCGGGCCGCAGGCTGGGCGCAGACGAGCACGGGGAGACGGGCGCGTCCTCTGGCAGCCTGAGGGCACACGGAGGGCCTCCCGGGCTTCGGGGCCGTGGGGATTTCGGGCTGACGTTGGAGTCTCTGAGCCGAGTGTCTGCGCTGAGAACAGTTAAAAATAACGCGAGGCTCTAGCGGCTGCGAGAGGGGCAGCAGCCGGGAGCGCCGGAGGCCCCGGTAGGAAACCCTGTCGGGCCAGTTTGCACATCGTCACGGGGTGCACACGTGTCCCGCGTCACCGGTTGCCAGGCTGGGCCGTGGTAACTGCTCCTGTGGCCCCGAGTGAGCGGGGACCACACGGACTGGGTGCACGAGCCACGCCGGCCTGGGGCACTGGTGTCACGTGACCAGTCGCCCTGGGATGGAGGCCGGGAGCTCGTGGTCCACGTGGGTGCCCGCCGTCCCCAGGACCCCGCCGCACTGCTGGAGGGTCAGAGTCAGTGTCGAGGGGGCGAGGAGCCCCAGGGGTGTCTGCAGAGGCCCCGGGCCTCCTGGAGGCTGCGGTCTGACTGTGTGTCACCAAGGCTGCTCCGCGTCACTCAGACTCCGGGTGCGGCGGCTCCACGTGGGGAAACGAGGCGCCGGGGGGAGGGGAGCTGCAGCATCTTCCCGCGCGTCCAGCTCAGGCTGCGTGAGGAAGTCAGCGCTGTGGTCCCCAGGGCGGGTGGTGCCCAGGGCGGACGGCCCGGCGGGGACCCACCTCCTCCGTCCCTGTGCTCGTCGGCCTCTTGGCAGGCGACGAGCTCCCCCTGGTTCAAGGTCATCTCCCTCAGGGACAGGGAGGAGCCCCTGGCCCCCGGGACCCCAGGGGACACGATGCTCACAGGTCGCCTCGCGCTCGCGCCCAGGCGCCGGGGCCGGGAGCAGCTCAGATCTTCCCGTTTCCCCCGGTTCCCTAACTCTTCCGATCGGCCGTGTGATCTCCTCCGTGATTCCCGGCAGGGCGGGCGGGGCGCAGGTGGGGCGCGGGCTGGCGGCCGAGGTCTTGGAGGCACGGGCGCCCCTGGGCGCCTTGGCTGGTGGGCAGCAGGCAGCTGGGCGGTGTGGTCGGCCCGGAGCCGCACGCGGCCTTCTGCAGCGCGGCCGAGCTCCCGTGACCTCCGTGCCCCCCGCCCCCCTCCAGGCTCCAACGGCCGCCAGGGCTCCCCGCGGTCCGTGACCCCCGGGGCCTCACACAGTCCCCACTGCCCACCATGGACCCCTTGGGCCCCTCGATCCACCGCCGTTCTCTCCCGACCTCCAGGCCCATCGACCCCTGAGGCCCCGTGTCCCCGCACTCGGGGCCCCCCGCACCTGCGTTATTCTACACTTCAGACCCCGCCCGGCCTGCCCACCTGTCCCGCGTACATGAACCCGCGCCGCTGCGCGCAGGCCTGGCGAGGCAGACGGCGTCACGTGACCCACACAGGCACGCGGTGGGGGCCGCGTGGGTGCTGCCGCGCACGCGCTCTGTGTGCCGATCCTTCTGTGGGAAAGCACGGCCTCCCGCAGGCCGGCCGGGTCACCACGCAGGGCGCCTCTCTGCAGCCCGACGGCGCCCTGACTTACCCCGGGCGGGAGAGGCAGCGGCCGCGGGATCGCAGGCCGGCCCCATGCGCCGGGCCTCGAGGCCCGAGCTCCTGGGGCGCAGAGGGCGGCGGAGCCTCACGGCCCGGCCGGTCGCTCCGGCCCCGAGGCCCGGGCTGCAGGCGCTGCCGTTTGGGGCCACACCCAGAAACCAGGGCGACTCCTCTTAATGGTTTTATTTAATTTATGTGCATCCTCCTTTTTTACTTAACCAGATTTAATTTTTAGAAGAAGCTTTATATCACTGCCATGAATAGAAAACTAAGAGCACTTACCATAAATGTGAAATAAGCATAAAAAACCCGTATAATGGAGACAAAACCACGTAATTAAATTCCAGGTCGACGGGAAGCGAAGCCGAGGCCGCCGAGGCCCGCGCTCCGTTAGGCGGGCCGCCGCCCCCGTGGCACGGTGTTCGGGGGACCCGGCCAAGGCACGCCTTCCTGCCTGACCAGCCGAGGCCACTCAGGTCGCCCCGAGTGGACCAGAATCGGGACCGTGACCACATCGCTGGCCTGAGGACAGGTGCCCAGAGGGTCCTGTGCAGCGGAGGCACCGGGCCTGGGGGCTCGCGCGGGCGCTGCCCTGCCAGGGTCCGGGGTGAGGGGCCGCGTGCCTACCCCAGGTCCGTGCTGACCCCGCACGCAGCGAAGCTGAGACGTGCCCAGACGTGTGCTTCGTGTCGCCGTGATGCAGAGCGTGCGTCGTCGGGAAGGACTCCCAGGGACTGCACGTGTGGGTCCTCCTCCACCTGGCGAGGACAGTGGGGTCACACGAACCCGGGGGAATCTCTGCACCCCACGGAAAGCCAGAGCGTCTCGCTGGCAGAGCAAGCCTGAGTCGCGGAGAATAGAATTATCGGAGCCGGAGCCAGGCCCTCGCGCCGGGAGGGAGGTGTCAGGGAGTCAGGCTTCTCGCGGGGCACGCGGCCGCCGTCTCTAACAAACCCGGCGGCTGGAGGAGGGCACGGCACGCATCGTGGGCTGTTTCCCCTCGCAGGTGTAGGTTTCGTGTGGCCTGCCCCGGCACGCCGCCCACGATGAAACTCAGAGACGGGAGGGAGAGGACGCAAGCCAGCCCTGCGCCGCGCGCGCGCCGCCGCCTTCGGCCAAGCCGGACGAGGCCCTCTGCTCTGCCGAACAAACCCGCGCGGCGTCGCGAAGTCTCGCGCAGCTTGCCTTCTCGGCCTCTTTTGTGTCCAGCCTTTTAAATTCAGGTTTTCTGCCTCTTTTACTGACAAGCCCACAATTTTCAGAAAAGAAAGCCAGCATTAATTAAGACAGTGCCAGATGTAATTTTCTTGGGAAGTAAATTTCTGCACAACTAAAGGTTACGGAGACCTTTTCACTGTCAAAATTTACTACAGCCTGTGAATGTTAATGTCCCTAATGAAGACATGTTCTCTGTCCCTGCACCTAGAAGTGCCCAGCGCAGGAGGCAGGAGGAAAACTCTGCTTGACAAACGCAGCGGAGCCCGCGCCTGAGCGTGGGCCTCCGGGCGCGCGGCCCGGCCGTCGGCGCAGCCCCGGTGCGGGGACGAGGGACGGTGCGTGCGTCGCGGCTTCGCGTGAGGAGCCACAGGCGAGCTCGTCGTGGAGAAGTGTTCGCCCCGTCGGGCTGAAGGTCCGCTCACCCTCCTCCCCTGGGGCGGGCGCCAGAGCCGGCGTGGGGGCCCCGGGTTTCCAGGCTCCTGGCCTCTGGCGTGGGTTTGGAGACACGGGTGTCGCTTCTCCCCGGACAGCCTCTCCTCCTGCTTTCCTGGAGGCCTGAGCACCCGTCCCACCAGCACTTTCCGTCGGAGCCACCGTGGTGACCGGGACGAAGGCCCGGCCCCGGGGCTGGCGGGGCCCCGGCTGGAGGCTCTGGGCCAGAAGTCCTCCGGACCCCGCTCACACCCACGCCCGTCGAGGGACGGACGCGGGGACAGACCCTCTTGGGCTGGAAGACGGCCGCCTCTCTGAGCTGGTGATGCCGTTCCCGGAGTGTCGCCTGAGGAAACAGCCCGTCAGGATCACGAAGCTCCCCACACGTGAGAGCCGCGACGGCAAGCAGAGAAGCAAGAGACGGACGCCCCGCCCCGCCCCGCACCGCCCCGCACCGCACCGCCCCGCACCGCCCCGGCCTGCACCGCACCACCCCGCACCGCCCCGCACCGCCCCGCACCGCCCCCGCCCCGCCCCGCCCCGCACCACCCCGCACCACCCCGCACCACCCCGCACCACCCCGCACCGCCCCGCACCACCCCGCACCGCCCCGCACCACCCCGCACCGCCCCGCACCACCCCGCACCGCCCCGCACCGCACCGTCCCGCCCCACCCCGCCCCACCCCGCACCACCCCGCACCACCGCACCACCGCACCACCCGCACCACCCGCACCACCCGCACCGCCCGCACCACCCGCACCGCCCGCACCACCCTCAGACCGCCTCGCACCGCCTGCCTGCACCGCCCACACCACCCGCACCACCCCTGCCTGCACCACCACCCGCACCGCCCCGCACCGCACCGCCCCGCACCGCCCCGCACCACCCCGCACCACCCCGCACCACCCCGCACCACCCCGCACCACCCGCACCGCCACACCACCCACCGCCCGCACCACCCGCACCGCCGCCTGCCCCAGCCTGCACCCACCACCCCGCACCACCCCGGCCTGCACCGCACCACCCCGCACCGCCCCGCACCGCCCCGGCCTGCACCGCCCCACACCACCCCGCACCACCCCGCACCGCCCCGCACCGCACCGTACCCGCCCGCCCGCCCGCACCACCCCGCACCACCCCACACCACCCCGCACCGCCCCGCACCACCCCGCACCGCCCCGCACGCACCGCCCTGCACCGCCCCGCACCGCCCCGCACCGCCCCGCACTGCCCCGCACCACCCTGCACCGCCTCGCACCGCCCCGCCCCGCACCGCCCCGCACCACCCTGCACCGCCCCGCACCGCCCCGCCCCGCACCACCCTGCACCGCCCCGCACCGCCCCGCCCCGCACCGCCCCGCCCTGCCCCGCACCGCCCTGCACCGCCCCGCACCACCCTGCACCGCCCCGCCCTGCCCCCGCACCACCCCGCACCGCCCCGCCCCGCACTTCCCCGGACCGTCCCGCCCCTCCCCTCATCGACCGGCCTCGCACCGCACCGCCCCTCACCGCCCTGCACCGCCCCCCCCCCCCCCGCACCGCCCCGCACCGCCCCGCACCGCCCCGCACCACCCCGCACCGCCCCGGCCTGCACCGCCCCACACCACCCCGCACCGCCCCGGCCTGCACCACCCCACACCACCCCGCACCACCTCCGCACCACCCCACCGCCCGGCCTGCACCACCCCACCCCGCACCACCCTGCACCGCCCCGCCCTGCCCCGCACCACCCCGCCCCACCCCGCACCGTCCCACCCCGCACCGCACCGTGGGAAGCGGATCGTGAACAGCGACGCCGCCCGCGTCGGCCTGGCCGGCATCAAGGCTCCCGACCGGGCAGCGAGGCCTGAGGCCCGGGCTCAGTGAGACGTGACAGGCCAGGCCCAGCCCTGGGACCTCAGCCGTGTTACGAATGCGGACGGATGGGGACAGGTCAAGCCGTCGATAGCGGGAGCCGGGGAGGGGACGTTGCAAACGGTTTTACTTTTCCTGGTAAAGTGAGCAGGAGAAGAAATCCTTCGTAGTTAGAGACCAGCGGCGTCGACAGTCGCCCGGCGGGAGGGCCGGGGGTCGCTTCGTAGGCGCGTCCTTGTCTAACGGCTGCGCTGTGCGCCCGAAACTGACAGGACGCTGTGTGTCACTGTAACTAAAACGCGAATTTAAAATAAAATTTAAAAAATGAAAATTTCCCAAAGTGTTTTTTTTGTTTTTAAATAAGAAAAATGCAAGGTCGCCGGGTCAGGGTCAGCATCCCGGTCCACCGTGGACCTTCTTGAATCACACATTCTCCACGCTCTGGTTCCTTCTCGCCTGGCTTCGCCAGCGACCGTCGTCCAGACCTTCCTGCAAAGGACCGGGCATTGCAGGCCCGAGGGACATGCGGTCTCTAACGTGACGATCGGCCAGGCCCCGCCTCGGCCGAGCCGTGGGAGGGAGTGTGACTCCGGAGGCAGCGTGGCGGGAGGGGAGAGCGAGCCGCGGGCCGTGGTGTGCATGTCGGGGCGGCCGGCAGGCCAGGGCGGAGGAGGACGGCGGCGGGCCGGCCGCCGGACGCCACCGCCGTCTCCTTTCCAGCAGGAAGCCAGCTCGAGCGCCTCCTCCCGCGGGAAGCCTTCCGGGCTGGTTTCCCCGGGCTCGCCCCCTCTCGCAGCCTCCGCCTGCAACGCTCTCCTCGCGGCCACACGGGTGGGGGAGCCCAGGACCAACCACCGACGGCCGGGCGTGCTCCGTGCCCGAGTCTCCTGCCCGAGTCCCCGCGGCCCTCCACCCCAGGCACCTCCGCCGCTCGTTCTTCCGGCTCCGTCCGCAGCAGGACGGCTGCCTGCCCGCCTGACAACTGTCAGCCTGAGGTGTGGACACCTTCTCCTTGGTGGCTTTCCCTTTTTCATTAGGTCTGACAGCGGGTTTTTCCGAGATTAATAGTGCAGGGGGAGTCAGGATGTGAGGCTTTTAGTGGTGACGAGCTGCCAGGGCAGGGTGGCTCCCGAAGTCGTGTCGCGGCGGAGCCAGGCCCCGGCAGTGGCCTGGGCCCCGGGGAGCGGGCGCTCCCGCAGGCCCGTCGCGACAGGTGGGCACATGCGACCCTGGCCCGTGCGGCAAAGACGGCCATGCCCAGCCCGGGCGCCAAGGAGCACGCGGACACGCGCACACGCGCAGCCTCAGCGCCCAGTGGGTTCCTCTGCAGCTGGACATGCAGTGGGCACGTAGTGGGCCGCTGTGGGCGCCGTGCTCGCCGGGGGTGACAAGAGGCTGGGCAGGGCGGGCGCGTCTGCTTGGGGCTCCTGGGGCCCCTCACAGGGTCCCGAGGGCTGGAAAACCCTGAGGTGCGGGGATGCAGGCCGACCCCGCCACGCGCCCGCCCACGCCACGGCACAGCTCCCGGGCACGTCACGGCCACGCACACGTGCACACGCGCACACGCGCACACGTGCACACACACGCGCAGATGTCCGTGCACGTGTGCACTCGTGCCATGCCCGCGCTCACACGCCTGCCCCCGGCCTGGGAACACGTGCTTATTGCAAAATATAAGGAAAAACAGAAAAGCGTGAAAATCAAACGTTGCTAGAATTCCCTCAACCCAGAAGAACTGTTAATTGGTTTCGTCCCCTGGTGGGTCACTGGTTTTTTCCGTCCTTTGATTTTTAAGTGATTTTTAGGACGTGAGTGACTTTATCCGTAGTGTTTTTTACAAACCGTTTTCTGCCCACGAGGGTTGTGTGTTCCGCGCAAAGCGCCAGCCGCGTTTCCCGGAGTTCGAGCAGCCGTCCCTCCTCTTGCGGCTCCCGCGCCGTTCGGTTCTGGGAGTCCTCGCTCAGCGGGGGTGCCGCCGTGCGTTCAGGTCGTTCGGAGACGAGCCTAGTCGTTGGCCCTGGCGCGGCGTCTGCTGCAGGACGGGAGGCAGGTCTGCGGCCCGAGGGTTCCTCCCGATTAGCCCGCGGTTCCCGGCCGCTTCCCGAACGGTCCACCTTTCCCTGCGGCCAGCGGCTCGCTCCGTCGCGCGTCTGACGCTCGCCCCGGGAGACGGGGCCTCGCGGCTGCCCGCTCTCAGCCGGACGTTCCTCTGTTCGTCGTTTCCACAGGGAGCGCAGCGCCGCGGCCTTGGGAGGCGTTCGGAAGGCGGCTGCTGCGGGGCCTCCTGGCAGCTCTTCCCTCAAACGCACGCTTAGCTCTGCCCCCGAGTCCCCCGAGCCCGTTGCCGGGCCGCAGCTCCGTCTGTCTCTCCGTCCCCGCCCACTTCCCCGCCGACGGTGCCACCGCACGTGCGTTTATTAGGACGGAGCGGACGGCTTCACCGAAAGATTCAAGGACCGGAAAGGAAGACCCTTCCGTGTGCGTGCGGGTCACGTGCTTCTAGCCACGCGGCGAGCACGGCCTCGTGCTCGCCTTTGAGCCTGGCATCAGGCCGCGGGGGCTTCCTCCGTCGTCGCGAAGCCTTGCCGCCGTGCACGATGCGGGTAGAAGCGGTCTGGGTTTAGCCACGCCGCACTCAGAACACGCAAACGTCAAAACTCACCACCGAAAGGTAAAGCACTGACTGTGGGGAAACCTGCGCCGAGCAAGACAAGAAATCGGTGTCGTACGCAGAGGACACGTGCGAAAGCCGCAAGCAAAATGGGGAGCAACCAGAAGCTCGCGCGAGCGGCACGACGGGGCGACGCACCGGGTCCACCTGGAGCGTGTTTCCCCTCGCCGGCGTTCAGAGGGTGCCAGCCAGGCCTCGACGCGCCGTTGGTCTTTCCTCGCATTCGAAGAGGCGTAAAGACCTTCCACGGGCCTCGCTGGGCGGCCTGGAAGTCGGGAATCACCCCCTCGTCGGGGGTCGGGGGAAACCGCGTCGTGTCTCAACAGCCTGAACTGCTGGCGTTCACGCGGCCCCCCCCCCGTGCTTGCGGGACGCGGTCGGCGGTGACCGGGACGCACGCACGGGGCGTCCATCACGCCGTTATGTGTGGCGGCGAGACCTGGACGGAACCGAGCGTCTGTCCAGCGGGGCGGGCGGGGGAGGCTGCTGCGCGGTCCCTGGAATCTAGGAAACCGCGGAGCAGCGTGGAGAGGGGACTCCGTCGCTTCCGCCGCTCACCGAGACGCGGACGCTCCCGTGTCCCGCGTCCCGCAGCCGGACAGGCGCTTTGCAGACACTGAGGTCAGACCCCGGGGGGGCTGTGCCGCCCGCCCGGGCCCCGGGGGTCTCGGGGCCACGCCCACGCAGGGGCAGGGGCAGGGGGACGCGTGGCCTGCTCCTGACCTGTGGTCCTCCCCTCTGCCCTGGCAGCTTCACGCCGGCCTCCCGGCCTGGCCTCGCCCCTCCTGGGAGCACAGGCCACTCGTGCGGATGGAGCAGGTAGACCTTCCACGGCCTGACTCTGGACGCCGGTCCCACCTGGTAACCGGTTGCCAGCGCCTGGCTCCGGCCCGACCTCGCCCTCCCGTCACCTGCCGTCTCCCCCGGGCCGCCCGGGGAGTCCGCTTCCAGCTCACCTGCTTCTCCCTGTGGGATTCGCCGTCCTGTGCAGGGGGAGGTGGGGAGGGTGAGCTGAGGGCTCGGGCACTGTCACCCGGTGGGCAGCGTCCTGCCCGACGCTGCTCTGGGGGCCTCCTGGGTGGTTCTGAGCTTGACCTTGAGGCGGGGCCCCCGGCTGGCTGCCCTCGGCTGCGGCCCTGTCGGGGGCCCATCTCCAGGGAGGGTGGCTGCGCCCGCAGGCGGGATTCTCCCTGTGTGGCCTGCAGTGGCTCCTGCGGACTCCGGGGCCGAGGCTGTCCCAACACTGCCGCTGAGTCAGCCAGCCCACGAGACGCGCCGGCCGTGGGGCTCCACCAGGTCACCCCCTGAGGGGCCCCCTCCCAGGCCCTCTTAGCCCTTCATGTGCCTCCGAGTGGTCGGGGGCTGCAAGGGCCACGTGACCGTCCGTCTGCGATTCTGCAGGAGGCACAGGCCACACCTCCTGCATCCAAGCTCCGTCTCCTCTGGGACGGGGCAGCCGTTCCGCACCCCCTCACACGGCCCGCCCTGCCGGGGCTCCCCGCCTTGCTTCGTCCTCCTCCTCCCACCTTCAGGACCCCCGCGGGCCGGCCTCGCGCCCTTCCAGGCGTCCCTGTCTCAGGAGGTCACTGCCTGCCCCGCCTCGTCCCTGTCTCCCGGGCTCCGGGTGCGGGAGCTCCCGTTCGGGTCTTTACGTAGCGTCCGTCGAGGCTTGGAGCAGGCCAGTTCCCTGCTGTGACCCCGCGTGTCCCCGTCTCCTCCCGGAGCTGAGGCCCCCCCGCGGCTCGGTGCCCAGCTCTGCAGGCGGCTTCACCGCCCTCGGCCCAGCCCGCGGGGTCCCCTCCCGCAGGGTCCCCCCCCGCTCAGGGTCCCCCCCGCAGGCCCCGTGCGTCTCCTCCTGACTTTCCTTCTGGGTGGCTTACGCTGGCGACGGCGCCGCGGGTGGGGACCGTTTTCCGTCACGTTTACCCGCCGGTGGTTTCTGGCAACTCCGACGGCCTATGTTTGTGTCCCCGAGCAACGCGCCCCGTTACTCGGCTCTCGTGAACTTCGGTGGCTTTTCAGGCGGTTCTGTTGGGTTTCCCAGGAAGTAATCGTGTCATAAAAAACGTGTACTTTGGCATCTTATTTCCTCTTTTCTGGAACGCGTTTCCTTTTTCACTTCTCTGAGCGTGTGTGGGGGAGAGCCAGGGACAGCGACACAGGGGGGGACGCTGAAGTCGCGGCGAAGCGACCCGCCCCTCCCGGGCTGCTGGGCCGCGCCTGCAGCCCTCTGCTCCCAGCATCTCCCCCGGCTGGGTCTTTGACGACTCTCGCCATTTTTTAAGAGTTTCTGGCTTGTTTGCGTTTTCCGATGCTCCGCAGCCGGTTGAGGCGGCTTTGCCGGGACCTTGCGCATTCCGTGCCGTGTCCACATCCAGCAGAGTCGCCCGCAGGAATCCCGTGGAGCCTGGGAATCCCCGTCACGTTTGCGATTGCGTCTTTGTTCCCAGTCCGGTTGGGGCCTCGGGTTCCCGTGATCGGATTTCCTGGTTTGAACGTTTGCCTTGCCGTGTCGGGGAGCGCGGTCTCGCGTTTTAGGCCGTTCTGCTGACTGCGCGTCCGGGCCCGTTGTTTCCGCCCGGCCCTTCCTCCCACGTTGCTCGTGCGCCCTGCGTCTGCCGACGTGTTGAGTTTAGCGGCCGGAGCATCTGCTTTTATTTTCCTCCTTCTTAGTAAGAAAAACGTCCACGATTATCACGTAGTACCAAGAGCAGCTCTGGCCGCAGCCCGTAGGCTTCCCCACGGGGCCGTCTCGCTGTCCCGATCGTCTGCGTTTGCCGCTGTGCTCGTTCTTACTGTTACGTAGAGATGTGTTTGCTACACTTCAAGCAGCTTCTCGTTGGAAATCGTGTTGTTTATACCCGTTTGCCGCTTCGCAGTCAGAGCCCAGAGCCCGACGAGCTGTTTAGGGACGCGTTCCGGTGCTGTGCAGGCCTGACGCGTAATCATTGCCGCGCCGACTCCTGGGTGCTGAGAAGGAAGCAGGCATTATCTCAGCGGGGTCTGAGACCTCATCACCCGACGTCCCTGACGCTGACGTACGAGGTGAGCAAAGACTAAAGCGGGGAAGCGAATCGCAAACGCAGCAAAGCCCACCAGCAAAGCCGTGTTTCCTGCCCTCTTCTGCGTGTTTTCCTGCCCTCTTCTACGTGTTTTCCTGCCCTCTTCTACGTGTTTTCCTGCCCTCTTCTACGGCTTTCCGCACGTTTCCTGGCTCCCTGGTGTCGGCGACAGCAGCAGCGACGCTCGCCGCTTCCAGGCGCGCGTGACGCGGGAGGGACCACGCCCGGCGCGTGCACCGCCTCAGCGTCCCCGTCCCGGAGGCCGGGAGGGTGTCTGCGGCTCACGGATGAGGAGCAGCGAGGGCACCGGCCAGGGCCGGGCCGGCGACGAGGGGCAGCAAGCCGGAGCGTTGCTCCGTGCCCGCGGCTGGTGCTAGGGGGCTCCACGGGCCTCGAGGGGCTCCCGAGCATCCCGCTGCCCTCGGCACAGGGGCCCGACCGAGGGCTGGCCGGCCCGGCTCAGGCCAGTGTCCTGCCGGCTCCGCAGTCTGACAGGGAGACAGGGGAAGGCCACGGCCGCCAGAGTCCCCAGCCGGGCCCGCTCCTGAAGGGCCACGCGTTTGCAGTGTCTTCTCTGTGCCACGTTCCGTGACGCTTTCTCCCTCTTTTGTTCTCCTCGACGAGCCCCGGGAGAAGCCGGATGTTTTCATTAGTCTCGCCAAGCGAGCGTTGGGCTGCATGTGTTTGACTTTAGGTTTCAGTGGCCGTTCCTAGCATCTTTGTTTCCTCAGTGGCTGGACACTTAGGTAGTTGACGACGCGATCCCCCAAGTGCTCTGGCACCATCTGCCCCGCACTCGACCCTGCTCCACTCCGGGTCCCGCGACTGTCTGGCCGCCCGCTACCCCTGTAAACACTGCCGTGGAACCTAGGTTCGTCTTTCACCTGCTTTCCAGTTTCCTGAGTTTTAGGCCAACTTTTTAGTTTAGTTTTCAGGCCTCGCTGTTTTCCACGGTAGGTGTTCCCACGAGTCCTGACGCGCCTCTGCGTGCAGCGTCTTCGCTGGCGTTTGTTTTTAAAGAGTTAGAGCTGGATTCGGACTCTATTCACTCCACGAGTTCTTTGCTAGCAGTGACGACAGCGTCGGCGACGCTACCGAGAGGGGCGTCAGGGATACTTGCTGTTATCGACAAGCAGGTGGGGCTTTTGACCTTTGGCAATGCATTTTTTTCCTTTTTTTGTCTTTGCGTCACAGACTGTAGACCCGCATTTTTACTTTTTATAATATGTTCATTTTCTCTGTGCTGGTCTTCATGGAAGCACCAGGCGTGTTTCAAAATAAGGATCCCCGCTTCATCTGGGGGGTGATGCGTTGTGTGTGAGCAGATTTAGGAACAGATTAGAAATACCTGCGGAGACAGAGATGCGGATGAAGTTTCTCGTGCGTGCATTGTTCTCTCTGCTCTCAGGACCCTCCTGGTGCAATCGCCGAAATGATAACAGCCGTAAAGATAAAGACAGAAGGAGCGGAATCGACAGTGCCCGTGGACGCAGACGAAGCCCCTGCAGACGGCAAGCAGAGCCCGGAGAGGAGGGCTTCGAGCGGCAGAGGGGAGCGCAGCGGAGAGCCCGTTCGCTTCCCCGCGGGACGCCGGGCGGGCTCGGGGTCTGGAGCACCAGTCGCCGAGGCTGCACATGTGCTCCGAGCGGCGAGATGCCACCCCCCACGCCTTTTCCAATCTCTCCGTCTCCCATGTGTAGCCAAGGGCGCATCCCATTCCCATCTCTACAGGAAATGGGGTTTTATTATGTCTGGAGCTGAGAGGCTCCAGATGTGGGGCAGCCAGAGGCAGCTGGGGGGGAAGGCGCTCGGTTGAAAACAAAAGGAGGGAGTCATTGCGGCCTGGAATGGCCACAGCGCACGCTTCTCCCGTGCCGGTTCCCGGGTGTCCGCAAGCCCGCCACCAGCTATGACATCAGAGAACCACTTTCTGAAGGAACTGAACGGCCACAGATAAAAGTGCTTGCGAGGTCTGCCGTTGGGGCGCTTTTCAGTCGCAGACCGAAGGCTGGCGGCCTGGCGGCACCCCAGGGGCGGGCCATGTGGTGGCCGCCGCGGACTTTAAAGTCGTGCTCCTGAACGTGAGAGCAGAGCCCGCAGCACGGTGTACAAAGACAAACTGTTAGAGACGCAGGCCAGCGAGGAGGGGGATGAAATAAAAGCAAGCGAGCGAGCCGAAAATAGCTTGGAGGAGTAGACGACAGATGGACGAGAGCGCGGCGCCTCGTGGAACAAAAGAGATGGGGAGATGAATATGGAAGACCGAAGACGGGACACGTGTCGGGTCCGTCCAGGCATTTCCACACCTGACCGGCGTGCGAGCGTCCCGGGGAGAACCCGGACAGGGGAGCAGCGTGGGAAGTGCCACGTTGCCCGGATCCGCAAAGAATCCAGGAGAATCAAGGACAACAACAGGACAGGCCGGCCACGTTATCACAAAATCTCAGGAAACCGGGGAGAGAGAGAGGACCCTGGGGGCTTCGAAAAGGGAAACGGAACAGAGCGAGCCGAAGCAAATGCTGTGTGCGTGGGGGCGGGAAGCGAGATTCACATTCCTCACGTCCGCGGAAAGGCCGGGAGCCAGGCCAGTGCGCCGCGAGGGGCGCGGGGGGCTGCGGACTTAGGACAATCCCGGCAGGTCCTTGACGGGTCTGTGGAACGTGGATGGAGCACCAGGTAATGAGAAAGTAAAACAAGCGTCGCTGCAGCAAAGTCCTCCCCCACGTGCTGCTTGGCTGGGCAGAAAGCGTGCTCGTGTCCGCACGAGCGTCCGTTGCTGGTTTCCCCACACGTTGTGATGTATTGATTCGACGGAGGAGGGGACGTGGGGAGCGGGAGGGGGAAAGGAAAAATTATAGCTAATTAAACAAAAAGTCAGTCTGTGACGCGTAACCCTCATAAATCAGGAAACAGCAATACGAGGATCAGTGAGGAAGGGGGAAGCCACGGGACGCTGCCGCTTGTGGAGCCCGCGCAGGACGGGGCGGGCGCAGCAGGGCCCCGTAGCGCCGCTCTCTGTCTTCAGCTCCCCGCGGTGCTTCGGCACCTGTGTAAAGTGTTTTAAACAGTCACGAGCATAGATAGCTGCATTTATGGTCAACTCTGTGAATTGTGTTAACAACCACCCCGTTCAGACGCGTCGTGAATTACAAAAGCTCGCACGACCTAGTGGGAACAGCATGGCCGTTTGTAAGGGTGGTGACGGGTCAGACGGATAGGTGTATAGTGGGTGGGTGGGTGGACGGACGGGTGGACGGACGGGTGGACGGACGGACGGATGGGTAGATGGATGGGTGGACGGATGGGTGGACGGACGGACGGGTGGACAGACGGGTGGACGGACGGGTGGACGGACGGACGGACGGGTGGACGGATGGGTGGATGGATGGGTGGACGGATGGGTGGACGGACGGATGGGTGGACGGACGGGTGGACGGACGGGTGGACGGATGGAGAGATGGGTGGGTGGATGGGTCAATAGGTGGATGGATGGATTCTTGACCCCCGTAGTGGTTACCTGTTTGTGTCAACTTCCCTGGCCCACGAGTGCCCGGACATTGGGGCGAACAGCCCCTGGGAGCGTCCGTGTTGCTGGATAAACAGGAACATCCAGATCAGAAGACCCAGTGGAGCGAACGGCTCTCCCGCCTGCGGGGGGGCCTGACCCATCTGTCCAAGGCCTGAACGGAACAGACAGACAGACTTTCCTCCACATCAGGGAGAAGCCCTCCTGAGCACTGCCTCGGGCCGCGGCCTCCAGCTTTCCCGCCGCTGGACTTGACCCGACGCGCTGGCTCTTCCCGTGCTGAGGCTGCGGCTCTCATCCGGACCCCACTGCCCACCGTCCTGGGCCTCCAGCCTGCTGGCCGCAGGCCCGGGACCCCTCAGCCGCCACACGCATGCGAGGAGATTTCGCATTTTGCGTGCAGAGACATCCCTCTGGTTCTGTTTCTCTGGGGAACCCCGGCTGCACGACCCCGACCTCACATGTCACAGCAACGTGAGTCCAGCGTGGGTCACCGAGCTAAGTGCCGCAATCGGAACTAGTCAGGCTCCTAGAAGGAGGAACAGATCTTCGTCATCTCTGAACAGACGGACGTTTCTCTAACAACAGCTAAGGGTGCTGGCCAGAAGAAAAGTCCGCTGCGTGGACCTCATTGGAATTAGGAAGCCGCGGCCATCGGAAGACCCCACTGAGAGAACGCGTGGACGTGGAGGGGACGTTTCCAAGGCCGGCCGCAGCGAGAAACTCCCGTTTCGATTAGGGAAACACCCTCCTACAGGTCAACAGGAAAAAGCCCACTAACCCGCTAGGAAGATGAAAACCCGAGCGGGCCCTTCACAGACGCGGATCTGAAGTCGCCGACGAGACACGGGGAAGCGCGCG
The DNA here is from genome assembly GCA_030015415.1 of Cynopterus sphinx. Taxonomy (NCBI): domain Eukaryota; kingdom Metazoa; phylum Chordata; class Mammalia; order Chiroptera; family Pteropodidae; genus Cynopterus; species Cynopterus sphinx. Next base: position 605,089 of record CM057386.1, read on the forward strand.
TGCAGACTGCAGTCCAGCAGGGCCGCCGCGCGCCCGCCTCCGGGAGGCTGCACCTCTGAGGACGCGCCAGCGGTCGCCAGCGAGCATGCCGGTCCCCTTCCGTGGCTCACGAGGTGACAAGTCGTGAAATCGCTCGAAAAACGGCTCCGCCGCGCCCGCGAAAGCAGCACACACCGTCCTGCGGCCCCGCGGCCACGCTTGCCGGCCACACGCCCCCAGTGGTGCGCCCGGCGCGTGTCCAGCAGCGCCCTCCGCCCAAGAGAGACGTGTCGCCGAGCGCCCCGCCGCCAGGGGTGCGCCCCGCCGGGGAAAGGGGCAGAGCAGGGACGCGGCAGAGAGAGACCAGCACGCGGTGGGCGGCGGCCGCGAGGCTGCTCCTGGGAGGGCGTCTGCGAGCGGCCGCGGGGGGCATCGCGACGCCAAAGCGCCCCGACCCCGGCCGAGGCGGGACTGCCGCGCGCAGAGGCGAGCACGGGGAGCGCCACGCTGCACGTCGGGGTGGGGCGCCGTTCTCCGGGCGCAGGGACGTCGCCGAGGAGCACGACGCGCGGCCAAGGCCAGGGCCACGCGGTGGAAGAGCCGCGCCCCGCCCCGGGTTGCCCGGGGCCTCCGCGAGGCCTGGGACTGCGCGGTCCCTTGTGGCGGGGCAGGATTTTCCGCACAAAGTGACTCGGGCCGCTGCTGCCCACATGGGCGGTGTTCCGACGGCCGGCGTCACGTCTGCGTGGTTACAGGACTCTCCACAGTGTGTGTGTGGGGACAGGTCACGTACTTTTTCTCGGAATCTGCCCGTTCACTTAAAGTTTCATGTGTTGTCATAAAATTGAGGAAAGGAGCTTTTTTATTTAAATTTCTGCTGGTCTGTGGTGCTTCTTCCCTTTTAATCCCCCACGTTGGCCTATGTGTGCGTCCTTCCTCTTGGCTCCCCGAGCGCCGTCCTTCGGGAGCCGGTCTGTGCGTCTCAGCCCTTCAGACCACCGAGCCTCCGCCTCACGAGCCTCTCGGGCCCCCTCCTCACTGCGCTTTCTGTGCCACGGACACGCGCCTCTGAGTGTAGGCGTCAGGGACCCCCCTTCGGAGCCCGCTTTCCCGGCTTCCCGCCAGCGCCGCGGAGTCTGGCCCACAGACCGGTGCGGGGCTCACGTCTGCTGTTCAGGTCCGGCGTGGACTGGGTGCCGTGTGGCGCGCAGGAGCGTGCTCCCTGCTGGCGGCTCCCGTTTCGTGTGGACGTGGGGGCGCAGGCTCACGTTCTCTGCGTGCTTGGCCTCTGGACCTGGCCCGCCACGTAACGGGGGGAGGTGCTGGGCGTCTCGGCTGCGGCGGCGCGTTTGCCGGGTCCTCCTTCCGGCGAGGTCACAGCGCTCGGCTCCGAGGAGCTTGGAACCGGACACGGGTGACGGGTCTTGTCCTCGACGCCGCGTTTGGACGCGGAGCGTGGTTTTCGTGGGGTTGACGTGGCTGCATCCGCTCCATTTTGGTCAATGAGCGTTTGTTGTGTCCCCCTTCGTCCCTTTACGCTTACAATTTTGGGTCTGAAAATCTCAGGGTCACTCGCTGCTCCTTCGTCCCTTCCCCGGAAAGCCTGGTCTGTTCACGTTTATTGTGAAAAGCGACGTGGAGGCTCGTCTCCGCCGTTCCACCTGGCTGTCTCCTCTCCCTCCGCCTGCCTTTTCTCTCTCCTTCCGTGTGTGTTAAGTTGGGGTGGTCGACCTTTCTCTTTCCTCCTCTCCTACCCAAACTTGCCCCTTTCAAAACAGCGCGGCCGTCCTAGGGTATTTAGCTTCCGCGGAGACGGCCCTGTCCTAGCCTTGTGAGCGCCCAGCCACGCGCGCCTCCGGCTTCGGTCCCTGCTCCCCCAGGAGAGGCTTGCTCTGCCGTGTCCTCGAGAACCGACTCCGCTGCGAGCCCGTCTTGGGGAAGGGCAGTGCTGTGATGGTTTTCCTCGCCGTCTGTCCCCGTGTCTCGCCTTCCCCAGGACCGTGAGTGACGGGGGCTTGGGTAGTCGACTGTTGAAAGGCCCCGCTGGGCCCCTGACTGCACCGTGACTCTCTAGCTTCTGCCTCCTTCGCCTACAGAAGAGATTCGGCCTCCGCAGAGCTGACCGCGCTGTCCTCTGTGCCACGGTTGGGTTTCCTTTGCTGTCGCTTTGCAGTCTAGAGCCTGTGAGGCCGTCTCCCTGGATAGCTGCCCTCAGCCCCCCGACCCCAGGACACCTGCCGACCCCGGGCAGGGCGCTGGGCTGACCGTCAACAGCCAGTGTGGGCGCGGTGGGACCGGGGGGAGGGAGGAGGACGCGAGGAGGCGGCCGCGCGCCGCCCCCGCCAGGCCCAGCTGCCTGTGCTGTTTCCCCGCAGCTGAGTGTCCGCGTCCGGCGTGGGGCGTCGCCTCGCCTGGCCCCGCGGTTCCCGGCCTCGGGCGTGGCCGCGGCCGCCCTGCCCTCCCCCTGGACCTCCTGGAGCAGAGGCTCCCCAGGGCGTCGCTGCCCAGAACGAGGAGCCCCTGGCCTAGAAACGGAGGGGCCGGGGGAGCCTCCCTCGGAAGACGAGACTTGAGCAAAGGCGTCCCCTGGGTCGGGGTCCCCCAGAGATGGGGGATCGGGTGGAGCGCGTGGACGCCGAGAGCTGTCCTGCGAGGGGTCGGGCGTCGCTGACGGCGCCTGGGGCGGCCACGGTCCGCCGGTGACCAGGCCTGGGAGGCCCCGGGAGCCGCACTCGGCTAATCCCGGAGACGCCCTCACGGACGGACGCAGCTGTCCGTGCGCCTCCTGGGGACGGGAAAAACTCGCCTCCGCCGTGGAAAGCTGGTGAGCAGCGGCCGGGAGGGGCTCTGAGGGGTGGCTGCCGCGGGCGCGAGGGGACCGGCGGAGGCAGGCGCGGCCTGCATGGCCGGGAGGAGGGGGCCGGGGCCGAGCGGCATCGCGAGCCGTTGCTCGGGGTCTGGTGGGCGCAGTGACGCGCACGGGCCTCGAAGGGCCGTGGGCAGCGCCGACCTCCCCTGCCATCAGGGGCCACTGGGCCACAGCACTGCACAGTCTGGGACCCGCCGAAGGCCCTGGGGCCATGGACGGGACTTTCAGCCGCGCCGCTCACCCAGGCCGCGCAGGACCGTGATGCGGGAGCCGTGGAAATCCCACAGCCAAGGCCCCGGAGACCGATCAGATGGGAGCCTCTGGGTGGCGTCTCAGGCGCAGAGGTGCCTTTTCACCCCGCAGCCAGGGCCGGGCGCCGCCGCGTTCACGCCTTTCCCGGGGGCCCCCACGGCACACGCTGGGCACCGCAGAGGGAACTGATCGTGAAATTTCAGCTTCCCCAGAGCGGGGACCTGGAACGCGATGGGAGCGTGTGGTCTTTCCGGCCCGGGGCCGAGGCTGCTGCGGGCATGGGCCGGCACGGTCGTGCGGGGCAGGCCCCGTGTCCTGTCCCCACCGGGGGCCGGGAGCTGGGTGCAGGGCCCACGTGCTCAGAGTGGCCGAGGGCCACCGCGGCCCAGAGTCCCAGCTGCCGCACCAGCTGCTCCCCGCCGCTGCCGCTTCCTCTGGGTTCACTCCGAGGTCAGGCCCGTCCCCCCTCCGTGGCCGTCCTCACAGCCTCCAGGCCCCCTCCCGCCCGCTCTGCCGCGTGGCAGGTGTCTGAGACGCTGCCCGCCCCGGACACCAGCCGTGCCCTGGCCCTCACCCGCCCTCCCGGCGCCGGGACCTCGCACGTGCTGAAGGTGCAGGTGGCCTGGGAGCCCGCCCCGAGCACAGGGACCGGCCGGGCCCCTGGAGCTGTCCCCCCGGAGCCACTTGCCGCACGAGCACGTGGGGTGTGGCCACGGCGACGGGGCCTTGACCTCGGTTAAGTGGCCGGCCCTTGACTCAGGGGTCGCGAACCTGGTGTGGAGCAGCTCAGGGGTCCGGAGCCGCTGCCCCCCGTGAAGCGCTGTGGGATCCAGACGGCAGTGTGGACGGAGCCTTCTCTCTCCACCCGCCACGTTTTCCTCTGTTAGAGGGTAACGGAGACACAGAGAAGGACGAAGGTCACGCTGTGGCCGCGGTCGGCCGTCACCAGGGAGACCGCCCCCGTAGCCGGGCTGGCTCTCCCCCAGAGGCCCCCCTGCGTGCCCCAGCCACCAGCCCGTTTGTCCGCGACGGGGCAGCCCCGACGGCCAGGAGCGAGTCTGGCCTTGGGAAGACGCCGGCGCAGGGGCGAGCACCGTCTGTTGTCCGGGCCCGGCCGCCTCGCGACGGTGGGCGCCACGGCCGAGGCCCCGCGTCGGGCATGTGGCTGCCGTCTGTCCTGTCCTCTCTGGGGCGAGCACGCCACGTTCGCCGATTCCGGGGGGGTGGTGTCCGCGCTCTGTGTCCACGTCCCCTCGCGTGGTCGGGCTGTGCCGAGGAGTGCGACGTCGGGGGCCGCGGTGCCCGGACCGGTTCCCAGGCCCGGCGCCCGACGCCCTCGGCTGTGGACTTCAGCCGGTTGCACGGGCGGCCGTGGCGTTGCGCCAGGGAGGTCTGGCTGCTCCGGCGGGGACGAGGCCGAGCCCGTGTCCGCGTGTTGTCGGTCGCCGGCTCAGGGCAGGACGACGCGGCCTGGGCCGGGCCCGGAAGGCGCCCCTCCTGGCGCATGGGCGTGGCGACTCGTGTACGTGGGATCGCAGACCCGCTCCCCTGTGACTGACCAGCCTCGGCAGCCACCCTGTCCTCGGCGTTCGCGCGCGTTGTCGCCTGTGTCACGGCGTCCTTCCTTTTCACGGCTGAGCAGCCGTGCGTTGTGTTCACCCGTCGCGTCTCGCTCGCCCATCGCTCCGTCACTGCCTGCGGGTCCGTCCCGCGGCCGGGAGCGCGGGGCACGAACGCAGCGGCTTCTGTCCTCTCGGGGTGGCCCTGGGCGCGTACCCGGGGGCCGTCTGCGCCGGGCACGTGCGTCGCCTCCACGTCCCGGCTGCTGTGATGCCGCCGTGGACGCACGTGACGGAAACACTCCGGGTGCTGTTCCAGGGTCCCCAGCACAGAGCAGGTGGCTGTGAGCGCAGAGCGTCCTGGCCCCCAGGGCGGGCCGGGCTGGGCGAGTCAGGGCCTCACCCCGATGCTCGTCTGGACGGTGCAGACGCGCCGGCTGGTGTGGGGAGAGGCAGGGAAGGGAGTTTGGCGGCCGCCGGCTGCCCCGGGAGATGCCCTCGGCCCCGAGGGCCTGCGCTGACGGCGGGGCCCGGGGGCCCTCAGGGAGCCTGGGCCGTCTGCCTCTCGAACCACCTGTGCAGGTGGGCGGGGCTTCCGGCCGCCTCCTCCTGCCGTGACCCTTAACCTCTTGGCATGTTCCGGGGGGGACAGGGGTAGACAATGTTGCCCAATGGCAGGTGGCTGACCTGCCGTCTGGTGCCCCCCTCGCCCCGGCGGCTGTGGGCAGAGACGCGTGTCCCGGTCACCGCGGGGCGGGGTCAGCGTGCACGGAGGCGAGAGCCCACCACGCCCTTGTGTGTCAGGGCTGGGGGGTCCTGGTGATGGGGCGTCTGGCCGATGTCCCCCCTCCGGGGAGCGGCGGGCACCCCGATGGCCCTCGTCTCGTTTCTCCAGGACGTGGGAAGAGGCCAGACTCTTTCTCTCCTTCAGCTGAGCTCAGCGAGCGTCTCGTAGGCACCACCTGGGCGCTCGGCCCGGCACCAGCGGCCGGAGGGTCTGGGGACAGGTGTGTCCCGCCGGCTCGCCCAGCTCCTGGGAGGCGGGAAGGGGGTGAGCTCTGCCTGGCGACGCTGCGAGCTTCCTGAGGCGCCGTCCCTTTGCCTTCCTGGGCCTCAGCAGGGAGCTCCTCCCGGGGCCCGCCCCCGTCTCCTCTGCCACGTCTGCCTGTGGCCGACCCTTCTGCCAGGCCACCCTGTTCGTGTCCGTCGGGGGACATCTGCCAGGCTGGAGTCTGTATCTGTGCAGCTGGTGGTTGCCTCTCCCAGCCCCAGCGGTGAACACCTGGGAACACCTGTCTGTCCGCCTCGCCACGCCGCACACGCAGCCACGGGCGTGAGCACGGGCCACGGGGCCGGGGCGCCTGGGAGGCCGACTTCCAGCGTGGGAACGGAGGGAGGGAGGGTGCACTCGAGGGCGGGTCCAGCGTAGGCCGAGGTGCGGCCCCGACGAGCGGGGCGAAACCCTGCGAGACGGCCCCCGAGCTCCGGCCCCCCGAGCGCCAGCCCCCCGCCTGGCGGGCTCGCCCCGGATTTCTCGACGTAACAGACACCGTTCTAGAGCTGGCCCGGGCCCCACGTGGACACGCGAGTTTGGGGGGGTGAGCGGCACGCCTCGGACACACGCCTCGTCTCGACCCTGGGCCCGAGGCGGCGCTGGAGCGGCGCGGCCGAGAAGCGCAGCACTCGCGCTGCTCTCGGGCACCCCACCTCCGTGAAGCACAAGGTAACTGGGTGCGTGGAGCGAGGCGTTCGTCATTATTTCACGCGGGGGGCGCGGGGAGGAGGTGCCATCAACCTCCCAGATCCGGCCCGATCCGAGCGCCCGGCGGCGCCGCGCAGCGCCTCTGCGTGCGAAGGTGTTTGCAGCTATCATCCAATCAGTATCAGTTGAAATACTCTTTAATGATATGATCGTCTCAAAATTAGACTAATTTTAATTAGCAGCGAAAGCATTTTTAGAACAGAAAACCTGCAGCCCTCTCAGCGGATCCGCGCTCTGCCGCGCGTCGCTTTCCGAAGGGGGAAGAGGCAGGGTTGACTTTTCAGGGAGCGTCAGTTCCCTTCCCTTCCCGAGCAGCGAGCACCCTGGGTCGGGCGAGGGCTCTCGGGGGGCATTCCCAGGCGGCCACGAGGCGGAGCACAGGCCGCTGGAGCCCCAGCACCCGCCCCGCCCTCTCTACGGGGTTCCGGCCCCCTCCCTCCCTTGTGGGCCCAGTGGGCGCTCTGCCCCGACGCCGGCCCCGCCGGCCCGGGGAGCAGCCTCGGACCTGGCCTCCGTGCTCTGCGGGGCCGCACGGGGGAGCGCCATGGGTTTTTAGAAAAATTAAATGGTTCCCTTGTTTAGACATCGAGTAGATGTCGTCCCAGACCGGGATTTCTTGCTCCTCGTGACAGGGTAAGAGGTCTGGGCCATGAGGGCAGGTGTCCTGCCAGAGCGCCCCCTCCCGACAGGGGCCCAGGCCTGCCGGGCCATTTCCCCGCTCGACCGCAGCGGTCGCTCCAGGCCACAGGCGTCTCGTCCTCCAGACCCGTCAGCACGTGCCATCGCCCTGGGCGCCGAGAGTGGCGGGTGCTGTGGGTGCACCCGGTCACAATGCAGGGGGTGGTGGGAGAGGGCCGTCCCCCGTCACCCCGAGAGATGCAGGACGGCCGACCGCCCTGGTCACTGTGGCCACCAGCGACGTGGGCGCCCTCAGCAGAGGGCGGGGCCAGAGCTGACCGCACAGTGGGAGGAGAGAAAGGCCCGGATTCCTGGCGTGGCCGCCGAGCCACTGGGGACCCGCGCGTGCCCAGCACCTCTGGGGGTCCCGCTCTGTGAAGTGACGCTAAGACCCTTTCCCACGACCCGGCTTCCCACGGAGAGAACTGGTCGTAGCAGGACGTGGTGGTGGCTGCCGGGCTGGTCATCGACGCTTCCTACGAGGCGCGTCCTGCGCGTGGTGCCACCTCAGTGCATGGCAGCGTCCGGCGTGGTTTCTGTCCCTGCCGGTCCCCTACCAGGCACCCTCCCGGGGCCACAGAGGCGTCCTGGTGGCCGCACGGCCACGACCATCGCTGCTCTGCCCAGCAGGCCGCTCCCCGAGGAGACGCCACGTGCGACTGCGACCCGCCCTGCCCTGCCCGACGCCCTTTCGGAGACGCGGTGGAGGCTCGTGTAAGATGCCACCAGCAAACCGGAGCCACGACGACAAAGGGTTTGCTCCCTGCTCCCCGTGGCTGCCCCCACGCGCAGACTTGGACAAAGGAGAAGCAGGAGGCGAAGCGATTGCGGAGACACGTGGCGGCCTGACGTCACCGCGTCCCCGTGACTCCCGAGCCCTGAAGTCTGCTGCGGGGCCGGCCAGCGCCGGCGGCGGGGGCGTCCCCGGTCCCGCCGCGGCCTCGGCTCAGGTGGCTTTGAGGCCTGGCTGGCCGGCGTGCTGAAGGCCGCTGGGCGAAGACGTCCCCAGGACGACAGCGCCTTCCCAGCGACCGCCTCGGGCGGACGCCGGGAGCCGGAGCCGACGTGGCAGCGGCTGCGTGGCACAGAGCGGAGGGGAGACGAGATGAGGCACGAAAGTTCCCGGTTGCGCGCAGCAAGGCAGCTGGGTTAAACAATTAGCGCTAATTGCCGTATGTCAGGCCTGCAGTCGCGGTAAACAAACGCCGTCCCGGGGCCGGCCGCCGCGCTGCCTCTGGCCGGACCGCCGTCGCAGGCGTGGCGGGGACGCTGGCCGTAAATCCGGCTGCGAGGGGAGGAGAGCGCGTGATGAATGAAGCTCTGCGTGTGGATCCTTAAGAGCCTCCATTTTAATGCCGGTCATCATTCAACACATTTTCCTAAGAAAATGCCAAATAGGCAGGAACGAGTAATTAGGGCAGAAAAGTGAAACTGTCATGGTTCATGGGCGCGACACTGCTCTTTACCTTGGCCGTGGCGAGCGCGCCCGGGGTGGGGCCGGCGGGGAGCCGGGGAGGCCGGGGTGCCAGGCCCAGGGGCCCCCGCGCGGCGCCCACGGGCTGGGCCGGGGAAGCCGGGGACGAGGGGCCGGCGAGGAGGCTGTGGGCACGGGGTCAGGCTCCCGTGACGCCGCGGCCCGGGCTCCGGGGGACGCGGAGCCTGGAGTGCCACGCTCCCCGCGGTGCCCCGGCCGCCATAAATCTGAAATCACTGGGGATATTGTTAGCGCTCAGCAAGTATTATTAAAATGAAGGGAAATTTATGGATGACACTTTGTAACAATTAATCAGGAACTGTTGATTAATAAAGTTAGTTCGTTATTCTCCCGAAACCCAGGCGGCTGTGAGGATTGTCAGGCGGATCATTTTATTCATTATTTTTGATTAATGCACCCAGATTCTCTGACTCTGAGGAAAAAAACACTTCTCCACTGTGCAAAATCATAAATACTGGATGAGCCTGTGTACAGTTCACCTTGGCCACGGCTAGGAAATGCCGAGGCAGAAATGTGCGTGTTCAGCAGATAAATTGCCGCAAGGATTAAAACCCAAACGGGGCTTTGACGAGCGTCACCCCCAGCCCCGTCCGTCTCGGCCCAAGTCCGGTGGTGAAGTGGTCCGCTCAGGTCCTCCGTGAGCCCAGACTCGGGCCCCAGGCTCGGCCCCGGATGGGGACGGAGGGAGACGGCCCCGCGCCTTCCCCGGAGGCGAGGGCCCCGTGGACCTCCATCTCGCACGCTTGTCCAGGTCCGCCACCCCCTTTTCCCTTCCACGGGCCGCGAGCCCGGGGCCCGCGTCCCCTCCACCAGCCAGAGCTCCCCCGAGGCCTGGCCTCCTGCCCCTGTGCGAGGCGTGAGCCCGGGTCCCCCTGCCCCCACGGCCGGGGGAAGCTCCGTGGGGGTGGCGCTGGGGGAGACCGGGGCTGGGTCGCCGAAGACCCCGCTTCGCAGTTCTCCGTCCATGTTGCTGCGAAGCCCTCAGGAAGCCCCGCGCCTCTCACAGCCATGGAGGACCCAGGTCCGTGCGGCATGGGGGTCCAGAGGGCTCCCCGCAGAAAGTGGCCGAGCGGGCGAAGGGACGTGCCGACACGTGTGCCGCTAAGCGGACGGGTCCGTGCTCGTGCTCGCTCAGAGCGTGGCGGGTGCGGCCTTAAGAAAGACACTTACGCGTTTGCCCCGAGCTACGAAGCCCCAAACAAACTCGTTAGCTAGTGGTTCCCCATTAAAATACGTTCGTTCGTACGCCTGCGTGCTTTGATCGCTCCGGAAAACAGGACATTACTTTTCCTGCGACTGTTCCTGCAGGTTCCTTCCCTGCTCCGTCGGCCGGGAAAGTTCCCTCATTTTCTGGGGTTATAATTAGAGGTAATTTGGCCTCATAATATTTTGATTCCGGCGATGATTCGTTTGGAAAGAATCTTAAACCTCAGAGCACCCTGACACGATTTCGCAAAAGGCGCAGATATCGTGTGGGAAAATGCACATTTGGGCCTGGGAATGGGGCGAGCGGAAGGCGAGTCCGGGCACGAAAGCGGAGGCGACGGAGTCCCCGACCCCCGGGGTCCGCTCAGCTAGAGGCGCCGCGGGCAGGGCCGGAGGGCGCGGGAGGCCGGGCAGGGTGGCGCCACCGCCCACATGGCCCGTCCCGCCTCTGTGGTGGGTGCCCGCTGCCCGTGGTCCCCCCGGCGAGGACGGGCGTGGGGGGCGACACCACCGACGCGGGCCGGAATCGTGGTCGTCCTCGCGGGGCTGCAGACAAAGGGCCGGTACCGGGCGGCATCGGACGCAGACACCTCGCGTGTTGAACTTGGACTTACTCGTCGCGCACGGAGTCTGCTTCCGGCGCGTGCAGCGGCAGCGACGCCGAGGGCCATGCCCGGCAGTGCTGGGGCTCGCGTGGGGCCGGCTGGCCAGGTCCTCGCCGTGGACGGGGCTCCAAGGCGCTGTCCCCCGTCTGCCGGATACCGCCGCCCGCCCCGCAGCGTCCGGCGAGGCGGCTGCACGCGTCTCCGGGGCCGTGCACGGCCGGCGTGAGACACTGCGACAGGGGAATCAGGAGCGAGGGCGCCGTGCGTAGACGGGCACACGGGCCCGTCGCGGCCTCTCCGCGTCTCGGCCAGCCCCACGCGGAGGCGTCGTTCGCGGCCTCTGCGCCTGCCCCCCTGAGGGGCTCCGACGCGAGCAGGCCCGGTGACGGGCAGGCGATGCCGGGGCGGCCCGCGCTGTCGCGGAAGAGCCAGCTCGCTCGGCGGAGGCGCCTGAGCTGCAGAGCAGTGGAAGGCAAAGGCCGTCCAGCCCCTCTGAAGCCCCCGGGGCTCGGAGGAGCCGGGGCCGAGGACCCCGCCCGGGAGCCACACGTGCGCCGCAGCCCCCGGCGAGTGACCGTGCCGCGTGGAGACGGCATCCGTGGCCTCGCTAACGCAGTGGTCCTCCGGGTGTGAGGCGGGCGGCGCCGGAGCGGCTCCTGCCCGGGCGGCGGATTCCGCACCATCAGCCCGGGGGCGGCGCCGGGAGCGTGCTCACCGCGCGCCTCGGTCCCCGAGACAAGACGGCTCGGTCCCCGCGGCGCGGGCTCCCTACGTGGACGACTGCACCGACCCCCCGGCGGTGTGACTTAGCGTCCCGATCCCCTCTGGACACCGCGCTGGTGACCGGGCCACTGCTCGCTCGGTTTCACCTCGTCTCGAAGTCAGTGGAACCAGAAGGGACTTGTCTGGCTCAGCACCTCTTGCGCAGTGTGAATTATTTATGTCCTCGTCGCGCTCGCTAAGCTGGCGGAGCCACGGGGCGGGGGCGTTGGTCTCCTGCTCGGCCAGGCAGGGGAGCCCGCGAGGCCCTCGCGGGCTTGGTCACGGAGGTCGGAGTCACCTGTCCGTGCCAGCCTCGGGGGCGCTGAGCGTCAGAGGGGGGCTTGGAGGCCGCCTGTCCACGGGCCGCAGCCCCCGCCCGCCGGGCAGAGGGGCGGGCCCTGCGGTGCGATCTCGCCCGCGGGTGGGGAGGCAGCGGGCTGACCAGAGGGCAGTGTCCGGTTCCCCGGGGAGAAGGTGGGTCCCGCTGCAGACGACCAAGCCTGGCATTGCGGGCGCTGGGCCGGGCAGCTCCCCGGCTCAGGGTCACTCACCCGACAGGCAGGCCCAAGGGGGAGGGGGCGGCGCACACAGGCGAGCGCCCCAGGCTCCAGACCCCACGGAACTCAGCGCCGACGCCCGCGAGCCGCACGCCGCAGGCAGCACGCCCGGGGACGGCTTCCTCCCGAGCACCCGTGCGGGAGCGGCGCGCTGCCCGCGGACGTCGGGAGGCACGGCCTGCACCGCGGTGTGGCCCTCTGCTCCCTGGGCACCTGCGGGGTGTCCGAGACCCCGGCCCAGCGCGGACGCGCTCCCGTCAGATGAGGACACTGGCAGGGGCCCCAGGGCCGCTGGCGAGGTGTGCGGTGCTCGCGGAGCAGCCGGCCCCGGGAAGGCAGCGAGGGTCACGCGGCAGGAGCGTCCGTCCTGGGGGGAGGGGGAGGGCATCGCTGCGGCCCGCGGCCTCGGGCCTCCCGGGTCCCCACGGCGGCCCGCCTGGCTGCCATGCCCCATGAGTCTGTCTGTGTGTTCCCCGAGGCACTTACTTCCGTTACAGGCGCCACTCGGCGCCGCGGAGGTGCAGTGTGCAGCCCGGACAGCGCGCACCCCCGAGCTCTGCCGGCTGCACGGGCTTCGTCGTGGTTTCGTCCGTGACGACTTCTTAGCCCCCAAAACTCCAGTTAGAAAAGGGACCGCCTCAGGGAGCCCCTGCATTTCCAAGGCGTCCGTGGGGTCCACGTTACAGGGCTTTCGGACTCAGAACTGTGTCGACGTCAGGTCCCCCGGGAGGCAGGAAGGGCTCCGCGGAGGTCCCCCGGGGGACTCTGTGCAGCGCTGCCCGCGACGGGAGCGGCCGGCCACGGGCGTGGCAAGCAGGGACCCGTGACGGGGCTGACGCTTCGGTCAAGTCCCCCCCTCGGCGTCGCGGCCGCCCGGCACGTGAGGAGCGTGGGGGAACTCCTTCCGCGAACTCTGCTCCTTCAAAGACACGACGAGGCCACGGCACACAGCAGTTCCCCAGGGGCGCCGGGTGGGGGGAGGAGGTGGGTGGGAGGAGCAGCACCAGCGCCGCACCCACCCGTGCGCGGACCCGTCGGCCGCGGGGGCTCGGGGTGCTGCCCCGACCTGAGTCTGGGGTCTCCGCGGTCCTCCCCCGACAAGCCGGCAGACACAGGCGAGCAGGCAGCGCGGCTGTTCCAGCCCTCGGGGCCTTCCTCCGCGCCCTGCTCGTGCCAGCCACGTCCCCTCCGCCGCCGAGAGGTCACTGCCGGGCCCCGGGGCTGCGAGAGCCACCGCTTCCCGGGAGAGCAGGGTGGCTTCCGCCAGGAGGCGCGAAGCTCGTTCCCCACGCGGCCGTCGCCGCCACGGGTCTCGCCACCTTAAATGTTCAGAACGGTGACCCACTTGGGCGAAACGTACCCCGCGCTGAGCACCGGAGGCCACCCTCGCCCAGCGGGGGACTCCCTGCCGGTGTGGGGGCCGGCTGGTGGCCGTCTCTCGGCTTCTGCTTCCCCATCCGTGAAAAGGCGCGACGACCGTGAACGTCAGCACGTCAGCCCGACGGCACTGGTGAGGCGTCCAGCCAGGTCCCGGAGCAGGGGGACCGACGCCGAGGCCGTCCCCTCCCCTGTGCTAACTCACGTTGACCATCCAGCCAAAGTGGAACCTGGAAAACGGCCGATCACCCGAAGTGGGCGACGCGGTCAGCGCGGACCGACGCCGTCTCCAGGGCAGGAGGCGTGGGCCGAGGCCGGGGGTGACGGGCGGGGGGAGACGACGGCCCGGGGGGAGACGACGGCCCGGGGGCCGCGTGCACACGGCCAGCCTCCCAGAGCCGCGAGGCCGAGCGGTCGGCCTCCGTCTCCGAGAAACCTCGAACGCGGCGGGGCGGGCGGCTCGGCCCCACGGCGCCGTCGCAGCAAAGCCCCCTCCAGCCCGGCTGGCCGGGTGCCGGGCGGGCTCGTGGGCGCCAGCGCCTGTTCCACCTGAGACCTGCCGATCGCCCTTGGGACCGGCGCCCTCGGGCGCGAGCTGGCGGAGCGGCCTGCGACAAGTCCAGCCGCCGTCTGAGCATCGATCTTGTCGTCCCGGGAGCTCTGCGAGCGTTTACACGCGTGAGCGTGAGCGTGTGGCCGTGCACCCGGCCCCGCGCCTCCGCCCGTTCCTGCTGCGTGGCCCCCGCTGCAGTCCCTGCTCCCTGGAGCTCCGCACGCGCCCGGGTGCGAGCGTGCGCCTGCAGGCCAGCGCCGAGCGTCTCGGTAGACGGGTGCGGCGCTCACGGCGGCTCGAAGGGTTGGCCCGGCGGGAGGCGGACGCTTGCCTTCTTAGGACAGGGAAGGACTTCTCCTCCTTTCATGTCTTCCCATCGCTTTTCAGATAGCGTCTCCCGGCGACCGAGGCTGGGCTGAGTGATCACGGCTTTGGGGGACCTCGCGAGTGCACGGGCGAGGCCCGCCGTGCGGGGACACTCGCGCCTTCGGCTTCCCACCGAGGGCCGGGCAGGTGGCACCTGGCCGGACGAGGCCCTCGATGTGAGTGGTCCGCTGTTGTCAACTTCCGCTGGCGCCGGTCGGTTCACGCGCCGCTTTTCGAATGTGGAAAACGGGTTCACGAATCGGAGGGAAAAACACCCCCCAAAGCAGCATCGACTCTTGGTCACGGATCCCGCCCACGGCGTCTTCTGTCTTCGGGACGGATGGAAACCGCGGGATGGCTGCGAAGGCGAGGGTCGGGGACAAACGAGGGCGCGGGGTTGGAAAACCTGGGGCGGTGTCCCCCGAGACGGCCGCGGCGGGGGCCGCCCCCACCCTCGGGCGGCCACGGCCTCCTGCTGCTCCGACTGGACGAGGGCGGCGGTGCGGTGGGGTGGCACGTGCCAGGGGCTGCTGGGGCCGACCCACAGGGGGCGAGGACGGGGCGGGGGTGGACAGGGGCGCGCTCAGGGGAGCCGGCTGAGCCCGCGCATGGCACTGCCCCTGCGGGGGGCGCGGGGCCTCCTCCTCGGTGTGTGGGGGGTGATTTGTGGGAGAAGGGACTCGGGAGGTTCCCACGAACCTCATCGCAGGAAGCGCACTTCCACCGAAGAGGCGGGCAGGCGCGTCTTCCCAGCCGTGGCAGGCCAGGCCCCCGGGCGCGGCGCACGTCGCCCTGGCCCCGCCGAGCCCTCCGGAGGTCTCCGCGCCCGCTGGGAGCCAGGACGCGCGGGCTGCCCAGCCCCCAGGGGCCGGGGGCGAGGAGGAAAGGCATTTGGGGGCGGAACACTGCGCCCTCGGTCAGCCGACCGCGCGGTCCAGCAGAGCGGCGTCAGGCGCCCCGCACAGGTGAGCGGGCGCCCGTCCCGGTCCGTTCGCGGGGGCGGCCGTTGCCCCTCTCTCCGTCTGCGGCGTCGCCCCTGAAAGCGCTCCTGCTTCCCTGCGCGCGGCCGTCAGGCGTAGACGCGCCGAGTCACACTGTCCCCAAGCACGCGCGTCCTCTCTGCCGGGGACTGTGACCGCTCCCTTCCCGGGAGCCAGATCAAGCCGGGGAGTCGCGTGAATCCCCGTCATTGGGGAACGCCGCCGCGCCCGCGCCGTCGCGTGTTACGCGGATGCTGAGCTGATCCTGGAATGGAGACTTTGCTTCCAGAAACGGGCGTCGCGCGATTTGGTGCTGGTGCGTCAGGCACCGCAGCCCGGCCGTCTTCGGCCTGAGGGGCAGCTTCGCTGTGGAAATGCCGCCCTCCATCCTTGGCGGCACCCTGACCCGAAACGTCCGCGTTGCTTACGATGTTCTTTGGCGGAAGTGACCTCGGCTGCGATACCAAGAGGAAGACGGCGCCAAAGCCAAGGTCCCGGGCCGTGGCGCGGCGAAACGCTGCTCCCGGCTGACCGACCGCGGAGGCCAGCCCGCCGGACGCAGCGGGAGCGGGGCGCTCGCTCCTGGGCAGTGCCCGGCGTGCAAGGACGTCGTCCCGGTGTCCCCGGCCCACCTCCAGGGTGGCTTCCACGCGCCCAAGGCTCCTGCCCCCCCCCGCCCCACACGGGTGTTTTAGGCCAAAACCAAAGCGATGGGAGAAAAAGGGGGCAGTGGACACAGGAGGGAGGGACAGGGGAAAGGGACATCCGGAGCCCAACGGGCCAGGAGTCCAGCCCCGCCTGGCCCCGCTCTGCCACAGGGCTCTGGGCCGCACGACTCGCCTGGTGACCGGCTGCTCGGCCGGCACGAAGCCGGCCCGGGAGGGCAGGTCGGGGCTGCCCTGCCACTCGTGGAGGGACGATAAGGGGTGACGTTTAGGCGCTGCCCCTGACTGATCGCGGGCACAAGCCCACGGCTCAGGAGAGGGTCGTGGGTGCCTGGCCGCGGGTCCTGCAGCCAGCAGGTGAGGGGCCCGGCGTGGGCCGGGCCGGCAGGCGCTGAGCGTGGCCAGCACTGTGGCTCCCCCGAGACGTGAACGGCGGGTCCCAGGCCACCGCTCCTGCAGTCTCCTGTGCCCGCCCCCGGCAGGCCGACCGGAGAGGCTCCGTCGACCCCCGGGCTCTGGTCCCGGGGACAGTGCGCGGACCGCTCCGGGCCACGGCCCAGCACTGGTGACGGAGGAGGTCCTGAGGGCCTGGAGCTCGGGGCTGGGGAGCGGGCGTCAGCACGGGGCTCTGGGCACGCCTCGGCCTTCCGAGAGCCGCCACCGCATGGGGCAGCGCGGCGACCGCGGGACACTGAGGACCAGACCTGCCGGCCACTCCCCAGTCGCGCGCTTGCTCCCCGGCCGGCGGCCCAGCGCCCCACCACGTCCCGGGTGATCCTAAGCTTCAGGGCGTCCAGGAATCTGGAGGGGACACGAGGGAAGAGTCCCCTCCCAAGACCCCCGAGACCCGCTTAGTGGCAGGTCAAAGGCGACGCGGGGGTTTTCGTCTGCTGCTCTGCAGGCCTGGGGAGGACCCCACACAGGCGGGACGCGGGACACAGGCCGGCCCCGCCTCGGGGGCCCCTGAGTGCCCACCTGTCTCGGGCCCACGGCCCGGCCATGCACCGGCCCGTCAGGCGTGACACGCGGCTGCGAGGCGCCACCTCCTGCTGCTTCCTCTGCGGCCTGGGCCCCTCTGGGAGCCCGGGACCCTCCGCGGACGCCAGGGCGGTGGGAGCCGGCGCCCACCGCTCGGTCAGGACCTGCCCCCCTCACTCCCCCGGGCCGTTTGCTGACGCCCCTCGACCCTCGACCCGAGAGCCCTCTGCCCTTGAGTGCGTCCCCCTCCCCGCCCCCGGCCGGGGCGGCTTCGTTCCAACAAGGGGGCCCGGGCGGGCCTCAGAGCCTCGGGAGGCCTGGTCAGGGAAGGGCCGGGGAAGGCCGGGCGGGGCCAGGCCGGCAGGCGCCGGCGGGGCCTGCGTGGTCTCGGCCTGCGCCCTGCGTGGCGCCCCCCGCCACGCGCGCTCCCTGGGCGGGGCGCACTGCCCGCAGCTGAGCGCGCCGCGCTGATTGCGCCGAGCTAATCAGAGCCGGGGCTAATCAGCCGAGTTGCCAGCTGGCGGATTTTTATAGTAACGTAACCAAAACCGAGCGTTTGGTAAATAGGGCGTGCGGGCGACGGGGGCGCTGCGAGTGGCCGGGCGGGGACGCCGTGGGGATGGGCCGGGGGGCACGGGGGCCGGGGCCAGAGGACACCTGCAGCCCCGGGGTACATGCCCGGCGCACGCGGGCCGCGTCGGGCAGGTGCTGGGGCGCAGGCCGCGGAGGGGCGGAGGGGTGGCCTGCGACCAGGCCCCGCGGGCCCGAGGACGGCTGAGGCGGAGGGGACAGGCGTGGGGACAGCGCACGGCGAGGCGTGGCCTGGCTCTTCCCAGCTCAGCCCCTGGGACTCCCCCCGGGACACATCGGGACCCTCAGGAGCTGAGCCGAGACCCGCCTGGGCCAGAGCATCCCCGTGAGACACCGGCCTGGGACCCGACTCCGGGGACCTCGGACACCCCCACCCGCTCTTGCCGAGACCAGCCTGTGAGCCACACGCGGGGACGGGGCGGCCAGAGCTGGTCCGGACCTGCCCTGCGTCCTGGCGCCCAGTCGTGTCCGGCAACTGAGGACGATGACCGGGCGCTCCCCGCGGCGGGTGGGGTGCGGGCGGGGAGGAGGCTTGTCGGCGGCCCCACGACTCTGTGCGTCGAGGGGGGCAGCGGCGCACGGAAGGGCGCGGAGGACCCGCGGCACCGGGAGCCCGCCCGGGCCAGGGCCAGCCCTCCCAGGACGGCCTCGGTGCTGCCCCCGGCCTCCCGGCCTGGCCTTGGGAATGGAGGTGGAGAAGGTTCTCTGCCTGACAATCAGCGGGGCCTGGGAGTCCGGGAGCACGGTCTCCCCTGGGGGCAGCGCCCGCCGCGCTGGAGGACAGGCCGGAGCGGGCGGCCGGCGAGGGGTGAGGCAGACTCGGTGGCACCCCACAGCGGCGCCGAGCGGCCTGGGGGAGGCTCTCTGCTGAGGGTCCCCGGGGGCTGGGGAAGACGAGGCCCAGCTGAGCCGTTGCTGGTCCCCGTCCTGGTGCCACGAGGACTCACCACCCAGCACCGCGGACATGTCCCTGCGGCTGCTCCGGGCGCCATGCACGGCAGGAGCCGTGAAGAGGCTGAGCCCAGCCTCCGACCCCTGCGCACCCCCAGCCCGGTCTCCGTGAAAGTGGCCGGCCCCGGGGGTGGTCAGGGAGCACCAGGCCGCGGGGCGCCGGGCCATCCGGCACCGGTGTCCCGCTGACCTCGCCCTGCCGCCCCGCACGCGCCCGGCCCGGGTGGTGCTGCCTGTGCGTCTGGCGCTGGAAAACACGCAGGACCCCGTGAGCCTCTTGCCTTCATGGTCTGTATGCCCCGTACGTGCACCCCGGCCCTGGGGACTTCACCCCACAGGGCGCCCCGCAGGGCAGTGGACGGCGCCCTGCCCAGACCCGCCCGCCGCGGGGGCTGGGTGTTCCGTGGCGCCCAGCGCGCACCTCCTCGGACCTGTCCTCGGCCTGGGAGTCACCTCACCCGGAAGCAGCCGCCTCAAGGCGGGACCCTCGGGGGCCACCGAGACCCCTGTCCGACCCGCGCCCTGCCCCCCGCCGGCCCCCGGAGAGCCCCGTGTGCGCAGCGCCGGGAGCCTGCAGGCGGCCTCGCTCCGGCGGGACGTCCCTGAGACCTTTGCCCCGAACACGTGGCCCCGTGTTCCTGCAGGTCACGGCCCAGCTGCGCCTCCGCGTGTGGAAACACGACCTCAGGCTAGCGTCCCCTCGGTCCTTTATCCTCGGACGCCCACGAACGCAGGCGGTGGGGGCCGCCGACCCGGCCCGAAGCCCGCGGGGCGGAGCGCGGGCCCAGGCGCCTGCTCCCGGCTGCGCGACCAGCAGAGCCGGCCCGCTCCGGCCCGGCCGGAGACGCCGCTCCGTGTTCCCGGGCGCGGCCGTCCCTCAGGGCCCCGAGCTCGTCCATCCCAGCGTTTGCTGCCTCCCTGTCACTGTCCGGCTGCCCCCGGCCCAGGCCGCGTCCAGGTCTGTCCCCGGGAGACCGAGGAGCCTGTGCGATGGCCCCAGGACGCTGGGGGACAGACGCCCTTCCGGAGGTTCCCGCGGAGGCGCCCCGAGGGCTTCCCTCTGCAGCGGCCGGCGCGGGGCACAGGGCACGGCTGACCCTGGGGAGGGCGGTGGCCCCTCCGCACTCAGGACCACCTCACGGGGCGTCGAGGTGCCCAGGCACGGGGGGGGGGGGAAGCGGCCGAGTCCCCGCTGCCAGCGCCCCGCGGTCCAGAGCCCCCGCCCGCTCGGCCGGGTCGCACAGCGGACAGCGGCCTTGCGGCGGCGTCACAGATCGATCCTGTCGGAAACGTGTTAGGGGTCGGGGGCACCGAAGGCCCCGTCGCGGGGAGAGGAAGCCGGGGCGGAGGAGGCGGCGCCAGGATTTACTTCCCGGGACCATGGAACTGAAACTAACATCAAGGTGAAGTTCGCATGAATCTCCCGCCGCCGCCCCCGGGCGTCTGCCGCGGAGCGGCCCTCTGCTCCGTCCTTATTTAAATATTTCATGCGCCCGCGCTGGGTCTCCGGGAGCTCAGGCTGTGGGCCGGGAGCGGGGCCGGACGGAGGCGAAACGAAGACGGATGCCTCACGGGCGTCCTGTGGACTCAGACCCGCTGTCCGTGCGCCTTAAGCCTGATTTGTGGCTCCGCGGCGAGGCGGGCGCGTGATGCTCCCACTCAGCGGCCCCGCCGGGCGTCTGGCTCGGGAGGGAGGGGGCTGGCACGGCCGAGGCCGCCGCAGTGCTTCATGCTTTTCTGCGCATTAGACTTCGCGGCGTGAACTTCGGGAGAATGGGACGTTTCCACGGTAAACGCAGTTTCCCGAGCGTCGAGCCTAAGTCCCCGCGTCGCTCGCTGATACCGGCGCCGCCCCGTGTGCGGGCTGAGGGCCGAGGGAGGCGCGTGGGGCAGCCCCATGCAGTCCCCCGCTCCGCTCTGCGGAGGGCTGGGGGCCCGGCACGTCGCGCTGCTGCGTCCCGTCGGCCGGACCCGTGGCTCTGGGGTGGCGGGCACGGGTGGGGCCCGGGCTCCTGGCGGCCCCTCGCCACCCCGGGCTCCGTGCCAGCCTCACCAGCCGCCCCGTCCCTGCCGGCCGGCGAAGGGCCCGGCACGAGAAACTGGCTCTTCTCTGCTCCCCTTCCTTTGCCCTTCTCCACGCTCCCTGGAGACCCACGCCGCCCTCGGGCGCCCCTCCACGTGGGAGCCCTTGTGGGGCCCAGGACCCCCATGCTGCTGGCCCCTGGGTTAGCGGTGGTGGCAGGACCCCGCCCTGCCCGCCGAGCCCTGTGGGCACCGGCTCGGGGGGACGTCCCCGCCCCCACCTGCGGGGCCCCGTCTCCTTTGCACGGCACCCCCCATGCCGTGCAGGACGGCGGGCCCTGAGCCCCTCCACCCCCGATGGGGGCCCCTGGGGTCCGGCCACAGCACCTGCTGGGTCTCGGGGCGTCAGGGAGCAGCCTCGTCTCCCCCAGGGTGCTGGGGCCACCCCCAGGTCACGAGCCCATGCGGCTTCTCGGGTCGAAGCTGCCGTGGCAGCAGGTGGTGGGCGTCCCCTGGGGCCTGGGTGGCCAGGACCCTGTCGTTAGGGTGCCGAGCAGCAGAGACCGGGGAGGAGTGAGCGGTGGATCAGCGTCCCCTTCCGTCGTGGTCTCGGGCTCGTCGGGCCTCCTGCGTCGCAGCCTCGGCTCCCAGGGCGGGACCCCCCCCTGCAGCAGACCTGCCGGCGTGGCGCTCCCAGGGGCTCGGTGGCGCTCCGCTGACGGGGGCTGGTGGAGGCTGGACGCCTGGACGTGCAGTCCCCTTGGCCTGGGCGTCGTTCCGTCTGCCACGGACACCTGTGTCAGACACGGAGTGACGTGCACAGCCTCGGGGCCGAGAGGGGACGCCCCGCTGGCTACGTCAAGGTCAAAGACTCATCTTGGTGCCAGGACATCCTGAGTGGCCTCCTCAGGGTTTGCTCCATCTTTTTCAACAAAACGGGGCAGACCTAAGGCTCGGGGCTCGGGCGGCACCGCGTCCGCGGGCGTTTGACGACGTCTGGTTCCCCCTTCCTCAGGGCAAGCGGCCGCGCTCGGCCTTGTGGTCACGACATCGAGCTCCTCTCAAAGGCGGGGTGAGAGCTCGGGCCAGGCCGATGGCACAGGTCGCGGGGGGAACTGACCGCAGGCGTCAGGCGGCGGCTGAGACCAGATGCCCGCGTCGGGGCCTGGCCCAGTCCCCAAGGCCCTGTCCGCTCATCCTCTGCCCCGGAAAAACCGGCCACTGCTCTTGGTGGCCACATCTTGTCCCCGGTCCCCACCGAGGGGCTGAGCCGCCGAGGACCACGCGGCACGGAGCCCCCGGCTGCGGCCACGGAAAGCGCCCTTCTCCGTCCCGCGTCGCGCGTGCCCGCGACTCTGACGTCTCCAGCACAGGACGCGCGCATGGCGCGGGCGCCGCGTCCACGCGCAGCCAGCTCTCCTGCCCGCTCGCGTTGGGAACGCTCGTTACGACTCCAATCACTGTCAAACGACGCTCACCTGGGCTCCGCGCTTCGGAAAGACTCCCCTGCCTCTCTCGTTCCGAGGTTATAAGTTAAAATATTTTTATTATGATGGAGGCGGCTTCAGGGTCTCCGCAGACGTTTGCTAAGTGATGGATGAGACAGCTTCGCGGGAAGGCGCCCTCTCCCCGGCCCACCTGGAGGACGGGAGTCGGGGCGAGGGGCCGTCTGCTCCCGGCGGCGCCGCGCGTGCGCGTGCGGGGGGCGTGGGCGTCGCGGGCGCCTGGCGGAGTCGCAGGGCTGGCCGGCCGCGGCGGGAACGCTTGCACCCTCACCTCCGCCAGCAAGGCAAAGGAACTTTCCGGCACTCGGCGTCTTCCGCGGGAAGGGGGGTGACTCCCGGGCCACCACGGGGAGGGTTCCACCCAGAGGCCGGTGGCCCCTGCTGTCGTGGCAGCCCCCTCCCCCGGCCCGGGGCTGCTCGCTGTCCCTCCACCGGCTACGAGCAGGTGCGCCACCTGCTCAGGCTGGACCGGGTGGCGTGTGTGGATGGGCCCGGGCCTTCCCGCGACGTCCTCGGGAAGCCATCGCTCTCCTCCCCTGTCCCTGCCGTGACCTCCGGCCTGCCACCCTGACACGCTCCCGCTCGAGCGTCCCGAGCAGGACAAGGACGTCTGTCCGAGGCTTTCCCGCTCAGGGAGGCTCCCGGAAGCCGCACGCAGGCGTGTCGCACGTGTCCAGGTGCTGCTGCGGAGGGACTGCCTCGGCGTCCGGTGCCGGAGGACGCGGCACCCCCGCAGGCGCGCTGTCGGGCGTGGGCCTGGCGCAGACGTTCTCCACCGGGCTGCTGAGCGGGCGCGGGGCTGGGTGTGCCGACGAAGGGCGGGCACAGGCACGTCCCCGTGTTTCGTCCGGGTCGAGGGGGTACAGGTGGAATCACCTGAATTTATTGTCTCGCTTTTCCACTGTGAACACGTGTCCCTTCGTGGACCTCGCGAAACGCCAGCAAACACTGTGGGCACCCCGGGGGGTGGACGGCGGCCCACGGGCCGGTCTGGGCAGCAGGCTGCCGCGGCGCGTTCTCCGATGCCCACGGGGTCGGCCTCCCGGCAGCGCAGCGCGACGGGCCCGGGCGTCTGCCCCGCAGAAAGGAGCGCGCACCTCCACGCGGAGCCCGTGGGCCGACGTCGGTCGCGGTGTCCCTGGTGATGGCCGCCCTGGACAAAGCCCAAATGTCCTCCAAGGGGAGGGCAGCTGGCTGGGCACAGCCGCACGGCCACACGCGGGGCAGCGCTCAGCGGCGGGCAGCCCACGCGGATCTGTGCAGCAGTCTGGGTGACGCCCCGAGGCCTGGGGCCAAGCGGCAGGAGGCGCGTGACGCCACCCGCGCGACACTGAGGGGGTGCCCGCGGCCGCAGAGAAAGGCCCGGTGCTCCCCGGGGCCAGGGCGGGGTCTGTGAAGGGGCGACGCTCGGGCCTCTCCGCGGGGCACGGAGCTGGCCGCGCCCCGGCTGCGAGTTGGTGCCGCGGGTCTGAGGCTTGGTCGTCCGGAGGACTCGTCGGAAGGTGGCCTCTGACCGCCCGCCCCGTGAGCCGCGGGGCGCCGGGCGCTGTGCCACAGCCTGCCCCGCCCGCCCGGGGCCCTGCGTTCCCAGGGGCCATCCCCAGCCTGGGGGTCGGGCCGCGCCCCGGGGACTGCACACCGGCCTCGTCGGCGCCCCCTCGGCCACCGCAGGGCTGCGCCTGGCAGACCGGCTGCCGACCCCGGCGGGCACAGTCCCCGAGGTCCCCGTGGGGTCTCCGTCCTCCGGCGTCGGCCCGTGGCCGTCGGCTAGGTCCGTGGAAACGCAGTCGCGTTCCCGTGGGGCGTCCTTCTCCCCTCGTCCGTTTGCCGTGGGCGTTGGGTCGTCCGTGTGTTCGGGGTGAGGGGTCAGGGGAGGCGGCCGAGTCTCCTCTGCGCGCCAGCGCACCCCGGCGTCGCGGGCGCTTCATGGGAGCAGGTGGGGGCGGCCTTCCGTCCTCGGACCCCGACCTGCCCAGCCCGTGGAGGCCGCATCTGCGGGGAAGCCACCCCGAACGCGATCTGTGCCCGCCCCGGCGGCATCTGTGCCCGCCGAGGCTGCTGAGTGGAAGCTCGCGGTCCAGCCGGGGCGGGCAGCAGGGGGGACGCTGGCCGTGAGGGGCGCAGAGGTGGAGCCGGACTGGGGGGCTGCGGAAGGAGGGCCGGCAGGCGGGGGGGGGGTTCCAGTTAACTGGGAAAAATCAGGCTGGAGACGGTCCCGTGTGCCATCCGCCCCGCCCCGCGCCTGCAGCCCTGGCAGGAGCCTCCCCGGAGCGCCTCCTCCCAGTGCTGCGGCCTCGCCCGTCCCCGCGCCCCCAGGGCGGGGGGCTGGACGCCGCGAGCCGCGCTGTGCCCTGGGAAGGGCGCCGGGGGCAAGCCCCTGACCCCTGAGCAATGCCCACCTCCGAGCAGGTCCCGGCTCTTCGCCACTGCCACCTGCCACCGTGGCCCAAGCCACCACGACGTCACTGCCCGCTCCCTGGCCTCCCGGCCCCGCCCTGTCCCCTCCGCACAGCCGCCCCTGTGACCTCTGACCAGCGCTGACCTGGGAGGCGCCTTCCCCGGCTCCCCCTGTCCCCGCCCCACGTCCCTCCTGCCCCACGGCCCCTCCCGCTGCGGCTCGCTCCGCCCACAGTCAGGGTCGCCCCTCTCACTCGGAGGCCTGGTCTGCGGCGGCCTTCGTCCTGCTCACGTCCACGTCCGGCGGGCACCACGCAGGGCCGCGTTGACTGAGACATGCGATTTCTTTAAGCCTCAGTTTCCCCGCTACGGGGGGGGGGGACTGTGCGCTACGCCCCTTGGGAGCGTTAAACGAGAGAGTGAGGCAGAGCAGCCCCGTGGGCCGTGACACGGGAGATGCCGCGGGGTCCATCCTGGCCGCCGCCTCCCCGGGAGGCCAGCCCTGCGGGGGCTCCGCGTCCTCGCAGTCCGCGTTGGAGGTGCACCCCCCGCCCCGACCCCCGCAGGGGACCTGCCGGCGGCCGAGGACAGGCAGCGCCGCCTCGCCCTCCGCGCCCGCGTCCGGGAGACTCGCCACGCCGCCCGGAGCCGCCCCAGCGCGCCGTCCCGAGGGCCCGGACGGAGTCTGCGCCGCGTCGGCCGCTCTGCCCCTCTTCAACCTCGCTTTTGTGTAACTTTATACGTCGGCGTCGACTTCGGGGCCTGGCGGAGGAGACAGTGACGTGTGGGGACCTCGAGTGCAGCTGAAGTTCCGCTGTCCCCATGGCTCCCGCCGAAGGGGTCCCTGTCCGGTCCCGGGGTGGGCGAGGCCCGCGCACTTCGCCCTGTGACCCCGGCAGCGGCGCGCCCGCCTCGCGTTTGTCCCTTTGACCCGGTCTGCAGGGCTCGAAGCGCCGGCTGTGGGGCGACGGCACCTAGGGACCCGAAAAGGAGCTCGGTCCGCACTGATCATTCCTCTTCTCTGCGCCTGTCTCCTCCGGGGTGACCGCCGGCCTCGCGGCTGGCCAGAGGGAGCGCTGGCCATGCTTTCCCAGGGCAGGGCGGGCCTGTGCCCCACCGTGAGCGGAGCAGGGGACGAGTGAGGGAGCGAGCGGGCCGCCTTCGGCCTCCTGGCTGTGGCTCCTGCTCCCGCTGGCCTCGCGCATCTCGGAGAGGACGAGCACAGCGAGCTGATCCGGCCCCTGGCGCGGGTTCCCGGAGGTGCCCTCACCCCAGACACTCGCCAGACGCAGCCGGTGGGCGCGGGGGCCGGAAGGGACCTGGAGAGCTTGTCCAGCTCCTGTCCGTCTCACGAGCGTTCACCGGGCAGGCAGCCTGGCCGGGGGCTGGACAGCCCTATCAGACCGCCCCGGGGGCCGCCGCCGCGCCGCGCCCCACGGCTTGGCACCCCCGGGGTACGCGTCCCTCCTTCGCGGCACTTACAGGGCGAGTTTCGCCTGCGCAGGCGTCCGATGCACGTCGTCTCCCCAGCACGGGCGGGTCCTGGGACTCACTCCCCTGCGCCCCTAGGCTCGGGCACCGGGCTCGGCCCCGAGGACGCGCTCAGCGAATCTTCCTGAACCAACGAGCCCAAAGCAGACGGGCACGCGGGGGAGGCT
Source organism: Cynopterus sphinx (assembly GCA_030015415.1). Lineage (NCBI taxonomy): Eukaryota > Metazoa > Chordata > Mammalia > Chiroptera > Pteropodidae > Cynopterus > Cynopterus sphinx. The sequence goes on from CM057386.1 coordinate 630,856, forward strand.
GCGACTCGCGACCAGAAAGGCGGGGATGAGGACGACGGGCGGAGGTGCCGGGTTCGCCGTCGCGCGGCAGCCGGCCCCCCGGTGCCGTCCCTCCAGAGGCCAGCGGGGTCAAGGGAGGCCCTGCAGGTCGCCGCACCGGGGACTGGGGGAGGACGGCAGCCGCGGCGAGCGTCCGGCGGGCTCCTGCTCTGCCCGCGCCGTCCAGGGCGGAGGCCCTCGCCCCCTGGCGCGGCTGCCGAGCGCCTGCGCTGTGCGGTGCGGGATGGGCTGCATCCCGAGCGTGGACCCCACGCCGGACCTCGAAGGGTCGCGTGGGCGGAGGAAGCGAAGTGCGTCAGCGGAGGTGTCTACGCCGACTACGCCGCACGGTGACTCTCGACGTCGTGTGGGCTAAGGAAACCGCATCTTCAGGCCTCGTTTCGTTGGGTGTTTGGGGATTTATGTTTTGCTCTTGCTTTTTAAGACGTGGCCGCCGGGGTGGCCCGCGTCGCGTCCTAAGCGGGGCTCCAGAGCCCGCGGGTGGCCGCTCCGCGCACGGCCGGCCCCGTCGCTCGGCAGGGCTCCTGCCCTTGACCCAGGAATGTCACGTCGCCCTGAGGAGATAATCTGAAACATGAAAACATTCCCTGCACAGGAAGTCGCTGATCGTGGCGTTGCTGGACACGAACGAGAACGGGAAACAGCCGCAGCAGCTCAACGGCAGAGCCGGGCGCCGTCAGCGACGCTCCCAAGGGCCCTGCGCAGCTGGAGAAGCCCGGTGACCGCTCCCCGGAAGCTCGGGATCGAAGACCACAGGGCCGTGGGGGAGGAGCCGCTCGGAGGGGGCAGCGTCACCCCAAGCGCTTAGAGGGGCGGCACCCCAACCCCCGGCGGCAGCATCCTCGGTGGAGGAGGTCGCGGGTGGCTTCTCTGTCGTCTTCCTGCTTTCTGCAGTTCGGCTGGATGTGATAAGCGTTTGCTGAGGGAGAGGCCGTCGGGGGAGCCCGCCTGGTGCCCGAGTGGCCGCTGGGGCGGGCGCGTCACCTCAGGCTCCGCCGCGAGGCCAGGCCACGCCTGCTCCTGAAAGTGCATGCCCGGCCACGTGGGCCCGGGGCCCCTTCGTCCCCGAGGCAAGCGGATGCCCCCCCCCGCGCCGAGGGCTGGGCTGCACTGTGGTCCCCTCGCCGCCGCCTTCCCAGCCCCGACTGGCACAGCTGTGCCCGGGAGAGGGGCGTCGCACCCTGCCAGGCTCCGCGGCTTCCCCTGCGGCTGTCCCTGCCGCGGGGGCCGGCCTGGGTGGCCGCGTCAGTGTCGGCCCCGCCAGCCAGCTTCCGAGGTGGCGCCCCGCAGGAGGTGACGCAGACAGGGCAGCCCGAGGGGCCACCTCCTGGTCACCCCCGCGTGTCTTCCGAAGGGCACAGCTCCGAGGCGGCCCCTCCTCCTGGCCCCCGGGAGCCCCCACGACCCTGCCCGTCGGCCGCACGGGAGGAAGCCCTCTGCTCCCGCCCGGGCCTCCCTCCGTCGGCCAGGACCCCGGAGGGTGCCTGTGCCCCGCGGTGTCCCAGGAGGAGAGGCACAAAGCCCCTCCCGCCCCTGGGCCTTGCGGTGTGGAGGGCGGGGCTGCGTCCTGGGCCCCACCGTCGGGGCTCAGGTTCGAGCTCTGCTCCTTCGAAGAGCCATGGGGTGCTGCGGGCTCCCTCACCTCCCCAGGTCCGCCTTCCTCGCCTCTCAGTGCCCTTCGCAGTCCTGTGCCCAAGAGAGCGACCGCCTCCACTGCCCAGCGCATCCCCGTGTTCGGCCGGGGGCAAGCCCAGCCACGTCGTGTGCACCGCATGGGGGTCCCCTGGGGCACAGGCCCCCACGCCCTGCCCCACCTCTGCGGGCGGGGGCCCCAGGCCACCAACAGAGGGGGGAGTCCCAGCGCCGGGGAGGGACCCGCAGAGGATGGGCGGTTTGGGGGAGTGACGCGTCTGTTGAAATGTTGCACCTATAAAAGTCCCGGGGCGAGAAGCACGGACGTGGGGTAACGAGCGAGGGAGAGGCGGAGGAGAGAAGCGGTGAGGACACGGGAAAGGATTGGGAGACGCTGGAACGGACACCTCGTCGGGACCAGCTGCTCCGCAGCCTCGGAGCCGCCTCCTTTCGCGGGCGCCGGCGAGCGCGCCCCGTCCCCTCGGTGTCTGCTCTTCACGAGGCATCTTCTCTCCAGCTCCCTTTGGGGAATTTCTTATAAATGAGGATTTGCACCTCAAGGGACGGCTCCGGTTAGGAACGTGTTTTATTAAAAAATATACGTTTGCCACCGAGTGCCGAGCGGCACGATTAGCCGGGCCCTTCTGCGCTGCTGTAAAAGGCGGTGTGACCCAGTTCTAATTAAACACGTGCTCGGGGCGCTGGGCATGTGAAGGCGCCCGAAGCCGGCACGAAGGAGGCCGGGGGCCGGGGCGCGGGCGGAGAGCGGGCCCGGCTCCGCCGCTGGGGCCCCGTCCCGGGCTGGCAGCCCTGGCCCCGTGAGCGCCGGCCACAGCGGTGGCTCACCGCGTGCCCCTCCACCGCAGCCGCCGGCCTTGACCCACGCGTGTGCTCACGGAAGGCGACGCCTTCGAGAAACGCCGGGTCCTGCTGTCACCCGCGCTCGCGCCGACCCGTCCGGCGTGGGCCGGCGTGGCCCGGGCGCCTGCAAAGCTGTGCGTGTGGCTGTGCAGCCGCGGGCCGCGCGGGCCGGGACCGCTCGTCCTGGAAGCCCGGCCACCAGGGCGGGCAGAGCGGCAGCGGCACGTGCCCGGGGACACGCCCGGAGCCGCACGAGCTCCGCAGCAGCAGCGGTTGCTTGTGGCAAGCTCCTCCCTGCCCCCTCTGAGCCCGTTGACTCTGTCTTAGTAGGAATGGGCCGCGCCGGGACGCCCGTCTGTGTGACAGCGCAGGGGCTGACAGCTCGGGGACGGCAGACGGAGAAACACCTCGGCTCTCCGGGCAGCAGCCTCCGCGGCAGGGCCAGCGGCGAGAAGCTCAACTAGAAACCCACGAGGCCTTGTCCCCGCAGCCAGGGCCGCGTGCGGAGCGGGGTAAGTGCGGCGCCAGCTGCGGAGCAACGCTCGTCACTCAGGGACGCCGCGGCGTGGCTGCCGCCCCCGAGGCAGCCGTTCCACGGGGACGCTGGACGGCGCCGCGCACACGCACAGCCCGGCCGCGTGCCTCCTCTTCACCGTGCGCGAGGGTCCGGGAGTGGGTGGGATCCACCCCAAACCCTGGACGGCCGTGGGACGGCGGCCTCCTGGGGAACAGCACCCGCCTGGCCCTCGGGTGCACCCAGCCTCGCCCCATTAGCAGCCTCCGCCCTCAGGGCGCTCTGACCCCCTGGCTAGAGGCAAGGTCACGGTGTATTCACCGAGGCAGCGACACCCCGGAAGCCTGAGGTGCCCCGGGAGTGCCCCCCAACCCCCTCCTCTGCCTGGGCGCAGCTGGGGGCGCTGCCCCCCCCACCCAAGCTCCACGACGAGGCGCAGAGAAGCAAGGCCTGGCAGGCGCCTCTGACCGCCACAGGATTTCCCCTGGGAGTCCCTGGGAGTCCCTAAGGTCGGAGAGTGGCCCTTCGGAGGTGAGGGAGGGGAGGCCGGGGGTGACCCGGCCGGACCCGGGGTGCGCGGGGCCCCCAGCCCGCCCCGCAGCGCCCACGCGCAGGCGCACGCACAGCGGACCCCGCGGTGCTGGGGTGCTGGCCCTTCGTGCTGCCGACAGGCTCATCCCTCCGCAGGTAAATGGCCCGCACACCCGGCCTTCCTCCGCGACCCCCGAGAGCAGCCGGCGCGTTCTGGACGTTGGAGACCAGAGTGAGTCCTGAGGATTCCCTGTGGAGGGGGCTCGGTCCGCTCGGTCCACTTTCCCGGCTCATTTTCCCTGGCCCACAGGTGAGGCCCGAGGGCCAGGAAGGAGCGTCCGCGGGCTCCTCTGCAGCCTGGCGTCCTCCGGGCTGCAGACCTTCTGTATGGGGACCCTTTGTCGTTGGGGGTGCCCTGGAGGAGGGGGGGCCCTTTGCGCCCCGGGGACCTTAGATGGTGCAGAGCCTTCCCATGACTGGAACCGGACCCCCTGCAGCCGCCCCCTCCCCCAGACCCCGCTGGCTGGGGAGGGCGGGGCTCCAGCGCGCCCTGGGGCTGTTGTGAGCCCGGGGGCGACTGGGTCCTACCGAGGTGGGGGAAGGACAGGCACTGTCCCCACTCCGCAGCGAGGACAGCCCTGCACCCAAAACTCCACTTAAGCCAGAAGGGCCGGGGCGGGGTCCTCAGGGCACAGGAGGCGCCCCGGGTCCTGGGTGGAAGCTGCCAGTGTCCCGTGGGAAAGTTCCTGCGCATCCTGGGCTCAGCGGCCCCGGGGCCTGCAGGCGGAGGGCGGGGCCTTCTGGGAGCCCCCGAGCTGCCCGCTGCTTTGTGCACAGGCTCAGGCTCAGGTCCACACCCTTCCCGCTGGCCTGCGCCCTCCACACACCCCTCCCTGCACACCTTTGCACGCCCTCGGGAGCTCCTGCCTCGAGGTGGTTTCCTGGGGGGAGGGGAGTTCTGCCTGGGAGGCCCAGAGAGAGCACCGGGCACCTGCTCGCCCTGGCCTGGTCTTAGCCCCCAGCACCCTGGGCTGCCCTCATGGCCCAGGGCCCAGCCCCCGCTTCAGGGCAGGCCGGATTGGTCACCCCGGACCGCAGTGCCGGCGGCTCTGGGGGCGGGCGGCAGGGGACATTGGTCTGCACTTGTGCAGTTTCGATGTGAGTACCCGGTTTGCTGGGGGACCCAGGTGAGGGGCTGGGGCGGAGGGCCTGCAGCTCTTAAACCTGCCCTGGTGTCGCCTCCTGCTTCTGTGGTCCATCAGCACTCCACGGGCACGACCCCGGGGGGCTGGCGCTCCCCTAGTCCCCTGGGCCAGCCTCGAGAGCGCCCCAGCCACCGCCCCCCGGCTTCTCCAGGCCCCGTCCCTGGAACGGAGCGGGCGCCCCCCTCCCCCCATCCTGCCTCTAGAGGGCACTGGAGGGGAGGTGGTACCCCCCCCTCTCCCCAGTGGGCCCAGGGGCGCGGGGGACTCCACCCCTAACCCTGGCCTAATTTGAATATTTCATTGGCTGCTGCGGTCTGGTCAATTTATCATGCAAATATTGGTGCCCTCCCCGCAGGAGAGGAGCCGGCGCCCCATTGGTGGCCCAGACAGCGGCATTTGTAATATTTTTCTTTGGGCATCAGAGTCATTTACCAATGCCACTGCAGGAACGCCAGGCACTGCATCACAAGCCACTTACAGGGTTTTATTGGCAGCTCCGAAACTTCCGCGCCCGCTCTTTTCTTTTAAACCCGGTGCCGTCCTGTTTCTGACCCCCCCCCCCACCAAGCTGCGGCAACTAAAGTTCTTTGTCCCCTGGAGACCTGGGCAGGGGACTCGGCCTCACGGGGTGCGCGCTTGGTGGACCCGAAGTGAGTGACCTCTGTGAATTCGTGTGGAGCTCCAGGGGGGACTGATAAAGTCAGAAATCCGAGAGAGGGGAGCAGGGAGGGAGGAAGTCAGTGGTGGGGAAGGACGAGCCCGAGCTGCCTTGCAGGGGAGGGAAACCTCGAGATATCCAAGCCTGCGAGATCAGATCAGAGACACCTGCACCCAGAGCATGTGACCCTCTGACCACCCTGTCACCAAGAACTCCAGCTCCCGTTCTGGAGGTACCGGTGCCAGGCACCAAGTTTCGAGAAGCACGTGGGAAAGAACGAGGTGCCAGCCCAGTGTCCGCTCTCGTTCTTGCCCTTCTGAGCACGGTGCTTGGTTTTGCCCGTTTGGAGATTCAGGGACAAACCCGAACCCGAACCCGCGGTGTGCAGGGCACAGGGAGAGCGAGGTGGGGAAAGGCGAGGCGAGGAAGGGAAGCGAGGTCCTTCCCGTCTCGCGAATCCCCTGGCCGGTCGGCGGGGCTGCCAGGGACGGGGTGCCAGGGGTGCCAGGACCTCCTCCAGCTCCCTGCGCGGGTCCCTGGGCCGCCCCCGCGCGGACTCAGACCCGCGCCGGTGCCCCGGCTCCGGGCACCCCTCCCTGCCTCCCAGCTGCAGCGGGGCACCCCGCGCCCCGCAGCTTCTGTGGTTTTGGGTTTGGGGTCCCCGCGCCCCGCAGCTTCTGTGGTTTTGGGTTTGGGGTCCCCACGCCCCGCAGCTTCTGTGGTTTTGGGTTTGGGGTTTCTCTCTAAGGCTCTGCCCAAATCGCCGCCGAGAACCCACTTCGCCCAGAGTGGCCACCACGCCTCGCTGTCCCAGGAGTTCGGGCGGCGCCCGAGCCGCCGCGAGGTGGACGAAAGGGCACGGGCCAGCAAGGGCTCCGAGGGGGACTTCGGGCGCCTGTGCGCGCTCCCCGGCCCGGCACACAAAGGCTTTTGGTCCTCCGCGCTTAATCTTCGGTCTCCTCTCAAGTTCTTTGGAAAGTTCGGTCAATGACTGAGCGGGACAAGGAGTGCGGGAGAAAGACGAGGCATCGGGCTGGGCCCGAGTCAGGAGGGGAGTCAGGAGGGCGGCGCGGGCCGGGAAGGCCGGGTGCGGGAGCCGGCCCGGTCGGAGGTGGGCGCCGGGCACCCCGGCCGCGGTCCCTGCTCCCTCCCTGCTCCCTCCCTGCTAGGTGTGCAGTTTGCTCACCCCGAGGCCTCCTGAGGGAACCTCCTGGCCTTGGCTTCCTGGGGGCTCGCCCGGGTCGGCTTCCGGCCACAGTCCCCCGTGTCCGGTCACAGCAGATCGGGCGCCCCAGCGACCTGGGCGTGCGGCTGGCCCCGAGGCGGCTGGGTTCTGCCTTTGAGTTGGCGGTTCCGCGGGGCAGGCCAGGCGGGCAGTGCACGTGGCTGGCGAAGCTGGGCCCACCTCTGTGCCTCGGCTGGAGAGATTCACAACAGGTGGGAAGCCTGGCAGCACCTGTGCCCCTGTCCCACCCGGCGCTGGGGGAGGGGAGGCGCTTGCACCCCCAACACCCATTCCCCACCTAGGCCCAGGGTCATCTTCGCAGAAAGTTGCCGCTGAGCCCGGCTCCCAGCCAGGAGCCCCGACGGGGTGCCCCCCGAGGCCCTACAGAAGTGGCACTCGTACATGGCTCTGATTTCGGAGAGTTTATTTCACGTCCAGCTGTACAAGTTCTTGGGAGGGTTTACAGACAAGACATCTAGTTCGTTAAAGCAAAGCTCCCGGGAGAAGGCGAATGCGCTTTCAGCAAAGTCTCCCGCGTGCCAGTGGCTGGCCCGGCCCCACGCTCCGAGGCTGCGGCGTCGGGCAGGGTGGACGCCCGGAGCCGGATCGTGCGCGAGGTGTGGAGCTGGAGCGGCAGCAAGGTGGCCCCCTCCTGCCCAGCACCCCCGGGGGTGCGAGCAGGACCTCGGGCCGCGTCCCCGGCGGGCGCAGGCAGAGCGCCTGGTGCTGCCCCTCCTGGCATTCGTGAGCTGACACTGGACTCCCCTGGAACGCGAAGCCAGGCCCGGAGCCCTCACGCCTTGCAACGCGTTCTGTCCCTCCCAGGTCGCGGGGTGGAGAAGAGCTCTCCGGATGCGGGCTTAGGCCCCGGGGTTCCCAGGACACCCGCCTGCCCTGGCTGCCCCCAGGGCGGCCGCCTTTTTACTTCAAGTCCCGGCCTCCTGCACTGGCCATCACGAAGCAGGACGCACTGCAGCCGCGTTCGGCTCACGCGGGCTGTCCTCCGCTGGCCTGGCTCTCAGCGAGAACCCGAATGGGCGTCTCCATCCCGCGCCAACTCCCGGCCTCCCGCAGGGCCGGTGGCCGCCGGGTCCCCGCCCCCACCGCCCCAGCAGCCTGCCTTTGACTTGTCTTCTCCTTGCGACCTCGACCAGGTGGGGCTCAGGTTGGCCATGGGCAGGCGCTCCCGGGGTCCCAGGGATGGGCCGCGCCTGGCTCCTTGAGTTCAGAGAGCTGGAGTCTGATTTCCAGCCCCCTGACCTGAAGCAGCAGCGCGTGGGCACCCAGGTCCTGGACAGGGCTCAGCGCCCACCACAGAGGTGCGGGCTGCCCGTGGGGCCCCGTGCGCAACCTGGGGGCTCAGGAGTGGTCTTGACGGCCCCTGAGAACGTCGGGCGCCTTAAACTTGATCACCCAGGTGTGGGGTGAGCCACCTGGCCGCAATGGGAGCCACTATGTGCCTTTGCCACCGGGCTTCCTTCCTCGCGTCGCTTCTCTGCCCTTCAGCTCACATTTCCTTTTATTATTCCGGGCTCAGAAAACTCTCCCCACCACGCCGTACCTGCCCACGGGGCTCCTGGCTGACCCCGGGCTCGCTGTGTGCGCGCCTGGCGCGGGGGACCGAGCAGGTGCTGGCGCGGGCGCGCAGCTGCGGCTGCCTGTCACCGGCCCCGCGACGCCCCGCAGCTGTCGGCAGCGGCTCTGGGCAGTGCGTCCCGGACGGAGTCGCAGGCCCGCGCGGGGCCCGGCCAGCCCGGCCCAGCCCGGTCCGCCGAGGCGCGCAGGCTGCACGCGGGGCGCGGGATCCCTGCTTCGCGCGAATGAGCGCGGCTCCGGCCCTCAGACCGCGCCGACCGCGGGGAGCTGCTGCCGGGGCCTGCGGGCGCGCGGAGGACACCGACTCCGTGGCTTAGGCCCCGGGGCAGTCGCCGGGGCAGGACCCGGCGCGGTGGGGGGACATCGAGAGGTGCCAGGTGTGGCCGACCGCGGACCCTCCCCCTGCAGGGGGGCGAGGCGAAGGCTATTTGGCCTGGCCACACTGGGCAGGGACGAAGGTGCCCTCCGTCCTTCGGACAGGGCGGGGGCTGGACGCGGCGAGGGGTGCGGGGAGCAAGAAGCGAGGGCCCAGCCTTGGCCGCGGCCACCGCCAGGGCCGGCGCTCGGACCAGGCGCCGGGACCGCCGGGCCGCCTCGCAGACGCGAGCTCCAGCCCCGTCTCCGCAGACGGCGCGCGACCCGCAGACGCGCTGCCCCGGCCCCGCCGCATGCCCCCGTGTGTCCACCGGGATGTCCCCCCTCCCCCCCGTCACTCGTGTGGGCCTGGCCACGCAGCAGGTGCTGTTGGGGCGGCGGAGTCGTAGCTGGGACTGTTCAGCCGGGACCGGGCAGGGACCGGGCCCGGACGTCGACAGCCGGGGCTGGGCCCCGGGTCGGCGGGCGGAGGCCCGTGCGCGCGGCCAGGCGGCCTCTGGGTGGGCGCGGTGCCGGGTGCGTTTGGGGACACCCCCCGCCCCATCGCCGGCGCCACGCCCAGGCCTCGGTCAAGGGCAGAGGGCTCCGTGGCGCGCAGGGCCGCGCGGACGCTGCGCCCGCGTCTGCCTCGGCCCGAGAACGGTCGGCAGGAGGAGTGGGTTTCGAGGTCCCGCTGGGGAGAGGGGTGCGGGGGCGAGGCGGGCACCGAGACCAGGGCCCCGCCATGCCGCCCGGGCGGGCGCGGCGCCGCCTCCGCAGAACGCGCGGTGCGGGCCGCGCTGTCGCCGCGCTGCGCCGCGGCTGACACTGACGGATGCGCCCGGGCCGGGCGGACAGATGTTGGGGCGGGTCGCGCGGCGCCGCGGGGCGGGGGAGGCGAGGCCGCGGGCGGGCAGGGTGCGGCGGCGGGGGCGGGGGCGGTGGGACGGGGTTCGGGCGGCGGCGCGGGGAAGGGAAGGGGGCGGCGGCGCGGGTCCGGGCGGGACTCTCTGCCTGCGCGCGGGGCGCCGGGCGCACCGCACAGGCCACAGCGGCGCGCGGAGGGGGCGCGGGCCCGGGGCGGGGGCCGGGGCTGACCTCACGCCGCGCACCCTCCGCACCCCGGGGCGCCCCGCCGAGCGGCCGCCCGGGAGGCCGCGGACGGACGGCGCCGCCGACTCACCGTTTCCTCGTTCGCAAGAAGCGTGTCGCGGCCGCGGCTCCGGCGGGGCCGCCCCGGGCCCAGCCCCGAGTCCCCGGCGGGGCCGCCCCGGGCCCCGCTCGCCAGGCGCGGGGGCCGTCGGGGCCGCGTCCGGGCCGCGGGGCGGGCGCTGCGAGCCGGTCCCCCCGCGCGGGGAGGGGACAGCGCGGCGCCGGCCGGGGCGGGCGAGCCGGCCGGGAACTTTGCACAAACTTGCGAGGACGGTCACGGGGGGGACAGCGCGGCGGGGGCGGGGGCCGGGACCGAGGGCGCGGCGGGGGGCGCGCGGGGAGCGGCGGGCGGGGGGCGCGCCGGCCCCGGGGAGCGGGGCGGCCGGCGCCGGCCCCGGGCGCGGATGGCGGCCTCGCCGGCTGCCGGACGCGGCCCGGGGGACCCCGCACCCCGGCCCGAGCGTGGGGCGCGGCGCCGCCAGGGGACCCGCCGCCCGGCGGTCGCCCCCGCGCCCCCGCCCGGCGGCGCCCGGAGCCGGCCCCGCGCGGCCGCCCCGCGCCCGGCCCGCGCTGCCCAGGGAGACGCAATCGAGCCCGCAGCGCATCGATGCGCCGCCGCCCGCGCCCTGCGCGCCCGCCCCGCGCCGCCGCCGCCGCCCGGGGTGGCCCGGGGAGCGCGGGCCCCGCGGGGACCCTGCGCCCCACCTGTGCCGCCCCCTGCCCGGCTCCCCGCGCCCCCGTTCTCCGACCCATGTCCATTCCCTTTGCTCGCGACCCCGGCGGGAGGGGTGCCGGGCGCGGAGGCCCCTCTCGGGGGCGCCCGGGGCCGGCGAGGGGCTCGGACCCGGACCGCCGCCCCCCAGCCCCGTCCGGCCCGCGGGCCCAGGGGCGCCAGGGCGCTGGTCCCCCGGGGGGAGGGAGCTCGCAGGCGCCCCGCCCCCGGCGACCCCCGGGCGGGCGAGAAAGTTTGCGGAGACGCGAGGCCGGGAAGCGGCGCGGCGGGGGCGGGGGGGCCCGGCGGCCCGGGGTCAGGGGCGGTGCCCCCCCACCTGGCTCAAGCGCCTGCACCTGGGGGCGCCCCGCGCCGGCCCTGGCCTCCCGGGGTCCCGCCGGGCCCTGCGCGGAGCCGTGCTTGGGGCGCGGCCGGGGCGGGGCCGCGGGGCGGGCTGGGGGCGAGGCCCGGGGGCAGGGGCGGGCGCCCCGGGACCTGGGACCCGGGACCCGGGACGGGCTGGGCCGGGCCGGGCGGGCGCCGCGCCCCGCGTGCGCGCGCGGGGCGGGGGCGGAGGGGCGGCGCCCGCGCCTGGACCCGGACCGGGCAGGGGTCCCCACGGGCGGGCCGGGCCGGGCCGGGGGCGGCGCCCGCGGGCGCGGCGACGCGATCATCTCCGGCTCCTCTAAGCGTGCCTGTGGCCGCCGCTCCCGCCGCGGGCGGAGACCGGACGCCGGGCCGCGGAGGCGGCGGCGGCGCGCCCCGGTGCCGTGACCCCCCGGCGCCGCGACCCCCGGCCCGGGCGCGCGCCCCCCGCCCCCGCGGCCCGCCGGCCCTCGCCCCGCCCCCGGCCCCGACCCCGGCGCCGCGTCGGGGACCGGGCGGGGGGGGCCGGCCGCGCCGCTCCCGCCCCTCCTCCTCCTCCTCCGGCCTCCGGAGCGATTTGTCAAACTTCCCCTCCGCCGGCGGCCCCCCCGCGCCCCGCCCCCCCGCGCCGCCCCGGCCCGCCTCCTCCTCCCTCCGCGCGCTCGGGGCTCGCGCGGAGAGGGGCACGCGAGAGCGGGGCGCAGCGGCATCCTGCGGGCGGCCGCTCTGGGGGAGCCGCGCGCCGGCCCCCGCGCCCCCGCGCCCCGCGCCGCCCCCCGCGCCCGCGCCCGCCGGACGAGCATCATGCCGCGGAGGAAGCAGCAGGCGCCCCGGCGCGCAGCAGGTACGCGCCCCGCCGCCGGCCCGGCCCGGCTCCCGGCTCCCGGCTCCCGGCCCCTGTCCCCGGCCCCGGCCCCGGCCCGCGCCCCCCGCTGCCCTGCGCGGGTCCCGCTCCGCGCCCGGCCCCGCCGAGCGGACAAACTCCGGCGCCGGCCCGGGGCCGCTCCCCCTCGGCGCGTGCGCCCCGCGCCCCGCGCCCCGGCCCCCGCCGCGCCCCGGCCACGGCCCCCTGCGCCCCCGGCCCCCGGCCCCCTGCGCCCTCGGCCCCGCGGCCGCGGAGGGGACGGGCCGGCCCGCCGTGTGCGGCCGCGGGGGCGGGGGTCACCGAGTTCCCGACCGCGCCGCGTCCTCCCGCGGCTGCCCGGGGCGGCCGCCGAGAGCGGGCGGCGAGCGGCCCCTCGGCCCCGGACGCACCGCCCGGCCCGGTCCCGGTCGCTGGGCCCCGAGCCGGGCCGCGGCGGGCGCCGGGTCTGGGCATCGGCGGGGCCGGGGCCCGGCAGGTCGTGTCGCAGGCGGCGCCCCGCACCCCGCGGCTCCCCGGGCGCCCACCCGGCTCCTCCGCGCACTTAGTTCTGGGACGCGTCTGAGTACTTTCTCTCCCCTTCCCCCCACCCCCTTTATTGCCTTTTTCCCCCTTTTTCCTTTTTTTTCTTCTTTTTTTAATGCTGGGAATGTCAACTCCTGTTCCGAATAAGCTGATTTTTTTTTTCTTTTCTGGGAAAAGCTTCATTGAAAACAAAACCAAACCCACACACATAACATCATTTTGCAACAATGTCAGTTGGGGGCATGTTGCCTGGAAGAGGGGGTGCTGGCCGCTCGCCACCCTTGATTTGATGACTGATTGATCGCCCGTCATGCCGCTCTCTTTGATCTATTCATCCCCAATAAACATCAATAAATCACAGGCGATGGTGAGGCCAAGCTCTGTGACGTCACTAGGGCCCTGTCGGTGCAACTTGGGGATTTGGGGCAAACTGCGGCGAGGAGCACATGCAGACGGGTGTATCGTGGTGTCGGTGACACGCAGATGTGCCCAGGTGCAGATGCTGCCTGCAGGAGAGCGTGAAGCGGCCGTTCATCTCTTTCCTCTTCTCTTCCCTTCTGTTCTGTTCCTTTGCTGGAAGCAGGGAGGGCGGGCAGAGGGCTCAGGACATTGCCCGGTGCCCTTGGGTGAAGGCACCTTGTCCCCCTGTGTCTGCGGGGGCAGGGAGGCTGACGTTCTCACCCGTTTGTCTTCCCATCAGGGGGCTCACACGGGCTGCACCCCCAACCCAGGCCCCTCGCAGGGGACACAGAGCGGGGAGCTCTGCTCTCCAGCCCGGAAACCGCTTCTCTGTTGGTGTCTTCCAGAAGCCTTGGGAGAAAGCAGGCTTGGCGTGGGGTGTGCGATCGCAGGCTTTGCTCTCTGTGCTCGGCGTCCCCCAAATGGAGACGGCTGGAGCATCCTAGGACTGGCGGGTGGGAGGGGCCACCTCTCAGGTCACCTGCCGCCCCATGCTCTTCACCCATGCCGCGTTCTGCTCTGAATTCCCGGCTCGAGGAAGAGCTTCTCTACCCCAGATAACCTCGAGAAGTTCGGAGGAGTCCTTCCAAACTTGGGCGGGAGGAGTGTCTTGGGCTCCTTCCAGTCTTCGAAATTCTCCCTGTTCTTTTTGGATGCACATTTTAAGGTGCCTGTGTGCCTCAGTCAGACGAGCCATATGCGATCACATCTTTGCATTTGGTTCGGAACGCTCTCCGCGGCTGGTTCATCTTTTCTCTCTCACCTTGCCAATCTGACACTCTTATTTGATAACTTTCTGCTAAAAATATTAGATCAGGAGGAAATGTACCGTCGTGTTTGGTTTTTTGCTTTTCCCCTAAGCGACCTGTTCACTACCCTTTTGGCACCTTTTAAGAGGCCGACCAGGAAATCCCAGGTCAGTGGAGGGATGTCCGTTATGTAAGAACTGGACTGCAGGACTAATAGGAGATGGAAGAATGGTTTTGCTCTATCAAAATGACCCGTCAAAACGACTTTGTTTCATATTTGATTTAATTGTCTCTCTCCTGACAGGCACATTCATCAATAGCTTAATGGTCAATCAGAAGTTGGCAGCGTGAGTGCTTTCTTCCCTACTCCCTGGTTTTGGATTCGCTTTATCAGAAAGCCTCTGCCTAATGGACATGTGGCGGTGGGGGGGCGTCCGAGGGGTGACTCATTCGGTGCGGAGGGGACACCCTCCACGTTTAGGTGGTGATGAGTGCGCTCGGGCCAGCACGCGAGCCGTGGGCGCCCGTCTGCGGGGCTGTCTGCCTGTCTGTCCGCGTGGACGAGAAACTTGCCGGCCTTTTCCCCCCTTCCTGGTTCTCACGGCTGCTAGTGACAAGGTCCGTGCCTGCTTTCCCGTGTCCTGGGCGTGACGACAAATCGACCGCTTTGTACTGAGGCGGGGGGGAGTGCCGCCCGGGCCGAAGACCCGGGCCTGGCATCCCGGGAGCACGGGAGAGTTTTTCCGCCTCTGAACTGAAAGGTCCGCTCAGCCATAAAAAAAGAAAAGTTGTTTTGCCAGCTTCATTAGTGTTCACCTAATTAGCTGTAAACCTGATGGATTCCTGACAGCTTTAATGATTGGAGATGACAAGCTCGACGCAGTGTCATCCAGCAGAATTAGGTTTGCAGCTAGTTTGATGTAATCAAGTTGATATTACACAGTCCTGGCTGCCTTTACTTGTGCATTAACTCAATTTTCTGCTGCAGGTGACAAATGGGCTTTGGTACCTGGATAACCATGTCATAGGAATTAGGGCCCCCTTAATGGTCTGGGGGAGCACAGCAGCCACCGGGGCCCAGGAGCCGGGCCGGGGTGCCCAGGCCGCAGGCAGGTGCGGCCTCGAGCAGGGCCGGGGCCGGCCCCAGAAGCCCGGACAGCGGGTTGCTGTGCTGTGGGGCAGTTACGCTCGGCTCGGCGCCGTTTCTCTTCACCTGGCGGGGCTCCCTTCCCCGGGGCCACCTCTCCAGAGGGCCGCGTGTGCGGGCCAGGACAGGTGTCGCAGCCCCGGAGGCTGGGGAGCGGCCGGGGGGCCAGAGCAGGCGGGGGGCAGCGTCCCCCGGGTGGCGGGACCCTCACCCCAGCCGCACCTGGCTCTTCCCTGTGCGCAGCATTTGTCTTTAAACAAGTATTTTTTGAAAAATCCCAGAAAAAAACCAGAGCAGCACTTAACAGCAGGTACCATTTTGTCCACTGTGCTTCGTTTTCCGGAGGAAACTGTAAAATGAAAAGCCGTTGCTTAAACTTCAAAGAAAAGGCCTCCGTGAGCACCGGGCCGCTGGCCTCTGCAGCCCGACTCCTCCTCGAAGGGGAGACTCTTCCCTGGGTCCCGAGGTGGCCCCATCCCAGGGCGAAGCCCCAGCATCCGGACTTCTGTAAAAGGGGTCTGGACCCCGTAGGCACTGCTGCTGTGACCGGCAGGGACCAGGACGCGCTGCGGCGAGGCGTGGGGGCCGCTGTCGCCCGCGGACGTGGGCGCCTGGCGGCGGCCGGGCAGCTGCAGAGGGCGGCTCGCCGTCTCTCCCGGAAGCTCTGGGGGGACTCGGGAGGGCGGCTGGGCCTCAGCCTCGGGGACGCGCGTGCCCTGCAACCTGCCCCACGTCCCTCCCCTGCCCGGGCACCCTCTGCTGTAGCAGAGCCTCTGACGACTGAGTTCGGTGCTCGGTCAGGTCACCCCCTTCCTGCAAAATGACAGGCACAGTGCGGCTTCCAGACAGGACCGGCGGGGGGGGGGGGGGGAGAACCAGGAGCGCCGGAAGCGAGGCCCACGCAGGGGAGAGACCCTTCCAGACCAGCCGCGCCCCCATCATCTTGACAGCTGTCCGTCGGGCCCCAGTGCTCTCCGGGCCACGCGCGGTCGTGAAGGGTCGGCGGTGTCGTTTCGTCCCAGGTTTTGCTGCGAGCGGCTCCTGAGCAGCAGCGAGCCCGCCAGCAGCTGATGGGTCAGCAGCGACTCCCCGGACGGCCTCCCGAGTCTGCAGGCCCCCGTTTTCCTCACGATGGTGTGACACAGTGGTCGGCCTGAGAGGGGACTGTCCGGGCGGGGGCGCGGCGAGGCCCCCGAACGAGCCCTCCCCTTCCCCGCCGCCCTCCGCCCCCGGTTCTGCTGGCCCCGCCGGGTCCGGGACGGCCCGGTGCCAGGGCTCGGCCTGCGCCCTCCCGGTCCCGTGTGCTGGCCAGGGCCGGGGCCAGGGCCGGGATTCGGGCGGAGGCGGTCGGGTCCCCGTCCCGGGGCACCACGGCCACGTGGAAGCCGGCAGCGTGAGCAGGTCGCAGCCCTCCTGCCGCCTGCTGCGATTCCCGTCTGCCACCCGCCAGACGACGCGAATAGCTCGGGCCTCGGAGCTGAAACAAAACAAAACAGAAAACAGAAAAGCGGGGTGTGTGTCTCCCCGTGCGTGTGAGCGCACTGAGACGGCCGGGCTGCTCCCCGGCCGCTGCGTGACACCCCTGCGGCTCCCCCTCAGCCCCGGGGAGAAAGCCCGGCGGGGGCCGGGCGTCCCTTCGCCGGACCCGCTCAGGTGCGCGCGCGCGCGTGGTCGTGGTGCTGCGGATCGTGGATTCCCTGCCGGGACGGAAAACGAAAGGTGCGTGCGATGTGTTGCGCTCGCTGACAATGATATGGACTGGGACGCCGAGACAGATAATGTGCGGTTGTAATTAGACGGAAGAGACAGGCAGTCATTTTTAAATTCTTTGACACGTGCATAAAACAGTCATATAATAAGATAAGATGACAATTTTATGTTAGGCTGATGGAGTGTCCCGATACATGCGCGTAAGTGTCTGTAAGCCTTTAAGAAATTCCAGACAGATTAATTCTAGCTTCCAGTGTTTGCGGTGCGTCCCGAAATTAATTTTTAAATCCTTCCAAACAGTGGCTGTGAGCACGGGCTTTTCCGTGTTTCCTCCCCGCTGGAGTCCGTACCTGCGTCGCGAGGGAGGCATGCACAGGCCGGGTAGCTTCCTCCGGTCTCCCCACGTGTGGAAGCACGGGCGCTGGACGTGGATGTGAAAATCCTCGTTGCCGTTGAGACTCGAACCGCGCTCTGCATCCTCGGGAGTGAGAAAGCGCCGGTGACAGCGCAGGCTGCTCGGGCGCGAGCCTGGGCGCCCGTCAGACTCCGGGGTGAGGGCTCTGTACCAGGAAGATTGCATCGTGTCCTTGACCAAATATTGAATCTTTTATAAGCCCCATTTGCGAGAGAAGACGTTTCGGGCGCACACACTCGATTTGATCAGCACTTATCTTCCTGGTTTAATTACTTTCAGTTCCGTAAATTATTTCAGTGTTTCAACAGGGGTGGCCCCGAGACGTCCCGGGCGGGGGAGCCTGTCTCTAAGGGCCACGTTAGCTGGACGTCCCGGCCGGCTCCTCACCTGGTCCCCCCGGACGTGCGAAGGTGAGGCTCTGGCGGTGACGGCGGCGGTTTGGGCTCCGTGGTGAATTATTGATGCGCTGCCAGGACACGTGCGATTCGCGGTGCCTGTTTTCTCCACCCACAGCCGCTGTCGGGGAAACGGGTGCTTCAGATTGTCTTTGAGGGGGAAGGCCCCAGAGCCCGGGGCCTTGTCCTCCTGCCCGTCGCCCTCGCCTCGGGGGGAAAGGGTCATGGGGCGCGGGGTGACGGAGACGTGATGCTGGAGCAAGCTGGGCGCGGGCGGGCGCAGGCCCCACGGTCAGTGCCCGTCGGGGCGGGGGGGCCAGGGCGGAGCCTGCCTTCGCCCCAAGCCCAGCTTGGGGTCGGCCGCCCTGGCCACTGCCCGCGCTCCGCGTGGGCTTCCCTCTGCGGTGGACCAGAGGGTCGTGTTCGCAGGCGGCCAGCAGCAGAAAGCAAGACGCTCCGAAGCTCGTTTGTTCCCCGAACTGGAGCCCCCCCCACGAAGACCAGAGGCCCGTGGGGTAACACACGTGCAGGGGCTCAGACGCGTTCTCTGTTGACTGCCCGGCCCCCCCTTTACACCCAGCCAGCCCTGCGCATTCAGTTTCCCGCGTTCTTTGAGAAATGCACGTCGCAGGACATGGGCAATTTTTAATGAACGACTTAATGTAAATGGGGTTTGAATTTAAATTAATATTAATGAAGCCCGAGTGGCTTTGTTTTGCACACGTGAGGACCTGTGAGTCTCGCACCCACGCGCGTCCCTCTTTGTGTGCGCGAAGCACCTTTAAGGTCGACGCCGAAGACCGCATCGACCCCGTGGGTCCGGTCGCGCCCGCACGCGCTTAGGCTAACGCGGCGCTGCGAGCGGGGAGGACGGCCCCCTGCCCCGCGCTGCCCGGCTGCCCTGCGCCCTGCCCCGCGCTGCCCGGCTGCCCTCCGCCCTGCCCCGCCCTGCCCCGCGCTGCCCTCCGCCCTGCCCCGCGCTGCCCGGCTGCCCTCCGCCCTGCCCCGGTGGCCGGCGGCGGGCAGCGCGCCCACGGTAGCGCCTGCCGGGCCGGCGCTGCCGTGGGCTCCCCGACGCATTATGTATCCCGGTGCTGGGGAGTTCTGTAATTAATTCTGCTCGGTGTAATTGCCGTAATCGCTTTGATGTTACACATAATAAAGGTAATGTGGTAAGCGCACAAAAAGCATCAACACCGCATTGTCACGCCGCTGCCGCAGCCCTCGTCGGGCCTGCTTTGCCACGGGCGCGCGTCACCGCTTTTGGGCGTCGGTGACGGCTGACTCGAGCGTGAGCATGGATGTTCCGGAGGACGCTCGCCCCCGGGGGGTGGGCCTCGGCTGGGCCCCGGGAACCTCAGTGACCTTCTGCTTAAGGACGGGGCTGACTAGGAAGAGGTGGCCACTGCTCCTGCGGCGGACGGAGGCGACCGCGCGAGGGAGCGGCCGTGGGCAGCGCCGTGCGTGTGAGAGCCAGAGGGCGGGCGAGGGCCGAGGGCACGCCCGAGAGGGCCGCCTTTCTGTGACCGCGCCGTCAGGGACATTAGCACGGCCGACACGCTTTCCCGTCGCGCCCCGGCGCCCCTCCTGGGGGAGCGGGGCCCCGTGCCCGCGCCACACGGCCCACCTGGGAGTCGGCCCACGTTGCCTGCGAGGCGGACAGAACCCTGGGCCCCAAGCCCCGGCCTCCTCCGCGGGGCCCAGGCCGCCCCGGGTCGTAAGAGGAGTTTGCCCGAGACCCCGCGCGCACGGCCCTCGTGGGGCGTTCGCGGACCCGTGGCCCGTGTCCGTGGCCCGTGCGGCCGCAGCAGGCGGAGGAGGTGTTGGCGCAGGAAACTCAGGTGGGTTTCCTCCCCGTGCGCACCTGGGTCTGTCCCGGCCGGGAAGGTCCCGTGGCCTCGTGACCCGGAGCCGGCCCGACAGTCGGACGCGGACGGTCCACGTCTCATTTTACGTTTCAGTGTGTGCGAAGCGACAGAGAACACGGTCAGCGGCGCGCGGAGCGAAAATGGGGGACGCACGTGTGAGGAGGGCCCCAGAGCCCCCGGGCCGGGCGGGCCGGCCTGGCCTCGGCCGCGCTGCCTGCCGGGTGAGCGGCCCCGCGCGTCCGGTGGCCGGGATGATGAAGGGTCTGGGAACTCCGAGGGCCGTCGTCGGGGCCGGCGCTGACATCCTTCTCGAGTTTGACAGCTCCTTCCTCCCTGCCCACCGCCAGGCGCTTCCCAACTGCACCTCCCCGCCCGCCGCCCTCTCCTCCTCTCCGCTCCCTCGTTTCATGTTCCTGATCAGCCTCAGATGCTGGGAATTATGTTCCCGGGCGGGAGGGGGAGTGTTGCTTTAGGTTGGAGGGTTGGGCAGGTGCGAGAGGAAGTCTGTGTGTTTTCTCCGTACCGAGGGCCTGTTGCTAATTAATGCTTCTCCGTAAGATTCTGTCGGAGTTGAGTAATGTTTTTGATCTTTATGCCTGATAACTGCATACCTAATGAGATTTCAAAGCTGCGAGTGCAGCTCCCCACAATTATTGACAGATGCCTTTTCTTTGCCATTGGGTTCAGCTTCATAAATCCTCCCGCCGTAATGAGGTTCAGCGGTACCTCCCTGGCAGTGAGCTAATGAAAGGGGGCAGGGCGCAGCGGCTCGCGGCTGTCTGACACGTTTCTCCCTCTAAAATTTACTATGCAGATGTCAAGCTGCGGCATGATTACTTCAAACATGCTAATTTTTATCTCGCTTTTGTGTCAGCCCTTTGCCATGGAAAAAATAAATAAATAACGGGGCCGCCCTCCGTCCACTCGGTCCCCGTCCTCCGCCTCTCTTCCCGGGTCGCGTTTCTCACAGCCCCGGGCCGCGCGGCCTCGCGTGTCCTTTCTGTTTGGCCGTGGGAGGGGCAGGGGCGGCGAAGGGCGCCCTCCCCGGGCCTCCCATCCGCCGGCCCCGGGTGTGCGCGGGGAACGTCGGAGAATTCATCTCGGAGTTCTGAGCAGATCCTGGTGGGGACGAGCGCGTCGTGCCAAAGCGTCGATTTCCTCTTCAGCGGAGTCATACATCACGGACCCGCCCTCCCCTCCTGACAGAACGACACATGTCATTTATCACACGGCCCCGGCCAGACAGCGGGGAGGGGGCGGGGAGCCGGTGCATGCGACGCGGCCTCCTCCTGCCCGCGCGCCCGCTGGCCGGGGGCTCGCTGCTGCCGCTTGGGCGCGAGGAGAGGCCGGAGAGGCCGCCGGGCTGGCCCGAGGGGTGGCGGCCCCGCCCGTCCCCTGCGGGCGCCCGTGGCCTCCTTCCCACCCCTTTAGTAGAAAATGACCCGAACACGACACAGCGACACAGCCCGGGGCTGACGGACCGTCCGGGCGCCCTGGCCCGCGAGGGGCACCGCGGGCACAGCCCCGGGCCCCTGGCTCCCGCGACTCAGACACACGTTACCGAAGATGGATGTTCCCCAAGAAGAGACGGATGGCGGGTGCCAGGCGGCGGGCGCCATTCATCACTGTGAATATTATGTAGACTTGCCGCGTGAACCCGGAGCTGGGCGCGCGCGCGCTGTGCGTGTACACGTGCGTGCACACGTTCGTGCGCAGGTGTGTGGATGTGCACATGTGTGTATGTGCATGTGCGCGCGTGTGAGCGTTGCGTGTGTACACGCATGTGCATGTGCACATGTGTGCAGGTGTGTGGATGTGCACGCGTGTGTATGTGCATGTGCGTGTGTGTGAACGTTGTGTGCGTACACGTGTGTACGTGCGCGCGCACATTTGTGCGCAGGTGCCTGGATGTGTGCGTGCACGTGTGTGTGTGTGCGTGTGTGTACGTGCGTGTGTGCACATGTGTGTATGTGTGTGTGCACACGTTCGTGCGCAGGTATATGGACGTGTGCACGTGTGTGTGCGTGTGTGTGCACGTGTGTGAACATTGTGCATGTACATGTGTGTACGTGCGCACGCACGTTTGTGCGCAGGTGCCTGGATGTGTGTGCACGTGTGTGTACGCGCGTGTGTGTGTACGTGCGTGTGTGTGCGTGTGTGCGCTGCCATCGATCGGCCTTGGGTCCTCGCTGCGGCCGGCCAGCCAGGGCCTTCTCGTTACCGCGGGGAAGACGCCTCCCCGACGGGGCAGGGAAAGTGACGTGTCTGTGGCGCCCCCCACGGAGGCCGCCGCGTACGAAGCGTTGAGCGCACACAGCCGCGGGCGGCCAAGCCAGGACCCTTGCCTGGTCTTTGAAACGCTGGGACAAGCTCAGAAACTCCGTGCCCGAGGAGCCTGGCCCCGCGGAACCGTCCGGAGCGCCCGGCCGGCCCGGAGGGGGCTGAGGGCGAGCGGCGCAGGCTTCCAGCCTCGGGAGATTGCAGACAGGAACGCCGCCCTGCGCTTTCTGCCCCCGCTCCCGGTGGCCTCTGGCCCCTCCGCGGCCCAGCGGGCCCCACCGGGACCGATGCGGACAGCCGCCTCCCCGCCCCGCCGGCCGAGCCCGGAGCTGTGTCCTGCGACGCCGCCACCCGCCGGCGGGGCTCAGGGCCGCAGGCCGCTCCCACGGAGCCGCCCCCGCTGGGTGCCTGCGGCCTGGATCCCCCTTGGGGACAGGGAAGGCCCCGGCGCTGCTGGCTCCCGCGCCCGCCGGCTGTCGCGCAGACTTCGTGGTCAGGCGTCGGCCACGTGCGTGGCGATCTGGTCTGCCGACCCAGGTCAGGGCTTCTCGGACGATGTGCCGCGCGGCCACGCACTTCGAAGGACGGTGATGGACGGGAAGCTAGGCCGGGCTCGTCTGTTCTTTACCTGAAGAAGCGGGAATCCGGGCCTTGAGGAAAGGCCGAGCGTTCCGCCGGCGGCTTCTCTGCAAACTTCTCCCTGGCGGGCGGGGCGCGCGTGGGGCGAGGGCGACAGCCTGACGCTTCGCCCGGGCCGACTCGGGTCACGCGGCGCGGCCCAGATGCTGCCCCGCGTCCGGCAGGGTCCCCCTCGCCTCCTTCGCCGGCGCCTGCCGTCGCGTCTGACGGTGAAAGGACGGTCGGTCCGTGTCTCGCGCGACTTCGAGGAGGAAGGCAGGACGCGCTCCTTCGCCCCTGCACTTGGGGAGCGCGGGGGCGCCGGGAGGACAGCGCCAGTTCGCGGGAGCAGTTGTAAACACCCGGGGGCACATGGCGCCGCCCGCTCCTGCTGATTAGGAAACTTTGCCATCGACGTGCAAAGTCCGCTCCAGGTGTAATGGGGGAGGCGCTGCGAGCACTCCTGGGCAGAAACCTTGTTTTGTTTTTGTTCGCTTTCCTCTTATCCCCTCTTCTCAGTTTTGTGGCTGGAGACATGATTTATTGCAGCCATCCATCTTGGGGGCTCATCCATCACACCCCGGTTGCTAGGAGATCGTGGCAGCAGCTGTTTGCTCTGAATCAGACAGAGAAGTTGTCAATCATCAGAGGCAGGTGAATAGCATTAGAAACACGCCATTGTCAGACGGAATAATTAATCAAAGAGAGAAAAGATAATTAAAAAGATATGACCCTTGCAAGTACTTGCTCTGGGTAGCCTGGAAGGAGGGAGCGAGAGAGGGGAACTGCGGGGCCTTCCCAGACACTCGGCAGCCGAGGGCTGATAAAATATGCGCTCCGCGGCGCGCAGTTTTAATTAATTGAAAAAGGTTCAACTCTCAAAGACGCCGCCGCGGAAAAGTCCGATTCCGAGCAGAAGTAGTATTTATTGTTTGCGCGGAGGGCCCGGCACAGGGTCCGGCTTCCGGCCCCGCTCGGCGCTCCCCTGGCCGGAGGCGGCGCGGCGGGGTCCCCCGGTGGCCAGGCAGCCCCGCGCCCTCCACCGGGTCCCTCAGGTGAAGAGCCTCCGCCGTCTCCCCGCAGGCAGGCGGCTGGGAAAGGCCCGCTGTCCGCCTCCGGGTCGCACGGGGCGCCTGCCGCTCCGCCTGTCCGGGCACCGGCTCCGATGGGGCGCGCGCCGGCGAGGCCCGCGCTGAGGCTCAGCCTGGAGACCGCTCGGGCGGGCGCCCGTGTCGGGCGCAGACCATGCAGGGCCCGGGAAGCTCGTCCTCGCCTCCCCGAAGCTGCAATATGCCGAGGAGCTGGAAAGCGCCTCGGCGCGCTGGGAGGCGCGGATCTGGGGCCGGCTTCCAGTGAGACATGCTGCGAGCCCCGAAACAGACCCGCTCCTTTATTTTTGGATTCTACGCTCGGCTTCACACCCTTCTCCTCCGAAGGATAGCAGGACTTCCAGAATTAGCGAGGGGGAGGGCCTGGCTGGCAGGATCGGGGGGGAGGAGGGAAGCCCCCGTCTCCGCTGGGGATGCGGGCGCTGCGCCCTCGGGTGCTGGCGCGGTGGGGCCCGGGCGCGGGGGCTCATCGCCGTGGGTCTCGGGAGCCCCCGGCACACGTCAGGGGCGAACCGCCGTCCCCGTTCGGTGCTGAGAGCCCCGTGGGGGAGAGGAAGAGGATGGCGACGCAGAGATGGGACCCCCGCCTGGCCGGCCAGGGCCCTGGCAGCAGCCGCCCGAGCAGGCGGCTGCGGGGCGCTCGCCCTCGGATCTTGGCCTCTGGGACGTGGGCGACTTTGGCTTCAGGGCACCCCCCGGGTCCTCGGGTGCGACGGGGCTTCCTGACGGTGTAGCGGTTGTCGCCGAGGCCCCACGTGCCCCGGGCGGTGCCTGTGTGTGGCCGGCGAGGCCGGCCGCGGGCGCCCCGCAGGGCTGGAGCACCGGCGAGACGCCCCAGGGAGCCCGAGGGGCCGGGGCCCTGCCGCCCCCGTGAGGCTCGGCTCGGCTCCCCGCTTCCCGCTAGGGGTGGACGGGACAGGCTGCCTGATGCCGGGAAGGGCAAGGCCAGGGCCGCGGACGCCACGTGGGGCTGGGACTCGCGTGTGAAACCCGCAGCGAGCGCGAGGGGCCCTGGACCGACACGTCCTCCCCCTCGGAAAGGGGCCGCGACGCAGAGGAAACGCCCTCGCGCTCAGGCGCGCGTGCGGGGGTTTTCTGGAGCCGTGGTTGGGCCTCCCGTCCCCCAGGTCACCCCGGCATCGACCCAAGTGACACCCAAGACACGGGAGGCCGAGCCCGAGGGGGGCAGGGCCGGGCGGGCCGGTTCGTCCCCAGCGGGGTTCTGTGGGCGCGCGTCGGGGCCAGGGTTTCACCGTCCCTGCCCTGGGATCACGACCCGGGGCAGCGGGAATCACCCTGGGTCTCGAGTGCCGCACGGGGCGTGCGTGCCAGGGGACCCCCTCCGCGCCCGCTCCCGCACAGACGCCACGCCAGCTCGGTCGGGGCACTCTATTGAAGCGACGCGCGTGCCCGCCAGGGTCCCCGGGGACAGGACCGGACGGCATTTGGGGTCTTCCTGGTTCGGCCGCCGTAGACTCGGAGTGGGCCCGGTCCCCACCCTGCCGGCCACGTGGCGGGCGTGAGGAACGCAGGTCGGCCCCGGGCCTGCCCGCAGGTCAGGGCGTTCGGGCACTCGGAGGACCTCGGTCACCCCGGATCCCCTGCCTGAGGAGACGCGTCGGAAGGGGCGAGGCTGCCTGCTGGGCAGAGGAGGACGGGGTCCCCGGGGCTTCCGCGAGGCCACGTCCTGCTCCCTGCCCTGCTCGGCCCAGGGGCTGGGACACGGTGCCCTCCGGCCTGGTGTCGGCCGCGCGCGATGGTGAGGAGGGGACGGGGCCGTCAGCTGGGCCAAGGGCGGGGACCGCGGTGGCGGGCAGGCCTCGGCGCTGAGGACCGGCCGTGCGGGGGGCGGGGGTCACCGCGTGTCACCGTGGAAGCGAAGAGCCGACCGCTTCCCCGAGGGGGCGTGTCCCATTGCCCGGCGCGTCCTGCCCGGACCTTCAGGTCCTCAGACGAGCGCTCACTCGCGTCGGCGCGGGGCCCGGGCCGCGGCGGGCGGCAGGGCCGTGGGTGACAGGAACGGGCTGCCGAGGGCCGGGGCCCGTGGGTCAGAGGTGGCCGCAGGCCGGCTCCCTGGGCGCCCCCTCGCCAGGACGCATGGTCAGCTCTGAGTCCGCGAGGCCGTCCCCGCGGCCGGGGCTGGGCTGGGGGTCAGCGGAGGTTCTGTCTGTCGCGTGTCCGTGGCCAGGACGCTGGGCGGGTCGACGTGGACCCCCCGCGGCGGGAGCAGCTCTGCCCGGTGGGTCCCGCGCAGCGTGGCGGGCCATCCCCTGCCCCGGCGCCCCCACACCCCGGCCGAGGGGCGGGCACAGCCACCACCCCATCCCGGCCGTGGGGGTGGGCGGGAGGGGCGAGGGGGCAGCCCGGCCGCTCCGGTTCTGGCTGCTCCTCAGCGGTGGCCTCTGTCCGCGTCCGCGTCCCCCACGTCGGGGTCTCGTCCTCTGACCCGCCGCGGGCCCGGCCCAGGTGAGGACGGGCGACGGGCGATGGCTTCGTGCACACCTGCCGTGGCTCCCGGCCCCCAGCATGGCTGCCAGCCCGTGTGGCAGCCCGGCT
Source organism: Cynopterus sphinx (assembly GCA_030015415.1). Classification (NCBI taxonomy): domain Eukaryota; kingdom Metazoa; phylum Chordata; class Mammalia; order Chiroptera; family Pteropodidae; genus Cynopterus; species Cynopterus sphinx. The sequence goes on from CM057386.1 coordinate 656,394, forward strand.
CACGCCCGACCATGGGCGCCCGTCACCCTCACCCCGGACGTGGGCTCGTGGAGCCCCCAGAGGTCGAGGGTCGGCGCGAGTCGCCGCCGCTCAGCCCCTGCCCCTGGCAGCCCTGCGGCAGGGTCCGTGGGGACGGGCGGTCCGCGGGGCTCGTGCGTCCGGCCCCGCGCGCTGGGGCACGGGGACTGTGGCGGAGCCTGTGGCCGCGGCGCACGAGCCCGGGTCTGGTCGTGGGGGGTGCCATCCGCAGCCCCGTGCACGCGTGGTGAAGACGCCGCCCCCGCGGGGCCATGGGGACGGCAGGGAACAGGCTCTCCCCACCTCGTGGGCGCCGTGTCCGGCGGGGACGCGGGCGTGGCAGGGCCTCGGGCCCGGCCCTCGCAGCGCCTCCCCTCCGCGTGCTCTGGCGTGGGGTGCACAGTGGACGTTCTCCGGACGCCAGGGGACCGTGACGGCCGGGGGGGACGGCTCCTGCGTGGCCCTTGGCGGCACGTGTGTCCGGAGCGCGGGGCTGCGGCCGCAGCTGCCCGGCCACGGCTTCCCCCGAGCGCCCGTGGCACGGCCAGAAACGCACGTCCGTCTTCCCTCCGTCCGGCGGGCAGGGCGGCCGGCGAGGGTCCCGCACGGCCTCACGGGGCCGTGGTTCCCGCGGCTTTGGTGCCCGCCCGAACGCAGGGTAATTTTAAACGTTCCCGACGGACGAGGAGTGTCGGGGACGGAGAGGAAAACGGGCCGTCGGCCGTGGCGAGCTGCGGAGGGAGAGCAGCGCCCTCCCTAACGCGTCCTCGCACCCCGAGGCGGTGACACACTGCCCGCCGCCGGGCTCGGCGCGGGTGAGCTCGGGCGCGGGGCCGGCCCCACGCCTTTCCCGCAGGAGCCCGTGTCTGCAGGGCCTGGGCCCGGCGGGGTCTCTGCTGGGCCCTCCCGGGGAGGGGCCCCTGGTGGCCTGGCCTCTCCCTTGGGGGCCGCTCCCCGCACGGGGCTCCGGGCTCCTGTCCTGCGGAGCGAGCTGGGCACGCCCTGTGGGCGAGGACGCGCCCCGCCGCGCCCGGGGGCAGGTGCCCGTCCCCGGGGCACGGGCCACCTTCTCCAGCCAGAGCCGTGTCTCTGCCGACGGGGGCGGCGGGAACACGAGGCCCCGGGACCCCCGCCCAGGCCGCCTCCTGGCCCGTGGGAGTTCGAGACTCCCCTTCGCTCAGCCGGGCCGGCTGCTCGGGAGAGGCTCCTGGATGCTTTGGCCCCCGCGGGGCGTGGGCCGCACCGCGTCGTGTCAGCGGCCAGGGCTGCCCTGCCCGCCCCTGAGGGAGCCGGCGGGCAGAGTGGGCACCGCCGGGGGGCAGGGCCGGCCCGGCCCGGCCGCTGTGGCCCACGCGCCTCGGCCCGGCAGGCGCACGGCCTGTGGCTCCCAGCCCGGGGCGCGGCCCGGGCCCCCCAGAGCTGCCTCCGCCCCCCAGAACGCTCCAGAAGCCCCGAGGGAGGGGCGGGCAGGGGCCTGAGGCCCCCACAGTTAAGCCCCGAGGTCACAGCGGGGCTTTTACGACATGAAGGGAGGAGAAAGGGAAAAGGAGAAGGCCTTGACCGTCGTCGAAAGGAGACGAAGGAGGCCCCGGTGGGAGGGAGACAGAACAGCTGACGCCACGGTTCCGTGATGGCGCCCGTCGCGGCCGGGCGGGAGGAAGCCGGCCTGACGGGACTCCAGCTTTCCCCTTCCCCGCGCGTCCCCCGGCGGCCCCTGCGAAGGCAGCAGCAGCGCCACAGGGTTGGGTGCTGTCCCCGCTCTGGGCGGGCCGCAAGCTGACGGGGAAGGAGGCCGGGGCGAGGCCTCCCCCGCGGACCCTCCGACGGGGACAGGAAGACGGTGGCCGCTGTCACACGCTGTGAACGTGCGCTTCGGCTCCGCCGGCACGGGACCCCCGACAGCCGGACACCTGCGTCTCAGCCGCCAGCGCCTCTCAGTTCCCGCTCCGAGCCCGGGTGGCCAAGCCAAGACGTCGTTGCGCGGCGCGGGCCGCAGAGCCGTCCCTCCGACGCCCTCCCCCGCAGTTCGGGGCTGTCAGCCGATCCCGCTGTTCCCACGTCACTCAGGACGCCCGTCTGCCGTGCGGTCTTTGTCCACAAATGCGAGGACGCCGGACAAGGGGACGGTGAGGCGGGGGCCGCGTACAGGCGGCTCTCGGAGGCTGTGAGCGGCCGTGGCGGGCGCTGATGTGGCCCCCGCAGGAGGCCGGCCGCGGGCCCCCGTGGTGAGGCGGCCGGGTGGGGTGGAAGCCACTGCCCTGCAGATGCGCGGAGCCGCCACGCTGCGCGTGCGAGAGGCTGCCTCTTCAGCGCTGTCTGCCCTGGTTCCAGACGATTCTTAAATCGCGATGGCTGCACACGTGCGCCGCGGCGGCGGTCGTCCCCCACGTAAGACGGTCTCCTGTTCGGGGCCTCTGCGCCGAGCAGGCCTGACCCTGACTCAGAGGGCAGGAGGAGGCCCCTTTTCGTTTGCTATTGGACAGGCGTGGGGGAAGCCGTTTCCTGCTAAGTGGGGCTCGTGGCGCGCAGCGCGCGGTCCGGTCCGTTCGTGCCGCCCGGCTGTGCGGTGGGCCGGCCGCGCTGGTGGCGGGGCGGGGCGCTTGCAGGGGGTGCTGCGGGCCTGGCAGACGTGGCCCGCCCGCGTCGCGGCCGGCGCGTTCGCACACCCGAGCCTTCCTGGCTCGCGCGGTCCCTGGAACAGCGCGGGCGCCGGCCGGCCTGTCCCCGAGGTGAGCCGCGCGCGGCTGTGGGCGCCCGGCCACGAGCCGGGGGTTCCGGGGGAGCCTGCGCCCCGGGTTTGGGCTGGGGTCCGGCTGGAAGGCGGGTTTCCCCGCCGGTCTGTAGCCGCGGTTTCCTAGTTATTCTCGCGGCCTTGCCCACGACACCATCCGCGCCCGCAGAGGATGGGGATGCACGGCCGGCGCCCAGAGCAGAGTGCGGGCCGCCCGCTCTGATCATCCATCTCCCGGTAACTGACGGCTCAGGACGGCCTCGCCCGACGGCCTCGCCGCCACGCAGGCCGCGGCAGGGGAGGGCGCTGGGGGCGCAGGAGGACGCGCGGGCTCTGCTCCCGTCCCCCCGCCCCCGCCCCGCGATCGGTGGTGTCGCTTTGTGTGTCCAGTCGGGCCTTTGGCCAGCGTGCGGGCGTCCCTTAGCCGCGAGCTGGGCCGGAGGTGAACGCGAGCCCGTTCCCCACGCGCGCGCACGGGCAGCACCGGGCGGAGAGCAGCGTTTCGGTCCTTCCCACCAGGCGGATTTTTAGAAAAGCCGGCCTCGTGCACGTTTCCAAACAGAGTGAGCGGGATGCCAGCCAACGGCAGTTCTGCCCCTCTCCTTGGCTGCCGCAGCCCTTCCACGGGCAGCAGAGCGAGGCGCTTGTCCTGACGCTTCACGCTTTCACTTATCTCAGTTATCTCAGTTATTTCATTTATTTATTTATTTATTATTTATTGTATTTATTTTTTATTTTATTTTATTATTTACTTTATTTTATATTTTATTTATTTTATTTAATTATTTTATTTTATTATTTATTGTATTTGTTATTTATTTTATTTTATTTTATTATTTACTTTATTTTATATTTTATTTATTTTATTTAATTATTTTATTTTATTATTTATTGTATTTGTTATTTATTTTATTTTATTTTATTATTTACTTTATTTTATATTTTATTTATTTTATTTAATTATTTTATTTTATTTTTTATTTTATTTTATTTATTTTTTATTTTATTTTATTATTTACTTTATTTTATATTTTATTTATTTTATTTAGTTATTTTATTTTATTGTTTATTGTATTTATTTTTTATTTTATTATTTATTTTATTTTATTTATTCTATATTTAATTTGATATAATCTAATTTTATATTTTATTTATTTTATTTTATTTTATATTTATTTATTTTATACTATTTTATTATTTTATTTTATTACTTATTTTATTACTTATTTTATTTATTTTTTATTTTATTTTATTATTTATTTTATTTTATATTTTATTTTATTTATTTTATTTAGTTATTTTATTTTATTATTTATTGTATGTATTTTTTATTTTATTTTATTGTTTTATTTTATTTTATATTTAATTTAATTTAATCTAATTTAATTTTACATTTTATTTTATTTGTTTTATTTTATTATTTATTATATTTATTTTATTTATTATATTTATTTTACCATTTTATTTTGCTTTATTTTACTTTTTACTGCCTCTAAGGCGGGGCGTACGACCCTAGGGTGTAAAACGGCCGTGGAAGGTCCTCACTGCTGGGCTCAGGCGCGGTAGCCCTCAGCGTCTGGCGCTCAGAGCCGGGCTCTCAGGGAAGAGGGAGTCGCGTGGGCTCCGCAGGCCTGTGGGGTCCAGGCGACCCTAGAACAGCGTGCGGGGGAGCGGGCCGACCCCGCAGTCAGAAGTCCCGCCTAAGCGGGCGCCCCAAAGGCCGCTGCCGGTGGGTGGGGGGGGCCTGACGGCGCAGCACGAGCGGCCACTGAGCTCGCGCCTTGTCGGCCGCGCGCACGTGCCGTGTCCCTGCGGCACGGCGACGTGGGGACAGACACGCCGTCAGGAAGAGGAGACACCTGCGCGGCGTCCGCGGAGGCGTCGTGTGGGAGTGGACGGCGCGGTGCGGCCGCGCCCTTCGGGGTCGCCCCTTCCTCCTTGGACTGTCGCGCCTACGGCGCTGTTCGCCGTGGCCGGGACCGTTGTGAGTTGTTGTTTTACGGCCTTTTCCTCGCTTGCTGTTTGTCCCCAGAAGCAGGCCCCTGTGCCGTGGCAGTCGTGGTGGCAGGGGCAGCGGGCGTGCTGGACCGCCGCCCTCCGGCCCGGGTTCGCGGGGACTGGACGCAGCCCCCTGGGCGGTGCATGCGTCCCCAGGGTTTGCGTGGGCGCCCGTGGGGGTTCGCTGAGGCTGCACAGCGTCTGCAGCCGGCGCCGGCGCCGCACGCGCCCCGCCCCGCAGAGGGTGCCGTCCTCCCGGCTCCGGGGTCCCCTTGGCCCCGCGCCGCCTTGGACACCTGCCCACACCAGCACACTGCCGCGAGCCGGGGACCCAGAGGGCGCTGTCACGAGCGGTCCCCCGCGCTGTGGCGCGCAGCCTCCGGGGCGCACGCGCCTGCACGAAGCAGGAGGTGCAGACACCAGGGAAGCTCGACGGTAAACAGAACGCGTTGCACTTTTTTTCAGTTAAAAACACAGCGTGTACCGAACGCAACACCGCGTCGTGTCACGTGCACAACATAACCCGAACCCAAGCGAAGGGAGGGCCCCCCTGGGGCGGGAGTCCCCTCCCTCGGGGCACACGCGACCGTCCGCACGGCGGCTGTGCGGTTGGGAACCGCCTGTGCCTCCGCCGTTCGCGCGGACCCGCTTCCGCAGGTGGGACGCGCGGATGCCTGGACACGCGCAGCGGCGGGGCGGGTAGGCAACCTCCGAGGGAGCCTCTCGGGGACGCGTTCGCGTCGAACCGGTGAACTTGGCCGCGCGTGGTGCGGTTTTCACGATGACGCGGGGACAGAATCCCCATCTCGGTGACCATCCGCCTCGCGCCAGTGGCCCTGTTCCTCGTGCTCTCAGGCACGGTGTCACGTCACGTCGCCTCGCGCGCCTTCAGGGTGGCGTGCCAGCCGGCTACACGCTTCCCGCGGGGCGCACACTCGGGGGCTCCGAGCTTCTGCGCGTGGCTTCGCACGGTGACCGCCTCCGCTCACATCCCCGCGGGTTCCGCCTTGACAGCGGAATCGTCAGCCGACGGGCGTAGGCGGGCAGCGCAGCGGTGCCGCCGGCCGTTCTGCGGGCCCGCGCCTCGGCCCGCCCGCCTCCCTCACGCGTCTGAAAGGGAGCCCCGTGGCTTTACACGACTTCCCGAGCGCAGACGTTGCTGCCCAGACCCCTAGGCCCGGCTGGACTGCCGGCCGCGTCTGGTGGGCGGGAGGCGGGGCCGAGCAGGGGCGAGGCCGGCCCGGGTCCACCTGGCCCTTTCCTGGCGCAGCCGGCGGCCGGAGGCCCGAGGCCGCCCGCTCTGGAGACGGCCCTGCACCTGCCGCGGCTCGCCGGGCGGGCGGCGCGGGACGCGGGTGCTCGCGGCGCGCGGGGGCGGCGGCGCGCGCGGCTCCGGAGATAATGACTGCGGAGCCCTGAAAGTGCCCTTTTGGGTTTTGGCTGAATAATATTTAAGGATTTTGAAACAGAGACTTAATTGTGTTTTTACGTAATTGATGGCATCGCAGTGAAATGTGTTGAGACGCCACATCAGCGTTTTCCTAACTGTTCCTCGGAGGAAAATCTGCTCGTGTGAAGCGGTCTCTTCCCTTCCCGCTCGCGGAACCGAACAAACAAAACCCGCCGTGTGTCCACGGAGCCGCGGTGCCGGGAGGCGCCGCCATCGTGCGCTGTGTCCGCCTGCGTCCGCGGGGGCTCGGCGTCCCGCCTGGCGTCCCTGGGCCTCACTGACCCCACAGCAAGGGCTGCCTGTGGCCACTGCCGTGACCCACGAGCCACCTCCCAGGGGCGTCTGCGACCCCCCGGGTGGGGGGGCGTGGGTGCAGGCTCCGGGGCGTGGGGCCGCGCAGCCAGGCCCGGCACCCTGGGGCGGGGGCCCTGCGGGGTGGGGGCGCGGTCCTGAGGCAGGCCCAGGCCCCCCACGGGCAGGCCCCTCCACAGCGAGGCGCAAGCGCAGCGGCGGCCGCGGCCACGCACGACGCGTGGGCGTCCACGGCTTCTCCTTCCCCCACGTGCCACGCTCTGCGTCCTGACGTCAGAATTGACTTAAACTCGCCTTCAGGGCTCGTCGCTGAACTGAGGTCGTTTCCTCCGAGGCGTGGACGAGTGACGGGCCGAGGCCTGCAGCGCGCGCTCGCGGCCGCCTCCCGGTCCCCGGATTTTCGCTCGCGTCGGATGTCCCGGGGGACGCTTGGGTGTGGCCTCGCGGGGCCTTTCCAGCTCCAGGCTGGCTCCCGGAGCCGCCCTGTCACACGCGGGTTTCGGGCGCGGGGGACTCAGCAGGAAACTGTCTCCCCCACGGGCCGCTGCTGCGCTGGGGGCCTCGGGGACGCGCACGCAGCCCTCGCCCCTCCCCGACTGGGCAGACGGCAGCCCTGGTCGCGGCGACGGCTGTGCCTGAGGGCGAGGGGGGTGTCCGCGGTGCTGCAGTCGCGGTGCCAGCCCCGGCGGCGGCGGCGGCGGCTCTGTGCGCGAGCCGTGGTCCCTCGGGGCCTGCCACCGCACCCTCACCCTGTCCCCTCCGGGGCGGGTCTCCGGCCTCTGGGACGCGGCGGCCGGCCTCGCCCGGCGGTGTCCACACGTGTCCACGCACACGACGCGGTGACGCCCGGGGCCGTCTTCAAGCCTTTCCCGGAGACAGTGGCTCGCGCACGCCGTCCTGAAGGAACGCGGCGCGGCGGCGCCCTTCCTGGCGGCGGCCCCGTGCTCTTGGCCTTCTCCAAGCTGCTATTCGCAGCTCGCGCGCTCCTGCCGCGATGCTGAGTCGTCAGCTGGTGAGCCACCCTTCCCCGCGTCCCCTCCTCCCGTGCCGCAGGGGAACGCGGCGGTGACGTTCAGCGGGCCGCCCCGGCGCCGGGCTCACGCGGCCGAGCAGGAGCCCGCAGAGGCCGCGCAGCCCTGGCCCGGCCCGCGTCGGGCACCTCCACGGGACGAGCTTGCCGCGACGTTCCCGAGCCGCAGAGGGGCTCCTGACATAATTGCTCCGCGTGCCGATGCCGTCTCTTATCATAATTGTTTTCCATTGTTTTCCATAAAGGGATAAAAATAATGGGAGACGGTTCAGAGAGAGGATTTTTTGTTCTCTTATTCATGATACTAAAAATTACCCAAAATAAGATATTTTACAAGAAAGGATTTTGTTCCGAAAGTGACTCATTTAAATCAGTTTACACAATGAACTTGCTAATGATCCTCGTCTCGAGGAGGGCGACGCTTTTATCCGTCCTCGTTTTCGTGCGTCGAGTCGCCCGGAAAGTTGCCATTGTGCTGCACGGTGAGTCGCGCGCGGCCGTCCTTTATCAACAGATGGCACCCGGCACACGGAAAATAATTAAAAAATAAAATGAAAAGAAGCCGGGAGTGAATTAAAGCGCCGCTGCGCGTGCCGATCTGCATTTTGGGTTGGGGATTTTTATGGGGAATTGCCGCATTATCTGTTACATCAGCTTACAACGAGGCCCCCATCAGACATAAAGCGGATTTATGGGGCCGTTAAAACACAACATCAAAGAATGAATAAGCAATTCAATAAAATTACAATAACACGACGACGAGGCGCGAGCCTTTCCAGGACCGGTTTCATGCGGAACGTTCCGCAGATAAATGCGCGTTTACGGGTCTCAGACGAACGCGTGCTCCGCGGCTCCTGATGGAGCCGCAGGGGTTAATCCCCCGCGCGCCGTGCTCGGGGAGCGGGGTGAAGCCAGCTGCGGGGCGCCCGTAGACTGTTTGCTTTTCGGGTTGATTTCGGTCCGGGCTGGGGCGGGCGAGGGCCCGGCGGGGAGGCGGTGCGCGGGGCCGGATCCGCGGCCTCCTGGTCTCCGCAGCCCGGACGCCCCGGCTGATTTCCAGGACGGAGGGTCTTGCTTGGGTTTTGCTTTGTTTTTAAGCCGAGGATGAGGCGCCCCTGCTGGGAGCGCGGGGCCGAGGCAGGCGGCGGGGACAGCCGTGGGTCCCGCCCTCGTGCTGTCGTCCCCACGCGTGAGGAGGGCCGTGCGCCCCCGCCCCGCCGTCCCCGCACCTGGCTCGTGCTCTTAGCCGCGCAGGCTGGTGGCTTCCTTTGTCTCGCGTTTCCGCGGGAGCCCCTGCCCCGGCCTCCGCGGTCCGGCCAGGCTCGGCCAGCAGGCTGGGTGCGGCGAAGGGGGCGCGGCTGCGGGTCCCGAGCCCTGGCAGGGCCTGGGCAGCCGGGCGAGGCCGGGGCGCCCGCTGCTGTCCTGCTCCCAGCGTCGGGCGTGACGGCGGCCGCCCTCGGGGTGCCCGACCCGGGCCGCGCCGTGGTCCGGGGTCGGCCGGAGCGGCTGCCCTGGAACGGCTGTGGGTTTGGGCCGGGCCTTTGTCCCCTCCTGGGCCGCTGGCCGGGCTGGGGGCGCCCCGAGGGGTGAGGGCGGCGGGCCGAGGGAGGACAGTTCGGATGTTGCCGGTGGGGAAAAGCCCCGAGGAGAGAGTTCCAGAACGAAGTCCCCGAGACCAGATCTGAGCGCCCGCGGCCCTTGCTTTGTTGTCGTTTCCCTGCGATTCGCTGGCGCTGCCCGCTCCGGCGCGGCGACGGCAGGCCTGGTGGCCCTTCTGGGTGGCTCCGTACCTGGAGGTGACAGTGGCCGTGGCCGAGCGGACAGGCGAGCCGAGGGTGTCCGGCCGGAACGTGTGCGGCTCAAACACTGAGAAAGGACCCGGCGAAAGGACCGGAGGGGCCGGCCGGGTCGTCCGGGGCGGGGGGTGGGGGCCGGGCTCTCCGCCCCTTCCCGGGCCGGGCGGCAGGCTGCCCCCCGCCACCCCTCCCCCGTGGAGGGCAGGGTTCCGCTGTCTCTCTTCCTCGTTTCCTCTCGTTCCAGAAGGTTTTAGTGCGCGACACAGCGGCGGGGCACGCGGCCGCATCATTAGGTCTGGAGCGCCGTGCCCGCCGGACAGGAGGGGGGCGTCCCGCTGCGCACGGAGCCTCGCACACCCCGCTGCGCCCCGCGGGCCTGCCTCCCCCAGGGTCCGGGGCGGCATCGGGTAGACAGGCCGGCGCAGGAGATGACTTCGGGGTGCGCCTTCCCCTGCCGTCCCCGCGCGCGTCCCCGCGTCCCCACCGCGGCGCTGGGAGGCAGAGGCGGGCCCCTGGAAGGTGGGCGATGGCTGGCACGGGGACCCCGAGCTGCGCAGGTGCTGCGCCCGGCCGGCCCGGAGCGCCCCGTTCCGGGGGGTGAGGGGCGCCGGGCCCTTCGTCCGTGCCGGCTCCTCCTCCCGCCGGGCGGCGCCTGATTGCTCCCAGCGGCCATCCTTGCCCCCCGCCGCGCGCTCCGAAGTTGCCCCTTGGTGAGCGCCGAGTGGGTGGGCGCGCCAGGACCCTGCTCCGCGGGAGAAAAGGGGCCGATGTCGCTTTAAAGCCGCTGTCCGGCGGTGGTTTTCCTGTGAGCTCAGCGCACATCACTTTTTATTAGCTTAATAAATCACCTTTCCTGTCAATCAAGCCGCAGAGAATAATTGGATATGGTTGGATCCTCGCGTGATGGATTATAAATCATTCAAGATTAAATTAAAAGATAATGCACAAACTTAATGGTTTGTGTTTTGCAGCCTAAATTGCCTCGGAGCGCTGCTGTTTTCAGCGTTATTGCCAGCCGTTTTTCTTTCCTCAAAACCTCCGATTTCGGCCCGTTTATTCCTGACGATCATAATTCCCGTCGCAGGGCTCGTGCTGACCTCTCCCAGCGTGGCCAGCCGGGCGGGGCCCACCCGCGGGGGACCCCCAGAGGCCGCGCGTGAGCCCCAGGGCTCAGCTCTGGAGGGTCACAGTCAGGGTCGGCCGGGGGAGACGCGGGGCCTGGCCGGCAGCGCTGCCCCTCGGCCCGAGTCCCAGAGGAGGAGGGGAGAGCGGAGCAGGAGGCCGACCGAGGCGTGAGCTTCGACAGGAAGGCGGGTGGCGGAGGCGATGACCTTCCGAGCCGCCCCCTGCTGGGTCCCTCGGGTGCAGCGTCTGCTCAGGCCGCTGGCTCCTTCCGGGGCCACGGGGCCGGTGCGGGGTCCGCGGCCCTGGTGTCGCCGCCTCCTTCCCCGACCTGCGCCGGGACAGACGCGCCCCGTCCGCCAGCGCTGCCGGCGGCAGGGCTCGCGGTGACAGCCGGCCCGCCGTCCAGCCTCACCCGCGCCGTCCAGACGTCCGTGCACCCGGGAGCGTGGCCCTGCAGGGGCCTGGGGGGGTGGCCTTCCGCGCTGCCCCCGCGCCCGTCGCCCCTGGCCTCGCCCGCGGTGACCCCGGAGCAGGGTCCATGAGACGGGCGGCCCCCCGTCTGGGCCCCAGAGTCAGTGAACGTAATCTCACACGTTTTCAGACAAAATGATGCCGTCGGATTTGAGTAAAATACTGATTTTTCGCAAAATACAAATCTGGCGCGTGGAACAATTCACAATCACTCAAATTGCGGGTTGTGCCGCGAGCCTCTGCCACGGGGCCGTGCCGCCCGCCTGTCAGCACGGGCTCCGCAGCAGGACGGGCCGCGGGGGACCGACGCGGGCCCGGGCGGCCCCCACGGGGGTGTGCAGTCCCTGCCGTGCTCGCGGCCCCCGCAGACCCGGCCTGCGCGAGGAGCCCACCCTCCCCCCGTGGCGCCTCCCGGGACGCGGGGCACGGGCTCCGGCCGGGCTGGCGACAGGTGGCCGTGGGGCCTACGCCTGGTTCCCCGGGCCCCAGGCCCTGGCCGCGGAGCGGGGCCGGCTCGCCCCCCCCCGGGCACCTCTGAGCTGCCCCCGGCCAGGACGAAGGCGTCGCCTGGCACAGCGGGGACCCGAGGCTCTCGGACGCCCTGCGTCCCTCCGAGCCGCGTGCCAGCCGCCGTGGCCACCAGGGCCGGGGCCTGCGCTCCGGGCCTGGACCCTCCCTTCCCCGTGGGGCTGGATCAGGGGTGCCCAGCCGTGGGCCGCCCCGTCCAACCAGGCTCGGCCCAGGGGCCTCCAGCCCGACGCGCCTCACGCCCAGGGCTGCGGCCACACCCTGGCGGCCGTCTGACCCCCAGCCCGCTGCCCGCGTGGGGTAGACTGCACGTCCCTGTTGGTTTGCCGGCTCCGTCCGGGGCCGATGGACGCGTGTCGCCCTTAGGCGACGCCGCCGCCGGCCGTGGGGGGACGGGCCACCCCTGCACAGCCCGCCGGGCCAGGCGGCGGCGCGAGATGCCGGCAGCGTCCCCGCCCCTGCCCTGCGCGGGCCTGGTGTCCACGGGCGTGCTGTGTCTCAGACCCTGGGACGCCCACGCCAGGCCCGAAGCCCCGCCTTTGACCCCTCGTGGCTCGGTGCGCGTCCGACGTTTCACGCGCGTTTGCTGGCATCGGCGTCCGACAGCTGCCGCCTCCCGAAGCGGAAGCTCGCGGCTGAGGACGGGAGCCTGCCCGACCCCATCACAAGTCTGGGGCGCTGGAGGCTGCGACAGCACACGCTGGCGATGGGTGGGGACACCGGACCCCTCCGCGGGCTGCGGACAGTCCCCTCCGGAGCCTTCTGCGGCCGCTGTCCGCCCCCCAGGAGGCCGAGCGCTCCGCACCCCAACCCTGTCGTGCTGTGTGACGCGCCCGCGTGCGCTGCCCGAGCGTTCCTATTCACGTGCTTTTTAAGTCAAAAAAGTTTATTTCCAAGGGAAAGAGCGCCAGTCCCGTAAACGAAGACCCGGAGTCACGTGCCGCCCAGAGAAAATCCCATAAAAGTGCGGTGACGCCAAACAGCGCCACTGAGTTCTCGCAGGGCCCGCCCCCCGTCCGCGGCCTGAGCCTGGAGCCTCGTGTCGCTTCTCAGAAGGGAGGTCACCGCCGAGGGGGGTGCTGGGCAGCGGCCCTGGGCCACGCCTCCTCCCGGAGCAAGCCGATGGCGGTGACGGACCGACGGGGCCTCGTGGCCGCGAGGCTGGGTGGACGGCTCGCGCCGTCTGTGCCCGGCCAGGTCTGTCCCGCGGGCGACGGTCTGGATCGTCAGCTTCCGGGGGGTCCCGGCCTCGGGAGGGTCAGGGACCGACCTGCTACCAGGACCCCCGCGAGCCAGGCGGCCGGGGTGCCCCAGCGGGGAAGCCCGGGCCAGCACGGGGGCCCGTCCGCCCTGGAGGACACGGCTGCTCCGCGCGGCCGGGCGTGGTGGCCGCTGATGCGCAGTGCGGCCAGGGTGACCGCGGCGCTGGACTTCACGTCTCTGGTTTGGGTTAATTTTCTCGGACGGCGTGGCTGGCCCCCCGACCCGGGTCCCCCGCCCTGTCCCTCGCGCAGGCAGACCGGCCTCTGCAGCGGCGCCAGCGGGTGTGGCTGCAGCCGCGGGCAGGACACTATGCGTCCCCTGTCACTGCGACCTGGGGAGGGGAGTGACACTGCGCCTGCCGCGGACGAGGGGACGGAGGCTCGAGGCCAGGGTAACCGCAGGGGAGGGGTCGCCGCATCCCTGCCACGTGGCCCCCGCAGCAGCGGGCAGCAGGTGCCCGCACGCCCCCGCCTCAGCCCCACTCGGGCTCAGCAGGACCAGCCCTCCCTCCAGCGAGGAGCAGACGGCGGGGCGCAGGCCGCGGGCCACGCCGTCCCCTGGCCTGTCGCGGGGGGAAGGCGGCTGAGGCGAAGGGCAGGAGGAGCACGGCCGGTCGGAACAGCCGCCCACCGCCCGGCTCGTCGCCCTGAGCTGTGCCAGGACCGAGAGCGAGGGAGGGCAGCAACGTCCACCCGGGAGGTCGGCCAGGCCAGCACACACCCCCGACCGCCCCCCGTGCCCCCGCCCCCCGTGCCGCCGTGCCAGGCCGGCAGGACCGGCGCTCGGCCCGGAGCCCACCACTGGCCGCTGCACCTCTGGCCTGGGGGGGAGCATCGTGGCCGAGGGGGCTTCAGCTCCCGCCGCTTCCGGGCTGCAGAGGCCGCGCGGGCCGGTCCCTGGGCGTTGGGTGGCTGTCCCCACTGCGAGGTGCGGCCCGGCGACCCGGTCCCCGTGCAGATCCCGCCTTTCCTGTCACCGCGGGGTGTCAGGGCGGGCGGACACGCACGGTGGCCGTCGCTGCGGGGGCTGTTCGCTGTCAGCTGCTTGCCAGGGCCCGGCCCAGGCCGAGGGCTTTACCCGTCCCCAGCAGGTCTGGGAGGAGGAGGCGCGGGCGCCGGCCCGGGGCCCCGCCACGCAGCGCGGAGCGGAAGGCGGGCCTGGGCCCGTGCGTCTCGCTCCGCCGTGCCGGCCGCGTGCCCTGCGCCCACTGAGGGCCCCGCGCCCTCCCGTGTCCACGCCGGCCTCTGGGCCCTTGCGGACTTTCCCGTCCGCCCATCTGTCCCGGCAGCAGACACTTGCGGCCGCCCGCGTGGCAGCCCCCGGAGCGGCCTTCATGCTCCCTTGATGGCCCCGGGGGCCGTGGTCACTCGGGCTTGTCCTCATGGCGGACAGCGCGTGTCGCAGCGCATGTCCCGTCCAGGTGGCCTGCGCCCTGTGCCGGAAGACCCCTGTCCACGTGGTGGCAGAGGTGCCACTCGTCACTGGGCAGGCCGCGCCCAGCGCCCCTTGGCGCCCCCACCCCCGCCCTTCAGGCCGTTGACCGCCACCGGCCACCCCGTCCTCTCCGGTGCCCACTCCCCGTCCGCCCCCAGCCCGGGTGAGCGGCGGCACCACGGGCCCGTGGGGCACCCTGACTTGCCGTCCACTGGGGTGACCAGCACGGCCCTGGGCGTGCTCTCCGTGCCCAGCAGGTCCCCGCTCGGCCAGTGTCCGGAGGCAGCTGTGGGCTCAGCTGAGGCCGCGGGCTCAGACAGCGGGCTCTGGGCCCCCCAGGGGCGGCCGCCGTGGCCTGGCTGCTGGTCCCGGCTCCGTCCCTGCTCCCTGAGCTGCCTGCAGGGGCCTCCCCGTGTCCCCCTCCCCGTGTCCCCCTCCCCGTGTCCCCCTCCCCGTGTCCTCCTTTGGATGAGTCCCCGGTCCCGGCACCTCTGTGAAGCCCCTGCCACCTCCCTGGCTCTGGGATGCCGTGTCCAGCAGCCACGGCCAGACTGGCAGGCGTCCCTGGCGCTGTCCCCCCCCAGCAAGCGCAGTGATTGTGGGGACGCCACGGAGCGGCGCAGGTCCACACGGGCGTCTGCCCAGCGGAGAAGGACCCCAAGCCAGTCACCCCTTCCCACGACCCCGTGTGGCCATGTGGTGCTCGGCCCCGGGGACCCCGACCCCTTTCCGGAGAGGCCCGCGGGCCAGGCTCAGTGGTAGAGCTCAGGCCGTGGCGCTCGCTGCGGAGGGGACGGGCGCGGGACCAGCGTCCCCCGGGCCGGGGGCCCCGACGGGGACTCCCCCGCTGTCCGCGTTTGCTCGTGCCTTTTCCCGTATCGCGGCCTGATGAAGGCACCGTCGACCTCGCCGCGGTTTCACCCTTTTGCGGTGCCGCGTCCAGGGAGCGGCTTGGTTCCGAACCACTGGGCGCCCAACCCCCTGGCGACCACGTGGTGCCGGCTCGGCCGCCGCGGGCACCGCGCGGACAGACACAGGCGGCCGGCCACACCTGCACGCCAGCACCGGGCCAGGGCCCCGAGACGCGGCACCGGGGCCAGGCGTCAGGGATTTCAATTCCGCTTTATTTCCAACTTGAAATGGAGGAAAACGGACAAAACACAAATAAGAAAGCCAAACAGTCGCGTGAGAGCTAGCGGTTTGCTGGCTCCCGATGACAGACGCCGCGTTATCATAATCGTCTCCGCGACATGACGGGACAGAGAAGTAATGACGCCGTTTCGCTCAGCGCGGGCGGCCCCTCTCGCGAGCCGGGCCAGTCCCTGCCGAGTGGACTGGGTCCGACGGCGGCTCTTGATCAGGCCTGTCCAAAGAGATCAGAGATGAGTGGCGGCGAACGGCGGCGCGGTGACACGCGGCCGCCGGGCCTGCCACTCACCCATTAGGGGCCCGCCCGGGGCCGGCGGGCTGCCAACACGCCGCCCGGACGCCTAAATCAGCCGCCCGCCGGCGCGAAAATTGGGTGTGATCGTTGGAAACGGCTGTGATTTCCTCGGTGACGTTTCTGTCAGGGCCTCGTTGGTGCTGGGCCGGCCCGAGCCGGCCGCGGGGCCGGGCACGGCGGGCCCGGGGGCGCTGGGCGCCCTGGCTTTGGCCGGGACCTGCCCGTGGCCCCCCGCCCGTCTGGGGTGTCCTGGGTGCAGGTGCGGGGGGGGGGCGCCCGTCCTCACCCAGCCTCCCCACGCCCGCCGCCGCCTCCTGAGGCAGTGGGCCCAGCGCTGGCCCCAGAGCCCAGAACCTTCCCGAGCACCAGCCGGGGAGGGCGCTGCCCGCTCCGGCCCAGAGCGGGTGCATGGGCAGACGCCTCGGGCTCTGGGGTCAGTGCCAGTCGCGCTTGCACGCGCGGCCTTGGAGCCGCGTCTCCGATTTCCTCGTTCGTAGATTTGCTGGCGGCCGGTGGGCTGGAACCGGGCGGTGCCGCGGGAGCGCGGCGGGAGGGCGCCCCTGGCTCCGGGAGGGCGCGCCGGGCCGGCCCCGACGCGGGCGGTGCCCTGGGACGTAGTCCTGAGGGTCACTAAGCGCCGAGGTGGGGACCCGGTTGGCCGGCGAGCGTGGGCGGTCCCGAGGCTTTTCCTTCCTCCTGCCTCGGCTCCTGTGCGTGCGGTGGCGGCGGCCCTGGGCGTGTTCCTGGGAGCAGCTGGTCAGGACAGAAGCGAACAGGCCTGGCCGGGCAGCCCCGACGTGCCACCGCGAATTGCAGGGGCGGTGGCAGAAGCGGGTCACACGCACGCGCGAGTGCGCCGTAGGCACGCTCACCCTGCACACACCGCGCCGGCACGCGCACGCGTCCTCCCCGGGCGGAGGGGCCGGCGATGGACGACCCTGCCGCCTGGCCGGGAAGGTCCACGCCCGCGCGGGGCCCTGCCTTCCCGCGGAGCCACCTGCCAGTCGCGGGGACACGTCCTGGCGTCGCCCGTGGCGGGGAGAGGACAGGCCGCTGCCCGTGGGGCCTCGTGGCAGGAGGTTTGGTGGGGAAGTCCCGTTCGGTCCGTGGAGCCTGGCGGGGGCCTCCGCTGGGCGGGACGCCGCGGCCCAGCCCTGCCCGAGGGACCCCGAGTCCGCGCCTCCGGGAAACGCGTCCTCCGTGTGCGCCGCCATGTGCTGGGACGGGGCAGCCGCCCCCCCTACGGGCGGGCCGTCACCTCTGACTCGGCCCTGCCCAGAGGACCCCCCCGAGCGCGGCCAGACCCGTGGAAGTGGGCGCGGCGGCCGGGGTCTGAGAGCGGCTCTCTCTCCGGAGTCGTGGGGAGAGGCATCCCGGGTATTTACGGTTCCCGGCGAGAGGCGGATCGGCTTTTTATACACGGACAGAATTGGAAGCGGCGTGTGTGGTGCGCGCAAGCAGATGGTCGGAGACGCGCGGAGCAGCAGAGGCAGTGGTGCTGCCGCGCGCGCCCGCCTGGCGGAGCGCCCTCGGAGGCCCGGGCGCGCGCCGTGGCCCTGGGCGAGGCCCGTGCCCCCCCCCCGCCCTCCGCCCGCCGGCCCGAGGCCACCCCGAGGCCTGCGTCAGAGGCGGCGGATGCAGCGCGGCAGGAGGAAGCTGCTGCGGAGAGGAGGCGCCGGCGCCCTGCCCCTCCCCCGCGCAGACGGCGGGAGCCACCGCGCGACACCCCCCGAGCGGCGGCGTCAGCGTCGGAGACGGGCGGGCGGCGGGGCCGCCCGTCAGGCCACCACCCGGTCCGAACGCGCCCGTGTCACGCGAGGGCCGCGGCTGCGAACCCGAGTGGCTTCCGCGGGGGCGCGGGGCGGCTCGGCCTGCCCAGACCGCGGGGCCGCTTCTTCCCAACGCGGCCGACGCGCTGCTCGCGGGCACTGGGTCTGCGCGTCTGCGCGGGCAGCGGTCGAACCGCTCACGCGCCGCCCGGGTGGCGGCTGCGGGGCAGGCAGCGCGCGGCGCGCCGCGGGGGCCCCACGACGCCGACGCCGACGCGGGGCGATCGGTTCCCAAACGGCCCGGCTCGGCCGCGTGAGGCTCGCACCCGCGCGCCCGCCGCACGCCGACCCCCTGGGCCGCGCACCCCGACCCCCTGCGCCGCGGCCCCGGCCGCCTGGGCCCTGCCTCACCGAGGCCGTGGGAGGGCTGGGCCGGCCCCCGCGGCTGCCCCGAGGCCCCCAGGGCCCCTGGAACCTGCCCTCCGAGCCGCGACGTGAAAGAGAAAGGTCCCGGGTTCGTGGGAGTCACAGGGAGCAGCCCCCAACCAGGCGGCCGCGCCGGGAGCGTGCGTGCGAGGTGCTCCCCGTGCGGGGCTCCGCCCCACGCGCCCCCTCACGCCCCACGCGCCCCCTCACGCCCCCACACGCCCCCTCACGCCCCTCGCGCCCCACAGGCCCCCTCGCGCCCCACATGCCCCTCCCACCCCCACACGCCCCTCCCACCCCCTCACGTCCCCTCACGCCCCCACGCGCCCCTCCCGCTCCCTCCCGCCCCCACACACCCCCTCACGCCCCTCACGCCCCTCGCGCCCCCTCGCGCCCCTCGCGCCCCCTCGCGCCCCCTCACGCCCCTCGCACCCCCTCACGCCCCTCCTGCCCCTCACGCCCGCTCCCGCCCTCGCCCCTCCGCCCCTCGCCCCTCACGCCCCTCCGCCCCCTCCGCCCCTCGCCCTCTCCGCCCCTCGCGCCCCCTCGCCCCTCACGCCCCTCGCCTCGCCCCTCACGCCCCTCCGCCCTCGCGCCCCTCGCCCCTCCGCCCCCCTCACGCCCCCCCACGTGCCCCCTCACACCCCCTCGCACCCCCTCGCGCCCCTCGCGTCCCCTCGCGCCCCTCGCGCGCACGGCTCGGCCGTAAGGCCGTTCACTCTGGACGTCAGGTGCCGTGACTAACCGTCGTCGACCTTAAACTCAGTTAACTCGGTTCCCGCGGGGCGCGGTGAGGGAGCGCGAGAGGGGAAGGCGCTCGGCAAGCGTCTCTCTCTGCCCGCGTGGCAGCCACGCGCCGGGCGGCGCCGCGGCCGGTCCGACGCGGCGCGGGGCTGGGCGCCGGGCTTCGTGCCCGTGGGTGGGGGTCGGGAGCCCGAGGGCCTGCGCCCGGGAACGCCGGGTCCTGCCTGCCCCGGAGCGCGGCCTCCCCCGTGGTTCGGAGCGAGGGAGCCTCTGGGTCTCGGCCGCGGGGGGGGGCGGGCACGCTGGCACCTCAGGCGGGTCTCCCCGCGCGGGTTTACGCGCAGCCCGGCCGTCCGCGCGGGGTCCCGGCCTCACGGCCGCGTGGGGGCCACAGTCGGTTCCTCCTCATCGTGCGTCTGCCCCGGCGGCCACCCTGCCCTTCGGCTCCTTTGCCGGTGCGCGGGGCGCGGCGAGGATGGCCGAGTCCAGGGGCCCCTGGGGTGCGCGTGCGCTTCTGCCGGGGGTGGCGGGGAGGACGGCTGGCGCCCGGGGGTGCCAGCCACGCCGCGGGGCCGTGCGGTGCGGACACACAGCAGGCGGGTGGCGGCCGCGCCCCCGCCAGCCGCCGTCGGTCCCCCGCGAGCTGCTGCACGGCGCCTCACGGTCACGGGGGGCTCGCCTCACGTGGCCCATCTGGCATCCTGAGAGACCTGCCCGGCCACCCTGAGCGCGGCGTGCGTTCCGCAGGACGGGCCCCCGGCCGGACGGTCCTCGTCGTCTCCACTTCGGAACGTGCTGCCCAGTCCCCTGGCCATGGCGGGCGGCGCGCGGGGCCGTCGGTGGGGAGGGCGTGCGGGCTCTTGAGTCTAGAACAAGGGACGGCGAGGCCAGACCGTGAGGGCGTCGGCGTGGACGCGCGACTCCGGGCACGGGTCGGGCCGTGCGGGGCGGTGCCAGTGGCCCCGGGCCTGGGGATCGATTCTAACAAATGGAGACGGAGCGACAGCCCGCGGGTGTGGACGGTGCCGGGCGACGTCGGAGGCCCGCCACTCCTTCCTCACACCGGCTCTTCCTGAACGCGACCTGCGCCCGCGGGGCCCCACGTGCGCTCGGACGGGTGCGGGGCTGCGCACCAGCCGGCTGCGCCTGGGCCCGCCGCTGCGGGCTGCACCCGCGTTCCTCCCGGGCTCGCCTGTGCCCACGGGTGCCGGGGCCTCTCGAGCGGCGCGCGTGGCCTTGGCCCTCTGCCCGGAGCCTCGGTTCTGGGAGGCGAGAGGCAGGGACGCGCAGGGACGAGTGGGGGCGGGCGGGCACGCGAGGCTGCTCCGCCTGCGTGGGACACCGGGGGCCCTGGCGGGGCCTGCGCTGGCTCCGGCCTCGGCGGCGCCGGCCCACCTGGTGGACTCTGCCGGGAGCCGCCGCGGCTGTCCACCCGCCGGCTGGGGGCGGGGCCTGGGGCTTGGTTCCGCCGCCCGGGTTTGCGTGCCCCGCCAGGACGCGCGGGTGGGCGTGAGGTCCTCGCTCGCCCTGTGGCCTGCACAGCCAAGGCCGTGCACCATCACCCGTGATGGCTGCGTGACGGACGGATGACGGCCGGACGGGTGGGAGGATGGTGGAGGATGAGGGACGGATGAGGGACGGATGAGGGACGGATGAGGGACGGATGAGGGACGGATGGGTGGATCATGGCAGAAGCAAAACCTGTGCCTCTGAGGTGTGCGTTTTGATAACTTCTTCTTCCCAATCCCAAAGCATCTGGAGCATGTGGTTAGCATCACGTCCGTGCAGGATAAAGGGATGGGTTTGGGGTGGGTGGATGGACGGATGAAAGCTGACGGACGGATGATGGACGATGCATGGGTGGATGGAGGGTGGATGGACGGGAGCGAGGGAGGGAGGGAGAGGGATGGACGATGGAAGATGGGTGCTGGGTGGATGGGTGGATGCGAGGGAGGGAGGGAGGGAGGGAGGAAAGATGGATGGATGGGTGGGTGGGTGGAAGGGAGATGGCCGGGTGGTGGGTGCCGGGTGGTGGGTGCTGGGTGGGTGAGCTGGGGAAGCAGCGCTGCCCCCTCCGTCGGGGTCTCTGTTCCTGTGCTGGATCCCTCCTCCCCCACCTGGAGGCGCGCGCACAGCCCTCGCGAGAGGCCCGGTGTGAGGACTGCCCCCCCCCAAGCCCCCAGACCGGGGCCCTGTCCTCTGCCTGGTGGCCGGGCGTCGGGGTCACTGCGTGCAGCCGGGCCTAGCTCCACGCGGTCCCTCTGCCGCCGCGGGGGCCTCCAGCTCCCCAGCGAGGCGGACCCGGCCCTGCCTGAGGAGAGCGTGGGCTCCGCGGCTGCAGGTGAGGAAGGCGGGCGCGAGCACGGGCCCCGCGTGCGGTTGGGGTCTGGGGGTCGGCGCGCAGCCCCCGCCCCTACGTCGTCAGGGGCCGTTTGCTGTTGCACGGGGCGGGTTTGACCTCCTGCTGAGGGCGTCTTGGGTTCCGTGGCGTGGCCGCGGGGAGGGCTGGGAGGGGGCTCGGCCCCGGCGTCCCCACTGCAGGCGCCGGGGACGTGGGCGCACCCTGGGCCGTGCTGCCTGGTGGGCCCCTGGGCGCCGGGCAGAGCGTCTGGCTCGGCTCCCAGCGCGCCCGCTGCCACGGGGCTGGCCTTGGGCGGGTCACGCTTCGGCCCTGGGAGCTGGGGTTCGGGGCCCGCTCTGCGGATCGGGCGCCCGAGGTTCGTGTGCGCCTGACGCCAAGAGCAGACGCGACTCCGACGGCCCCGACCCGCGTACTTGTTTCCCGTTTATTGTCGGGTTTGTCCGCGGTCGTCGCTCTGACGTGCCTGTCTTCGATGGGCTTGGGGGCAGGGGTGGTGCCCAGCTGTGGCCAAGCACAGCCCAGAACAGGGGGACGGGTGGCTCTGAGCGGAGGGGCCGGCTCCCCCCCACGGCGGGCGGGACCCCCGGGAGTGACTCCTGGGGCTCTGGGGCTCCCGCTCTCTTCCTCGCCCAGAGAACCAGGCTCAGGCTGGGCTTCTGGCCGCTGGGAGGTGCTGGGACCTCGCTGCCGCTGGCCCCTCAGAGGGTCCGCGGTGGCCGCCACGGCCGGGGTGGCGCTGGCCCCCTGGGCGAGTCCCGGGCTCCGGGGTGTCTGCCTGGGGCTCCCTGGACACGCGGGGCATCAGGAGCCGGCCGGGCGGCGGCGAGGCCCTTCGTGCTCAGCCCTCGGCCGGCTTAGTTACCCTTTTCAGAGACCGACCTGTGAGGCGTGAGGGCCGGAGGCGGGTCCCGGTCCCGGACCAGACCCACGGCCGCTCCGCCGCGGGGGACTCAAGCTCAGGCCCCGGCTGCCTGGCACCCCGGCCCCCAGGTCGCCCCGACCCCAGCCCCGCTGCCGGCCCCCCGCCTCGCGTCCCTCATCTGTCTCACGGGCCCCTCCGCTGCCTGACCCCACCCTTCAACACTGCGGGGACGGGCGGCCGTGCCCCCCCGGGCAGTCTCTGCGGGGACACGAGGGCCTGAGAGAGTGGGACCAGCGGGCACCCTGCGGGGTCAGAGGTCAGCGTTCTCAGATGCAAACGCCGTGGGGCGGCCGTGGGCGCCTCGCCTTCCCGCCACCTCGCAGCGTCCCCCGCCCTCTGGCCAGAGACCGCAGGCCCGGCGGGCGCTCGGCCCCTTGTGGGACTCGGCGCGGGGCGCTGCGGGCACCCCATGAGCCCGGCTCGTGGGTTCGTGTCCGCGTCAAACGCGTCCGTTCTCTTCGCCTCACGGTGGGCGTAGGTAACGCTGCTGGGACTGTCGCCGCCGCCAGGCGCCCTCTCCCAGCTCCCGCCGCCCGCCGGGCTGGGCGCGAAGGGGCGGGCCGGGTCCCCGCGGGAAGGCGAGGCGTGCCCCCCCCCCCCGTGCTCCCACGCAGGCGGAGGCTCAGCAGTCCCAGGGGACGCGTGCTGGGGGCGTTGTGTGGGGACGGGGTGCGGCATGGCCGTGGTCGGGGTCGCGCCCTCGCCTCCGCTCGCGGGAGGGAAGGCCCAGTGGCTTCCCCTAAGGAAAGCGTTGTCGGGGGGGGGGGTCCCCGCGGTGGCAGCGTGCGAGGCCAGGTCTCCCCGGAGCAGGGTTCGGTCTCGCCCGGGAGGCCGGCCTCGCTCCTCTCTCGGCGTTCGCTTCCTGCGCTGCCGTGACACGGTGACAGCGCGACACCGCTGTGCGGGTTACAGGGCGTGCGGGGGGCGGGGGGCTGGGCGCTCCGTGCAGCCGCGGGCAGCCCGGCCGTGCCAGGGCATCCGGGGTCCGCGTCCTCCGGGGTGGACGGGCGAGGCCCCGTCTGGGGTCCTGCCTCCCGGACTGAGTTCCGGGGGCGCTGTGAGGGGAGCGCGGGGCCAGCGCATGGGTCACGGGCGTCTGGGGTCCCTCCTGGGTCACGTGGGACCCAGGCTTGGCCGAGGCTCAGCTGTGGGGACCCCGGTCACCGTGTTCCCTCCCCCTCGCCCTGACTCCAGGCCCCGGCGGACGCTCAGCCGGCAGCGCCGTCTCCGTGTGCACCGTGGGCCGCCCGCTCGGGCCCCACCGGGACAGCTGCCGACCCGGGGCTCTGCCCGGCCGTGCCGGGTCCTCGGCCAGGGTGACCCTCCGGTCTGTCCGGGACTGAGGGGAGCTTGCAGGAGGCAGGACTCACCGCGGGGAAGCCAGGCGCGGCCCAGGCAAACCGCGCCTCCTGCTCGCCGTCCCCGGGCGCCCGCCCTCGGCCCCCTCGGGATCACAGCTGCTCGGCGGGATGACCGTCTCCCAGGCCCGCAGAGGCCGCTGACCGGAAGTCCTGCACCTGGAACGACAGCGGAGCCACCCCACACGGGACACACCCAGAGGGCAGCCGGGGCGGGCCCCGGGCCCTGCTGAGGTGACGCCCGCTCTGCGGGGTCAGGCCTGCACGGCAGCGCCTCCACTGGGGTCCCGGCCGGGGTCCCGGCCGGTCCTCACGCCTGTCCGCCCGGGGGCAGCCCCCCCACGCCGCGCACACAGCACCCGAGGCTCAGCCTCAGCGGGGGACACACGCGGCCCTCACGGGGGACAGGTGACCGGGGAGTCTACGCCCCGGCCCCGCGGGAGGGACGCCCGCCACCTCAGGCCACTCTGCCGAGACGGGGAGACCGGGCAGCTCTGCCCCAAACGTGGAGTCAGACGGGCAGCCCGGCGGGGAGGCACCCGGCCTGAACGGGGACAAGAAAGAGGAATCCGAAAAGCGAAGGACGTCTGAGGAGCCCCTGGGACGGCGGCAAGCGCCGGGCGGCGGCATGGGCGGGTGGCGGGAGGGGGCGACGGCAAGACGTCGAACCCTTTTAAAGGAGACACGAAAGCAGAGTCCCTCCTCGGTGGCGGAGACAGACGCGCCAGCCCCGGAAGCACGGAGCCCGCTGGGACGACCCGGAGGGGCCCGCGCCAGGGCACCGCGTCAGCGCGTCAGCGAAAGGCCCAGGGTTGAGCGCGCGAGGGAACCCTCAGGGCAGCGAGGGGGCGCCCGGGGGGCCGGCAGCCGACTCCTCGCCGGAGGCTGCTGCGCAGGACAGGCTGGCACCGAGCGTTCGGGGACCCACGGCCAGGGTCACTCTGCCCGGCAAATCCGCCATCAGGAGCGAAGTCCCGGGCGAGACAGCGAGGGGGCGCGTCACCGCCAAACCGTGGCACAGGCGACGCGGGAGGGGCTTCCCTGAGAAGGAAAAGGGGAAAATCCGAACAACAGAGGCAGACGCCGCGTGTGCGTCGACACTCCCTTCCCGCGCAGGTGGGTTAGAGGCGCCACCCCAGGACGTCGGGGCTGGGGGCACGGGGGACGGGGACAGGCCCTCGCGCAGGCGGCCTGGGGGAGCTTCGCTTCGGACGCAGGGCGCCCGGAAGCACGGAGTGGAAAGGAGACGTTTACGGGAAAAGTGAAAGCGGCCGGGGCCGCCGCACGGGCTGCAGACGTCGGCAACGGACTTCAGAGCAGAGGCCGAACCGGGCGACGAGGCCGGACCCGGAGCCCCCGCGTCTCCCTGCACAAGCCCCACGCGCTCGCTGAAGCCACGCGCGCGGCCGCTCGTCCGCGGCGGCGCCGCCCCCGGGAGCGAAGAACGGAGCCCCCGGCGGGTGAGCGGACACAGGCGGTGCGCGCGGCGGAATGTTCCACGGCCACGAAGAGGCTCGAGACCCCGCCGTCTGCAGCGACGCAGACGGTCCGGGGGGCGTCCTGCTGCGCGGAGTCAGTCGTCCGGGGAGTGGCCGGTGCCGTGCGCTCCCACGCGCGTGCGGCGCCCGAACAACAGACACGTGGACGAGCGCAGCAGAGAGGGACCCGACGCAGCGGGCCTCCTGACGGGCGCCGGGCGGAGGGGTGTGGGAAGCTCACGGGGCAGCTGGAGACGTCACGGCCGCAAAGAGCCGTGGGGAGCGCCCGCCCACGGGGCTGCGAGGACCGCGCGGTGCCGGCGGGCGCTTAGCAGGCTTGTGTCCCGTCTGGCCTCGACGCCGTGCGCCTGAAACTGCCGTCACACTGTGCGTCCCCCGTGATTAAACCCTGAAACGTTTATTGAAAAACAGTCACAGCGAGTCGAGCGGAAGGAAGACGTTTGGGAAGGAAAGAAGGACCCGCCCTAACGCGCGAGGAGGCGCCGGCGCGGCGCGAGCCCTTTCCGGGGACCTGCTGGTCTGAGCCATGGGAGCGAGACGGTCCGGGGCCAGCCCCCAGGGTCGCGGGACTGGATTCCGTAGAAGCTGCTTTCCTGTTCCCTCGGGGACCGGACCCACGCGCTGGCCTCGCAGCCAGCAGGCGCCGCGTCGCCGGCAGCCGCGCCTCCCTCCTCCCCCGGACAGGGCTGTCGCGGTGGGGCCTGTCGTCCTCCTCGGCCCCGAGCCCCGGCAGCCACAGGGGCCTGTCCCCACCGGCCCTGCTGCGACTCGGTGTCAGGCACGCTCTGGACAGGGGGGACCTACGTCCCTGCCCGCAGGAGAGTGACACAGTCACCGCGGCCCACAAACCGCGCTCCCCGGGCCTGCGCCCCCATCGCCCCCGGGGCCCCGGTCGGCCACCTCCCTGCTTCCAGGGCCCCGCGGGGCTGATGCCGAGTAAATATTGACAAAGGACTCTGGAGAGCAGACGCGGTGACATTTGCAAGGTCCCTGGACGGTCCTGTCTGTGTTGACACAGCGGGGACGGCCGCGGACACCGATCGTCCGCACGCGCCGACGCCACTCCCTGCGGGTGGCCGGGCCGGCCGCGTGGACTCGCGGGGCTGTGGGCCGGGGCCCCCTCCCGTCTGGAAGGCACCGCCCCCCCCCGTGGGACGCCCACGGGCGGCCGCTCCCCGCCCCGGCGGGGAGAGGCCAAGCGCGGAACCCGGCGCGCTTGCCCCCGACCCCGCCAACACGTGACTGACGCTTCCGTCCTTTCTGCGTGTTAGAGATCGGCCGCGGCGACGGAGCGAGCGGAAAGCGCTCGCTCAATGGAAACGGCGACTGTCAGTTCGGGGAGGCGTCGGGCAGGCGCGGCCGGGACGCCCTAATTGACGGACAGGCGCGGCGTCCCTGGGGTTGGAACGAGCCATTTATTACGCAGGCACGAGTGCCACCTCCGGAACGTGCTTCATTAATTTCAAATTTAGTTTTAATTTCAAGCTGCTGCCCCCCGCGAAGAGCGAGGCGGCAGCTTACGTGTGAGGAGCGGGTTTTCTTGCTCCACAGACGCGCGTTGCAGCCGCCTCGCTTTGCGGCGCGCGGGCCCGCCGGGCGCGGCTCCCACTAACGGCTGTTTCTCTCTCTTCTCGCCCTGTCGCCTGTCGCCTGTCCCCGCGCAGCCTACGTGCCGGACGAGCTGAAGGCCGCGGCGCTGGCGGAGGAGGACGTGGAGCCGGACGCACGCGCGCCCCCGGACGCCCCGGCCCCCAAGCTCGCGCGCGCCGAGGCCGGCGCCAGCGCCCAGGGCTCGCCGGCCGCCGAGCTGTCCAGCCACGACCCCGACAGCGAGTCGCACCTGAGCGAGGCCAGCGACCGCATGGCGGACTTCGAGGGCGGCTCGGCGAGGACCGAGGAGGACGCGGGGGGTGCGGCGGCGCCGGAGGACGCGGGGGGCACGGGCGCGGACAGCCTGCGGCAGATGCGCGCCGTGTCGCACCAGTTCCTGTCCACATCCTACTGGTCCAGCCTGACGCTCAGCCTGCACCGGCCCTCGGGCGACCCGGACGGCGGCGGCGGTGGCGGCGGCAGCAGCAGCAGCAGCAGCAGCAGCTGCGGCAGCGGCAGCTTCGACTGGCACCAGAGCGCCGTGGCCCGGACGCTGCAGCAGGTGTCGCAGGCGTCGCCGGGCCGCGCGCCCGAGCCCGGCCTGTTCAGCACGGTGCAGCTGTACCGCCAGAGCAGCAAGCTCTACGGCTCCATCTTCACCGGCGCCAGCAAGTTCCGCTGCCGCGACTGCAGCGCCGCCTACGACACGCTGGTGGAGCTGACGGTGCACATGAACGAGACGGGCCACTACCGCGACGACAACCACGAGGCGGACAGCGACAACCCCCGGCGCTGGTCCAAGCCGCGCAAGCGCTCGCTGCTGGAGATGGAGGGCAAGGAGGACGCGCAGAAGGTGCTCAAGTGCATGTACTGCGGCCACTCGTTCGAGTCGCTGCAGGACCTGAGCGTGCACATGATCAAGACGAAACACTACCAGAAAGTGCCTCTCAAGGAGCCCGTCGCGCCGGTCGCCGCCAAGGCCGCCCCCGCCGCGCGGAAGAAAGCGCCCCCGGAGCCGGAGCTGCCCAGCTCCCCCGACTCCAGCGGCGGGACCCCCCGCGCCGCGCCCGCCGCCGACGCCGGCGACGTGCTCCCGAAGACCCCCAGCCCCTACATCACGCCCAACAACCGCTACGGCCACCAGAACGGCGCCAGCTACGCCTGGCACTTCGAGGCCCGCAAGTCGCAGATCCTCAAGTGCATGGAGTGCGGCAGCTCGCACGACTCGCTGCAGGAGCTCACGGCGCACATGATGGTCACCGGCCACTTCATCAAGGTCACCAGCTCGGCCATGAAGAAGGGGAAGCCCATCCTGGAGACGCCCGCCACGCCCACCGTCACGGCCCTGCTGGACGACAAGGTGCAGTCCGTGCCGCTGGCCGCCACCACCTTCGCGTCCCCCTCCCACACGCCGGCCAGCGTCTCCCCGAAGCTGACCGTGGAGGTCAAGAAGGAGGCCGACAAGGACAACGCCGGCCCCGACGAGAGGCCGAAGGCCCCGGAGAAGGCCTGTGAGGAGGAGGAGAAGTATGACGTCTCCTCCAAGTACCACTACCTGACCGAGAGCGACCTGGACGAGAGCCCCAAGGGGGGGCTGGACATCCTCAAGTCCCTGGAGAACACCGTGACGTCCGCCATCAACAAGGCCCAGAACGGCACGCCCAGCTGGGGTGGCTACCCCAGCATCCACGCCGCCTACCAGCTGCCCAACATGATGAAGCTGTCGCTGGGCGCGTCGGCCAAGAGCGCGGCCCTGAAGGCCGCCTTTGGCGGCAGCGACGGCCTGGCCCCCGCGAAGGGCCAGCCCCTGGTGTCGCCCCCGCCCAGCAGCCAGACCTCGCCCCTGCCCAAGACCAACTTCCACGCCATGGAGGAGCTGGTGAAGAAGGTCACCGAGAAGGTGGCCAAGGTCGAGGAGACGATGCAGGAGCCGGGGGGCCCGCTCTCCCCGCCCCGGCGGGCCACCCCGTCCCCCTGCGGCAGCGACGCCAGCGAGCCCGCCACGGTGGAGGCGGCGGGCGGCGGGAGCCGGCGCGGCAGCCCCAGCCCCCCGCGGGCCGGCGGCCGGGAGGGGAGCCCCGCGGCCGAGCCGGCGGAGCCCGGCCAGGAGCTGGGGCGGCCGGCGGCCGGCGGCCTGAGCAGCAGCACGGCCATCATCACGGACCACCCGCCCGAGCAGCCCTTCGTGAACCCGCTGAGCGCGCTCCAGTCGGTCATGAACATCCACCTGGGCAAGGCCGCCAAGCCCTCGCTGCCGGCCCTCGACCCCATGAGCATGCTGTTCAAGATGAGCAACAGCCTGGCCGAGAAGGCGGCCGTGGCGCCCCCGCCGCCCCTGCAGCCCAGGAAGGCGGAGCCCCTGGACCGCTACTTCTACCACGCGGGCGGCGACCAGCCCATCGACCTGACCAAGGGCAAGGGCGACAAGGGCTGCCCGCCGGGCCCCGTGCTGCTGTCGCCTGCGTCCGCGTCCCCGGCCACCGCCGCGTCCGCGGGCACGGCAGCCAAGGCGTCCGCCGTGGCGTCCTTCCTGTCGAGCTCGCCGCTGCGCGAGAACGCCCTGTCGGACATCTCCGACATGCTCAAGAACCTGACAGAGAGCCACGCGTCCAAGTCGTCCACGCCGTCCAGCGTGTCCGAGAGGTCCGACGCCGACGGGGCCACGCTGGAGGAGGCCGAGGAGGCGACGCCCGCGCAGAAGCGGAAGGGCCGCCAGTCCAACTGGAACCCGCAGCACCTGCTCATCCTGCAGGCGCAGTTCGCCGCCAGCCTGCGGCAGACCGCGGACGGCAAGTTCGTCATGTCGGACCTGAGCCCGCAGGAGCGCATGCACGTGTCCCGCTTCACGGGGCTGTCCATGACCACCATCAGCCACTGGCTGGCCAACGTCAAGTACCAGCTCCGGAGGACAGGGGGGACCAAGTTCCTCAAGAACCTGGACACCGGCCACCCCGTCTTCTTCTGCAACGACTGCGCCTCCCAGATCAGGACTCCGGCCACCTACATCGGCCACCTGGAGGCGCACCTGGGCTTCCGGCTGCGGGACCTGTCCAAGCTGCCCGGCGACCAGCTCAGCGGTCAGGGCGCGCGGACCAGGTCGCCGTCGGAGAAGCTGCTGGCGTCGTCGCCGGAGGAGGACCCGGGCACCGCCTACCAGTGCCGGCTCTGCAACCGGACCTTTGCGAGCAAGCACGCGGTCAAGCTGCACCTCAGCAAGACGCACGGGAAGTCGCCCGAGGACCACCTGCTGTACGTGTGCGAGCTGGACAAGCCGTAGCGGCTCCGCCAGGCCCCGTCCGCCCCCGCGCGCGGGCTGCGCGGGCCGTGCCCGGCGTCTCGGAGGCGCGTGGCCGGCCGCGCTCTGCCGGGACACGGAGGCGCCGCGGGCGGCGTGCGGAGCGCCGCGTGGACGGGGCCTCCCTCCGGTGGGCACCGATGCTCCGCGCTGCATGCGTCCGCGGACCGTCGAGGCGTCACAGCGCCGGCGCCCTCCCGCCGCGCGGCCGGAGCGCGCCGGCTCTCCCCCCCCACCTGCGGCCCTCCGAGGACGAGGAAGCACTTTTGCATCAATCTGGTAAAAGAGAAAATAAGAGGATGACGTGTGAAGCCCTGTTTTCTAATCTCGCCCCCAGCTCCGCTGTGACCAGCGCGATGAACCCGTGCGGGTCTGCGGGGCTGACCCGGCCCCGGAACGGAGAGGAGCATCGTTTTCACATTGAAACGTGGTGTGCGCCCTGGACGGGTTCCGGACGCGCTCGGAGAACGCGACGTGGCTGCGCGACCTTCCTCCGACCGCTGGCATCTCGGTGCCTGCCAGGCCCGGCGCGCGCGCCTGCGCAGAGAGTGTCCCGCTTCTTCCCTTTCAGGGCTGCGGGTTTCGCTTACCCGCGCGCGCGCTGGGAATGACGGGCGAGGCCACAGGCGGCGCTTCCGACGTGGACGGCGTTACCCGAGGCGAAGCGTGTCGTCCGCGCGCACCTGCAGCGACAGAGGCCCCGCACCTCACCCTATTTATTCGCCCGCGCGGCCGCCCGCCCGTGGCCGGCCGCGCCCTCACTGTTTTGCACACGGTTTTTAACGGTATTTATTGGGAGTCGGAGGGTGCCCGGGCGAACGCAGGGCGCTGAGGGGCCGGTCTGTTTGGAGAGGAGGAGGGAAGGACCGCCCGGGGAGAGGACCCGCCGCGCTCGTCCGCGCGGGGCCACTCTGCTCCGAGGCCGCGGGCCCCGGCGGCCCCGCTGCTGGACCGCTGCCCTGCCTGCCGGACGCCGTCCCGTCTTCCCTTCCGTGGGTCCCCCCGATGCTCCTCCCGGGGCCGCGCCTGCAGCTCGCTGTCGAGGCCCGTGGAAGGGAACCGCCTCCGGTGCTGGCGGCCCCTCCGCGGAGGCGGCCGAGGCGCTGCGGGCTCGCGGCGCCCCGCTTCGTGGCTGACCACGCACCGCCGTCACGTGACTCTCCACACGCCCCCTTTTCTACGGCAGCATTAAAATGTCTTTTTGCTATAACTTCGTGTCGCCTTCACAGTGCTGTCTGGGATGGGCGGCGGCTCAGGCGCGAGTCCGGCGAGGCCGGCGCCGCGTGTGCCCACGCCTGGGCCCGCGCCGCAGGGAGCGCGGGGAAGCCTGCCGGGCGGGCAGCAGGGGCGCCCGCGGAGGCCGCGCTGAGGGGCTTCCCCGGGAACGAACCTTTTAAAGCAACGAGGACGTTTCCCGGGTGGAGTCTGGGAGGTGGACGGTCGCGGGGCGCTGGGCCGCGCGCGGTGACCGTGCGGGGGCCGGGCTAGGTCTCCCCTCCGGATGCGAGCGGCCGGGCCTGCGCCCCGCACGCGGGGACAGAGGTCTTCGGAAGACCCTGTGCCAGGCGCGACGCGGGGAGCGGCAGAGCCAGGGTGGGCGGGGCCGGGCCGGGGTCCCTTCCAGGATCGCGGGGGCGGGGGCGGGGGAGGGGCGGAGGAGGGCGGGGGAGGGGCGGGGCCACTTGCAGGACCGGCGCGCGCTCCTGTTACCCCGGAAACCAGGCCAGGGAGACGCTGGGGACGTCCGTGGGGCCGTTCAGCCCCTTCGTTGGCGCGGGCAGGGGTCCCGCGGGTCGGCAGCGCCCGCCCCAGCGTCGCACGGGCGCGGGGTGCTCCCCGCACCAGGGACGCCCCAGGCCGGGGGCCCGCCGGCGCCCGGCTCCTCTGCTCACGTCCGACGCGGCCCTTCCAGAGCTGTCCGGCCGTGCGCCCGTTGGTGCCATTTGTCCCCCCGGATCCGAGTCTCGCCTGCTCCGCTCGCTCGCGGGAAGCCATCGCGCCCGGCTTCTGGAGAGAGACACGCCCGAGAGCTTAAGCCGGGTTCTGGGCACGCGGGGAGCGCGTCGCCCGCGCCGGCCACGCGGGCGCTCGGGGCTGCGCCTTCGGGGGGGCCCTGGCGCTGGGACTGTCCCCGCCGACGCCCGCCCTCCCCGTTTGGCACCCTCACGCCCCGGAGCCCAGCGCCTGCTCGGCTCTCGCAGGCTGGACGGAGCGTCGGTTTCCGAGACTCCGCGTCCTGCGTCTGACACGAAACCAACGAGCCCCCACCAGCGGGGCCGCGGGCGTGGAGGGAGCCGGGAGCGGGCGTGCGGGGGCAGGCGGCCCCCCCTCCGGGCTGGGGGAGACCCGGGCCCGCCCCACCGTCCCCACCGCCCCCACCGCCCCCGGAGTCAGCCCAGGACCGGCCGTGCGGGCGCCGCCGGGAGCACCGAGCCTCGCGCGTCGGGCGCCGGGCCCCGAGGGGCGTTGCAGCCGCAGGTGGGGTGACCCCGGCCTCGCCCGCCCGCCGGCTGCAGTCCCCCGTAGGTCTCCCAGCCATCACGCTCGCACAGAATCTTAAAATAACACGCGTGATAAACGTGCAGTTTAGCTAATTTATGGCGCCGTGATGGGCTCAGGGCTACACGCGAGATGAAAATCTTAAATGGAGCTCGAACAGCTCGGCTCACAACGAGAAATCATCGTGCCGCGCCCGCCCGGGCCCCCGCGCCGCGTCTCCCAGCCTCGGCAGCGAGGCGTCTGCGACTCCCCGAGACCTCGCAGCGTCCCCGGGCCGGCGGCAGCGGGGCCGGGCCCCCCGCGTCCCCGTGTGTGTTCGTTCCGCCGCGGGACAGCGTCCTGCCCCGGTGCGGGGGGCTGTCCTCGAGGCCCCCGGCGCCACGCGGGAGCCCTGCCCTGCGGCCCCGGCCGCCCACCCCTCAGGCCTGCTGCGGCCCAACGCGCCAGGGCACAGCCCGGGAGGCTGGGGGGGGCGGTTAGTGGCGCGGCCACGGGGCACACGCCCCGGGGAGCGGCCTCGTGCAGCCGGCCCAGCCCCCCGGGCCGCCCCCAGCAGCGGGTGGCCCGGCGCGGGTTCTCACTCAGCCGCGCAGCCCCTCAGGTCGCAGCCTGGCGGTCGCGTCGCGTCCTGTGGGCGATGTGGCCCGGAGCTCGCCCTCTCCGAGTCACGGGGGCAGTCGGCACGGAGGGGACCGCGCGCCCGACGCCTCCCCCCGTCTCGTGCTCTGCCTGCGGCGGCACCTGTTCCCGTGAGCGGCGGACGAGACCGTGGTCCCTGCGGGCGGCCCTTCCGCTGGGGGGCGCCGACCGCCCTCCCCGGGGTCCGCGGGCGGCCGTGGTCTGTGGCAGCAGGACCCGGACGTGCCCTCACCGCACCCCGGGGTGCCGACACCTCTCAGCGGAAGCGGAGCTCAGGGCCTCGCCTTTGGGACCACACCGTGGGCTGTCCCGGGGGGGGCCCTGTCACAGCCAGGCCTGACCCCGGGGCCCTGTGGCGCCGACCTCCCCCGCGCCGGAGCCGGGCGCTGCTGGGCCCGCGGCTCTGCCTTTCTGTCCCCGTAGGTTCCCCAAGAGGCCACGCAGGGGAGTTTCGAGTGGAGCCAGCCCCTCAGGCGGGGGCCGAGGCCGCGGGGCGGGGTCCTCGAGCCGGGGCGCTGCAGCTGCGGGACAGGCCCTCGTCCGTGCTCCCCTGCGCGTCCAGCCGTCCTGGGGGCCCAGGACAGACGAGCCCGGGGTCAGCCAGGCTCCCGTTTCCAGACGCGTCGAATGCCAGACGGACGTGGACCCCGCTGCCTGCCGCCCCGCGCTCGGCCCCCTCCCAACACGAGGGCCGTCGGGGGGCTCGTACGGTCGGCCCCGTGGCCCAGTCGGAAGCTGGGTCTCAGGGGCCCTGCCTTGCTCGGGCTCCCGGACACCCCAGGTTTCCCGGGAATAGTAGGGCAGCGGGGGCCTGTGCGGGGTCGTCCCGGGGGGCCCCCAGGTCCCGCACCCCCTGAAGGGACGGACCCAGGCCCAGGGCTGCCGGCGGCCCCCGTGGACCCGCCACGCTGTCTCCGGCAGGTGTCCCTGCGGGGCGGGCGCTCTGGCCCCGGGGAGAGTCCCAGCGGGGGGCGGGGGTTGTGCGTGGGGGGATGTGGCCGAGGCGACGCCTGTGTGGGTGCGGGGCTGACCCGCGAGCCCAGGCCTCCCCTGCCCCTGCCTCTGCCACCCCGGGCTGCGGGCCGCGGGGCCGAGAGGCTGGTCCCTCCGCACCCGCTCCGTCGTGTTTGCCCCCAGGCAGCTCCAGCGAGGACGTGGGGCCGCGTGAGCTCCCAGCCACCCCGGCGCCGCCCTGGAGCAGTGAGACCGGACGGCAGAGGAGGGGAGGGCCGTGCGGGGGGCGGGGGGGGGGACACGGGAGCCGTGAGACCCTGGGACCCGGCATTTGGCGGCAGAGCCCCCGTCCTTGGTCCCCCCGCCCCCCACGAAAGGACGGCGCGCAGGAAAGGACGGCGCGCAGGAAATCCCTCCCACGGACGTCCCCGCACCGCAGGACGGACGCTGCCGCCGGGAGGGCTCAGGGATGGTAGCTCGTGCTCCTGCCCTTGGGTCCCCACGCTGGTGCTGGGGGCCCTGCGTGGCGCCCCCCGCCTCCCCTCCTGTCCCTGCGTGTGGGCACGGCTGTGTCCCTCCTCCAGGACGACAGAATCACGTGGGTACCGCTGCCATGGGGGTTCGGGCTGCGGCCCCGGCCCCCGTGTCCCCAGAGGGCCGATGGGGACCCGGGTGACCGCGGGCCCGGGGCTGCGGTTCCGGGCCGCTCATCTCCCGGCCCGGGAGGGGTGGCCTGGCACCAGCCCGCCGCCCGCCGCGGTCCTCACGTCTGCGCCCGCAGCACGTCCGGGCCGCCCCGCTCCGCGTGTCCCGAGGGGCCGCTGTGGCCTCACCGGGCCTCGCCGATCTCAGGGGCCATTTCCCTCCGGGCTGGGCCTCCGATGCCCACCGGCCCGCGCCGCCCGTCAGCGCGTGTCCGAGTCCGCCGTTCACGCTCGTCCTCCGGCTCGGGCAGGGCGTCCGTTTGGCTTCCTTTTCGGGGCTGGAACGCGCTCCCCGCGCAGGCAGGGCCGGTCTGCTCGGGGGGCGTCAGGGGAGTCTCGCTCACGAGGTGGAAGCGGGCCAGGCCGGCCCCGAGACGCGGGAACGGCGCCGGGCACGCGTGACATGGGGTGTGACGGTGAAGGGGGCGATCTCCAAGGGACGGGGTGGAGACACGGGGACACGGCTCCTCCGCGGCACGCTTTCTCCGGAGTGGACTCCAGAACGCACGTCCGAGTGCAGAGGCAGACGTTGCAGGCCGCCTGGCGGCCACCGCCTGGACCGCCCGCCTCCCCCACCGCAGATCCGCGTGCGGTGCCGGGCCGGGGGGGCCTGAACCCTAGATGACAATCCCTCCAGCGCGCCAGGCCCCGCCGGGGGGCGAGAGGCAGCGAGAGGCGAGGCGTTCGCTTCCAGAACCTTCTCTGGAGCCAGCTGCCGAGGCGGCAGGGCGGCCGCGGGCCGGCCCGTCGTCTTGCCGCCCGCGGGGTGCGGGGCCACGGAGGTGGTGCGCGCGGCTCTGCATATTTGGAGGGTGATTTGGCACCGGGCGCGCAGCTAAAATAGCCTCTTAATCTAATTAATTGACGTTTCTGAGGCTTGCTTTCACAACAACACATGGTTTCATGTTCTGGGTTTTAGCACTTGTCAGGCTTTTGGGGAGAATGTTTTGGTCAGGATGACAAGATAATTTGTGACTGAGGCTCCGCGCGCAGCAGTGTTTAAGGCCGTGATGATTTATTATCAGCGCAGAACGGGGCTCGCGGGCGCTGGGCGGGCCGCTCGGGCCGCGCCCCCTCGGGGCCTGGGCCTGGGCCTGGTGCGGTTCGGGTCTGCGCGGCGCCCCCGGGAGACGGGAGACGGGGGTGGGGAGGGTCGAGGTGGGGTGAGGAGGGCGGGCCCTGCCCATGCGGGCGCGGCGCCTGGGGCGGGCACATCTCCCGCGTTGGCATCTGGCCCCACGGGCGGGGTGGGCGCTGTCCGCGCTGTCCAGTCCGCAGCGGCTGCCCGACGGGGGCGGTGGGGCGGA
This sequence comes from Cynopterus sphinx, assembly GCA_030015415.1. NCBI lineage: Eukaryota > Metazoa > Chordata > Mammalia > Chiroptera > Pteropodidae > Cynopterus > Cynopterus sphinx. The sequence continues at coordinate 692,062 of CM057386.1, forward strand.
CACTCCTGGACTCAGTGAGCTCAGCCCCGAGGGGCGCAGGGACCGCAGAGGGACGAGAGGGACGCTCTGGCCCCACGGACGCCCCGGGAACCAGGCAGCACTGGACGGGGGGGGGCGGCCTTGTGCCCTGACAGACGCGGCCTCCTTTCCCCCGGCTCCGGGGGGACGGCCTGGCCCCAACACTCCCCGGCCCTGCCCGCCGGCGCCGGGTCCCGTCCCAAGGCGCAGGGTGTCCCGAACCCGCCCGCGGGGACCTGGGGGGCAGCGTGACTGAGGACCGCGCTGGCCCCGGGGTCAGCAGCCCCATGTGACCCCCCACCCTGGGGTGCCAAGCGGGGCGACCCAGCGCGCAGAGGGGAGGCCGAGGCACAGAGGCTGAGGTTCCCGGTGACCCCACCCAGCAGCCGGGCGCGGGGCCCTGGGCTCCCCGGGTTAGGGAGGGATGCGGGGGTGGCTCTACCCCCCCCCTTGCAGGGCCACGGCCCCAGCCTGTCCCCCGCCGGGTGGACCCCGTCCTGTGTCCCCCCGGGGCGCGTCCTCCCCGGGCCCACGAAGTCCACGCGCACCACCCGGGGCAGCCTGGCTGGACCACGGGGCGGGACTGCACCCCTTCGTGTCCCGGGGCTGGGGCCCCCTCCGTGCCGCGTCCCCCGGCCAACTGGACACGGACAGGCGCGGGCCGACTGGACACGGACAGGCTGGCAGGGGGCACCCAGCAGGGGCCCGGACCGGCGGGAAGCGGGGAGGCGCGGGCAGGGGCTCAGGGTGGCCCCAAGCCCACTCAGCGTGTCCCCACGAGGGCACCCGTGGGTGCGCCTCCGAGGCTGGCGCGTGAGCCTGGCAGGTGCCCTGGGGCGCGCAGGCCGGTTCTGCGGGTTCGGGGCTTACAAGTCACACCAAGGTGCCCCAAGGCCCCAGGGGGGCCATCGCGTGCCTGCCCGGGGGGGCTGGGCTCTGGGGTGCCCCCGCGGTCTCCCGGGCCCAGCACCGCCGCCCCGCTCGCCGGGCCCCAGGGCGCCTGCCTGGCATCCCCAGGGAGCCCCGCCACCCCCAGGCCCGGCCTCTCCTGCAAACTCCCGCTTGGGGGGGCCTCTGCCCCCCCGTCCTCCAGCATCCTCGGTGGGAGTAACAGAAGGTTCTGGAACTCTATCTGCTGTGTCTGAGCCGGGTCGGGCGGGCTCGGAAGCTGGGGACAGGCGCACACAGGGCCCCGGGGACCCGGCCCGCGGGGCCGGGCCGTGCGCACCTGCGTGCGGGACTCGGGCCGCGAGGACCCTGCGGGCGGGCGCGGATGTGGCCCTTGCCCGGCGGAGAGTGACCTTGGAGCGGCGCAGTCCGAGTGAGGACAAAGGGACGGCAAAGAGCACCACGGCCAAGAAGATCTCTCAGGATGCGAGCGCGCGCTGCCGTGGTCTCGTCTCGTATTCAAGGCCCCGAGGCCCGCGAGCGTGGATGGGGGCGCGGCCGCGCGGGGCCAGCCTGGCAGGCGGCGCTGAAACTCCGCTTTGCTGGGAATGGAGCGCCGTTCCCGCTGGTTAAAACCGAAGCCTGGAGGCAGCACTGAAGGTGACAAACAGTCCGCTCCGCTCTGCTTCCCCGTTGGGATCCCGCGTGGCTTTCCGGGCGGCGGGCGGGGGCGGAGACTCGGTGGCGCAGGGGGGGGGGCCTGGACCCGCAGGGACCGGGCACCTGGGGAGGGGGAGGCGGCCGCCGGCTCCTCCGCCTGGACGGACGCTGAGTGAGGCCCCGACCCTGGGCCCGGGCGGGCCCCGCCTCCGCTCAGCCCGGTGCGGGGCGCCCGCGCAGCCGGCCCTGCTCTCCGGCCCCGCGTCGCCCGCGTGTGACCAGGGCCCCGTCCTCGGGCGGTGGCCGGCCCGCCGGGCGGCTACATGGCAGGGCCTCCCCGCAGCCTCTCGGGGCCCCGGACGGCGCCGCCTGAGCCCTGGCCCGCCCCCGCCACACCCGCCCTCACGCCCCTCACCGCCGCGCTTGCCACCACCGCTGTGCGCCCGGCCGCGTGCCAGCTGCCGCGCGCGGGGCCGCTGGCCCGAGCAGGACGCTGGCCCAGTGCGGCTGGCCTGGGCGCGGGGCTGCCACGGCGCTGCCAGGCGGGCAGGCAGGGAGGGTCTGTCCCTTCCGGGCGTCCCTGCCCCCGGGCAGAGGGCTGTCCCTCTCGGGGACCTCCTCCGGGTCCGGGGATGACGGGCGGGTGGAGCGCGAAAGGCGCAGTCGGAGAAGCGCGCGGTGCCCGGCGGCTGTGTCTGTCGCACATCAGAGTCTCTGCCTCGCTCGCCCCGGGGCGTCCCCAGGCGCGCGCCGCACTCCCGAGGCCCGGGGCAGACATCTGTCGCTGCGGAGCCGCAACCTGCCTCGGGCGGGTCTCTGCCCGCCCGCCGAGGGCCGCGCCGCTCCCGGCGGCACCGGGAGGAGGGCCCCGCAGGGAGTGGGTGCGGCCAGGGGGCAGGCGGGTGGGGGCGCGTGCGCGCGGCGCCCTGAGCGGCTACGGGGTCGTCCCTGCGGGGAGGCCCGAGGCCAGGCCGGCCGGAGGGTGTGCAGAGCCCGGCCCCAGCCCGCCCCTCCCCGCTCGAGGCCCCTGAAGTAGCCTGAGAAGTGGGGCCACTTTCTGACCCGCTTTCCCAGAGGGGGGCTGGGCGGTGGGCCCCGGGCCAGGGGCTGTGTGTGTGGCTGCCGGGCACCCATGGGGGCTGTGTGAGTGGCTGCCGGGCACCCACCGTACCTCTGCTGAAGGCCTCAGAGGGGTTGGGCGAGGGGGGCTTCCTGGAGGAGGCCAATTCCAAGGAGGGTTTGAGGGCCGGAGTGGTCAGGCGTGCGAGGAGGTCGGCGTCTCGGTGGATGAGCGCGGCGTCCCGAAAACACAGCCCAGAAGTCCCTTCGGAGAGGATCAGCCCGTCTCGCCCACGCGGGTCACCCCGCCTCGCCCACGCGGGTCACCCCGCCTCGCCCACGCGGCCACCACAGGAAAGCCAGAGGGGCACGTGCGGGGGGCGTGGGGCCAGACACAGGCGGGGTTTTATGAAAGGGACGTCAGGGCGCGGCCGCGTCAGCCGGCGGGGCCGAAGGGGACGGGGCGCCCTCTCGTCGGGTCTTTTCCTCTGGGGACGCCTGGGCAGGGCGCGCAGAGCGCGGTAGGGCCCCCGCTCCCGCTGGCCTCGTGCGGGTCCCCCCCGACCCCCGGGCAGCCCTCGACTGCTTGGACGAATCTAATCCCTGAAACCCCGCCGCCCAGATTTATGGGCCCGTTTCATAAATCAGCGGCGACGCGTGCGGCGCGCAGAGGGAGGAGCGCGGCCTTATGAATCCGACGTAAATCAGGAGCCAAACGGCGTGTTTTACCCGAAGTAACGTTTTCTCAAACGGCGCCTCGTACATCACGCGGCCGCCCCACGCCTCCGCGCCCGCGTCAGGCGGCCCGGGGGGGCTCGCTTCGGAGGGCGCCCCGTCCCCGCCCGCGTCCCGGGCCACACGTCTGCCGGTGGCAGGCGGCGACGCCTTCCCCGAAAGGTGGCTGAGAAGGCGGGACGGGGCCCGCCGCCGCCGCCCTGGACGCGCCATCACGTCCGCCGCGTGTCATTCCTGTCCCTCCCGCCCGCCCCGACTCGGGAGAGGCAGCTGGGGCGGGCGGGGACGGGGACCCCGGGCCCTGGGCCCCCGCCCCAGCTGACTCCTGCGGAGTGTCCCGGCGTTTCCCGGTTTCGGGCCGCGAGAACGCCCCCCGAAGGCGCCCGGGGGCTCTTTTCGGCCCCGACTGCCCCGCGGAGGCAAACGGAAGCCCCGCTGAGAGGGTGACGCAGCGACGCGTTTTATCGCCGAACGTCCGGGCAGTCGTGGCGTCGCCCGTCCCGGAGACGGCCGCCCTGGACGCCGGTCCTCTGAGGGGCGTTTCCGCGCGTGGATTCACGTGTAGGAAGCCGGATCGAGGCCACGGCCGCTTCCCGACTTCCTTTTCCCCCGTCGAACCGAGTCCGAACCCGCCCAGCGCCGCCCCCCGTGACTGGCCGCGATCCCGGGTCACAGGCGCCGCCGCTCCCGTAGCCGCTGCCGCGGAGTCCGACCTGTGTCCCGTTCCCATTTCGTGCTGCTACGACAACCTCCCAGGGAACGTCTTTTCCAGAAATTTCCGCGTTTCACGGTCCTGTCCTAAGGACACGGTCCTCGACGAGGAATCGCCGCGTGCCCGGCCGCGCCCCCCGGGAGGGGCGGGTGCCACGTGGCGGGAGGGCGCAGCTCCCCGCGGGGGCCGGACGGACACTCTGCGCTCAGGGCGTCGCCAGCGCCGGGCTGGCCTGTGTGTCCCGTGTGCGGGCTGCTGGTTGCCTTTCCTCCCCGGATCCGCCGGCGGTGACGCGGCGACGCGGCGGCCCCTTCCCGGGGGTCCCGGCCACCCCGCCTCACCCGCGGCCCCTGTCGTCAGCGAAGCCTTTTACCCGTATCATCGGGCGACACTGGCCGAGGACGTCCCTAAGTCGCAGGCACGTGACGCTGTCACCACGTGCGCGGCCCCGCGTCCTGGCAGCGTCGGGGGAGACCCCAGCCCTCGGATCGGAGCCGCCGGGTGCCGGGCCTCGCCGTGCCCCCCACCCCCGGGCTCGGGTCCTGCCCCCGCGTGGCCTCAGGGCCTGCGCTCGACCGGCCCCGTGGGTGCCTCGGGGCGGGCTCCCCCCTTCCCGGCGGTGATGGTGCCCTCGCCCCCATGCCCCGCGCCCCACGAGGAGCCCCTCCAGGACGGGGACTTCCCGGGGAGGTCCTGGGCCTCGTGGGCGACACGTGACCCCCGTCAGCTGTGGGCGGCCACGAAGGGCAGACGCTCGCGCCTCACTCGCGGCGTCTGGAGGACGGGGCGAAGGCTCCAGAGACCATTGCGCTGACGCACCCGCTTTCCTTCCCGCTCTCGGTGGCCCTTCGGGCGCGCATCACGCTCACCCCTGCGCACACGCACACGCGCTTCGTAGGAACGAAAACTGGGGGCCCACGGGGGCGGGATGGACGCCTCGGAGGGGTGAGACCTCCGGCCGGCCTCGGGCCCCTCCTCCCAGGCCCTGGGGACGCCTGACGCCGCCGCCGCGGGGAGCAGCTCCGCCCCGGGACGCGAGCAGTGGGACCGGCTTCGGGCTCGGGCGTCTGAGGGCCCCGGGGTGCGGGGGTCCCCGAGCCTGTCCCGCCCTCTCAGCGGGAAAGCCGAGGCCAGAGCCGCGTGGGCGTCCTCGTGGAGCGCCGTCAGTGGTCTCCGCGCGCGGCCTCGGCGCCACCCTTTCCTGAGGCCCCCGTGGGCGCGCGTCGACGGGTCCCTCGCGGCCATCCTCACGCTTCGTCCCCGGCTCTCTGAAGGGGACGAGGACGGCCGCTGCCTCCTCTGTCACGTCACTTTGGCCAAACGGTCGTGGGGCAGGACCGCGGCCGAGGTTCCCGGGCGGAGCTAATGGAGTCGCCGAGGCCACTCGCCTGGCCTCGGTCCTCCCGTCCGCTCCCGTCAGTCCGGCGGGTGCCTCCGGCCCCGCCTGCGAGGCCGGCCCCACGCCCAGCATCCTTTGCGACCAGGGGTGGCCGCACGACGAGGCCGGGGCCGCTCCCGCACGGACGCTTTCGAGTCGTCAGCTCAGCACTCGAATGCCACCCCTCCCCCGGAAGCCCCTCTGCTCTCCACGTCTTCCGCCCTGTCCCTGTCACCGTCCCCGTGTCACCGTCCCCCGTGTCCCCCTCCCTCGTGTCACTGTCCCTGTGTCACCGTCCCCCGTGTCACCGTCCCCCACGTCACCCTCCCCGTGTCACCGTCCCCTGTGTCCCCCTCCCTCGTGTCACCGTCCCTCGTGTCACCGTCCCCATGTCACCATCCACGTGTCACCGTCCCCGTGTCCCCCTCCCTCGTGTCACCGTCCCCGTGTCCCCCTCCCTCGTGTCACTGTCCCTGTGTCACCATCCCCGTGTCACCGTCCCCCGTGTCCCCCTCCCTCATGTTACCGTCCCTCGTGTCACCGTCCCCGTGTCACCATCCACGTGTCACTGTCCCCGTGTCCCCCTCCCTCGTGTCACTGTCCCTGTGTCACCGTCCCCGTGTCACCGTCCCCGTATCACCGTCCCTGACACCGTCCCCGTGTCACTGTCCCTCATGTCACCATCCCTGTGTCACCGTCCCCGGGTCCCCCTCCCCCATGTCACCGTCCCCCATGTCCCCCTCCCTCATGTCACTGTCCCTGTGTCACCGTCCCCGTGTCACTGTCCCCGTGTCACCCTCCCCGTGTCACCATCCCCCGTGTCACCGTCCCTCGTGTCACCGTCCCCCACGTCACCGTCCCTCGTGTCACCGTCCCCCACGTCACCGTCCCCCGGCGCCGCCCTGTGTCCCTCGTCCAGGACGAGACGGGCCCTGCCGCGCCGGCTCACGGCGGGGGCGGGGGCGGGGAGCCCTGCGGAAGGCGGTGCCTGCGTCTCTGGAACGTTCCGGCAGAGCAGACAGACGGTTAAGGACGATTCGGTGACCGGACGTGACGTCCCCGGGCGATCGGAATCGGTGCGGGGCGACGCCTCGCGCGCGGCGCCGTGTGCACCTGAACCTCCCGAGATTGTTAATGGCTTCACCGTAAGGTGTTGGCGGAGCTTAATGACTTCATCGCTGCCTCTGGCCGGGAGTCGGCGAGGCCGGGCCGCGGGCGGGGGCTGGGGTTAAATCTCCTTTACCCGCTGCAGGGGACGCGCCGCGCAGACGGCCGGCGCCCGTGTCCTTCTGAGCTGCCCGGGGCCGCCGCTCGCCCGTCGGGGACGTGTTGCGGACGCGGACGCGTTTACAGGGCGCGGCGCCTCATGTGGGAGGGCGCAGGGGGCGCAGGGGCCTCCCTGAGTGTCGCGCAGGTGCCACCCGCCGGCCGCGTCCAGGGCGGGACGCGCAGGCAGCGCTCGCTCAGCTCACGGAGAACCGCAGGACGTGGGCGTCCGGAACCACGGAGCGACTGCCCCGGGGGGGCCCGAGGCGCCTCCGAGACCTGGCTCGTGCGTGGACCTTCACAGGACGCCGCGTCCTTTTCCTGAAAATGAGACTCCGTGCAGGCGGCCTCCGCCGGCTTCCTGTCGGCGTTTCCTGGACGTCCGTCCATCCGTCCGTCTGTCCGTCCGTCCATCTGGGCGGGCGAGGTGACGCCCCGGGGGGGGCGCGGCGGGGCTTCGCCCCCATCCAGGCCGAGCGGCGGGGCGGGTGAAGCTCGCGGCCTCGCGACCTCCCCGGGTGGCGCGAGCGCCCTGGCCTCGGTAGGGCAGCCCGGTGGGCGCGAGCGGCACCGAGCTGCTCGGGGTCTGACCTCGGAGACGGGGGCGACTGGGACGGGCCTGGAAACGCGGTGCTCCGCCGCGCGAGCCGTCGCGTCCGCTGCTGTAATCCGCTTTGGAACGTGGTTTCAACGAGGCGGGGAGCGGCGTCCCGCACGACGTGCGGCCGCCTGTGCCGGGTGTTCGCCCTGCGGCCGGCGACGACCACGGGGACCGGCGCGCGCCCGCCCCGGGACAGGTTCCGAGCTTTCGGACAGGACAGCGTCCAGGACGCCCCCTCAGCGCCGCCCCTTCCAGCGCCCCCGGAAAGCCGAAACGGGGCTCGTGGCACGGCGGACGGCTCGCGGCCCCCATCCCGGCCTCGACCCATCGGCGGAGAAACAAACAGCGAGACGGAAACTCGTAAGTGACGAGTGCGGCGGGATGGACGGCGCGGCGAGGTGTCCGGACCCTTGGGCGAACGTCCCGCGTGTGTGCGAGGCACTGACACCCGAATCGCAGGCGAGGGCAGCGGGGGGCCCTCCCAGCACGGTGGGCCGCACCTCAGCAGTCGAAGGTCCCCCCAGCGGAGAGCGCGCCCCCCGCCGGCCGCACAGCTGGGGCCCTGGTCTTCCCCGGCCTCAGCCGTGGACAGAGGCGTCCGCTCCCCTGGGGTCTCAAGCCTGCGGGCGCTCGGGCGCAGCTCACCCCGCCAGCCCCCGCCGACTGCAGACCCCGGGACCCGGCCGCCCCAGCACGCGCGCCAAAGCTCACGACCTCCGCGTCTGCACGCGCGGGCAGCCCCTGCTCCCCTGGGTGACCCGGCGTGACCCCGTGTGCCCCGGCCTCCGGCCTCCTGCCTCCCGGTCCTGTCCCCGTCTCCCCCAGCCCCTCTCCCGTCTGGTCAACCTGCCCCGTGGTGGGCGCGTCGGCCGCCTCGGCGTGGGACGCGCTTGCCCCGGAAAGCCGGGGACCCTCCGCCGTCTCGCGGCCTTCGCCCGGGTCCCCACCTCTCCGCGAGCCGGGCCGGCTCACGCCTTCCCCGACCGCCCGGCTCGGCCCGCCCTGCCGAGCGGCGAAGTCGCTTGTGGAACGCTGCGTGGCCTTTCCCTTCCGGGTTTCAGAGTCAGTTCCCTGCGGGAAGGGCCCCCCCCCCCCCGTCTTCCCCGACGGCGGCGAAGATAACGCCGCCCCCGGGGGAGTCGGCGCCTGCCGGCCCGCGGCCTCCGCGTCCGGCTCGTTCCCTGGGCTTGGCTTTCGGGACGTGTCTCCCGCACCCGCCCAACGGCCGGGCCACCCGTGTCGGCGGGCCCCGTGCGGAGACGGGCCTGCACGCGCGCCGCTGGTTTCGTCCCCGGCGTTCGGGGCAGCCGCCGCCGCCGGGGAGCCACCCAGGCCGTCCGGCCACACGTCCGGTGGGGATCAGGTTCACCGCCCCGTGCATGGCCCGGGGACAGGAGGGGCAGCCACCGGAAGCCGGGCGGACCGAGGTGCACACAGGAGGGTGACAGAGCAGGTGCTCGTCGGGTCCCGCTTCCAGCTCTGGCGCGGGGTGCCCGCAGCGCGGTCCTGGGGGGGCGGCTGGGATGGGAGGACGTGCCCGGCCCTTTCGAGCGCGTCTGCGAGGACCGCATCTGGCTCGGCTGTCGCCCGGATCTGATGAAAGTGACGGAGCGCGCGGCGCTCCGCGTTCCTGCCAAAAACAGGGATATTTCCCCCGAGGTGGCACCTGGCGGAGCAGGAATCGACGCCGCGGCCCGGGATTGGCTGGCGCGCGCGGCTCGCCCGAGTTGTCAGCCGCAGGGACCGCGTCCCGGTGAGCACGGCGACAACGGCGGCGCGGGAACCGCTGCGGTGGGGGGGGGGACGCGGGGCCGATCACGGCAGTTTCGAGCCCGGGCTCCCCCCCCAGCTAGTCCCCCGCGCCCGTCCTTGCCCCTCCCGTCTGTCTCCTCCCGCAGGCGGCGCTCGGGGGCTTGGGGACGAGACCCGGGACCGCGGCCCACGTCCACGCCCCCCCGCCCGGCTGTGCGGCCTCGAGCGAGGTCGGCGGTCCCGACCCTGACCCTGTCCCCGTGTTTACGGCGGACGCGCAGGTCCTCCCAGGTCCCGCCAGCGCTCGGGCTGGGCGGGAGGAGAGGTCGCCCGGACGCGCTCAGGTGGAGGCGGCCCTGAGGGAGCAGCTGGGCCTCCCGGCCGATGGTCAGCCCGACCCACTCGGGCTCAGGGGGCGGCCGGTGCTGCCTGAGCGGAACCGAGCTCGGGCGTGCGGCCCGCTTTCCTCCTGTAAACACACGGGCTCGGACGGGTCAGCCGCCTCTGGTCCAGCTCGTGGGGAAGGCCCCGGGCCGGGCCCTGGGAGCAGAACCTCCGGGGTCACGGGTGTGGGGAGCAGGCCCTGGTCGCGGCCCCCTCCCGGCGTCCCGGCGCGAGCCCGGGGTGCGGCCGCCCCCTCTGCGTCTCCGGCTGCGCCTGGAAGCGTGGCCCAGGGCGTGGCCCCGTGCTTCCTGTGTCACCGTCCGCCGAGCGGGCCCACCGCGCGTGTGTCGGTGTGTCCGGCCCGGCACGCCCCGTGGGGCGGCTCGCCCGCCGGGCCGCGCGGTCCTGAGGGGCCCTCGTCCACGCCGCCGCCACGGGCGTCTGTGGGGAAGGCCGGGCCCGCGCTGGGGCCACTGGCTGCAGGGGCCGGAGGGGCGGGCGAGGGCAGGCCGGGGCCAGGAGGCGCCCGCGCCTCGCCCTCCTTCCAGGCCGCTCTGTTCCCGGCCCCAGCGGCCCCCGCACGCCCCACGGGGTCGGCCCGCGGCCCCCGCGACGGCGGGCGCGGAGCTCCGGGAACGCTGCCCCTTTAAGGACGCGTCGCACGTTTTAGAAACTGGAAAGTCGAGCGATGCTGACTCGGTCTCACCCGCCCTCGCCCTCGCGGGTTCCCGGTCGCGGGCGAGGCGCCCCCTCCCCCGCGAGCGTCCCGGGGCGCTGTCTGGCGGAGCGTGCGGGGTAACCGGGTTAGGGCGGCGCTGCCGGCCTGTAATAAAGCGGCTGATGGACAGCCAGGCTGCCTCGTCTTCCCCGGTCGCGCCGGCCCGGCTTATTGCGCCGCGCGGCCCTCAGCGCGTTGGCCGCCCCGCTGATGGCCCGGGAAGCCGCGCATCCATCTTGGGGGGGCGGCGCCCGCTCTCCGAGCCCTTTTCTAATAAACTCGTGTCAGTCGCGGGTCAGCGTCTCCGATACAAATGCGATTCAAGCAAATCAGGAGAATATTGTCTCCTGACGCGACCGTGGAGCCGCGTCCCTGGCGCGGGCCCCGGGCACGAGGGCCCCTGCAGAGCCCCGTCGCGGCCCGCGCGTCCGGCCTCGGGGACACGCACCCCACCCCGCACGGCCCCCCGAGGCCCAGGTCCGGGCGTTCGCCGTGCGCCTCCTTCCCACGGCGCTTTCCCCGCGAGACCTGTCCCCTGGCCGAGTCGCTCTCCGGCGGGGCTCTCGGGCTCCCAGACGTCGTTCTGCAGCAGGAGATTCTGCGAGGGAGGGTCGTGCGGCAGGGAAATGTGCCGGACGGAGAAGGGGAGAAAAATGCCACCCACCGGGCGCCCGCGGCGGCCCCCGGGGTGTGGGGAGGTCACCCGGAGTTCAGGCGGCATAAAGGATGGCTGCGGCCGGGCTCCTGTCGCTCGGCGGGGACGTGGCGGGCTCCCGGCGGTGGCTGCGCTGACGGATGTGGCCGGGGAAGGCGGCGCCGGGCGCCGACCTGGGCACGGCCACCCTGCAGCGCCCAGGGCGGAGGGTGGGCCACTGAGGTCCCCGGGCCTGGCGCCGTCCGGACGGGCTCTGCCCTCGTCCCCTGCTCCAGCGAGAGGCCGCGGTGGCGCTGACCGCTTGCTGCCCCGGTGGGGAGACAGCCATGGCTGCCCCGGGGGGCAGGCACGGGGGCGGCCTGGGTCGCGGGGGGCGGGGGCACGGCCCAGCCTGCGGGCGCTGCCAGGACACGGGGGGGGGGGGATGCAGGCGGGCGAGGGCCTGAGCCCTTCGCTGCCCCCGCCCCGGTGACCGCCGACTCTGGGCTGAAACGCAGCCGCTTCGGGTGACGGGCTTGGTCTCCCTCGGGGACATCGCTGCTCCCGGCCCCGTCCCCGGGCCCTCCCCAGAGCCGGGAGAGGCTGAGTGAGCGTGACGCCCCCCCCGTCCCCCGGCTCCTGCAGGTCCCCCCGGGGCGCAGGCGCGGGGGGCAGAGCGGGCGCCCGGCCACACCCCGGACACCAGCCTGGAGGGATGGGCAGCTGGGGCCTGTGACCGTCCCGGGGGCGGCCCCCCTTCCCCAGAGGGGTCCCTGGCGGGGGTGGTCACGTGTCCGGAGCGGGTGGAGCCGAGCGTCCGCGGGCAGGGCCATCGTCCGGGGAGCTGCGGGCCCGTCCCCTCGGGGCTGCGCCTCCCGCCCCAGCCCCGGCTCCCCGCGTCCGCCTCCAACCTGGACGGTCACAGGGAGACAGAGAAGCGGGCCTCCGGGGCGGGCCTCCGGGGCGGGCCTCCGGGACGGGCACGGCCGCCGCGCACACACGTACACGCGCACACGCGCGTCCCCGATTCGCTCCTGCCGGAACGGAGACGCCACCCGCCCCCCGAGTCCTCAGGACCCGCGGCGGAGCCCTGGGCGGCTCCCTCCTCCTCTCCCTCTTTTCCGCCTTCCGTCCTCGCCTCCGTCCTCGCCTCCGTCTTGCGGGTCGGAACTCCCGACCCTGGGCCTGCCCCGCAAGAATCCAGGGCGGAGCGGACTGTCTCCCGAGGGCAGCAGGAAGGCGCCTCCGGGTGACGCCGGGGTGCGCGGTCCGGAACGTTCCGCGTGAACTCGTCCTCGTGGGGAGAGCGATGAGACGACGGTCGCCCTCGTGTGGTCGCCCATCGTCAGGCCACGGCGGCGCTGGATCTCGCTCCCACCCCCAGGCCCGGGGAAGCGCAGGTGCCGGCCGCGCTGCGCTCCCGGCCGCGGGCTGAGTCTGGGCCCGAACCCCACGAGGGGGCCAGCGTGGCCGGTGCTTCCCCCACCCCCGGGCGGGCCGCGCCGAGGCCCTGGGGGCGTCGGGGTGAACCGAGTCCCCTTGGGGCACACGCTCCCCGGAGACCGCACGCGCCCGAATCCTCCAGCCGCGCGGGAGTCGGGGGATGCCCCGGCCAGGGGACCGGGACGGGTGGGGCGGCAGCGGGGGCGCCTGGGCCGCACGGAGGCGGTCGGGGCGGGTCCCCCGCCGACCCCGCGGGGGTGTGTCCGCCGTCTCCCCGTTCGGTCAGGGCTGATGGATCCTCTCCCCGGTCTCGCTGAGGAGGCCTGCACGGAGCGCGCGCCGCTCTTCAGACGAAATAAGGCCAATCAGGGCAGTAACGAGGAAGGTGACGTCTCCCCGGAGAGGCTGATGGGGTTTTCATCGGATCAGCCAGCCTGTTCCTGTCGCCGGCGCCGCCCTGCGTCCTTCCCTCCCCTCTGGCACGCCTCCCTCGGGCGGCGTCCCTCCGCGCCCTCGGCACCCGGCCGCGTGCTGGCGCTGGGCCCCCTCGATCTGAGACAGAACGATTCGTCCCCGTTGTCTTGTCTCCGTGGCTCAGGTGCCCCTCGCTCCTGCAGGGGCTTCGGGACCAGCGGAGATCGGGGCGCGGCTCGCCCCTGGGTGGCTGCGCCGGGCCCTTGAGCGGGAGCCGAGGTGGGAGGGCCCGGCAGCGCCCGGCCCGCCCCGCCCCGTGGAAGGGCAGGCCACACCGCGGTGGCCGAGGGGACTCGCGGCACCGCGTCGCCGTCCGCCCGTCTCCTAGCCGCGGCCCTGCCCACCCGGCGCCCGACACCAGGTGGCGACGGCCCCTCGAGGCGTCTTACCCGCCGGCGGGGCCCGAGGGAGGGGGCCGACCGCACTGGCTCGGGGTTGGTGCCGGCCGCCCCGGCGCGTCCCGCCCGCAGCCAGGTTGCAAGGAGGAGTGAGTTCGGCTCCCTGAAGCCCCCTCCCCGCGTGCGGGGCGGCCCCGGAGGTCAGGGGGCGGCGGAGGCTCAGCGCCAGGCGGCCGGGGGCGCGCACGTGGGGTGTCCCCGTGGCCGACCCCCCGCCCCGTGCACCGACCGCCTGTCGGCTGCGAGCCTTGCGAGGCCTGGGCCGGCGGACGGCAGGGCCCCGAGGTGTCCGCCCCCGGAGGCCCCGCACGGCCCTGTCTGGACGCCCGTGGAGCAGGGCCGAGCCCGGCGGGGGCAGGGGCAGAGGCAGGCGGCCGGGCTCGGGGTCGGCCGTCCCGCCCGCGCGGCCCTCTGCGCGGCTCTAATCCACTTACTTAATGAAACACGTAATTAACATATTGTAATTGCAGGAAAGATGGTTTTGACAGAAATCATTTCCCGTAGCTAATGCCGCGGTAATTTAATCTGCGCCCCACTCCCTCGCTCGCCCCCCGTGATGGAGTTTCTCGCTGATTGATTGACTCGGCTGACGCGGCCGCGCCGAGGAGTGTCTGTCAGTCTGCAGGCGGCAGATGGCCGCGCGCTCCCTGTGTGGCCTCCGCGCGGCCCTCCCGGCCCCGGCCCCGCCCCCGCTGGGACCCGGGCCCGCACCCGGGGGCCCACGTCCGTGTGCTGGGCCCGCCGTCCCGTCCCGGCGACGCCCTCTCCTCCGCCTCCCACCCGGAGGCCGGGGCTCCGAGGACGGTCGGGGGCGGGGCACGGGCACAGCACCTGCCCGGCACCTGTGCGGCCGCCGCCCGGCTCAGGGGACCCCTTGCCCGGCCCGCCGTGCGCCCCCCGTCCCGGGCCTGGGCCCTTGGGCCTTCGTGGGCCTCTCTCTCCCCATAAAACACCCAGAATCCCGCTTGGCACCTGGTGACGCGCGGAATCGCACGTCCCCCCGGTTTTCCTTGGACTGGGGGAAGCTCTGTATTTCAGGCCCGGGGCCGAGGCCGCGGTGGGTCCTGGGGGTCTCCCGGGAAGTGTGTGGGGCCCGGTGCCCGCTCGGCCCCTGACTACCCACCTGGGCAGCGTGCCCCGCCCCAGCCTGGCCCTGCGGCCAGGACCACAAGCGCGGGGACCCCCAGGGGCCCCGCCAGCCGCAGCCGCCGTCTCTCTAACCCCCCAACCTAGAGCCCCTCCGGGCCAGACCCGCCCCCTAAGGGAGAGTCCCCTGGGCTGCTGCGTCCCCTCCGGGGGAGGAGAGGGCATCCTGGCACCGATCGCGGGGGACGGCTGGGAGCACGGACACTGTCGGGTCCCGGGCCCCCGTGGGACACAGGGCCGGGCCCGGCCGCGTAGGCGCTGCCTCGACCCGGTGCTTTGAGCTCCGGGGGCATCGCTGCGGGCCCCGGGGTGCACGGCCACCGTCCCCGGGCGGGACCCGTCAGGCCTGTGTGACCCCGACCACTGACCACCCGGCACAGCCGCCTGGGCCCCTCCCGGCCGGAGCCTCCTCCTCTGACCGGCCGGGTGTGTCCCCCCAGGTGGGCGTGTGTGTCCGCGCCCAAACAGCGAGGGCCGCGGCGCAGCCGCAGGGGCCGTCCGTCCTCGTGTCCGTGGACCTGAACCCGGAACCACGGGGTCTGCCCCGCGAGCGGCCTCGCAGCTCAAGGGCCGGGACAGCGGGGCGGTGAGTGCAAGCGCGCGCACCCCCACGTCGGCTGCCGACGCGGCCGGGGCCTCGGGGGAGGGCCGCGAGCGCGAGCGCACGCCAGACAGAGAGAAAACAATTTCTGGTGCCAATAGCGGGCGCAGATGAAGGATGTTTTAATATTTGAAGCTGCTTTATGGCAGGCGCGATGACAGTGATGGACTCAATGTCAGCTTTTCTTCCCGAAATGTCATCTCCCGTCTCCGCGTCCGCCCTGCTCCGCAGGCGCGCGCGCGGCCCGGCGCGCCGCAGCCATTGATCATCGATTTTCCCCTAAACGGAGAGCTTGCCAGGGGACTCGGGATCCTGGAATTTATTAAGATTTCTCTAAGAGGCACTTCAGCTCAACAGTCCTCATTACTGTCTCCGCGGCGCGGCGCATTTTTCTTCGGTGCCGCGACGCCGCGGGTTAGCGCTCGGAGAACAATGCGCGATTAGCCCGGCGTGGGGCGGCGCGGCCAGCGCCCCCGCACAGCCCGCAGGGAGGCGGGGGGTCCGTGCCCAGTCGCGTTTCGAGGGCGGTTCCGATGGAACCGGGTCGTTGGGAAATTCCCGCTGACGCGTTTGCGTCCTGACGCGGGCGGTAACGGTCCCGGGCGTGCCCGCGGGGGGCCTGCTGGCCCCCGGCTCCGGGGGTCCCGGGGGGCCGGACGCTGGGGGCCCGGTGCTTCACGAGGACGGCGCTCCAGGCCAGCGGGGCTCGGGGTCGGCCTCGGTCGCGCGTGTGGCCACCTGCAGGTGACCGGTCCTCGTTTGGCTGAAACGGCCCCGTCGGCCCCAGGCGCGGCCAAACCTTCTCCTTGTCCGACGTGTCCCCGCGGGCGCGTCGGCCCCCGGCGGGCTGACACCCCGGCTTCACCACGGAGCGGGCGCCGCCCGGGAGTGACGGGCACGGCGGGTGCCAGCTCGGCCTCCCGACCGCGTCGCGCACCCAGCCCATCCCGGCCCTTGCTCTGGGGTGGGGCACGAGGGCCCCCTCTGAGGGGCGCGCCGGCCGCCCCCGCCCCCGCCCCCGCCCCCGCGCCAGCTCCCCGAGGCCAGAGGGGTCTGCAGAGAGGCGGACCCCGCCCCCCCCCTGCCGCATCGGCGAGGAGGCAGCTCTGCCCGGTTTCCGGGCTCCCTGGGCCCCTCCGGAGGCTGCCCCAGGGTCTCTGCAGCTGGGCAGACCGGACACCCCGGGCTGGGCAGCAGCGGCTCCCCCGGGAGGGGGCACCCCGCCCCTACGCGGGGCTCACCCACTGACCATCGAGGTCACCGTCTTCCTCCGGGGGCAGGACCTGCGCTCCCCCCGAGCCCGGGACGGCGTGGCCGCTCGGCCAACGCCGCGGCGAAAGGAGGGTGCGCCCGGACGTCAGCCGTGGCCTCCGGCCACCCCGAGGTCACCGTTCGTCTCCAGCTTCCGCGCCTGCAGGCACGGAGGTCGGGGAGTCGGGGAGACGGCCCCGAACGTGGCAGCCGGAGAAGCCAGAGCTCAGCCCGGGCCTGAGCTGCAGGCCCCACTGACCCCACTGCCCGGGGGGGGGCAGCCCCGCCTCTGAGGAGCGCGAGGACCGAGGGGCTGCTGAGGCGAGGCCCCCGGGGACCGTGGCCCGACCCGCCACGTGGGGCCCCGTCAGCGCGCAGGGGACGCGGCGAGGAGGGCTGCTCGCCCGCGCCCCCTGCACCGGCCAGGGCCGGGGCGGGCTCGGCTCAGCACCCTCGGCCCGTCAGCAGCACGCGGGACCGAGGCCCGGGCTCGAGCCCCGGCAGCCCCCGGGGGATGCGGCCGCCCCGGAGGCCCCAGAGCCCCCCAGGCCGCTACGTCTCCCTCGCTCCCTGCCCGCGGCTCCCCCCTGCCCCCTCCACGATGCCAGCCAGAGGGGCCCCGGGCCCCGGCCCGGCCCTGGTGAGCCGGCGGCCGTCTAATCCTCCAGCGCCCGGTTCACGAAACCCCTGAGAGGGTTCTCCGGAACCGTGTGGGGTGGGAGGGCGGAGGAGGCGCAGGGGCGAAGCTGCGCGGCGCGGACTTCTCACAGCTTTGAGTTCCGAGGACGGCGACCTGCAGTGGCGGCGGGTTTCGGGGGGACGGCCCGGTGGGCAGACGTGAACGTGGCCCGCGACGTGGTCCCCACCTGGAGCCGCGGCCCCGCGGGCTGTGAGCTCCGACGGCCAGGACGCGAGGACGCCGCGGGCAGCGGCGCCGTCCTTGACCTTGGAAGGGAGGCGGGAGGCGGGAGGCGGGGATCGAGTCCCCCATGTAGACCGCAGGGGCCCCCCGGGCTGTCGAGGCCCAGCCACTGGGCCAGGGCTGCACCCCTACGTGGGACTGGTCTCTAGGAGCCGGCCGAGAACGGGCTGCCCGGAGGGGCGCGGGCGGGCGGACGCGGGGCGGGCGGACGTGGGGTGGACGCAGGGCGGGTGGACGCGGGGCGGGCGGGGGGCGGGCGGACGCGGGGCGGGCGGACGCGGGGCGGACGCGGGGCGGGCGGACGCGGGGCGGGTGGACACGGGGCGGGCGGACGTGGGGCGGGCGCGGGGCGGGTGGACGCGGGGCGGGCGGGGGGCGGGCGGACGCGGGGCGGGCGGACGTGGGGCAGACGTGGGGTGGACGCAGGGCGGGTGGACGCGGGGCGGGCGGACGCGGGGCGGGCGGTCGTGGGGCGGGCGGACGCGGGGCGGGCGGACGCGGGGCGGGCGGACGTGGGGCAGACGTGGGGTGGACGCAGGGCGGGTGGACGCGGGGCGGGCGGACGCGGGGCGGGTGGACGCGGGCGGTGGACGAGGGCGGGCGGACGCGGGCGGGCGGACGGGGCGGGCGGACGGGGGGCGGGCGGACGTGGGGCGGGCGGACGTGGGGCAGACGTGGGGTGGACGCGGGGCGGGTGGACGCGGGGCGGGTGGACGCCGGGCGGGTGGACGTGGGGCGGATGCGAGGCGGGTGGACGTGGGGCGGACGTGGGGCGGGTGGACGTGGGGCGGGTGGACGCGGGCGGCGGAGGCGGGTGGATGCGGGTGGGTGGATGCGGGCGGTGGACGCGGGGCGGGCGGACGCGGGGCGGGCGGACGTGGGGCGGGTGGACGCGGGGCGGGCGGACGCGGGGCGGACGCGGGGCGGGTGGACGCGGGGCGGGTGGACGCGGGGCGGGTGGACGCGGGGTGGGTGGACGCGGGGCGGGCGGACGCGGGGCGGGTGGACGCGGGGCGGGTGGACGCGGGGTGGGTGGACGCGGGGCGGGTGGACGCGGGGTGGGTGGACGCGGGGCGGGCGGACGTGGGGCGGACGTCCCTGTCGCCCACTTCCTGGGGATGAGCGCGAAGCCCGGGGTGTCTGTGGGGTTTGGGAAGCTGACGACGTGGGGGGACGAAGATGTGGGGTTTGCAGTGCTTCCTAGCTGCCCCCCCCAGCCGCCGGGCTGAGTGACACGCGGCCCGGGCGGTGCGAGGTCTGGGACGCAGCGGAGAGGCGCCGAGGGACCGCGGAGCTGTCACGGGAGACGGGCTGGGTCGGGGTCAGGAGAGGGAAGACAGGCCCAGGGCCTGGAGGGGCGACTGACAGGAGACAGGCCGGGGCGGGCGCCGGGGCTGCAGGCGGGGCTGGGGGAGGGACGCGCGCTGCGGGGGACGCGGCTGGGGACCGCTCTGGGGGGTGCGACAGCAGGGGCCGGCCGAGAGGACGTGGATCGCGGGGCGGCCCGGCCCCGGATGGCGCTGCGCAGTGTCCCCGAGGCGGGCACGGGTGGCTGCGCGCCCTCCCCGGCCCTCCCGGCTGGCCGGGCAGCTGCCACACGCCAGGAGGGCGCGCGACACCGTCCGCACGTGCCCGTCGTGCCAGGGTCTGTGCTGCGCTCGGCGGACGCGCCCGCTGTGGTCGCTTCCTCCGCGCAGGGCGCCCCGGCCCCCACCCCGGCCCCCGACCCGGCCGCGCCGTGCCTGTGCCGCCCGCGGAAGCTGCCTGTCAGCCCCGCGCCGTGCGCGTGCGGCCGCGGGGCTCGGTTCCGTGGGGGCACGGACGAACGCCGGCCGCGTGCTTCGGAGTCCCAGCCGTGACACTGGGCCGAGGACGACGCGCGTCCGCGTCCGCGGCGCTGGGCTGCGCGCTCTGAAGCCGCCGGTGGGAGTCCGCTCTGCCTCGTGGTGACCACGAGGACGCGTTAGGGGGCGGGAGGGCGGGGGGGACGCAGACGAGGCCGGGCCGCGGGCGTCGGGCTCCTGGCCCCAAACACCCTGCGCCCCGCGCCTCCCCTCACGCCCTCGGGGGACTCCGCCCTCTGCCCGCGAACCGCGGTGGCCCCGTAGAGGGCCCGGTGGCCCAGCCCCGGTCTTCAGCGGCTCGGCCGGCGCCTGGGGCTGTCCGAGCCGGAGGAAGGCGTGACCCGGGGGCCGACGCCAGCTTCTGCGATGCCAGAGACGCCGCTGGCCTCGCCGCCGAGTGACACGGTGGGGCTGACGCGGAGTCACGCTTCCTGGGCCCCTCAGCGTCGTCCGTCCCCGGTAGGGGGGACCCGCCCCGAGGGGCTCGCCCCGGAGCAGGCGGGCGGTCGGGGCAGGAGGAAGCCACCGGGGCCGGGGCTGTGGCCGGGGAAGAGGCCTTCCCGCCTGCAGCTTCGGGGGCCCGGGGTGGCCGCGGGAGGGGACCGGGGCGCGGGGGCCGTGACCGCAGGCGGCCGTCCTGCCGTGCGGGCTGCGCCCCCACCCCGAGGGCCGCTCCGCGCTGGGCGGCCCCACCGGAGCCTCGGCCTCGGGGTCCGCCCCGCCCGCCTGGGGCTTCCCGCAGCTTCCTCGGGGGACGCCTGGCGGCCCGGTCGCCCGGCCCCGGCCGCGGAGCTGTCAGCGGCGGGCGGCGGGGGAAGCGACCGCGTGTCAGCGCCGCCGTGTCCACGTCGTCAGGGGAGAGATGCAGCTGTCACCGCGGAGACAGGGCGGCCGCCGCGCCAGCCCGGCTGTCGGACGAGACGCGGCGCCCGGCCCTCGGGTGCGCAGGGGGCAGGGGCGAGGGCGGCGCAGGGCACCCTGCCTGCCACCCTCGGCCCCCGCGGCCCCCACCCTCTGTCCCCCTCCTCCGTCCCCCGCACCCCTGGGTGGGGGCAGCAGAGGGGGACCCGGAGTCGCCTCGGCCGAGAGGGGGTCCTGGGGGCGTGTTAGATGCTGACGCGGAAGCGTCAGGCTCTCAGGCGCGTCGCTCGCGCTCTAAACCCTGTGGTGCTCGACTCAGTACCGTGGTCCCCGCGGGGCGCTGCCCGGAGCCATGGCGGGGGCCACCGTCGGGGGCGACCGTCGTGGGCGTTTTCCGGAGTCGCAGCGGGGCCGGTGCCTGCGGGGGGCGGCCTCCCCGGGGCCCCTCCCGGCCCTGCCCAGGCCCGGCGGGGGCCGAGGACGCTCGACACGGGTGGTCACGCGAGGCGCATCCCTGCTCCGCGCCCGGGAAGTGGGGCGGGTCGTGCGCACTCGGCCAGCTTTGCATCCGCGAAGGTCGCCCGCGCGCGTCTCTGCCTTTAGAGTGACCTGGGGTTCCGCGGGGGACGCGCCCTGGGCCCCGCCGCCGCCGCCCGTCCCCGCCGCCGCCCGCCGTCCCCGCGCCCGCCCCGCGCCCGCCCCGTGCCGGCAGCTGGATTTAAGAAATCTCACTTTCCTGAAAGACGAGCAGGACGCGCATCTGCACGAGCCGGTTTCTTTATTTTTGGGATAAAACCTACTTAGCATGCGCTTCGCGCCGCCCGAGCGTCTCACAAACGCCCGCTTTCTCCTGAACGGGGCCGGGGCCGGGCCGGCTCGTGTGTCCCTGCGTCCTGTGGGGCCGGGGGGACGGCTGCTGGCCGGGCTCCTGCCCCCGGCGCGCGGGGCGTGCGTCTCCGTCAGCAGCGGCCGGGGGCGCGGGGCTGGGACTGCGCGAGGCGGCCCCCTCGCCCGCCCCCGAGTCCCTCAGGCCCCTTCGCCCTCGGGCTGCGCTTGGGCCTTAACGGGGTGGGGGACCGGGGCTCGCCGCGTGCACGTTCCTCCCCGCACGCGGGGGCCCGCGCAGGGCCTCCGTCTCCGGAAGGTCGGCTCCCGCCTCTGAGCCGTCCTGCACTCGGACTTGGCGGGCCTGTGTGCCCGGCCACCCGGACCCCGCACCCCGAGGCGGCGCGTGTGCGAAGGACGACGACCCCCTTTCTCGACTCCTCTAGGGGCCGCGGGGGCCACTCCTCACGCGTCGTCACCGCGCTCACGCGTGCTCTCTCCCCCGCGTCGCGGCGGCCGCGGCGTTGTCACCGACCCGGGATGCGCGGCCGCAGGGGCCGCCCCGCCGGGCCGCGGGACCGCCCCTCAGGTGCGAATGAAGCCAGGCGGACGGCTGGTTTCGGGCGACGCTTTGCCTCCCACCTCAGCGCTTCCCCCGCTTCTCTCTGACCGGTTCGGACCGGACTCCGGCCCCTCCCCGCCGGCCCGGGCAGCTCCCTGGGGGTTTGGGCCGCGGGCGGCGGGCAGCGGGTCGGCCCGGGCTGTTCCCCGTTCACTCGGGCGTCGACCTCTCTTCCGTTCGGGGAAGCGAGCGCTTCCCGACGCCGAGGCGGGACCCGGTCGGAGACGGTGGGTCTGAGTGTCCACGGTGGCCTCCCTGCAGGCGCGAGGATGCCCTCCCCTCGGCCCCAGGGGCGGCCAGGGGTCCCGGGCGCCCGGCCCCCTCCCCCGCTCCTGGGGGGCTGCCGCTGCCGCTGCCGCTGCGAGGAGCTGGGCTCGGTCAGGACCTGCGCGCGCGTGAGCGAGCGTCGTTTCCCGCAAACGGACTTCCGTCCACACCCAGGGGTGCTAATTGGGCGCACCCCGCGGCCCGACGTGTGTGGCGCGTCCCGGGCCGGTGGGGCTCGGAGACTGCGCTCTCCGCGAGCCGCTTCGCGCAGGGGAGCCGCCTGTGGGGCCGACGCCACTTAGAGCTGCCGCCTCTGCTGGTGACGCGGGGGCGGGGGGCGCGGGGACCGAGCTCCGCGGGGTGAAGCCCCCCGCACCCGGCACAGCCGCCTCGGCCCGCCTCCGGCTTCGGCCGTGGCCGTCAGGGCGGCCTGCGCGGGGTCAGGCGGACCCACCAGCGATCGGTCCCCGCGTCCGCACCTGGTGTCACGCGTGTGCGCCGTGCCGGCCCGCGTGGCCCCGCCGGGCGCTGGCCCGCGTCCCGACCGCAGGCAGCAGGGCGACGGGGGGGGGGGCTGCCGGGCCTCCGGGGGCGGCCCCGCTCGGGCCCCGGATTCTGACCGCGGAGTCGCGACCCCGAGGCGCGCTGCGGGCGGCCCCACGCCACGCCAGGCCCGCGCCGCGCGGTGGTGCGTCCCGTCCCTTCCACCGCGCCCGCGGCCGGGAGGACGGGAAAGTGTTGCTGACCCCCCCGGGCTGGTTCTGAGTCTGAATCGTGGCGTTTAACTTAATCGTTTATTATATTAATATTCAAACGGGCCGCAGCTCGTTAGCGCCGCGAGGCCGCGGCCGCGTCCGAAACAAACACCTAATCACGCTGCTGCCGAGGGGGCTGGGAGGACCGCGGCCGCGCGAGCGGAGCAGCTCGTTCGTCTGCAGACGTTTTCTGCAGAAATCAGCAGTTTCAGGCGTTTCTCTCTCTCAAGGAAACAACAACAGGATGGAGTGCGCACGAGGGGCTGCGGGCGCGCAGGCCTGGAGGGATGCGGTTTGCTCTCGGCCCCGCCCGAGCGCCCACCCACTGACCCGGGCGACGCGGTCCCGTCTCCGCGCAGCGCCCGGGAAGTGAAACGTGTCCCACTCGGAGGGGAAGAGACGCCGCGTGGAAACGTGCCCGAGTGCCACGGGCTCGTCTCCTTCCCCGCGACGGCCTCGTCGCTTTCTCTCTGCTCCTCGCAGCCCCCCCCTCGCCATTCCCGGCGCAAAATCAAAACCTGACGGATCCATTGGTCTTTGCGTCCGCACAGAGTGGACGCGCCACCTGCGGGAACCGCCCGCTGCGTGGGGACTCCGGGGCGGGGGTGGGAGCGGCGGCGGCGTCCACGCGCCCCGCTGGGGGCCCGCGGCTGGCGGGGGAGGGGTCCGCGCGGCCTCCACGCCCTGGCGCCCTGGGCCGGCTTCGCCACGATGAAGTGCCGCGGCGTGACAGACACGACGGCGAGGACAAACCCCAACGACTCGCAGGGGCGCCGTCGGAGCGGCACAGAAATCCGCGGTAAATGCCGAAGTCGCAGGCCGGGGCGCGGGGATCCCAGGGCGCGTGTTTCTGAAGGAGCCGCCGGTGGACGGGGCGCGGGGCAGCGGGGCCGGCCGCACAGGGGGTCCCTCCCGGACTGCAGGGGCCCAGCCGGCCCCTCCGGCCTCCCCAGTGGGCGCTGGCCCCGCACGTGGGGGCCCCGGCAGCAAGTCCGGGGTGGGGGCCGCTGGGCGCCGGGCTCCCGGAGGCCGGACAGCGTGCCCTGCGCACCCCGGAGCTGCCACGTGCCGGCCCGGCTGGGCGGTGTGGTGGCCCTGGCGCCGCCGCCCGTCCCAGGAGCTGGGCCGCGAGGGGGAAGGGGTCGCCAGCACCGGGGGAGCACGGGGGGCGGGTTTTGACACCTCTGAGCGGACAGACACCCCGTCCCAAACCAGCCCCGTGAGTCCAGTCCGGTGACTGAGGAGAAGCTTCTGGAAAACGCTCCAGGGTCCCACTTCGGGTCTCACCACCGGGTGGGGGGGGGCCACCCGCCCGACCGGATCTGGGTTTCTGGGAGGGAAAACCCCTGAAGACACGGACCCACGGGGACGCCTTCTGTCCCCGAAGCCCCTCCCGCCCGCTCGCCGGGAGCCGGCTCCCTGGGGGCCCAGGGGCACCAGGCTGGGCTGTGGCCAGCGTCTGGCCGGCGGCAGGGACCGTCCTTTGCCCAGGGCTCGGCCGCACCGTCCCCAAGCACGTGGGGTCTCCCCGCCCCGTGCTGTCCGCGAGTGCGTGGGGTCTGGGGTCGCCCTCGGCCCCCACGACCCCGTCGCTCACTCGTCCACCACTCACGGGGCTGGGCCTGGGGGTCACGCTGAAGCCCGGCCCGTGGGAGCCGCTGCGAGGGGCGGCGACCTTGCGCCAGGAGAGGCCACCGGGCCCCAGGATGTGACCGTTACGAGGACAGCAGGGGCCACGGCACACGCGCGAGGTGCTGGTGCCGGCCGCAGAGGCGGAGCCCAGCCGGGGCCGGAGGTGGCGGTCGGGGCGTCTCCCCCGCGCCCCCTGGTGCGGCCAGGGCCGGCGGCAGCGTTTCCGCGGGCTCCCCCGGGCCGGGCCCAGGCGCTGGAGACCAGCTTTGGGGGGCATCAGCCCCTGAAGGGGGAGCGACGAGACGGAGCTTGGGGCGGGAAGGGGCCGGACACGGCGGACGCGCCGCCCCGCGCCGACGGGGATTCACCCCGATGTCTGCGGGGCCCCGGCCTCCGCGCCGGGCGCCCCTGCCGTCAGCCTGGCGCCCGGAGGCGGGGTGGGGCGGTGGCCTGGGGCGGCGGTGAACCCGCGGGTGCCCGCATGCGTGCGCCCCGGAGGGCGGGCGTGGGCCGTGCCGCACGCGGCGGGGACGCCCCCCCGGCCGCCGTCCTGCGGGCGCGCGGGTGTGTGATCGGGATTCAGCGCACACGCGTCATCAGGAAGACATTTGCTCGCAGACGTGTGAGGAGCTGTCGGCCTCTTCAATCTCACTGACAGCGCAAAAATGCTGATTTATAGTAAATCATTAAAACCTGCTCATGACGGCGCGCGGCTCCGCGGCCCCCCCCCCGCCCGCGGCGCGCGGCCCGTCCTCCGTCTTTATTAGCGGACGCAGGGCCAGTCCGCTTAAAGGAGACTAATTAAGGATGCGGACGGGGTTCTTGCTCAGTTTAAGGGAAAAAAACCGAGATTTAAGCGGAACAAAGACGCGCTGCACTGAGACGGGCGAGGACCCGGGCGCGTTTCAAATCCTCGGGAGACGTCAGTCCGCACGCTGCCGGGCGGCGGGCGGCGGGGCCGGGCCGGCGGCCGCGGCGTCTGCTCCCGGGGCGGCCTCGTGGCTCCTTCCGAACGGCCCCCGGGCCGGGGGGGACGCTGCCGTGGCCCCGACCCCAGCACGGCGACGGCGTCACGCCGCTCTGGGATCCCCGGAAAGTGTGTCCTTTTCGAGGAGCGGGGGGCGGTTCAAGGTGCGGCAGACACGGCCGCGGGCGCGCTGCTCGCCCGCCCGGGAAGCACCGCGCGACCGGGAAGCGTCCCGCCCGGAGCGTTCCCTGCGGGGAAGGAAGACAATGAACTCGGCGCCGGGGTCCTCGCCACTGAATCCCACGGAAGCGAATAAACCGCCTCGAAACCAGTCCGCGCGCGCTGTCCCCGGGACGGCGTCATTCAGATGAGGGCGGGAAAGGCATAATTTCTGTTCGTTTCGTTTCCCGCGACTTAACGCGGAGCGTCCGGAATGCTGAGATCCGGGCGCAGGGCGTGCTGCCCTCCGTCCCGCGGTCCCGAACCGGACGCGTCCCCGTCCTCCGCTCGGGCAGCGGCAGCGGCGTCGGGCAGGAAGCGCGGGCGCGGGAGGACCGGGCAGCGGCTCCGCGGTCTCGGCCGACTCGAAGGGCCCCTCGTCCTACCGCAGCGTCCAGAGACGGGGAAATCGTGTCGATCCACATAAAACCGCGCTTTCTTCTGTCTCGGACGGCCGTTTCGGGGACGCGCCGTCCATCCTGCTTTCCCGCCGGGCACAGCCGGGACCCGCGCTCCTGCAGACGAAGAGGGAAGGGGCCTCCCAGCCTCGCAGCAGGTCCCGCACGGGCTCGGGGCAACGGGGCGCCCCTGGCGCCTCCCTGAGTCAGGCGCCGGCCCGGCCGCTGGGCACTGCCGTGTCCCTCCCGGGGGCTCCGTCCACTGCAGCCAAGGACCGGCCCCACAGCTGCCGTCGGCCGCCCGCGCCCCCCGGAGCCGCGCCGAGTCCTCCAGGCCCGACACGGCCCCTCAGGCCGGCCTGACGTGTGGCCCCGGGCGTCGCTCGCGCAGGCGCGGTCCTGAGTGCAGTGGGCAGCGCGGGTGCGGTCACTGTGCGTGTCCCCGGGCGGCCGCCTGGCCTGGTGACCTGGGGGAGGGGTGGGGGCATCGGCCGTTTGCCTGCGGACCGCGCCGGACACCGTCTCCGCCCTCTCGGGGAAAATCGAACCCTGGAGAGTCCTCCCCTCCTCGCCCAAGCCGGCGCCAGCGCGGACGACGCCCTCTGGCCCAGGAGGGACTCGCGGTCTGCAGGGCGGCCCCCGCGGCGGCGCGACCTTGCCGGGCGGCGGCTCCTGCCCCCCACCCCCCACGCACTGCTCGCTGCCGCCCGACACGGAGCGCGACCCCGACGCGTTGCCCGTGCGTGATTGTCACATCCGTCTCTGTCGCGCCACCCGCAGCAGGACGGCCCGCCCAGGGCCCCCGGGCGCAGCGCGGATCAGGTCCGGTCAAGGCCCCGAACCGTGGCCGGGACGGACGCTCGGGCACGGTCTCTGGGCCCCGCGGCCACGCACGGCCCGTTCTCCGGGGCAGACGGGGCTGTGGGGCGAGTCGTGCCCCCCTGCAGTGCCCGGGGCTCCGGGTCAGGCCCTGCGCCAAGGTCAGGCCCCACCGCGCCAAGGTCAGGGCCCCGCGCCACGGGGGCGGGGGGGGAGACGGGGACGTGCATGGGGCAAGCGAAGATCCGCCTCCCCCGCCCCTGCCCCCACCAAGGCGGAACGAGGGGCCCCGGGCCCCCCCAGCCGGCGCGGGGGCTTCTCCCTCCTCCCGACGGCGCCGCAGCCACTCGGGGGCCAGATGGCCGCCTCGCCTTCCTCCTCCTTTCTTCCCTCTTCCTCAGCTTCTACTGCGCCGCGCGAGCCGCGGCGAGAGAAGCAGAGCCGAGCAGACAGAGCTAATAATATAATCGCCCGAACACCTGCACGCGGTGCAGATGGGCCGTTCTGCGCGGGGGCCCGGCCGGCCCGCCCCTCCATCTGGGCGCTCGGGCGCCGGCCGGCCCGGGCCTCGGGAGCGCCTGCGCGGGCACGTGCTCGCCTCTCGGGCCGGCCGCGCGGCCGGAGCTTCACGCGCGTCCTGCGAGGGGCTGGCGGCGCCCAGGCCACCCCGGGAGGGTCGGGGTGCCGGGCGGGAGCCGCCATGTGCCTGAGCGTGCGCCCCCCCCCGCCCCCCGTGGCCCACCTGCCTCCAGGAGTCAACGACGCCCAAGCCAGCCCGGCTTTCCGCATCGGCCGGGGCCGGGGCCGGGGCCGGGGCCTTGCGCCCGGTTGGTGCTGGCGGGAGAGGCCGGCGCCGCGACCTCGGGCAGCGCCCACCCCTCCTGTTTCGGGGCCGGATCCCCGGGCGGAGGATGGATTTCTCAGGCCGGACGGGGAGGGACACGTGCGTCCATTCGCAACGTGACCCCCTGTCCTGTAGCTGTTAATGGAGGGCGCTTATCAGGGTTTAAGCTGAAAAAAGTTAACTTTTAAGAAAAGGCGTGAACGCGCCGCCCTGCGCTGCCGCCCGAGCCCGAGGGCCCCCCCGCCTGGCGACGGCCGTCGCTGCCGCTGCCTCTGGGGGCGGCTGGGGCCAAACCGCGGCGGAGGCGATGGGACGAGAAGCCCGGTCCACGCGCACGGCTCCCTCAGCGCGGCTGTGCTCTTGTCGCCCTCTTCTCGGGGCTCCCCGCTTCCCCGAAGCCGGGAGAG
Organism: Cynopterus sphinx; assembly: GCA_030015415.1. Classification (NCBI taxonomy): domain Eukaryota; kingdom Metazoa; phylum Chordata; class Mammalia; order Chiroptera; family Pteropodidae; genus Cynopterus; species Cynopterus sphinx. The sequence continues at coordinate 719,562 of CM057386.1, forward strand.
CGGGAGGCTGGTGTCCGAAGCAGGGGCCGGCAGAGGCGGTGCTCGGGGCCGCTGGCCACGGTCGGGCGTCGCTGGGGGGGCACGTGACCCGGGGCCTCCCGCCGGCCCCGCCATCGGTGCTCCGAGCGTGAGGCGGGGGGCAACCCGTCTCCACGGGGACGCGCGAGGGGCAGAACCCATCGCTGTCCCCGCGATGTGCTCACGGGGCCTGGGGTCACCCCGACGACCTCCACGCCTCCCCGGAGCCCTGAGTGACCGCGGGACCGCAGCGGGGGGCCCCCGGGGGGCTGGAGCCTCACGGTCGCTTCCCGTGGCTCCTCGTCGTCTCGTGGACGCGTGTGCGGTTCCCAGGGTTTCCCTTAGAGACAGCCCAGGGCAGAGGAAGGGAGAGGAGCAGTCGGCCCCGGCCCCGCAGGGAAGGACGCCGCGGAGGGGTGGGAGGCGGCAAGGCAGACGCAGACAGCTCTCCCGCTCCTGATGGACGCGAGGCAGCTGGTCAGCGGGACGGCACGAAGGGCGTGCGGGTGGGGACGAGGGGGGCGACGCCAGCGAGGCCGCCAGGCGCCGGACGGGAGGGGCCCGGCCCCCGGGGTCCCCGAAAGCGGGCCCGGACTGGGTGGGCGTGCGTGCGGTGGCCCCCGGGACACCCACGAGCCTGGCTTTGTGTGACCGACACGCTCCGAGCGGAGAGACACGGGCCCCGCACCATGCTCGGCGCAACCAGAGAGCAGAGAAGGCGCGGGAGGGGCCGGAGGAGGCCGTGGGAAACGCAGGAACGGGGTGGCGCCCCCCAGCGACAGCCACGGCCGCGCCACGTTGCACGGCTGACGCTCGCCGATTGGAGCGCGACGAACGCCGGGGGCGAGGGGGGCAGCGGGGTCCACCCGAACCCGCGAACAAGGAGGAGACCCAGGAACACGCTGAGGGCGAAGGGGCGCGGCGGGACCCGCCGCCCCGGGAATGACAGGCGGACGTGCCCCTCACTCCTGAGCAAACCGACTCCAGAGCACGGGAGGTCGTCGGCGCCCGTTCGAGGGGACAGAGCACGGTGGCGGGCGGGCGGGTGTGTGCCTGACCCCGCACGAGGCCGCCGCTGCCGTCGTCGCGCCTTCAGCGCCGGCCGACCCGGCGGGCAGGGACCCCGGTGCGGCGTCCCACCCACTCGGGCGGCGTCTACAGGCCGCCCTGCTCGACGGCGACCGGTGCCGCCCGCGTTCCTCGTGGCACCCGCCAAGGAAGGCCGCGTTCGGGAACTCGGGAGCGCGGGCAGGGGGCTGCGGACGCCCCGGCCACGCGGGGAGGCGGGCGCCGGGCCACGTGGGGGCACCTGGAGATTCTCCTGCGCGGCGCGAGTCACAGGGGTCAGGGGGTCTAAACCAGCCTGAGCGCGGCCGGAGGCGGCGAACGCCGGTTCCGGAGGGACGGACGTCCGAGGCGCTGAGCAGCGTGTCCGCTGAGCAGACTCACAGTCGGTCGGTCCTCCAGGCTCCCGTCCTGGGGCCGAGGCGCAGCGTCACCCGAGGCGAGCAGAACGGATTCGGTAGGAGAGGCCGAGCGGGCGCAAACGGCATTCAAAACGGGGCACCGACGGGGTCAGCCGCGCGTCCTCGGAGACGGTCAGTAACACGGGGCCGAGGAGGACAGGCGGACGCAGGCCTGCGGACGCCGGGACGGGAGGGGTGGTCGCCGCTGGCCCCGGGGCGGTCAGAGGGTGACAAAGGGGCGTCATGGACGACCGGCACCGTCGATGACCGCCCAGGTGGCACGGGCGCACTGCCTAGAAGACGGCCACGTGCCGGGTGTCCGACCAGGGGAGCCGGACCGGCCCGCGTCCCGAGCGCCGCGGCATCGGAGACGAACGCGCCGCCCAGAGGAAAGCCCCGGCTCGGGGCAGCTCCGGCCCACGGCGACGGGAGAGCTGACCCCGCTCCCCGACGCCAGGAGGCCGGGCTCGGCGGTGACGCGCGTCGGTCGGCACGCAGCCACGTCCCTCACGCGTGGCCCCGGAGCGGCCCCCACGACCGGGAGGCCACGTCGCAGCCTGCGAGGGGGCGGCCCGCACGCGCCCGGGCCCGGGTCACGGCCGCTCCCGCCCGCCGTGGCCGCAGCCCGTCCCCTCCCCCTCCCGGCGATGAGGGGCCCGCGGGCCGCGCTGGCCTGGGTGCCCCTCGCCCACAGGGCCCGGAGCGCTCCCGGGCACAGGCGTGCGCAGGGCGGGCGCGGCGGCGCCTCCCTCGGCGTCACGTGAGGCGGCTCTGCCGTGCTTTCGGGTCCAAGTCGCAGCTATTTTAACGCGCGGGGATGACACCAGCCCGGTCCCTGCCTGCGGCAGCGCGCGCCTCGCTCGCTGCTGTCTGGCACCTGCTGTCAGCTCGGCGCGGACTCGGAACCCGAGCCGCACGTGCAAGGACAAACGCGCCGGGCCCCAGACGCCCCTGCTGGCTGCCAGGCCCCCACCCCACCCCACCCCACCCCGGGGAGAGGGCCGGGACGGCGCAGCCCCGCGCCCGGGTGCTGCGGAGCCTGCGTCTGCCGCTCCCTGCGTCTGCGGGACGCGTGGCAGACACAGCGTCCCGGGCCGCGTACTGGAGCCGGCCCGCGCTGTGTCCGCAGCGGGGAGGGCGAGGGAAGGCGCCGCGGGCGGGCAGGGGGCTGGGGCTTTCCGCTTTGTAAATCCTGCGAAACCAGACACCGAGGGCGCCGGAACCTCAGGCGCAGGCGCAGCAGACGCGCTCCTGCCGGTGGCGTGAGGGCGAGGCCAGGTGACCTGCGGGGCCCGGCCCGCCCGGCCGCGGCTGGCCTGGGGCTCCCCGAGAGCGGACGCCCACCCACGCCCGCCCCGAAGCGTCCGGGGCCCTGGGGGCGCTTGCTGGCTCGGGCCGACCTGAGCCACCACAGCGCGGGGAGCGGCCAGTGCGGAGCCCGCGGGCCGCGAGCCGGGGGCGCAGGGTCAGCCGGGACCGTCAGGCAGGGTGACCCGGAGCCGCCGCTGGTGAAAGGGCAGGTCCGCCGTCCTGCCGTGTGCGCGGGCCGCAGGGGCGCGGACTCTTCCCGCCCCCGAAGGCGAGCTCGTCGCCTGCGGGAGGCCGAGCTTCCACGGGGCCTGGGGCCTGGGGCCGAGGGCGGTCAGAGCCGCGGGGTCATCCACAGGACAGACCTGGCCCTCAGACCACCCAGGGGCTCCGAAGCCACAGAAACCGACCAGCCACACCAGGGACGCAGGAGAAGGACGTAGAGAAGCTTCCAGAACAGGTGCCCCTTGACCCCAGCACCCACGCCTGCTAGAGCGAGCGGCACCGGCGCCTGCTCGCCCGACGTTCTGCTACCCGCGGCCCGGAGCGGACGGGCTGGGCGCAGGCGGCCGGCAGGGCCCCCCGCGGAGGGGCAAGGGCAGGCGGGCTCCGGACGTGGCCCGAGTCGGCTGTTGCTGGGGGGGGGGGGTCTGGGTCCCTCAGAACCACAAACTGATAAATAAAACGCGCTCCCCCTCCCACCCGGGGCGTGCGGCCCTGGCAGGCTCGGCGTCGGGTCCCTGCTCGTCCGTCCCAGGGTGCGGCGCAGGGACGGCCCCTCCGACCCCCACGGAGCGGCCCCTCCCCGCCGCGGCCCGCCCCTGTCCACCCGCCGCCCCGAGGCCCCGCCCCGTTCACACACGCCCCCCCACATACGCGGCAAAAAATAAAAACAAAAACAAGACACAGCTCCAGCCGCCTGTCCCGGGCCTCCCCCGGGGTCGCGCCTGCTTCCGACCCCCTGGGACAGGGGCCGCGTGTTCGGGAATCGCGGGACGGCACCTGCCGAGCGACCCGCGTCAGGAGCCCCAGGGTCTCCTCCCCGCGTGCCGCGCGGCGGCTCTGTCACGGTGAGGAGACGCCCGCACGCCTCACAGACCGTGGGCCACGGGCGGGCCCGGGGTGCCGGGGCCCCGCAGCCGCGCGCCTCAGCGTCCCCATCCGAAGTCCGCCTCCTGCTCCGCGGAGGACGGTCGAGGGGCCGAGGTGACGAACACTCATCTCGGGGGGGGAACCGTGAGCACAGCCCCTGGCGACCCGAACCCCACACCCTCCCCCGCCACGGCCCGGGGCGACAGCGAGGCCCTGCGGCGGGCGGGCGGACGCGGGTGCAGGGGCCCCGGGCACACCGTCCCCCCCCCCCCGGCCGTCTCTCCGCCCCCGAGCTCGGCGGCCGTCCCAGCCGAGACGCCAGGCGCCTCGCTGATCCGCGCTCCGCGGCCTCTGGGCGCCGGCGGGGCCGGGGGGCGCAGGCCCGTCCAGCTCCGCGGAGACGGATCCGGGACCCGAGGTGTGGAAAGGCCTTGGGGAGGCCCCGGCCCCGCGCGTGGCTGGTGGCTCCTCCTCCCCCCATCTGTGCCAGGAGGACGCGTGGGGCCCGACTCCGACGCGGCTCCGGCTCCGGCCATCTAGGGGGGCCCCGCGGCCTGTGTGCCGAGGAGCGGCCCGGGCGCCGCCACCCCGCAGGGCGCAGCCTCCGCGCGCGAAGGCAGGCGGGAGCCCGGGGGGCACACGCAGACGCGGCCTGCGCCGGGCGCGGTGAACCCGGCGCCGCGCGGGAATTCTGACTTTCCGGGGCGCGGCGACGCGCTTTTCCCGGAGAAAGTGGGTAAGACACTTATCTTTTAAACGGGAGTTTAATATTTTATCAGTGCCGGGCGCACGGCGCTGCCCGCGCGGCAGGAAGCCGTCCTCGTGCGGACGTAAGTGTCTGGAGTCTAATATTTCAGGGATAAGTACCCTCCGCGGCATCCATCACGCGCCGCCTGACGGGACTCACTTTCTCTGAAACGTCTACGCTGCGCGCGAGGCCCCGGTCGGGGGACTGCGGAGCGCCGGGCGCAGGGCCAGCGCGCGGGCGGCGGCCGGGGCGCGGGGCGGCCGGGGCCGGGCGTTTCCTTCCCCGTCTCCGCGGCGCAGCCAGCAGTCGGGACGACGGACCCCGCGGCCGGGACAAGGCCCGAGCCTGCGTCCGTCTTGACCGCGCGGCGGCGGAAGGGGAGCCTGCGCCCCTGCACCCCGCGCTCCGGGGAAATCGGGTTTAACTAATTAGGACCGAGCGGGGGCCGGGAAGGCGTCTGGCTCAGCGCAAATCTCATTGTGCGAGGCGGGCCCCGGCGCCCCGCGCCCGCGCCGCCGCCAACTCCTCCGCGGGCCGGGAGAGGCCTCCTGATCCATGCTGATGCGATTACCTCGCCGTTATTGGCAATTTAGACCTGCTTTTAGGGGCGTTTTAGAGCAAATGATGTTTTCCTGATATTTTAGAAAAAGCGGTGCTATTCCCGGGACCCCCGGGATGAGGTGGAAACCCAGTTAGAGGCTCATTAGAGGCTGATTGCGGCCGTGCGGGCTGCTCGCTGTCGATGCCGCGGCCGGCGCCCTTGGCGGTGCGGGCCGGGTGGGTGTCCTCGCCGGCTCAGCCCCCGTCCCGGCTCCGCGGGCGAGGTCCGAGCCCGGACGCCCCGCGCCAGCCCCACGGAGGCCGCGGGGGTCACGGAAAGGGCCGGACACACGTGTGCGGGCGGGGGAGGGGCGGCATGGTCCCCAGCCCGGCTGTGCCAGGGCTTACGCTGCGGGACCCTGACGGCCCGCGGGGCGTCCCCGACGTCCCCACCCAACCCCCGCGGCTCGCGGGTCCCAGGCGCCCGGTCGGATCTGCGTGGCCGGACTCGACTCAGCCGCCGTGCGGCGGGGAAGGGGACAGGCTGTGGCCGTCCCGGGCTGGCCGGGGCTTCCTCTCGGTGCGGCCGCCTCCCTGCCCACCCCGGCCGGGCGGGACCTCGGGGCCGTGAGCGAGGGGGAACGCGCCCCCGGCCAGCAGAACCCGACAGTCAGGCACGGAGCTGCCTGAGGAAACGCGCCCGGGCCCGGCGGCCGGGCCTGTGCCGAGCGTGTTCTCCCGTCGGGCTGGGCGGTGGGGACGGCCGCCCCGGGCTCTCCTGCCGGAGGGGACCCCGGTCCACTCACGCCCGCTGGGTGTGACGCGCAGCGACGCCCTCGGGGCCACCGTGGGGGCCCGCGTGGGGCACGCGCACCAGGACGCGCGGGTCACGGCGGACAGACGGCAGCGCCCCGTGGGCCTGGGGGAGAGTGGGCGCCGATTTGGGGGTTGAAACGGCGCAGGATGGACTCGGCTCCCCGTCGGCCGTCGGTGGAGCCGCTGGGCGGCAACGCAGAGCGCGTCGCGGCGAACGTGGTTTGTGTCTTGGGCGGAGACAAACAGCCGCCTCGGCGGACGGCCGGGTCCGCGTCCCCGGGACGGGCCACGGGCCGCAGGCTCTGCCTTTCCCGGACGCCGGGGGCACCGGGCGGGTCCCGGAGCAATGGGGGTGAGGGGCGCGCTGGTCTGGGGACGCCCGGGGCCGGCCCGTCCGCTCACCTGCAGTCGCCCGCGCGTTTAGTCCCCGCGGCCTCCGCGCGGGGCGGCCCGGCGCTGCTCGTCCCGGGGCTGCCAGCGCCTTCCCGGTGGCCCTCGGCCCCCTCGTCCATGAAGCGGGGACCACTCCGCGTTCTCCCCGTCGGCCACGTGAAGACGTCAACGCTCGCTCCGCGTGCAGCTTCCTGAGCACTCCCTCCTTCCAGAAACATCTGCACGCCACGGTCGGCACTCGGTCCCGGACCGAGGCCGGGGAGAGCGGAGTTCGGGATCCTGCATCCGACGGGGGCGGCGCCGTCAGCGATCCCCGAACCGCATGGCCACCGGGGCCCGCCCTCGCCCCAGTCGCCGCACACGCCCTGGCGCTGGGGACTTCCCGGGGAGCGGCCGGGACCCCACATCGGCGGCCATCGTCTTCTCCCTCTCGCCTTCGGGTTTGGGGTGGTGCCCCCAAGACCAGCTCGCCCCAACCACGGCTGCGAAGCCTGCGTCCGGACGGCCTCGCCCCACGAGTGGCCGGCCTGGGCCTTCCTCGCGCGCGGGCGGTCGTGCGGGCGCGTCTCCGGTGTGGTGGCCACGCGACCCGACGAAGACACCGGGGACGGGCGGCCGCGAGGGCCCGCGAGCATGCGAGGGGGACGCCGTGCCCCCCCCCGGGTTTCCTTCCCACAGCCCCGCAGGAGGCCGCGGCGCCGCCCGATCTCAGGGGCGCTCAGGAGGCGACCGCGCGCGCCCGCAGGCGTCCCCGACCCCGAGAGGAGGACCCGCGCGCCTCCTCGCCCTTCGAGCGACAGGTGGCTGTGCGGCGCGGCCCGCGGCGCGGCCGGCAGGAAGTGGAAGTGTAAGTTTTCCCGCTCGCTCGCTCGCCGAGAACTGGGACGCTGCCGGGTGAAGCAGGAAGCCGTTTTTCAAGTTAAATGCCAAGCGGTTCGAGAGCGTGACGTTCGGTCAAATTAAGCGGCTCGCGCTGCCCGACACCCGTCCCGCAAGGCACGCGCCGGGCCGCGGGGACGCCGCGGGGTGCGGGGGGGCTGCTGCGAGTACCTCGGTTATCCGCTGGGCGCCCCGACGCCCCGGGCGGGCGGGAGAGGTGGGCGCCGCCCGCTCCGCCGCCTGCAGACTCGTCCGCCCTCCAGGCCCCCCTGGGTCCTCCAGTCCAATCTCCAGAAACTTCTGGATCGCCGCGGCCTCGGGCGGCTCCTGCCCCGACCCTTTAGGAAGGGGCGCCCCCGCCTGCAGGTGAAGGCGCGGGGTCGGCGGAGGCCGCAGGGCTGGCTTCCCAGCGTCCGGCCGCGGGCAGGCGGAGGGTGGCGGCCAGGCAGCGGGCAGGAGGGTCCAGGCAGCCGCTCGGGACCCCGTCAGGGTGGACCGAGGGCGAAGGCAGCCCACGCTGGCCCAGGAAGCGCAGCCCGCGGACCCCGACCTCCTACGGAGCGGCTGTGGGGTCCGCGCCGGGGGGACGTCCCCCCGCCAAGCGCCTCGGGCAGCGGTGGCTCCTGGCTGCCCCAGGACCCCTGGGAATGGGACGGCGGGTGAGACCCTGGCCCGTCGGGCGCCGGTCGAATGCCTCAGGCCGGAAGGACGACCTTGAACCGCGCGTTCTCCAGCTGCCGATTCCCGGGCCCCTCAGACCCGAGAGACGGGCCGGGCCGGGGCCCCAGAAGCAGGTCCGGGAGGGGGCGGGGGCTGCCTGGCGCGATGGCGCCCGTGGGCGGACGGACCGGGCCGCCATCCGCATCCCCGCGGGCCTGGCTTCCTGCCCTCCTGGGACACTCGCCCGAGAGAGACGCGGCGGGGGCGGCGGGGGGCCAGGCGCACGGACGTGGCCGTCCCGTCCAGGAGGCCTCGGGGCCACAGCCCCCTTCGCCCGCCCCCGTGAGCCGCAGGCGCCCACGGGAAGCGGACAGGTCGGAAGCGGCCCCGGGCGGTCGGCCCCTCGTTTCCCAGGCTGGGATGCGGGGTCCCGAGGGACGTGGTCCCCCGCGGGGCCGGGCTGATTGCCGGGGCCGTCGGGGCCGCAGCCCAGGCGTCCCGACCCCGGGCGGAAGGTCCGTTCCGTGGCCTGGCGCCCCCGCTCATGACGGGTGTCGGCGGCTCCTGCCCGATTCGGGGTTTTGCGAGGCGGGTTCTGCACTTTGCCGAAGGCAGGATGCGGGGACGGGTGCCGCGGCCGGGAAAACGGGAAACAGCAGGAACCAAAACTCAACGGATTCGCCGAGGCGGCGCAGCCCCGGGCTCTCGGCGCGTCAGCCCACGAGGGCAGCTCCGCGCGGTCGTTTCCCAGACTCAGTCGATCCAGAACCCGTTCTCCCCTCTCCTCCAGCGCCGCCCCGCGGGGCCGGCCGGGCACAGGGGCAACGGGAAGCAGGGGACGCGCTCGGGGAACGGGGCCCTTTGTGCGGCCGACGCCACGGCGCAGCGTTCGCTCTCTCCCCCGCACCCCCCGCGGGGCTCCCACCGAGCCGCCTCGAGGGCGTCCCGAAGCCCCGCGAACGAGCCCGCCGCTCCCACGGCTGCCTGCGACCCGCCGGCCGCTACCAGGGAGGGTTCGGACACGTTGGCTAGGGAGGCGGTGACCGCGCGGGCGGGTATCACGTGAATGGAGCAGCCCCCCCCTTCCCCGCCCCCCACCCGTCGGCGTCAGATGTGGGGGGTCCCGCGGGGTCGGGGCCCGGTCGGAACCAGCCACTGCGCGGCCCCGGGGCAGGCGGCGCCCGGGGTCTGGGGGGGGCGGAGTGCGTGCCCGGGCCACCCCGGGTGCGGACGTGGATGCGGGGCCGCGGCTCCCGGGCGAGGGCTTCACCGCGGGGACAGGCCTCCGCGGTCGCCTGTCTCCGAGCCGCCCGCGGGTGTCCGTGCTTGGCACCGGCCGCCCGCGCCCCTCGGGGCCCTGTGCACCCCCGCGGGCCGGCGGCCCCTCCCTGAGCGAAGCCCGGCTGCTGGTTTGGGTGGCAAGGGCCGCCCCGGACCGTCGTGGGCCCTGGCTCAGGGACGCGGGACCCCGCACCCCACGGGCGCGCCTGGCGGTGGCCGAGGCCCTGGCGTTTCGGGCTGCGACGCCCGCGCTGGCGGCGCTGGCAGCCCTCGGTTCCGGGCCGGCGGCCGAACATCAGCCCCATTTAGATCCGCGGGAAAACAGCTGTAGGTGACGCGACCCCCGTGTCGCGCCGCCGTGTACACACGCGAGTAATTGGGGCTCTTGACCCCGCCGGGGCCCGCGCGGCTCTAAGTACAGACTTGACATTTGGGCGCCGCCGCGCGCCGCTCCGCGGCGATTTTCCGTCCCAGCCGCCCGTCGCGGGTGGAAAAATGAAGGGAGGAGGCGTGAATGATTAATGCTGTCGCGCTAAGACAACGGACCCGGGAAAATCCATAAATCTGTTATCGGTGGCATTTCAAACCTGAATACGACACCCGCCTGCGCCCCGCAGAGGGACGGCGGCCCCCGCCGCGCGGGGCGGCCGGCAGCGTGGGCCGAGCCGGGCCGCGCTGTCCCCGCGGCCCCCAGCGGGCCTCACGCAGTCGGCTCCGGCCTGTCACCTGAGGGCATCGAGCTCGGGGCAGACACCGCCCCAGCACGGCGAGTCCCGCCCTCCGCCCTCCGCCCTCCGCCCTCCGCCCCGGGGCACGGTGCCCGCGAGAGGGTCATGCTGGCTGGGGACCGGCCGCACAGCGCCCGGAGCCAAACCGCCCGGGACACGAGCCCCGACGGGCGTGTCGCTGACGCGCCGGGCAGGTTCGCTCAGAGACGGGCTCGGGGTTCTGCGACGCCGCAGCCGGCCACACGCCCCGCGGCGTGGCGATCGGAAAATCAGAGCCTTTCCGCGCCCGGTCAGCGTGGTCCCACGTGCCGCCTTCGATGCCGTCGGGGACGGCGGGCGCAGGCCACGGGGCGCGAGGTCAGGGGGATGGGGCTTCCCGGGCAGAGCGCAGGTTCACCATCCCCCGCTCGCTCCCCCCCCCGCCCCGCCGGGCGCGGTGCCGTCCCAGGGGCCCCAAACCGGCCGAGCCGGGCTCCTCGGCCCTGCCGCCAGGCCGTGCCCCTGCCGTCCAGACCTCGCTTCCCCGGCCGCCCGGCGGTGGCCGCGAGCGCGGTCCCGTTTCCGACCGCTCCCCCTGTCGTTTCCGTCCCCGTTTCCGTTTCTCTTTCTCCGGCAAAGCGCTCGCTCTCTGCGTCCATCCGGCCTCCCCCGCGCTCCTCCAGCGTCCGGGCCGCCAGGGCTTCGCCCCTGCGCCTGGTCGTCGCGTCTCCTCGTCTCCTCGTCCGTCCCTCCCCCTCCCCTCGGCCTGTTTCTCCGTCTCCCCGGGGGGCTGCCCCCCTACTGGGCGGGGCCGATGGGTCTCTCGCTCCCCGTAGCGCGGCCTCACGTGGCGGGCGTCCCGCGGGGCCGGCGGCTCAGTCTCACGGGTCGCCTGGGCCGGGCGCTGCGGGGTGTCCCCGGGAGGGCCGCGCGTGTCGCCCGCTGAGGCTCAGCCTCGGTGCCGGGCGCGTCCGTGGGAGGGGCTGCCCCGGGGCTGGCGGCCGAGAGGACGGTGGAGGCGCCGCCGCGCGGGGCTGACCCCACGGAGCGGGCGTCGCTTCAGCAGGGCCCTTGCCCGCCGCGGCTGCCCCCCGGGCGTGCCGTGCGTCGCAGGACCGGGCGGTGCTGCGGTGGGTCCGGGGCTGGGCACCAGGCGTGTGGGTTCTGGGGTCTGTGTGGCGAGGTCTGCGGCGGCCCATGCGTTTCCGGGGCCCCGTACCCCGTCTCCACCCCGACTGGGCGCTGCTGTCCGGCCTGCTGGGGTGGAGGGACCCCGAGGGGCGCCCCAGGACTGGGGGGCCTGAGGCTGGCGGGGACGCCCGGCTGTAGGTCAGTGGGAGACAAGGGAGCAGGAGACCGGCCGGGGTGTCCTCACACGCCAGGCGCTATGCGGCGGGGGCAGCGCCAAGCCCTGTGGGGACGTGAGTCCTGCCCAGAGGCCTGGCCAGGGGAGGGCTGTCTCCGGGCAGCCGGGGGCGGGGGCGGGGCAGGAAGCCGCGGTGCTGGGAGCCCCCCTGACCCCGACCCCGACCCCCGGCCCGAGGCGGGAGGGTGGCCGCGGCCCATCGGTCGTGAGCAGGATGGGGCCGGCTCGTCTGGAAAGGAGACGGGCCCCAGGACACCCGGCTCCGCCCGCTGCGCTCGCGAGCAGAGAAGGCCAGCGGCGGGCGGGCGGGCGGAGCCGGCTGGGCTGGCCACTGACCGCGAGGGTGGCGTGGGGGGCGCCCCCTCCACCCGCGACTCCACGGGGCCTTGGAGGCTCCGAGCGCTGAGCGGTCGGCCCGGGCGTCGTCCTGGGGGGGGACGCGAGGCCTCTGGCTCCGGCGCGTCTGCGCGCGGGGCAGCCGGGAGGGGGCTCCGGGTCAGGGCTCAGCCTTGTCCGCCGTCCGCTGCGAAAGGCAGGGCTCCGGGCGGCACCCAGCGAGCCGGGACCCCACCCGCAGGTCCAGCGGGAGCGGGAGGGGCGGGGCGGGGGCCAGCCTGGCGCAGGCGTCGGCCGCAAGGACCCCGCCCGCGCGGGTGGGGGGGTGTCCCCGGGTCTTCTGTTCCTCCGGGCGCGATTGCCCGAAGGTCCGGCCGGTCCAACCTCACGCACACGCATGCGCACGCGCACGCGCACGACCAGCCCCCACCGCGGCCCGATCCCGAGGCAGCGCGGGCCACACAGGAGGGGGAGCCGGGAGCAGTTAAAACTCAGAGCAGAGTCGTTTCCGCCGAGCGCCAGCGTGCGTGAGCTCCGCGGCGGGAGCAGCCGCCCCGCGCGGCCCCGCGCGCTTGGCCGTCCGACAAACGCGTCGCTTGCTCCAGGCGCGCGCGACGGGGAAGCAGCGCGCTCGGCCGGCGCTGACACCGCTGCTGACGCTCGCTCGGGGCGGCGAATGATTCGAGACCCGCGTGTCGCGCCCCGGACCGCTGGGAGCCGCGCCGCGTGGCCTCCTGGCCCTGGGTCTCCGCCACGGACGGGTTCACGCAGGCGGGGCGGCCGGCGGGGGGGCCCGGCACCCGAGGGCCCAGACGGCAGGAGCGAGGCTCCCCGTGGGGCGTCCCAGCCCCTCACCGCGCCGGGCGGGGCCCCGGGTGAGCAGAGGCAGGTGACGCGACTGGAGATGCCGCGCGGCCTGGGCCTCTGCGCCTGGCGGGACCACCTCGTCCTCGGGGCGGGCGCCGGCGGGGCGGGCGCGGCACTCCCTGGGGGGCCGCGGGGCGCGACCGACGCGGACAGGACGGCACCGCGGGGACCGTCCCCACCCCGTCCCCACACGGGAGGGGAAGGCAACGCGTGTCCTCGGGGACGCACAGTGGCGGGCGGCGGCGGCCCCCTCCGTGGTGCGGGGGGCGACAGGACGCGGGCGGCGCCGCGCGGTGGACGGCGCCGGCTCCCCGCGTGGACACACAGGACGCCCGCCGACAGCCGGACGCCGGGGCTGCCCCGGGCGTGGAACAGGCGCGTCCGCGGTGCCCGCGCCTGCGTTTCGAGGTCGGCCTGCGACAGGATCTCGTCGGCACCGCGACACCGCCCGATGCCGCTGGGACGCGACCAGGACGCTGCGGGGCTTCGCCCTGGGAAATGCGACGCCCGAGGGGGGGCCCCGCGTGCGCGGTGCCTCGGCCGGGAGAGGACCCCGCAGCCCAGGGCGCGGCTGCAGGTGCGCAGGCGCGAGGAGGCGCGCCGGCTTGGCCCGCCGCCACTATTGTCTCCCGGCCGCTGCGCTCGCAGAAGCCAGGCCGGCCTCGGCGGGGACCCGGCCACCCCGGGAGCCGCCAGGACGCTGCCCTCCTCGGGCGGGACAGCGGGAGGGGGCGGGACCGCCACGCGCGCCCGGCCCGGCCCCGTGGGTGCCCGTGTGCCGCGCGCTCGGCAGCCGCAGCGCTGCGCTGGCGCCGGGCCAGCCGCGCTCCTTCACGCGTCAGCCCCGGATCCCGTCATCTGCTGGGGTGGGCTGCGCGGGCCCTGGCGCCGGCACTGCCAAGGCGGCTCCGCCATCTGTCTCTGTTTCGGGGTTTATGGCACGGCACAGCGCAGCCACCGGCGCGCGGCGCGCCCTGGCGCGCGGCGACGGCGCTTCGTGCGCAGAACGGCGAGGGGGGGCGCGGCGTCGCCCGCTTCCTTGGCACCTCACTAATGCGGGAGGCTTCGCAGTCGTCGGTGAGGACGGAGGCGATCGGGGAGGGAACAAGGCAGTGGGGGGCGGGCGCGTGGCTGCCCTGCGGCTCCCGGAAGGCCCGCGCCGCGGCCTGGCGAGCCGGAGTGTTCTCTCCCGCGTGGTGTCCCCACGCGCACCCTCGGGAGGGCAGGGCGCAGGGGGTTCTGGGACGCGGTGGCCCCCGTGCCGTGCGCTTCCGAGGCGAAGCCTCAACCGAAGGCCGATGGCGCGCGGATGAGCACGGACGGGCGGAGCCTCCAGGTCCACGCGGCCGGGCGGAAAGACGCAGGGGTGCCAACCCCGTCAACCCCAGGCCCGGTCCTGCTGGAGCCTGGGATACGTCCACTGCGGGGGGGTGAGTGCGTGTGTGTGTGTGTGTGCACGCCCCACGCGCCCCCACGCGCCCCCACACGCGCCCCCACGCGCCCCACGCGCCCCCACGCGCCCCCATCATGCCCCACGCGCCCCACGCGCCCCCACACGCCCCCAAGCGCCCCCACACGTGCCCCCACACGCCCCCATGTGCCCCACGGCCCCCACGCGCCCACACGCGCCCACACGCGCCCCCACGCGCCCCCATGTGCCCCACGCGCCCCCACACGCCCCCAAGCGCCCCCACACGTGCCCCCATGCACCCCCACACGTCCCCACGTGCCCCCACATGCCCACACACGCCCCCACACGCGCCCCCACACACCCCCACACGCTCACACACACGCACACACACGTGTGCACACGCACACGCGCACTTCTCCGTGCTCTAAACGGCCCGGCGTGTCCAGGCGGCAGACACGGGCAGCCCCGCGCGGCCCGCTCCTCCACGGACACAGGGCACGTCCGTGGCGGCCGCGGCCCATGAGCTGGGCGGTGAGAAGGAGCCGGTGGCCGCCTGTGACCTGCGCGTGGAGGGGACAACGTCCCGGTGAGACGCCCGGGAATCTCCTCCGTCCGGGGTCGGGTTTGCACGGGGCACGTGGGGCCCGAGCAGGCAGGTGACCCTTCCTCGAGGCTCGGGGAGGGCCACAGCTCCCACGTCGCCGCCACCCACGCCGCCGCCACCCACGCCGCCGCGGGGCGTCCGGGAACCAACCGCACGGGTGGGGGGGCTGGGAGCCCGGACGCCCCACTCCCCGCGGGGGGAGAGCAAGCCCGGCCCCCGGTGCCGCGGTCCACGTTCCTGCAGGTGGAGGACGCCCCCGCCCCGCACACGCGCGCGCCCCGGACGAGCCACGCCCGCGCTCGGAAGGTTCCGGGGGCCCACCCCATCTGCTGCCCCCGCCCAGAGGTGCCCCCGCCGGCCAGCCCCGCAGTCCTGCCGGGCCCGTGGCCGCTCGCCCGCTCCCGGCACCGCTCCCGGGACGGTGGGGGGCCCGCGGGTGGCGAGCCCACCCGGGGTGCCGTGCGGGATGGGGTGTGGGGGAGGCAGCACTGGACGCGGGGCTTTGTTTAGGAACAAGTCCTGGGAGGGCTTCGTGCCGAGAGCAACCGCGGCCGGGGCCCCAGGAAGCGGTTCCCGATGCGCAGGCCCCGAGGGCAGACCGCAGGGGCCCGCCCCCGCGGCACCAGCACCGGCTGCGGCGCGTTTTCTGCGGGACGGAAAGGGTGCCGGCCTGGGGTGAGCGTGTCCCGTGCCAGCCGCCCATCCCCGTCCCCGTCCCCCGTCCCCGTCCCCCGTCCCCATCCCTGTCCCCCGTGCCAGCCACCCGTCCCCGTCCCCTGTGCCAGCCGTCCGTCCCCTTCCCCGTCCCCCGTCCCCGTCCCCGTCCCCCGTCCCCATCCCTGTCCCCCGTGCTAGCCGCCCGTCCCCTTCCCCCGACCCATCCCCTGTGCCAGCCGCCCGTCCCTGTCCCCGTCCCCCGTCCCCCGTCCCTGTCCCCGTCCCCCGTCCCCGTCCCCCATCCCGTCCCGGGAGGCCCCACTCGGGCCTGAGCGTGCGCCGTGATTGATGGCGGCGGCGGCCCTGGCGGGAGCCGACAGCCACCCCGCCCTCCGGCTCCCCCCTCACGGCCAAGGTCACGGGCGCGCGGGCCGGCCGGGCTTCCTGCCCGCGTCCTCCTTCACCCCGACGCGGGCGCCGCCTCATGAATCATCTCGTCTTCACATTGAACTCCCGACGCGTCCCGGCCCCAAACCGCCGACTTCCGCCATCTTTCTTCATTCGCGCTAACAATTTGGTAATGAAACATTGATTTTTAGTGAGGCCCGGACGGACGTCATTGGGTTTGCATTGACAAACCGCTCCCTTCCCGGCCGGGAGGGCGTCCGCCAAATCCCAGCCGCGCCCCGCGCCGCCGCCGCCCCCGCCGCCGAGGTGCTGGCCGCCTCCCCGGGGCCCGCTCTCCCCACGGGGTCTGGTTCTCACGGGGGGAAGCGGCGCCCGGAGATGCGGTTCCCCGAGACGCGTGTCCATCGCGCGTGTAACGCCCGGGGCCGCAGAGCAGAGCGGGCCGGCTGCGTGTGTTCCCGTGTGTTCCCGTGTGTTCCCGTGTGCACGTGTGTGTGTCCCGGGGGGCAGGGCGGGCGTCAGACGCGTGAACACCGGGGCTGGACAGGGGGAGCCCGTGCCCCGGGGACCCAGGCCCCGGGCCACCCAGAGGGCGCTCGAGACCCCGATGGGGACGGTCAGGAGGCCCAGAGCTCCCAGCCCCACCCTCACCCGGCGACCAGCGGCCTCCACGCCCGACGGCGCTGGCTCTGGGCGCTGCCGCCACCCTCCGCGTCCGGGTTCTCTCCCTCGGCGTCCCCAGGGAGGACGAGGCGCAGGCCTGGCCCTCGCCGTGTCCTCGCCCCCGGCCGGCACCGTCCAGGCCTCAGGGGAGGAGCGTCGGGGTGACTCGCGGCCGCGCTGCCTGCTCGCCCGCCTCGCCCGGGCTGCAGCTGGCTCCGTCTGAGCAGCCGGGAGGAGGACGCGGGCCAGCGCGAGGCCGCACCTGCCGCGAGGCACCTGCGCCCGGGCCAGGGCAGCAGACGGGGGGGCGGGGCGGGCCCCTCCGCGGGCCAGCGAGGGGGCCTGGCCGAGCGCCGAGCGCGGCTGAGCTTACCTGGGAGGACGCCCCTCCGGGGAGAGGCGCGCCCCCGCCTCCTCCGCCGCCTCCGCCCAGACGCTGCAGACGGGGCGGCCGGCCCCCCGCCCGGCTCGCGGCTCGGCCACGTGGACGCCGTCGCCGTCCCTCCCCGAATGCCGCAGGCCGGGCCTCGGCCTGGGCTTTCACAGGGATCGACCTGGGGGCAAGGCGCACGGGGCGGACGCTGGAGACCGGCCCCCGCCACGCGGGCGTGACCCCAGACTCGCCACCGCCCGGCCCGGCTCGCTCAGGGCGGCCCGCCACCCCCGGGGCTGCATCGCGCCGGCAAATGGACGGAATAATCCGGTTTCCCGGACTCGCAACCTTTCGCTCGGCGTGAACTGCGATCGCCCGTACGGACACGGGGAATCACGTCAAGACGTGCGGACGCGAAGCCCATGCATCGGAGCCGGCCGCTCGCCCAGCCCAGCCGGGCCGTCGCCCTCGCTGCCGGGCGCCGGGGCCTCGCCATGCCGCGGCGGCGCGTTCGAGAGCGTCTGAGCCGGACGGCTTCGTGCGCTTCCCCACAGAAGGCCCTGACCGGGCGCCGCGTCTCGGGGAGAGCCCCCGTATTTAACAGTTCCCCTGGGAATCCTCGTCGTCAGGCACGCCCGTGGGAGGCGTCTCGGCGACGCGTCGGGACTGAGCGCTTCCCCTCGGGCGACGTCCTGGGACGCGATCGTGCTCGTTGAGCGTCGCGGTCTCCGCCGAAGTCGAGTTTTTCCCGTTTCTAAGACGACCTCCTCGTACACGCTCCTGTTTTCCTGACCGTGTTGTCGTCTTCGTCTTTTCAAAGAAGCCGACGGGTTGGCCCCGTGTGTCCTTCGTCGGGACGCGCAGTCCTCGCCGGCTGTGTCCGGGCTTCCGGGGTCTGCGCCTCGCTCCCGCCTCGCTCCTCGCGTCGCGGGCCGTCCGGTTTCCGTCGACCCAGCGCGGTCCTCGCGGCCGCCGTCAGCCGTTTTTATTCTGACGGTTGGAGACTCCCGCTCCTGCCGCGAACGTGCCGTCTCAGTTTCCGCCTCCTCCTTGGCGCGAGGGTTGCGTGGGAACCCGCTGCCCTACCGACCCGTCCGTGCGGTCGAGGGAGCTCCCGTGGGAGGGGTTCGTGCGGACCATCTCTGCGGCCGAGCGCAGTGTCTGGACGCGGCGCGAGCGCGGTCCCACGCGTGTGGCCGAGCTCGCCCCGCGCCCCTCGAGTCCCGAGCGGCGTCGACCGTTTTTACATCCATGTCTCACCGGCCGAGGCCGCGCAGGTGTCTCCCCGCGTGGGTGAAGATTTATTACGTTTCATGAATTTCTGTGACTTTCTGCTTGACGACCGCAAGGCCGGGGCCCCGGAAAGCCGCGCCTCGGCGAAGGACGCGCGGTGACGCACGTGCCGCGACCCCGCGGAGGGAGCCGGCTGCGCTGGCTGCGCTGGGTGCGCGCTGCTGGAGCCCTCAGCCCCCAGCCCGAAGCCGCCCGCAGGTCGAACCTGCAGGCTCCAGAGGCCCCGAAACTACTCACGACGCGTCGGGGGCGGAGGGCACGCCTGCGGCCTCGGAGGGGCCAAGGACACAAGGCCCCGCGACCGGGGGACGCCGGAGCAGGGCCGGCAGGCTCCTCCCGAGTGACGGGGCCCCTGGCGCCGGGCTCGAAACCGAGAATTGACTGACGGGCGGAGAGAAGGCCGCAGAGCCGGACGGAAGGCCCCAGAAGGCCACGGAAACCAGCGCGGCGTCGGGCCGGGTCTGAGAAACGGACGTCGGGTCTAAAGGCCGTGAGGTGAGTCGTCGAAGCGACGTTTAAAGAGCCAAACCCACGGGTGAGGGGGCGAGGACGCGAGGCCCTTTGGCAGGGGAACGCACGGGGGGCCGGGGGCCCCGCTGGCGAGCATCCGGCGGTGAGGACGCCGCGCCGTGGGGGGCGCGGACGCCGCTTCAACGAAACGCGGGAAGCGCACACCACGGGCTGCGCGTGAGCCTGGAACCACCTTCCCTCCCTTCTCACCGTGGGCGCCGCCGGCCGACAACGAGGGGAACCGCGCGTCTCGCCCGTGCGTGCGGCCCCCGTGCCGGTCGCACTGAGGACAGTGGACGCAGGCGCAGCCCGCCGTCCGCGTGGACCTTTGCCCCGCGTCTCGAGCTGCCCCCGGGCTCCGCGCCTCCCGGGCACCGGTGCGGCGCACCCTGTGCCGCCTGACGGTTCTCCCGCCGCGTCCTTCTTCCGGAGCCGGGCCCTCGAGGGATCCACGCCCGTCGTCCTGCGCGGACGCCTCACCAAAGCCGGGTTTCGTCTCGGTGGGACTCAGGCGAGACGCCGGAGAGCGCGCCGGCCCCGCGAGGGGCCCAGACCGCGGGCGGCCGCCGGCCACGGTGGCCGCTGGGACTAGATTTTCCTGGGGGAGGAGGGGGGGAGCCATCGCCGCCCCCGCCCCACGCGGTGGCCGTGGGCGGCCGCGGGGGAGAGCGCGCGCACACCCCACCCCGGGCACCGTCTCGCCCGGAGGGGACCCCACCCGGGCGTCCTCGCGCCCCCACGGCGGACCCCCGAGCGCGCGGGCGGCCGAACGGCGGCACCTCCCGGCGGCGCGCGCTTCATTGCCCGGAACGAGAGGCCGTTCCTCGGCGACGGCGCTCGTCCGTCGGACGACGCCTCCAACACCGGCCCGAGCTCCGGGCGGCGCTCGCCGCCTCTCACAGCCGCGGCTTTTCCTCGCGAGCTCCAGGGTCCTCGGCGGCGGCAACGCCGTCAGCTGTTTCCCTTCGTTCCTTTTTGAGGAAATGTCGGCCCGGGACCCGGGGCTGCGGACGCGCCGTCGTCGGACGCTGCAGAGCAGACGAAGCGGCCGGCCCGGCCGGGGGGCGGGCGGCGGCAGGTGCGCCCAGGCCGCCGGCCAAGGGGCCGTATCGAGGGCCGGGGTCGGAGGGGTCGCCTTTTACTGCGTTTTCAAGGACGTTCTCAGGTAAAACAACGCGTTCTCTCTCCCTCGCCCCCTCGCTCCTTCCCGTGCACGGGGCCGGAGGTGCCGTGGCCGCCGTTCAGCACCGCCGCGCCCACGCGAAGACGCCGGCAGTCTCGCTCGGCGTCCATCAGGGCGAACGCCGTCGTGGGGAAGAGCGCCCGACGCCTGAGAATCAGCACGAAGCGAGGATTTTGATTCAAGGCCCGCCTCGCGGGCTCCCAGGTCCGCCGGGGCTGTGCTGCCCACCCTTCGGCCACCCGGCGCCGCCCGCGGGTTGCGTCTCCCTGTGAACCTCGTGCCGCGGCGGGGGCGGGGGGGTGGGGGGCTCCACGCACATGGGTGTGAGCGCGTGAGCGCGTGAGCGCGTTGGGGCGCCACTCGGACGCCCCGGAGGTCTGCAGCTCTGCACGGCCCTCGCCCGGTGCTGACAGAGCCCCGGGCCAGCCGGCGGCGACCGCGGGGCCTTTCTCACCGCCCCCCGCCTTGCGACGCTCCGGAATGTGCCCCTCCGTGCGCCCCGGCCGTCTGGATCCCCCGGGATCTGTCGTCGCTTTTCAAAGCCCCCTCGTTCCCAGGTTTCAAAGCGACGGCCTCGTTCCCAGGTTTCCCTCTGCGTCCAGGGCCGGCTTCTCGTCTGCCCTGACTCGCGTCGCTGCCGCGGACGGCGGCAATTTCTGCGTCTGGGGGCTCTTCCCGCGAGGGCGTCGAGTCGGACAGAGGTGAGCCCCGGAGGGGGCTTCCCTGGGGTCTCCCAGACGGGGGAGCGGGGCTCCGGGGGGCCTCGGGGGGCTGCGCGGTGCATTTCCTGCCCACGGGGCGTGGGGGCCCACAGGGCTGGCGGGGGACATGGCGTCCCCCGGCGCTTCCCGCCCCGAAGCCGCCGCGCCCCCTGAATGCATTCTCCTCCTCCGGCGGAGGCGTCCGGTGAAGCTCCGGCGTCCCCAGACCGGTGGCCCCTCTGTGTTTGCCGGCGCCCCCCGACTGCCGGCGGGACCGTGCCGCAGGGCTCGGGGTGGTCCCGTCCCGTCCTGCCTTCCCCCCCTTCGCCCCGTCCCCCCCGCGAGCCGGGCCAGGCCGGGGAGAGCCGCGGCAGACCAAGCGGAGTCCTGGGACAGTAAAGGGGCTTGCTGCCCGCAAGCCCGAGGTGCCCCTGCGCCCCCGGAGGTGAGCCGGCCCCGAAACCCTGAGGCCCGGGAGCGCAGCGGCGAGCTCGGCGCAGAGCCCTCCACCCAGAAGCCACACGACAGCGATCGGGTGAGCCCGATGGGCGTTTCCTAAACGTGCGGCTCAGGGTGATGCCCGGGGGAGACAGTGTCCTCCTGAGACGGGGCACGACCCCCGGGACGCGGCGTCAGGGTGGGCTCGGCCCCAGCACCGGGCAGCGCGGCAAGGAGAGGTCGGGGTCGACGCGCGGCCCCCGATGGGCAGGAGCAGGGGCGTCGCTGGGTCCGGCCGGAGGGGCAGCCCGCGCCGCGCCCCTCGGCGGCGCCCGGGGCCGGCTCTGCCGCTGCCCTGGTGCGCGCCCTGGCGTCCCGCCTCGACGGAGGCTGGCCCCGGCCCGGCCGCCGGGATCTGCGGCCGCGTTTGCCGCCCGCCCGCCCGCCCGTCTTCATTTGAAGCTCGAGTTAAAAAACGAAACTAACGACCGTCATCAGGGGCCGACGAGGAGCATCTTTGGTGAAAAGTGGGTCTGCCACGTCGGGCCGAGGCTGACATCCTTCACCACACAAAGCGGCGGGGTTTACGCGTAAACATCGTTAAAAACGACACCCGGACGCCGCCCCCCGGCCCCGCCGCGCCGTGCGGGGGGGGGGTCCGTCTCCCAGTTCCGTGTCCTGCCGCCGCCCTGCTCGGCCGCCCCCTCGAAACCCCCGTGCGTGCCGAGGCGGGGGTTCTGACCTGGACGCTTCGTGCGCGTCTGGCGTGGAGGCGCGTCCTGGGGGCCGGGCGTCGCCAAGGGTCGCGGAGCGTGGAGCGCGTGGGGCCGAGGCCACCTGGCGAGGGAGGAGGCGGGCGGGGGGGCCTCGCGGCCTGGCAGCCGGGGGGCTGTGGGGGGCCGGGCGGGGGCCGCACGCTGGCGGCGCCTGCGCCACGCGACCTGCGTGGGACGGCTCGGATCTTGCACGCCTCCAGACCCGGCACGACACACGGTTCGCTCCGGCCCCCCTTCCGGTCTGGGGGACGCCGTGGCCTCCGGGCGACCTTGCCGCTGCGGAGGGGTCGGGCAGGGCGCCCGCTCAGTGGCTGCGGGCGGGCGGTGGGGCGGGCGGGAGGAGGGCCGCGCCCGGCGACCTGTCGGCGTCTGCGTTCGCTCTGCGACAACTTGGACTCCGGCACGAGGTCAGGCCCTGCGTCCCGATGACGCGTTTCTCCCCCGTGAGCCAGGAGGCATCGACCTGCGCGTCTCGTTCGCCTTGTCCTCTGAGCCGCGTGTGACACCGAACGGCGGCTCCCGCCGAGGAAGGTGTCGTGCGAATAAATTGCGGCTCGGGACGTGCGCGAAACAATGTCATAAACGAACTTTAAAAACGAGCGTGAGACCTGCGCGGCCGCCGCGCGGGCGGGGGGCGCGGGCCCACCATGGTCAGACGCACCAAGCGGGTGCCCGGCTGAGGCGGGTTTCCTCACCACGGACACGTCAGGCAGTAAAAGGGCGCGGGATCGATAGCGCACACAAGCGACCGCGCGCACACGCCGGCGCTGAACTCGGGGGCACGAGGCTCCCTCCCCCCGGGCGTCGCGTGGGGAGGTGAAGGGGGGCTTCGGAGGTCGGGCCGTTTCGAGTCGGCGGCGCGGCCGGGGCGGACCCCGTGCTGAGTGCGCGGCGTGCGGCGCCACGATGCGACGGACGGCAGGCGGGTCCCCGGAAGCCTCCAGAAGCATCCTCGAGGCTCGGAGAAGGGCCACGGGATGCCGCGCAGGCGGTGGGTCCGGTCCTGTCCGTTCTGGGCACGGGCCCCGGGGAGGCGGGCGGGCGGGCGCGGGAGCCGCCGGCCGCTCAGCATCGGGCACCAGGATGGAGCCGTGGGAGTCGCCTCCGCGCCACACGGAGAGAGAAGACATGTCCGGAGAAGGAGGCGCGTGTGGCGCTGGACGGCTGGGGAAGCGCGCACGACGTCGGCCCGGCCGGCCGGACCCCAGGCGCCCGGCGGAGGGAGACCCGGGCACGCGGTCCGCGGGGTCCCGACGGCTTCGCTGTTAAGGGACACACGCGAACGGGTGCACAGGGAAACCCGGCTGCCTCGCATCGGAGACGCCGCGGGCTCCGACCCCGGCCCTCCGAGACCGTGTCCCGTCCACAGGGTGGGCCCGGTCCCCCGCAGCCCCCCCGGGATTTCCGGGGCCTCCAGGTGCCTCCGGCCATCGCCGGCGACTTCCGCTCCCTCGTCCCAGCCACACGGCCCCTGCTGGCCCCCCGCACCGCCCCCACCCAGGCCGGTTCGTCCCCAGAGCCTCCCGCGTGCTGGCTCGCACCCCGCGTCCGGCACAGCCGCCGCCGCCCCATCACCCCTGCCTTCGCCGAGCGCCCGGCAGCCGCCGTCTGTCCCGTGGCCCTCGTCCCTGCAGAATCCGTCGGACTCCGCTCCGCGCCAAACACGGTGGGCGCGGCGGTGCCGCTCTGCGCTGCCAGCCCCCCCAGCCCTCCCCAAAGAGAGGCCCCCGCTGCCCGCTCGCCTAAGGGGCGGGGAGCCGCCACGAACCGGGCCGGGCCCGGGGGACGGCTGCAGAGGTCGAGGTCGCCGAGGGCGAGCCTCGGCGTGGAGGCCGACCGTGGCCGCCGAGGGCGGCGCCTGCGCTCACCCGCCCGGCAGGCGGCAGGCTGGAGGAGCGGCCGCTGTCTGATTGGGGGAGGGGGCGCGGGCCCTCTCTCCACAGCCTCCGGGACACACCAGCCCCTGGGTGGGCCCCGGCCGCACGCACTTCCGTCCCCTCCCCCCACAGGCGCGTCCCTTCCCCTTAAGAAACGCAAATGTTTCCGGCCCGAGAGCCGGGCGGAGCCACTGGGAGAGGCCGCACCCGGTCCCTCTCGTCTGCTGGTGGCGCGAAGCCCCCCCCACACGTGTCCGAGGGACCCGGGGCCGTGAGCCGCACGCCCGGGGGCGCAGTGCCAGACGACACGCGGGGCACGGCCGCCCTCGGACGTCCCGTCGGGGACGGGGAATAAACCGAGCCCTGACGGGACATAACCGTATATCTAAAGCCGCCTCCCGCGCGCGGCGCGCAGGGCCAATGCCAGCCGCTGGCGGGGAGCGCATTCTACCCCATTACGCCGCGATGATGAGCGGAGGCGGCAACATCTGGCACGTAATCTGCCGCGAGCCGCTCCGCGCTTAATGGACGTCTGGAGGCCGCGCGCATCTGAGTCTCGGCTCGGCTCGCTGTTAACTCCTTCCTGGGCGAGGGCGGCCCCGGTGCTGGGACGCCGCGCCCGGCCCCCGTGCCACGTGCCCCGGGCCGCGCGGAAGCCGTCTGTCCCGCCGGCACGAGCCGCGCTCACGCCCGAGTTTAAAATCTCCAGGAAACGCCAACGACAAGAACGGGGACGGCCTCCTCGTTGTCGGTGAAACCGAGCACGGCCGAGGCGGGCGCTGGGCTCATGTGTGCGCTCGGCTCCGCGTCGTGGCCGCGCGCGGGGGCCGGGCCGGGCCCGCCCAGGCCGAGGGTCCCCAGGTCCTGCCCGTCCGCTGCCTCCGACGCGGAGCGGGGAGAACGAGGCCGCCCGGCTTCACCGGAAACACGCGCTGGTCTCCCTGCCCCGCCGGCCCGTGTGCCCGGCCCCGAGCTGGGGGGGCTGCACCGCCCGCGCTGACCGGGGAGACGGGCGGCGCCGGCTTCCGCTTTGTTTCCTGAAACACCACCTCACGCCAACGCCCGAGGACGTGCAGAGACCGGACCCCGGGAGCGGACGAGCTGCCCCACAGCAGCGGTGCTGGGGGCCGGGCGTGGGGGGGCCGGGCATGGGGGGACCGGGCGTGGGGGGGCCAGGCATGGGGGGGGGCCGGGTGTGGGGGGGCCGGGCATCGGGGGCCGGGCATCCGGGGGGGCCAGGAATGGGGGGCCCGGGCTTGAGGGGGCCAGGCATCGGGAGGGCCGGGCATCGGGGCGCCTGCTCCCCAGGCTCGCGGTGCACGCGTGCGGGAAACGGCCGGCGGTGGGTGGGTTTGGGGCGCGATAGCCGCCTAGCGGTGGGCACCGAGCGTCATGGCGAAGGCCGCAGCCCTGCTCGTGCGTCCGGCTGCGGTGAGGCGAGGTGAGGCGAGACGCCGCCCGCGCCCCGGCGGGCGACCATGCCTGCGGGATTAAGCAGCCCTGATGGGTCGGACGCGCCCCCGGGGACCTCGGAAATAGCCCCGCGGAAAGGAGGAGGCAGCAGGGACCCTCCGGAGCCGAGACCCCGAGGACAGCGGCGGGAGCCCGGGGCGCGGCCCCCTCTGGAGGCTGCGCCTCTCCCCTCTGCTGCCCGAGCCCCCCGAGCCCCCTCCGCCGCCCGAGCCCCCCAGCCCCCTCCACCGCCCGAGCCCCCCGAGCCCTCTCCGCCGCCCGAGCCCCCCGTCTCACGGGCTCTGCGAAGTTCTGAGTCCCTGAGGGCAGAGTGGAAGTCGACAGGCGCAGGGAAGACGTCTCTCTGGGGGGCGTCCGGCCTGGGGTGGCCGCACCTGGCGTCTTGGAGGGTCAAGGGCAAAGGTGGAGAAGGAGGCCGGCCAGGCGAGGTGGGCCCAGCCGTCCCTCGGCCCGTCACACCTCGAGCCCGAGACCCGCCCAGATGCCCAGGACCCTTGGCCGCTGCTCGTTCCCCGGGACAGGGCGGCATCTCCCCACCGCCCTGTTGCCTTGAGCCGGTGACGAGCCAAGGGCCTGGGGGTGGCGGACCTGGGTGGCCCAGGCCGGAGGAGCTGCGTGCAGGCCAGCCCCGCGCCCTGCCCAGCGCTCGGCCCGGGGCTCGGGCCAGCGTCGCGCTCCCGGAAACGTCCCCGACCCACAGGGCTCCGCGGGGCGGTCACCCGGCGGTCACCCGGCGGCATTTGGTTCTGTGCCCGCCCCGGCTCGTCCACGGCCGCGGGCGCTTGACACGGAGCCGCGGGCCGCGCGGGCCCCGTGTGCTCCGCACCCCGAGCCCTGCCGGGTCGCGGGGGCCAGGCCCTGCGGGGTCACGGGGGCCAGGCCCTGCGGGGTCGCGGGGTCGCGGGGGCCAGGCCCTGCGGGGGTCGCGGGGTCGCGGGGGCCAGGCCCTGCGGGGGTCGCGGGGTCGCGGGGGCCAGGCCCTGCCGGGTCGCGGGGTCGCGGAGGCACACAGCCGTCCCTAGGCGGAGCTCCGCCCCCTGAACAGGTGGGTGTGGCCTCCAGGCCCAGGTGGGTGTGGCCTGGGCCGGCCTGTCCCTCCCTCCCACCTTCGCCTGGTGGGAGCGCGCGCCTGCCGGGCCGTGGGCGCCCTTCGGGTGAGGGCGCTGGGTCCCCCAACCGGGCAGCCCCCCCCGCGTGGGCAGCGAGGCTGGAGGGGGCGGGCACGGCGGGGGCCAGGCGTCGGGGCCGGTGAGAAGCGCCCGCCCCACTCCCGGCCGTGCGGCCCGGGGCCTGTCCCGTCTGGGGCGGCCGGGCCGGGGCCAGCGCCCTCCGTCCGCGCGCACCGCCGCGCCGGCCTCGCACAGGGCCGGGCCCCACTCGGGGTCCCCGCGTCGCCAGGACCCCGGGGGGGGGGGCCGACGGGAACGCGGTGCCTCCCGGGCCGAGGCGATCTCGTCCTCTAGGGCCCCGCGTTCCCCGCCTCAGGGGGACGCCAGGGCCGCGCCCCGAGGCCGCCGTGGGGCGTCCGGGCCCAGCGCAGGCGGGGCCGCCGCAGGGCGCGTGCAGGGGCGGGGGCGGGGCCCGGCCCGGCGGGCGCAGAGGGGCGCAGAGGGGGCGCGATCGATCGCCGCAGCCGAGGGGGGGGGGAGACGCTGTCTCCCCCGAGGAGCCGGCCGGGCGCCCGCACCCTCACGCGCTCCCACGCGCTCTCGCCCGCGCCCGCCCGCGCCCGCCCGCACCTGCCCGCACCTGCCCGCGCCCGCGCCCGCAGACGGGGTCCCGACGGCCGGGGGGGGGGCACAGGCGAGACCCTGCTCCGCGGGCAGCCGCTGGGGCAGGAGGCGCTGGCCGCGGGAGTCACGGGAAATAATGTATTTTTTCCAAATTAATGGAACGCGACCGTCCGCGCGCGAGACCAGCCGCTTGTAAAATTGGATTCCGGGGGCCGGGGCGGGGGAGCAGCGGTCAGACGGGGGTGCGGGGCGGGCCGGGCGGTCGGGGCCGGTGCGGTGGCCGAGCCTCCCCGCCCGAGCCTCCCGCTGCTGCCGCCTCTGGTGCCCGTGGCCCGGGCGGAGGCGCACGGGGGCGAGGCCAGCGGCCGCGGGGACGCGGGGCACCCCCTCTCCACGCCAGCGAAGGGCGCGCCCGCCCGGGCGTCCCCACGCGGCTCGGGGGTCTCCCCGGCCCAGGCGCCACCGAGACGGCGGGACACGCGTGGCCTCGCGCTCGCCCCGCGGGTGGCACGCCCTGGGGGAGGTCTCGGCGGGGCGAGCGGCCGCCAGGCGGGCAGGCTCGTGCCTTCGTGTCCCAGAAACGGTTTCTAGAAGCGACGTCGTGCGTGGCGTGGGCCGGTCGAGCGCACCCCGTGCCCCCGGGTCCCACCCGCACGGGGGGCGCGAAACGTGGGACGCGCCCCCACGCAGGCCGGACGCTCCGTGGAGAGAAGGATCCGGACGTCGCGAGGTAATTAACACCGAGATAAACAACATAAATCCCCGCGCTCCCGCGGACGGCCACGCGGATGGGCGCGAGCCGAGCGTTTTAATTAACAGATAAATCCATGTGACACGTCGCTGCAAACTTAATTATGCAGCGCGGGCTCCTAAGCGCCGGGCCCGCCAGTCTCGGCGCCAAGCGGCCCGGGTCGGGGTCGCGAGGCCACCCCATCCCCTCTGCGGGGACCGCGCTGTCCCCACGAGCCCACCCCCGGCCCCTACCCGCCTCTCTCTCCTCTCGGCAGGTGACGGGACTCGAACCAGGGCCCCCTGGGGTTGCGTCCCGTGATGCGTGTTTCCTCCCCGTGGACGCAGACCCCCTGCCGGCCGGCCCCTGCGCCCTGGGGACGAGGCCCCGACTAACCCAGGCGGGCTTCCCGGGGTGGTGCTCGCCGTCGCCGGAGAGGGGGGCGGCGGACGGCAGGGGTGTCCTCTGTCGGAAAGTTCCAGCACGAAAAAGCAAGTCGGCCCCACGGGGCAGCCGCAGGCAGCTTCCGGCTGCCGGGAGGAGCCGCTCCGGTCGCCAGGCCCCGTGGCAGCCGCAGGAACACGGTCGCCCCGTCGCTGGCCAGAGCGGGCCCCAGAGCGGCCGGGTGCCGGGTGCCCTGGGCCGCGGCGGCCTTAGCACGCCCTGGCGGGCGCGCTGCTGTAGGGAGCCGCGTCCGGGCACCTCCAGGGCCGCCCTGGGGTCCGCGCCGAAGGTTCCGCGACCGGCCCGGGAGGCGTGTGGCTGCGTCCGGGCGCGTCGGGGTGTCTGTCGTGCGGCTGCCGGGGTGGCCCAGCCACCCGCGGAGGGACGAGCCTGAGCCTCCTGCCACTGCCCCCCCCGGGCACCGCTCCCGTCTGCAGATGGAGCCCCTGGACCCCCCCCCCAGCGGGGCCCCCGCGTCCTGGCCCCGCTGGTCCCGGCTGTTCTCCCCGTCGCAGGCCGCTCCGGCGGCCAGGGCACCGCTCAGCCGGAGGTCGAATGGTCGGCTCGCCCGAGGCCCGGCGGCGCCCGCTGATCGCGGGGGTGGGCGAGCCCCCTGCGAGGCGCCTGGGGAACTGCTTCTGTCGTCGCTCCCCTCCCCCGGCCCGCACGCACACGTGCGCACTCACACACGGCACGGGGGCGTGCACGGTCCCGCTCACACCCCACACGGGCGTGCGCACTCGCACTGACACGCAGCACGCGTGGGCACACGCGCGTTCACACAGTCGGCAGCACACGGCCCTGCGCGCGCACACACGGCACGGGGGCGCACACGGTCCCGCTCGCACACGGCCGTGCGCACTCACACGCACACACACACCGTCCGCTCCACGCCCGCCCCAGGCCGGGGACGCCCGCGCCCGGTGGCCTCGCTCTCGCGCCCCGGGCGGGCGGCGGCCGTGAACGGCGACAGGTCCCGCTTGCTCCGGAGGCAGAGGCTCTATCGCGTGAAACACCGACCAGACGGGGCTGCTTCAAAGACGCTTTATTCTAACAGCAGGAGGAACAGTCATCGCGGGAACAGCTCTGGGCACTCTCTCTACCGGAACAGGGTTCTGCCGCCCGAGGCGTCGCGGCAATAAATAAGGACCGAGGCGAGACGGCACGGACACAGGCCTCGGCCTGTCACAAGCATCGCAACAACACCCTCTACTCTAGGCGGCCGCGGGCGTCCCCGGGAGGCGGCGCCCTGGCGCGGGCGCAGACAGCGGCATGACCAGCATCACAGACGACGGGGGCGCGGGCCGGGCACGCGGGGGCGGGGCGGAGGGGGGACGGCAGCACTGGACAAGGCGGACCCACACGCACGCCACGGGGTGGGGTCCCAGTGTCACGGACAGAATTATTGCCTGGCGCATCCGACGCGCTCAGAGGACACACGGGAACAGGACGGCGTCCCGGCGCCGGGGCGGGACGTGGCTCTCGTTTTTTTCCGCTTTTTTTCTTTTTTGCTTTTTTACCTTTTCTCTCTAGTATATATATATATATTTTCTGGTTCTTTGCTAAGATACCGAAGGCGGGCGGACACACGACAAGCGACCGGCACAGTCACCAAACACAGCAGTGCAGTCAGCGCCGAACGCGCGCCCCGGGCGGGCGGCCGCGGCCGGGTGCGCCGCGGCGTGAGTAAGGCAGTGAGAACGAGTCTAGACGAAGCGGGGTCCGCGCGGCTCGGCCACCCCGTGGGCGCAGCACCCGGGGCGGGTGGGCGGCCGGGCGGCGTCCCTGCGCCGGCCCGCGCGCACGCGGTTCCCTTTGCCCCTCGGGCCCGAGCCGCGGGGTGCGGAGCGCGGGGCGCGGGGCGCGGGGCGTGGAGCACGGGGCGTGGGGCGCGGGGCGCGGGGTGCGAAGTGCGGGGCGTGGGCGCGGGGCGCCCCGTGTACACCGCTCGCTGCAGGTCGGGGTTTCCGTGAACTGCCCCGGCAGAGCCGGAGTGGTTAAGGCCCCGGGGTGTGACTCTGCGCCCGGCCTGCGCGGGGTTCGCGACTCGTTTGTGTTTTAGTCCGAACGACTTCGTTCCGGAAGTTGCCACGTCGTTCCTCCTCCAGGCCGCAAGCACCAGCACCCGTTCCTGCCGCTCGAGGAAGGCGGTGAGGAGGCCGAACCTTCTCGCCCCCTCGCAGGCTCGAGAACGAACCCCGAACGCGTCTCCTTAAACCGGTTTTGTTTTCTTTTGTTTTTTAAGAAAAAAAAAAAGAGTTCGGCGCGTCCCCGTCGGCCTCGACATCCCCGCTGGGCGGTGCGGAACGTGACGGGGTGGGGAGCCTCCCATCAGTAGAAAATCTAAAATCTACAAAAATATAGAACACATTTGTCTTACAAAAACAGACACTTTCGCTCCGTTGTCTCCGTTCGCCAGAGAGGGAGCGGGTGGTCGGGTCCGCGCTCGAACGCGGGCGATGTCAGGAGCGCGCGCGCGGGGCAGATCTCGCGCCGTCTGTGGCCGCGGGAAAACGGACCCGCGGGATCCCGATCGCAAGCCCGGAGCAGCCTTCATTCAAGTAAAACGGTTAAAACCATAGAAAACGCAGCCTCCGTGGGTGCGCACGCTTCCACGTCGCGCCGGCACCCTCTGGGCGGGGCGGGCTCGCTGCTCTGCACAGCATCTGGCCAAGTGCCCCCCGTGTTCTCATCAGCCGCCTTGTTTCATCCAAAAATTAAAAAAAGAAAAAGAAAAAAAGAGAAAAAAAAAGCCAAAAAGAAAGCCTTTCCCTCGACTCTGCGATTTGATCTAAAATAAAGGCTCGACCCCCCAACCTGCGAGGGACGTTTGCCGCCGGCGCGCGCTGGCCGCGGCCTCCAGGGCTCCCCGGGCCGGCGAGTTCCCCCGCGGCGGCCGCTCCCCCCTCCGCCCCTGCACGTCCCGGGGCCGGGGGCCCACGCAGCGGCCGGCGTCAGGCTGCCGGGCGACGCCGGGACTGAAGACGCCGCCGCCCCGTCCTCAAGGCAACACGGGGGCGTCCGGGGGCGCCGGTTTGCAGTCACGGCCGTGACTCTGGGACAGAGACGGCGACGACGCGGCTGGAGCGCCCCCGGCGCCCGGCTGGGAGGGCAGGCCACGGCCCAGGCACCCGCAGCAGTTTGGCGGCCGCCGTCGGGGCGGGAGGCGTCAGTGCGCGTGGAGGTGGATTCGATTTCTGAGCCGAGCCCTGCCCTCGCGGGGGCTGCACGCGATCGCCCCCAGCGCCGCGCGCTGGCGCCGCCCGGGCTCAGGCCCGCTCCTCGGGGCCCGGGCCGCCGTCCTCCGGCCGCTCGGCCGAGCTGCCCGCCGTGGCGGCCGCGGGCTCCTCGCAGCTCCCGGCGGCGTCCGCGTCGACCCTGGAGCGCTTGAACCTGCGGTCGGGGTACTGGCTGTTGTCGAAGGGCATGCGGTGGACGCAGAGCACGTGGGTCTTCAGGTTCCCCTTCTGGGAGGCACTGTAGGGGCAGTAGCGGCACTGGAAGGGCCGGTGACCTGCGGGCAGAGAGAGTGGCCGGTCAGCTCCGCGCTCTGCCCCACCCCCGCCCTCGCTCCCCGACGGACCCCGGCGACCCCGGCGACCCCGGCGACAGCGTCGGGGCCCCCAGGCCGCCCCGGCCGGACGCGGCCAGCGCCTCCCGCTGGACACGGGGAGCGACGGGCGTGGGCTGCACCGGAGCGATGGCGACCGGACGCGGCTGTGGCCGGCCTTTCGCCCCCAGCCCCAGCGTCTTCGCTTCGGACGTCCTGGGGGACGAAGGGCCGGGCCCCGCCTGGGAACTCGTCGGCACCGACCGCCAGACGGCAAACAGCGCAGGCCTCGCCGGCCGCGGGGCCACCCCGAGGGAGGACGCCGGGTCTTGCGCCCGGGGAGGGAGGAGCGCGTCCCCGGGGAGCTGTCGCCGCTGCCGTTCGGAGGAAGCGCGTTCGGGGCGGCGCGGACCTCCGCGTGCAGGACCCTTCTCTCTCGCTTCTTGGGGTTTTCAGCCCCCGCTCCCCGTTCTGAGCGAGCGACGTCCGACCCCCCGCGCCGCGCTCGTTCGTGTGCTGTTCACCGTGGACGAAACACGCGCCGCTTCGCCCGGCGTCGGGGCCGGCTTGGCTCCCTCGTGGGGGCGCCTCGCCGCCGGCCTCGCCGCTGTCGGGGGGCGGGCGCCCCGGCGCGGAGGGCAGAGCCGTGTTTGGTGCCGGGCTGGGGCCGCGTGTGCGGGCCCCCGGGGCCGAGCCCGGGTGACGCCGCAGGTGGGTGGCTGGACCCTCCTCCCGACCACCCACCGGGGGACCCCGGGTGCTGCCTCAGGGCGGGACGGGATGGCCGCTGGGTCCCAGGAAGCCCGAGGAACGGCGTCGCGACGACTGACGGACGCCCGCGCGGACACCCGCTCTGCGGGTGGCACCGTGCCGCTCCTGAGGCTCCGTCTGGGCGTCACTCAGCGAGGGAGACGGGGGCGGGGCAGGGGCCGAGCAGGCGTCGCCCCAGATTCCGCGTGGGCGACTGTGGGGGGCCAGGCCCGTGGGGGGGCATCTCCGCGCTGGGAGCGCGAGGCAGGCGGCGGGCGCGTCCCGCGTGCTGATCTGAGCCCCAAGGCCGGGTCCCCCCCGCAAGGGCCGCAGCTGCCGGCCCCGGACGCACCACTGTCCCCCCCCCCGGCACCCGCGTCACTGAAGGAAACGCCATCGGCGCGGAGCGGGGGCCTTGAAGCCGAGGCGGGCGAGTCCCACGCGCGGCCCAGCCGCCTCTGGTGCCGCCTTCCGTGGCGCGCCGCCCGCCTGGGGGCCCAGGGGAGCGAGGTGCGTGCCGCGGTGGGTACGTGAGTGTCGGCGCCCGTCGTCGCGCACCGCGCCGCGGCGAGAACACTCCGTGACATACCCCAGCCGCGACGGGCAGGCGAGCGTCCCTGGCTCGGCGAAGGGCCCCTGACCCCGGGCCCAGCCGGCCGGCATCCAGAGGGCTCCCCACAGGGTCCTCGGCGCGCGCCATCCCCGGCGCGAGGGCCCGGAGCCCGCGGAAGCAGAGCGAGTGAGGAGCGAGGCCTGGCAGGGCGCGGGCACCCCACGGAGGCAAGGCCGGGGCCGGGGCTGGGGGCCGGGCCGGGCAGGGGGCGCGGTCGGAGCTGCGGCTCGGCCTGCAGGCCCCGGTCCCCTGGCCTCCGGCGTCCGGGCCTCCGGACGTGTGTCACGCCCCGGCGCGCTGTCCCGCCCGCTGCCTCCGGTTTCCTGGCGGCCACGAGCCTGTCGTTTCGCTTTAAAGATAAAGAAAGCGAAGCGTCCGGCGCCCCCACCCCACCCACGGCGACACCAACCTCCCCTCCTCCAGCGCGGGCGAAGGCGGGATCGGAAACGCAGGGGTCGGAACCGACGCCCCCGACCGCGTCGGGGCGGC
Organism: Cynopterus sphinx; assembly: GCA_030015415.1. Classification (NCBI taxonomy): domain Eukaryota; kingdom Metazoa; phylum Chordata; class Mammalia; order Chiroptera; family Pteropodidae; genus Cynopterus; species Cynopterus sphinx. The sequence goes on from CM057386.1 coordinate 752,715, forward strand.
TGGGGTCCGGGGAGGCGGGCGCACCCGCGGGGCGTGGGGCGGGGACAGCGCACACCGCGCAGCGAAACCGCCCTTTGGACCGAGCCGACCGGGCGAGGCGAGCGCGGCCTTGGATCCGCCCTGCACAGCGACGGCGGTCGTTCAGGACGGGGACTCGGCGGCGCCTGCGTCCCTCCCGACGGCACGCGGTCCGGTGTCTCGTCGGGGGGCGGGGGCGGGGGCGGGGCGACCGCGGTCACTCCATCTGAATCCCATCGAGTCCCGACTCCGGGTCGCCCGAACGGGGAGCAGGGACGGCCGGCCCCGCGGCCCGCGACCTGCTGCCGAAGCCCCGTTCGTCTGCTTTAAGTGAAATCGCTCAATTCTCAAAAGTCAGGGGAGGACTCGGGGAGGGGCGGCTCGGCCCGGCTGCTCCAAATAAGTTCCATTAATCACCAGGCGCCGCGTAATGCAACTAATATTTTACAATTAGGGGAGACAGGAGGGGACTCGGAGCCATCCATCTCCCTTACGCCGCGCGATCATCGATTCATGATCGGCGGGAGCTGCACCGAGGTGCGCTCGCCGGCCGGGGGCGGGGCCGGGCTGCGGGGCAGGGCGCGGCGCCCGGTGGCAGGGCGCGGTGCTGACGGACGGGCCCCACGGCCGCCGCGGGCGCCCGCCATCCCGGTGTCGGACCCGTGGCTGTCTTCACGAGGCCCCCACGCGCCAGGCCCGCCGGTGCCACCGCCCGGGGCCCGTCCTCGGGAGCGGCCGGGGGGTGGGGGCCATGCCAGCCCCGGGCGCGGGGACAGCTCGGGCGCCGCGGCGGCATCTGCTCCCGATGAGACGCCCGCGGCCTCCGGGCCGCATTCCTTTCCTTCCACTGCCACCTGCAGGAGGGAGGGCGTCAGCCCTGTCCTGCTGGGGCGGGCCTGGGGGTCTCCCCGGAGTCGGGCCCCGCAGGCGGCGCGCAGGCCGGAGCCTGCCCGAAGTCCGGCCAGCTGAGCCCTGTGAGCAGGGCGGGCAGCGGCCGGGGTGCGCGAGCCGAGGCCGCGGGGGGGCGGGCGTGCGGCGGGGGCACAGGCCCCCGTGGACGTGGGGTCCCGAGCCCGGGGCAGCCCGCTGGGGGCCGAGGGTCTGGGCGGCCACACGGCCACCCGGGCCCCGCCGCCCGGTCGTGCGACACGGACGGCCTCGCGCCTCCCCCAAGCGCTCGCGCCCGCGGCTCCCGAACAAAGAGAAACAGGACGCCTCGGGGGGCAGGTGACTTGGGAACAAGCAGAGCGGCCGGCCGGGGCGTGGGGCAGGGGCCGGGGCGAGGGCTGCGCCTGGGGCCGTGTCCCCGTGCCCTCGGCCGCGCTGACGGATCACGCGACACGCACCGCGCCAGCTCGGAGCCCGGAAGCCATGGTTTCCCCGGGTTTACTTCCCCGTCGACACCCGATGGTCGCGCGCGGCCCCCGCCCCGTGGCCCCCGCCCCGCGTGTCATTCGGAGACGTCCAGCCCGGATGCCCTCCCAGACGCCCTGTCGGGGCTGACGGCACCGGAGCTCGGGGCCGAGTCGCCCCGGTTTGGCCCGACCCCTGCCCGCCCCTGCGCGTGACCGGGCCGCGGGCGGGAACCACGGCTCCGGGTCCGCGCAGAGGTCGTGGCCCGACGCGGCCAGCGGCAGGTGCCCAAACGCGGCGGCCACCGCGGCCGCAGCCCCCTCGCGCGGTCTCTCGTGCCACCTAGAGGCCAGCGGGCGGCGCGGCGCGTTCACTGCAGCTGACGGCGGGCGCGGGCGGGGTGAAGCGGGGGTCACCATCTGGTGGCCTGGGGCTGCTGGCACGCGGCGGCCGGCGGGGCTGCGCGCGCCTCGTAAACACGCCGTGAGCCCGCGCGCCGCCCCAGACGAGAGAAAATTGGTCCTAAAATAGGCCCCGGCTGATTACCCGGCCGGCCCGTCGCCATGGAGACCGGAGCGGGGCGCCCGCTCCCCCGGCGCTCGGGAGGGCGTCGGTGCCAGCGCGAGGCGGGCGCTCGCTCGGCCGGGGCGAGGACGGGGGCGCCCCCCCACGCGGCTTCCCGCCCGGGCCTGGGGGGCGCGGGGAAGGAAGAGCCGGGGGCACCCCGCCTGTGCGGCCGCCCGTCTGACCTGGACACCCCCACGTGCCCGCGTGGGCCACACTGCGCGCCCCATCCGCGGGGCCGAGTGTCCGGGGAGGAGGGCGACTCCCGCGGCTCGTCTCAGGTTCCCCTTGGGCTGTCACTCCGGGGCCACGGCGCCTGCGCCCACCTCCCCAGCACACAGTGGGTCTACGGGGGGCACAGGCTGTGGCCTTCCTCAGGCGCGGGGTCTCGAGTCGGGCGCAGACGCGCGACGAGACCCGCCAGCCCTCCCCGCCCCCAGCCCTCCGGGGCGGCCTCTCCCTTCCCCGTCGCACGGTGATCCGCACGCGCCACTCAGGAGGGACGCAGCGGAGCGACCGACTCCAGGGGACCCTCCTCGGGGACACGACTGGCGCCCGCTGTAGCCCACGCTGGCGGTGACGCCGGCACCGGCCGCGAGGGGCCGGCCCGCTCCGGGGGGCAGCCCAGGGCCCGGACGCAGGCGGACGGGGGACGCGGCGCGTCTGCTCCCTGGTGATTAGGACGCGTCCCCCTCGCCTGCGAGACGGGCTGCAGGCCGGCTCCTGGGGTCCCAGCTCCGAGGCCGGGGAAAGGACAGACGGGGCCGCGAGGAGGGCCCGTGGCCTCGGGGCCTGCCAGGCCGGCGACCCCGCGAGCCGGTCGGGAGCTGGGGAGGATTTCCCGCCCCGTGCGGCCAGCGCGCTCCTGCCGAGACCCCCGCCAGCCCGTCGCCTCCCAGCCAAGCGCTCCCTCCCCCGGGAAGCCCTCCCAGCTGCTCCTCCTCCCCCAGGAAGCCCTCCCAGCTGCTCCTCCTCCAAGAAGCCCTCCCTGATGCTCCTCCTCCGCCCACACTCCCGCCGCCCAGCACGCATCTGCGGGTCACAGCCGCCCCCTCAGTCACACTTTCGTCCTCGGCACCCAGGCTCCTTCCGAGCTCTGACTCCGCTGCCCGCCCCACAGGCCTCGTTCCTGAAAACAGGGTTTGCACGGGCAGGAAGGGCCCTGATCAGGCGAGGCCCCCGGGGTCGGGAAGCAGGGGGGGCCACGCGGCGCACGGGGCGGGCAACGGGGCTGGGCAGCGGGGGGCTCAGGCCGGGCTGTCTGTGCGGGGCCCCTGCCCCCTTCCCGGTCCCCACAGCGGCAGACGCCCTGCTCCGTCCTGTCGTCTGCCTGAGCCCTGGGGCCACCGACCCGGCCCTGCCCCGTGCCCCTGCCCCCCCGGGGGTCAGTGCCCGGGCTGAGCGCACGGGGGCCTGGGTCGACCACGCACCGCGCCAGGCAGGCGGGCCCAGCTCCGGGCGGGTGGGGGCAAGGCTGCAGGCCGCCGCCGCCCAGCTCGGGCTGACCGCTGCCCCCCGGCACCGGCCACTGCCCCCTGGCACCCACCGCTGCCCCCCGGCGCCCACCGCTGCCCCCCGGCGCCGGCCGCTGCGGCCGAGGCTGCAGACTCAGGCGTCTGCGGGAGCCGAAGGGCACGTCTGGAGGGGGACCCTCGAGTCTCAGACGCCGAGACGCTGACGGCCAAGTCCAGGCTTCCCGCGGCGCCGGGCCGGGGCGTCCGCAGACCATGCCGGGGGCCTCGCCGCCGCCCTGACCCTCCCCCAGAGCCAGCGCTCGGGGACGAGCGTGCTGCCGCCGCGCTGCTCGCCCGCCGCCCCGCTGCGCCTTCCCTGCCGGCCACGCCGAGGGCTGGCGCGCGCCCCAGGCCGCCTCCGGGTGCACAGGGGGTGCCCCAGGGGCCCCGGCTTCTCAGGGAGCCAGGCCTGGAGCCCCCACCCCGCACGGGCCCTGCTGCAGCCTGTTCCCGCCGAGAGCACCCACCGCCCGCCCCTCCCCCCTCCCCGGGCGCCCTGGGTGGCGGGCCCTGCAGCCGCGTCCCCAGAGGTCACCACGGAGACCCCGTCGAGGGAAGGAGCCGCCGGCGCCCCACGTCGCGGGCGGCTGGGCTTCCGCAGAGGCCGCCGGGAAGTTCAGGCCGGCGCTGGGCCTGGGGCGCAGGCGCCCGGCCGCGGCGGCGCCGTACAGAGCCCTCGAGGCCAGGAGCTTCGCCCTGTGTCCCCCGCGGCCCGAGCGGAGACACCAGCGTGGACGCGACGCAGGTCGCCCGCTGTCCGTGCCCACGCAGGGCGCGTCCCGAGTTGCTGGGGTCACGGCCGCAGAGCGGGTTCGCCTGGGAGCCCGCCGGGCCCCGCCGCGAGCGCGGAGCCTGGGGCCGCGGCTCTGCCGGGGTCGGGCCGTGGGAGGCTTCCTCCCGTGCCCCCCGCAGGGCCTGCCCAGGCGCAGGGCTGCACGGACACTCGGCTGGGCCGGGGCCGGTGCCCAGGGCGTGCGAGCCAGGAGGGGCCCGTCGGGGCGGGGGCGGCCTCGTGCGCGTCCCTGCACGTGGCCGGAGTCGGGGGCTGGACAGCTCAGCTCCTGGCTTCTCCGGGCCCGGCTGGTGCCCACAGAGGCCGCGAGAGCGAGACCAGCCGCGCGCTGAGCACGGGGACTGGCCCGGCCTCGCGAGGCCACCCGCAGGCCCGGCAGGCGCCCGCCACTTGTCCCCGCAGCGGTGGTGACGTCCGGACGCCCCACACCCCACTCCTGTGGACCCCGCACGCCCGCCCTGTCGCCACGAGCCCGTCCACCGGTCCGCGTCCAGAACATAAAGCCGCGTGGACACCGCCGCGGCCTGCCCGGCCACGCCAGGGCGCGGCTGGGGACTCTGCCTTCTGCTCCCAGCACGGCGGGGACCGGCCCTCCCGTGAGCCCCCGCCTCAGGGCGTCCTGGGGCTTCCAGGCGACAAGGACAACGAGGCGCATCCAGGGCGGGAGCCGCCGGCCGCCCCGTCTCCAGTGGCGAGTGGTGCCGAGGGGCGTCGCGTGTCCCCTGTGGCCTCAGGGCTCAGGCCCAGGCGGGTCCCCCAGAGCTCGGCGCTGCCACCTTCCCTCTCCCCGGCCGGCCGTCCCCACCGGGCTCCGGCCGGGCCACGTCCCACGACGGACAGCGGCGGGGTCCCCCCCGGTTGGACACCCCTCGACGGGGAGGCCCTGCGGCCGCCACCCGGCGTGGGCAGCTGGGTGGCCGTGGCGGTCAGTGGCCGTCCTGTCCCTGCAGCCTGCGACCTCTCTGTCCGCGTCCCTGCAGCTCGGTCCCCTGGCCGGCGGGACCACGGCTCCTAACCGAGACGCGGACGAGCCCGCGGGAGCCGGCGGAGCACGGGGTGCCCAGGCCCCGCCACCCGCCGGCCGTGGGCGTCCCCACGGGTCCAGCCGCGCCCCGCCCTCCGCGCACCATCCAGTCCCCAACCCTCCCAACCCCCCAAAACCCACTTCTGGAAGCGCCGGAACATTCTCCACTGCAGAGAGGTCTGAGACCGACTCGCCACAAACCAGCCGCCCCCACCGCCTCCCCAGACACGGCGAGGCCCTCGCCCAGGCCGCCCCGGCAAGTCGCACGACGGCCGCTTCACGCCGTGAGTGGAGAAAGGACGCGCATGCTCCTCCGAGCTCTGTCCCCGAAGAAGAGTCGTGTCTGCTTCTCAGTAGGAGCGAACCCGCGAGGACGCGCCGGCGCCAGAACCAGCCGCGGCGCTGAATCGGCCGCGAAGGTGACCTGGGACGCCCCCGAGCGGTTGGACGGAACCGACCCAGAATCCCGCCCGGTGCCACCTCCAGGCGCGCCGCGCCTCCCGCAGCAACGGGCCCGCCGTGGGGCCCGCGAACGCCATCGCCGCTGCTGCAGCCGGGCGCGGGAGGGAGGGCCGGCCGCCCGCCCCCCACAACCCGGGGCCCGGCCCGGCGCCTCGCCCCCGGCACAGTGTCCGCCGCCCCGACGGGAGCCTCGGCGCGTGCTGACTCCCCCATCGACGCGTCGGGGCTCGGACGCCGTCAGCGGACGACGCGGGGTCTGTCCACCTACGCGCTGCGCTGTGGGGCCGCTCCACGCCGACCGCGCCAGAGCCCGGCGTGACCCCGAACCCCGTGAGGCTGCACGGGCGCCCTTCCCCGCCCTTCCCCGCCTCAGGCCTGAGCGCGGTCGTGGGGACACACGTGACACCGAGTCACAACCGCCCGGCTCCGCTGTGCCGCGCAGGGGCCTCTCCCTCCCGGCGGACGGGGTGGCGCTGCCCATCCGCGCCCCCGAGGCCGCCGTGGGCTGCCGCGCGCGGAGGGGACGAGGGCGGCCGGGGCAGTGTCTCGGGGAGGTCTGCGGGGGGCAGGGTGTGACGGGGACGGGAGGAGCGTGGGGCAGAGGAGCGGGGTCCCTGGCCGCGGGGTGGGACCTGCCCATCTCACGACCGAGCTCCCGCGGCCGGCGCCCGGGGCGGGCCCAGGCTCACGGCCGCCCGCAGGGGGCCGGCCCGCGTGGCCCCCGCCGGAAGGACCTGCCATAGGGACGGGGACACTGATGGCCCAGCTGCCGCCCAGAAAGCCCCCGCGACCCGGTTCCTCCAGGGACAGCGCCCGACGCCCCCGCAGGCCGGGGCTGCCTCCTGCCCGCCCGGCGGCCGGCCTCGAGCCCGGGTCTGCGCGCCGGGCCCGGCTCTGCCCCCGCTCGGTCCCGTCCCCGGAGACGGAGCGGCCGTCTCCCTGCGTCCCAGCCCCGCTCCCTCGGCCGCCGCGTCCCGGGAGTACAGGACGAGGCCGCGCGCCCCGGGGTTCCAGGAGCAAAGCCCCGCGCTGCCGGGTGTGTCCTCGCGCCCCGGGCCGGGCGGGGACACTGCCCCCCGCGGGGTGTCCCCGTCCCCAGCGCCCCCGCCCCCGCCACCGCCGAGCGCCTCGCGGTCCGCGCGTCTCTGGCGCCCTCTGGTGGCCACCGCGGTCCCAGCACCGGGGCCTGGCGGGGGAGGGGGCAGCCAGGGACCGGGACGCCCCAGGCTGGCCGGCCCGTCTGGACCCCGAGGCCGCGTCCGCGGGGACGCTGACCGCGGACGGGCAGCCCCCGGGGGGAGTCGGGGTGTGGGGAGACCCACGACACGCCGGCCCGGCTGGGCCTGCGGGGGGCCGGACCAGGAGCCGTGACCTCGAGGACCGGGGACCCGGCTGCACACGAGGCGGCGCCGGGCGAAGGCCGCCCCGGCCTCGGCGGTCTGGCTCCGGCCGGAGGTCGCCGTGTGGGAGGGTCCCCCCCCTGCAGGCCCAGCCGAGCCGGCGTGCGGCGGCGCGGACAGCGCAGGCCCTGCCGGGGCGGGGGCTCCCCACATGCAGACTCCCCCAGGGGCGGCCCCTCCGCGGTCAGCGTCCCTGCGGACGCGGCCCCGGTGTCCAGACTGAGAGGTGGCCCTCGGGGCTGACGCGGGTGAGGAGGAGGGAAGGCGGCCGCTCACGCCAGTGACCGCGGTGGCCGCGGGCTGGCTCGCCGCCCCTGCTCGCGGCCAGGGTGGCGGGCAGCTGGGACTGTCCCCGCGAGGGGCACGCACGCCCCCCGGCCAGGCCCCCTGCACCGCGGGGCACAGGCGCGGCGGCCTGGCGGGCGGGGACGGACGCGGCCTTCCCCGGGGTCCTGGGCGCAGTCCCTGCTCTGCTCCGGGCGCAGGCGACCGTCAGCGCCTCGGACCCTCAGCCTCCCTTTCCGGGAGACGGGGACGGTGACACCTGCCCACGGTGTGGGTGAACGGACGTGGGGTGGGCGCGCGACGCTCAGGGCCCCAGACACAGCAGCTGCCGCCGCGCCCGGCGCTGCGATGACCCTGCAAGCGGCCAGCAGGTGGTGGACACGCGGCGCCCACCGCACAGGACGGCCGGCTGCCGGGGGCCCGCACCGCCTGCGGCCGAGGCCACCGAGCTCCTCGTGTCCAGGGACGCGACGGGTCCACCCGGTGCCCTGCCCCGCGCGGCGGGTTCCGGATGCGGCAAGTTCTGTTGTTTTTCAGCGACTCTGGGCCCGCTGAGGCGCGGACTCCGGGGGGGCCCCACCCCAGGATGTGGGGCTGGTCCTAGAGGACCCTCCCGGGGCCTAGGGCCCTGGGGCGGCCCCACTGGCAGCGGAGCCGGGCTTCAGCGCGGGGCCGGGGCCGGCATCGACGCGCAGAGGCCGCCACCTGCTGGTGGACGGGGCAGCGGCGGCCGCACCTGCGACGGGGCGGGGGCGGGGCCTGGCGCACACGCGTCCGGGGCCAGGCTGCAGGCCGCACGTCTGCCCCGGCCCACGACCTCTGCCGTCTGACCCCGGAGGCCGCACCCCGGCCGCCCGCCCCGCGGCTTTGCAGGGCCCAGCGAGGGGCGCCCCGCGGAAGCCCCAGGCCAGGCCAGCGGCCGGCAGGGGTCAGCGGTGACGCCCCCCCAGCCCCGGCCCAGGACCCGCATCCGGGGTGCGCCGAGCACCCCGCCGGCTCCTCTGCCTGCGGACGGCCGCGAGCGGAGTCTCCCGCGGCTCCGGAAGCAAGGCCCTGGCCCTGGCCCCGCGTCCAGACTCCCTGATGACCCTGTCGGGTGCGGAGATTCCCATCGGGGCCTTTTCCGCCCACGGATGCGCCTCCCTCCCTCGCAGCCCCGGGGGCTCCGTGCTGTGCCCCAGGGGATGGCCTGCGGCCCGGCGGGGGCAGCGATGACAGGCCGGGCCCGCTCGGCGGGGGCTGCGGGTTCCCGCGGCAGTGACGCCGGCACAGACCCCCCCCCGGAGCGGGCGCGTTTGCTCCCCGCCCCCGTCACCGCGTGTCCCCACGCGCCAGCGCGGAACAGCTGAAGACGCTGCAGGAACGGGCGGCCACGCGGCAGGGCTGCTCGTGCCCGGGTCCGGCTCTAAGACGCGCCGCGGGCAGGCGGCTCATCTCCCGCGTGACACGGGGTAACGGGCCGGGACCGGGTCCGAACGCCAGGACTGCGCCCCCAGCGCGCAGGGTGTCTGCAAACAGCAGCCCGAGGTCCGGTTCGCCGCCGCGGACGCGGCTGCAGTGGCCGAGGCGGCTGCAGAGACGGGCGGGCGGGGCGGGGGGGCGGCCCGAGTCCGTCCCAGGACGAGGACGAGGGGGCGGGGCCTGCGGCGGGTTACCCTTCCCGTCCGGAATCCGAACAAACGGCCTCCCCCGGGCACCCCGCTCGTGCGACCTTCTCCGTGTGGGAAACGCTGCCCCGGCCCTCGGAGCAGCGACGCCGCCGACCGGAGGAGCCGGGGAGAGAGGAGGAACCGGCAGCCGCGGGCGGACGGCCACATGCCCACGTCACCGGGACCATAACCTGTCGCCTCTCCCAGAGGAGGGACTGGGGCCCCGCCTTTCCCGCGTCGCTGTTCACGTGGAGACTTCGTTCCAGGGCGAAGACCGGCCTTTGACGGCATCGCCCCGCAGACGTGCCTGCTTTTAACTCCCGAGCCCAGACGGTCCCGGACGGTCCCGGACGAGCCCGGACGGTCCCGGACGGTCCCGGACGACCCTGGACGGTCCCGGACGACCCCGGACGGTCCCGGACGACCCCAGACGGTCCCGGACGAGCCCGGACGACCCCGGACGTCCCCGGATGAGCCCGGACGACCCCGGACGAGCCCGGACGAGCCCGGACGGTCCTGGACGACCCCGGACGACCCCGGACTGCAGGGTCTCGCGGCGCCTGCGGGCCCGCGGCCACGGTCGTCCCGCCGCGCCCCTTTGCGTTCCGTTCCTGTCCCAGGCCGCTGCGGAGCCCGCCACGCTCCTCACCCGTCGTGCTAATTCCAGGACCCGTTCCCGCCGTTTGACGTTTCGGGACGGGCCGAGGCCGCAGAAACAGCTCAGGAGCAGCCGATCCGTCTCGTGAAGCCCGGGACCTTGCGGACGGCGGAACTAGGCCCCAGAAAGGCCCCTTCACGTCGACGGTGACGTTTGGGAGGCGGCAGGCGGGCTCGGGAAGTGCGACGGGGTTAGGGGTCGCGTGATTTCAGGAAACTCGCCGGACGCGCAGGCCACGTCCGGACGGGGCTCGGGTTTCCAGGGCTTTCCCCTCCGGGTACGGAAAGGGCCCGGAGCAGGCGCCCACGTGCTGCCCGGCTCCCTCAAAGGCCACAGAACGCCCCCGCGCGGGGGACCCGCCGGCCTTCCCCCCAGGTCGACGCCGGCGCTGCCGTCCGCGGGCGTCGGGCGACGCGGCCGCATGCGGAGACGCGTGCAGGGGCCGCCGGGAGCCCGACGCCGGGGCTCGGGCTCGGACGCGCACTCTCGTCTCGCAGGGGAGCACGGGCCGGTGCGGCGAGGCTTCCCGTCGGGCTCGCTCGCGAGAAGCAGGACAAGGTCAGGGGGCGCCGTGTGTCCTTCTCCCCGAGGGGGAGCGATCGCTTTTTAAAACAAGCCACGCTCCTGTCCTCTCTAAGGGGGCTTACGGGCCCCGGCCCCTCCTCACCGTGTCCCCGCCTTCCCCACAGCCCGCGCGGGCGGGCCGGGTCCCCGACCCCGCCGGGCGCTCAGGCACGGCCCTCGGCCCTCCCCTCCGCCGCCCTCCTAATGCGCGACGTGGAACCGGTGACGGGCGCCTCCGCGTTGACAGCCACGCGGGGAAGAGCGACTTCGCCGTCCCCACGAGGCATTACCTCAGCCCCCGGGCTCGGGACTCTCAGATGCATTAAAAGGAAAGAGAAGAAAGAAGCCGCCCCGGCCCGCCGCGGGGGAGGCCGCAGCCGCCATTCTCCGCGGCTGACGTCACCCAGACGGATTCGTTCAGCAGATAAAACTCCGGCCGCTCTGCCCTCTGCGGGAGCAACACAATACCCGCCTTTCTCCGCCACGACGGCGCGTAATGGGATCGGAATGCGCCAAGTGACTCTTCCTACAGGCTGGGCCCCCGCGGGCCCAGCGCCGGCTGCGGCTTCGCGCGCAAAACCGTTAGCCCGGCGCGGCGGAGGTCAGCCGGGCCGGCGACCGCGCGTGTCAGGGCACAGGCCCCCGCGCGTCTCCATCAGGACCGTGCTCCGGGGGCCCATCCCGCACCCACGGCGGAGCTCCTGGCTTCGGGGGCGCGGCGGGGTCAGGAGGCGCGTCGCCGCCGCCGCCTGCTCGGGGAGCTCGGTGCGTCCGGTGGTTACGCGCAGCCCCGCTGAGTCGGCCCAGTCTCAGGCTCCTGGGGTTGGGTAGTGAAGGCGCAGGGGCCCAGGAGACGGGGCGAAGCACAACGGCGGCGGATGAAGGACGCGCCCCACCCCCGGGCTGAGGCCACGCCTCCGCGGGGAGGAGCGGGGTCAGGCCCCCTCGGCGTTTGGGAGCCGCCCCTGGCTGGGTCGTCGACCGTTTCCGAAAGGTGAAGCTCGACAAAGTCCCCGGCACCTGTCCGCCAGGGTCGCCAAACGCGCGCGTGCACATGCGCCGACGCACACGCTGACACGCACTGACACGCACCGACACGCGCCGATGCACACGCTGACACGCACTGACACGCACCGACACGCGCCGATGCACACGCACGCCCTGTGCCGGGGCCGGGGCCGGGGTGGGCGGGCGGAGGGCGCCCCACCGTGCTCCGCGGAGACGAGCCCAAGAGCGTGGTCCCGGGAGCTCCCGGGCGCGCAGACGTGTGCCCGGTCGCACGCCATCGGCCAGGCCAGGTCCCCGGACACCCAGGCCCCGCGACACGCACGCGGGAGTGACTCGGCGTCCGGGCGCCGACCCCACGCTCCGCGGGGGGAAACGGCCGGCTCGGGCTCGGCGGGCGTCACCCCACGGGCCGAGGCCCCGCGTTTCAGCCACCGCCGCACGGCCCCCGCTCGCTCCCGCGAGGAACCCTCGGCGCTGGCCGCCCGCGTACCCAGGGCGGACGAAGGACGGGGCAGGCGGGACAGACGACGAGGAGCCGGAGAAAGCGGACACGCAGGCGTCCCAGCAGCTCCCGGGACGGAGGGGGACCGAGCGGAGGCGGAGGGGACAGCCGGGCGGTCGCGTGGCCTCTCCGAGCCGCTGCTATCCCGGGCGGGGCCCGCTGCACGAGGACGACGTGGCCTGGGCGCGGCCTGGCGTTCGTGCCGCCCGCGAGGCCCGCACACGCGAAGCCCCTGGCCGCCTCGGGCCGGGTGTCTAAGGCGCGGGGAGGGACGCGTGGCTGAGCTCGGGGCCGGGGCACCCAAGGGAAAGGGCGAAGGCGACGAGGGAGCGAGGCGGGAGTGGGGTTCCTGTGGGCGGGGCAGAGGGGCTGAGGTGCCAGGCATCGGGCGGGACGCGGGAGGACGCTCTGGGGCGCGGGGGCCCCGGGGAGAGTGTGGAGGGAGACGGGGGAGGAGGCCGCGGACGGGGCCCCCAGGCCGGGGCCACGGGGGTGACACCCCACGCCCCGCGGAGTCCCCGGAGCTCGGACTCCGGCTCCTCTCGGGGAGGCGGCTGCACGGAGGTGGGGTCAGCCCGGGGCCGGGCGCAGAGAACAGGGCCGCCGGGCGCGGGCTCTGTCCCGTCTTCGGTGTGACGCGTCAGCCGGGCCCGCCCCCCGCCACGGCGCGACTTCACGCGGCGCCGTCCAGGGCACTGCCGGACCCGGGGGCCGCCTGCCGCGCGGCGACACCTGCCGCGGGGGGCGGGGCTTTAACCCTTCTCTCCGCCTTCGCTGCCGCCGGCGGCGCGGTACCTGCTGCCCCCCCGGGGGGCGGCCGGGCTGAGGGGGGGCGGCCGAGTCTGAACTCCCTGCCAGGCCGCCTGCCGCCCCTCGGAGTCCCCGCGGTTCCCACCGTCCACACCGCCCCGCCCTGTCCACACCTCGGGGCTGAGCCCGGGTTCCTGCGGGGACTCAGGACAGGACGGCCGGGACGGACCGGGGAGGCGGCGAGTGTCACAGACGGACACGAGGCCGCGTCGCGGCCGAGCCGGGGCGACCCCTCCCGACTCGGGGCGCGGGCAGCGGAGGGGCCGACCTGGCCACGCGGCGGTGCGCCCGGCGACTCCGCGGGCGACGGGGCCCGGGGCATCGGGGTCAGGGACCAGCCCTCGCTTCCCTGGGGGCCCGGCGGGCGCTCCAGCCACGGGGCGAGCGGAACGCACGCCCGGCTCTAACCCTGTTGGGACGTGATCGAAAACCCTGAGTTAACTTCTCTCCTGGCGCTGGAAGGGAGCCCGCCCCGGCTCGCGCGTGCGCGCAGGAGGGCCGGCGGCGGACGCGTCCGGGGAGGAGCAAACTCGCGCGTGGAGCGGTCGCCCCGCGTGAGGTTCTTCTCCGTTCGGAAGCGCGGCCCCCGGGGCACCCGGGTGAGGACCCCGGGGTGGGGACCCTGGGGTGGGGACCCCGGGGCCGGCTGCAGGACGCCCGGCCGGGTTCCCAGCCCCCCGGACGCCACAGGCATCACCGAGAGCAACGCCTCCTACTGCCCGGGCGCAGCCGCCACCTTAGGGTGCTTGGGGCGCTCGGGGCAGCGTGGGCCGCCCCGGACCGGGTCAGGCTGTGCGGGCGGGGAAGCCACCGGCCAGCTGGGCCCCGCCCGGAGCAGCGCTCCCCCCGGATGACCCGGACACCGGGTTCGTGAGCGAAAGCCTCACCCTTCGGAGCTCCCCGCTGACGGGAACGGACGTGCGGCCATCCCGGGGCCGCGTCTGCGAGCCGGCTCCGGCCCGGCCGCCCTGGAGGGCCCCTGCCCCCCCACAGGGCGGCTGGGCAGGGGGGTGGCGGCCGCCTCGGCCCCTGAACTCCCGGCGCCTTGCTCGCCCGCGGGACGAGGACGCCAGGGCCGTGTTCGCGGTGCCAGCGGGTGGGAGGCCTCGCGCGGGACCCTCCCCTCCCGGCCCAGGGGACCAGATGTCACGGTGACGAGGCCGCGGCCACCTGCCTGAGCACTGAGACGCGCTGGTGCGGCGTGGGGAGACCGGACACAGCGCCCCCTCTCCACCCGGCCTCTGAGGCCGGACACGGTCACCGGCCCCTCCCCCTCGGGCGCGGGTCCTCCTGGGGGCCAGGCTGCCCAGCGGGGGCGAGGAGGGCCCGGACCGGCCCGCGTCTCCCCAGCTGCAGCAGTGTCCACCCCAGGCCGAGCTGGCCGCCAGGCCCGCGCCCCGGACGGTCGGCAAGCGGCCAGGACCAGGGCGAGCACGGAGGCGGCGTCCTGGAGAACGGCCTCTGGGACACGCGCCCCCCCCCAGGACAGACCCTGCACAGCGACGCGGTGGGCGCAGCGGGGTCCCTGCACGCGGCCCGGCCGCCCCTCGGGGAGGCGCCCGTCAGCGCCCGGCGCCGTCCCCAGGCCCCTGGCCCGGTCGGCAGAGACACGGCCACGCACCGTCCAGGACGCCCGGCCTCGGGGGAGCCTCCTGCCCGTCCCCACACGTCCCCACGTGGGTCAGGTAGGTCTGGGGGTTCTGCCACGGAAGCCAGCGAAGCGGCCTCCGCTGAGGTTCCGAAACGACGTAGCTTTTCTTTAGGAAAATACCGGAACGGCGTCATCCCCCCCCTCCCGGCGTCATCCCCCCCCTCCCGGCGTCATCCCGTCGGGGGGGCGAGACGGGGAGGCGACGGGGCGGCGTGGAAGTCCCGCACCCGCCCGTGTGCAAGGCGGCCGCGGCCGGCCCCACCGCCGCGGCGGCCCAGAGGAGCACCCCCCGCTTCGTGACGAACGCGGAAGGGCGTGCGGGTCGTCGCTTCACTCGGGTCCCAGAGTGATCACACCCGGCGGGGGCGGCGGCAAACGAGCGGGCGCCCCGGCCGGGCCTCGGCAACCGCGACGCGGGGCCGGAGCCGCGCGAACCGGCCAGGGTCACGGGCGCGGGGCGGCCTCCGGGCGTTTCGGGGAAGAGCGGGCGCGAGCGCCCGGGACCAGCCCTCCGCGTTCTCGTTTCCGTTCCGAAGGGATCCGGCCCCGCGGGGACGCGGAGCTCCCGGTGGGACAGGAGGCGCCGCCGTCTGCGGCCCTGAGGTGGCGCGACGCCTCGAGCTCCTCCACGCAGCCTGCGCGCAGGGTGCGGGGCTCGGCAGGCCCCGCGGCCCCGCGGAATCTGAAGACGCGCGGCGCGGGGGGAGCTTCCTGTCGTGCTCCCTTCGGTCTGCGAAACCGGGCGGCGGGCGGCGCCGTCCTCCACGACGCCGTCGGGGCGCCGCAGCGGGGAGCGGCCGGGCGGCTTGCGCTGACGTCCGCTCACCCCCGGCCCCGGCCCCTTTGCTTCTGAGCCGGGCGCTCGGTCTGGTTTAGAAATCGCACCTGCCGCCGCCTCGGCCCGCGCTGCGCCTGGTGCAGGAGTGAAGGCCGGAGAACAGCAGCCGGACCCACAGCGCCGGGCCGCAGAGGCGGGGCCGCCCGCCGCCCGCCCGCCGCGGGCACCGAGGAGCAGCCGCGGACGACGGGCTCCGGTCGCCCTGCGGCTCCCGGAGAGCTGGGGGCCCGGGCGGCCCCGGCCCCTGGCCCTGCGGCCTGAGGGTCCCGCACCCGCGCCTCCCGCTGCCCCGCGGCTCCCGTCGCAGCAGCTGCCGCTGGGGTTTCCTCAGGGAACAGACGCCGAGGGGGAGCGAGCGCTCTGGCCGCCTCTGGATCCCGCCCGCCTCGAGGCCCGCACAGTCGCTCGCACGAGCTGCAGACGCCAGTGTCGCCTGGAAGTGCCCCCGAGCTCGTTCGTGTGCCCCTTACGTGCCTCGGTTCCCCCCGCCGCCCCGGCTCCGGCCGTGCGCCCGGCGCCCACTCACACCCGCAGTGGGGCCGGGCCTGCCGCTTCGCCCCAAGCCATCTCCCTCTGAGCCGAACGGAGGCGGCGCCCCCGCCACCCGCGCCTCCGGACCTGCGCTGAGCGCCGGAGCCGCCCGCGTGGACACCTGGCACGGCGGCGTGACCTCCTGTCGCATCGATGGCGGGGACGGGCCACGCCACCGACGAGAGACGGCGCCACGTTCCGGGGGCAGGGGGCGGGGGAATCCCCCCCCCCCGTGCGTGTTTACAGAAACGCGGATTCGGCTAAAATCCGAGAGGCGGGGTCACGCGAGCGCGCGTGGGAGGCGGCGGGGGCGGGGGCGGGGGGGGACACTCCGGCAACACGGGAAAACGAGACGGGGACAGACAGGCCTTCTCGGGCTCGGCGCTCGGGGGCGATGCCCCGGGCCTGGAGCCCGGCCCCGCGTGGGGAAATCCCGCCGGCCCCGGAGCCCGCGCGGCCCCGAGCCCTGAGGGTGGCCGCGCCGGGGCCTGCCTTGGGGTCGGAGGGCGCCCCGGCCCGGCCCCGCCGGCCCATCCGCGCCGGCCCCGCGCGGTGTCCCCGCAGTGGCCCGCAGGTGGCGCCCGCGCCGCGCCGTGCGGCGCCCGCCGCCCGCGGAGGGCGCGTTAATTCGCCGCGGGGTAATTCTGCGTGGATGTAAGATGGAGCCGTGCGGACGCCGTAATGAAGCATGGTGCGCGGCCGCGGCCCCTAATTTGACGAGCTAAACGACTCCATTACGCGGCTAACAGGCAGGGGCCGATGGGTTCCGGGCAGTTGGCGTTCACTTACCCGTGTCGCTTCGCCCTGAAAGCGAAAGCCCCTCGTCCGCGGTTCCTTTGTCTTAGGTTTCGTGTGTGTTTTGTGGTTGAGATCAGCCAAGCAAACGTCCCTAAGGGGCTGGGAGGGCGCCAGGGAGACGGACGGGTTCGACGTCGGGGCCCGGCCGGTCGCACGTCCCCTGAGGACAGGGGCCCGGGCGGCCCTCCCCGTCGCCCGAGGGGGTTAGGGCGGGAGGGGGCTCCGTCCGCCCCCGGGCCAGCTGCTGCCCGCCCTCCCCTCCTGCTCCTCACGTCGCCCCGTAACTTCGCGGGGGGTTGGGACGGTGCAGGGGGACGCGTTTCCCTAAAGCGGGAAAACAAGGTCGCTCTAATAACTATCAAGTGACGCGTAATGGTGCCCAACGGGGGGAAGTGGGGAACGTTGGCCCTTAATGCGCCTCGTCCACATGCTCCCCTTCCTGCTGAGCCCGCGCTTCGGGGGAAGCGGATCGGCTTACACGCGCCGCAGAGGCCCAGCTGCGCGCCTCCTAAGAGCCGCGTGATTGAGTTACGGGACGTCACGCAGGCCCGAGGCCGCTCCCGCCGGCCCCGCGGCAGACAGAAGCGTTTAGGTTCGGGCTATCAGATGACAGAACGTCCGGCTGCAAATGCGCCCGTAATCGTCGCGAAGCACCTGCGCCTGCCCCTCGCGCCGCGGATCCGTCTGCCGCCGGCGTCCTGGGCGGGGGTCCCGGGCGCCCGGGGCCCGGGTCGGGGAGCCACGGGGCTGCACCCGCAGCCTGCCCCACCCCGTGGCCCCGCGGTAAGGCGGGGAGCGGAAACCCCCCGTTCGCCGCGGCGCCGGCCTGGGTGGCGGCCGCCGCGGGCCGGCCTGCAGGCGCGACCGGCGCGTCGAACAGAACTGAAAAGAACCCGTCCGACGGTCTCCATTTTCCCCCAAAGTAACACACTATTTGACTCGATTGAACGCAGGTTTCGGACGCCGCTGGAGCTGGAGCGCGTGCGCTGCCCCGGGTCGGCCGCGGGCACGACGGGGACACGGTGTCGGGACGTCGGGACGTCGGGACGTCGCCCCCTCCTGCCAGTTTCCTCCCGGTGGTTTCTGCACCCGACGCGGGGCCGGAGCGGGGCCTGTAGGCAGGGCCCCCCCCCCGCGCTCCCCGCCCCGTGAGGGCCCCCACTCCCGCACGTGCAGGGCGAGCGGCCCCGGCTTCCGGGTCGGATTTGGCCTTTCGATTCGGTGTGATTTACGACCCGAGCGCGCGCGGTTTCAGCGCACGGACCGGGCTGCGTGTGCCGGAGGAGGAAACGGGGTCAAGCTGGGCGAGCGTCGTGCGAGGAGGCGGCTTCGCTGTCCTGGGCCGGCGCGAGCAGCCGAGAGCCCGCGGGGTGGCCCCTGGATCTGGGAACGGGCGTGAGCGGGAGCGAGCGCCTGGAGGGTGCTGCTGCGACGCCCGAAGCTGCCGGAGCCTTGGGAGCCGACCCGGGGACGGGGTCGGGGGCAAGCAGCCCTGCTCCGCGCACGAGAAAAGGAGGGTCCCCGCCCCCGCCCGCCGCCCCACCGAGGACCGGCTTCTAGGGGGACAGGCAGGCGGGAAGCGTCCCAAGCCTCCAGGCCTGCCCGGAGGTGGCCTCCTCCGCCCTGGTCAGCGAGGCCTCCGGCCCCGCGTCCGCGCGCGAGCTGAGCCCTGAGACGGCCTCGGCCGCGGCCTGGCGCTCTCGCCCCGGGTGGGGATGGCCCCGTGGGCCCAGCAGGCTCGGCTGAACCGCGAGAGCGAAACGCAGGGAAGCCCCGAGCACGCGACCTGGCAGGAGGGGAGGGAGACAGGGCGTTCGCCTTCGCGTCCACGAGGACCGGGCGAGAGCGGGGGCCACGGCGGACGGGCCTCTCCCGGGAGACCACGTTCCGGAGGAGGGAGGGGACCCCTGCGGGGTCTGAGCAGGCCTCGGGGGGCAGGCGGGGGGCCGTCTCCCCGCCCGGCCTCCGGGGACCGATCGGCAAGCGCCGCTCAGTGACACCCGGCCGGGGCGCGAGGCGGGGCGCGGGCCCACGCGGCACCCGCGCTCAGTCCAGAGTCGGGGGAGCCTGGGAATCGGCGCCTGGGAGCCCGACGGGGCGACGCGCAGGACACAGAGACGCTAATCAGGGCCGAAACGGGGAAAGTTACGATTTAATTAAAGACGTTCAGCGCGGATTCACCGAGGGAGGCCGCTCGCAGCCGAGCCTGGAGCGCTCAGGAGTGACGGGGGCGGCGGAGGGGGCCGGGGCGAGGTCTCCCGGGACCCGGGGGCGCTGGGTGCCCCCCAGACCCAGGGCTCCCCTCGAGGGGCGGGGGGGGGTGAACGCAGAACCGCCCGACGGGTCCCTGGGGCGTCACCGGGGAGCGATCGGGACGAGGGAGGGACTGACGGCTGGAATCCCCCCCGAACCGGACTCGGGGATTAAGATTTTAACGCGGTGCCCCCCGCGGCCTGGGGGTCTGCCGCGGCGTGACGCCAGGGGCAGGCGCGGGTCAAGGCCACGAGGACGGCGGCCCCGGGGGGATGACTCCGTCCGCCCGGCCCCGTAGAGCGTTTTAAGGAAAAAGGCGCATCGCGGAGACCAGGACGTGACCCGTCTTTACGTCCGTCCGTCCGTACTGTCCCCACCCCGCCCTGCCCCCCGCTGACTTTTCCTTCGAGCGGACGTGGACGTGGGGTCTCCACTTGTTCTCCTAAAGCAAAGCGAAAGTTCCCACGCCCGCAGCGGGCGCGGCTCAGGCCCGCATCCGCACGGGGCCAGCGCGCAGAGGGGGCAGAGGGGTGACGGCCCCCACCCCCTCCCTGCACCCCGAAGCGGCCCCGACACAGGCCACCCCCACGCCTCCCAGGCGGCTGCTCCCCGAAGCCCCCCTGCGAGCCCCCAGAGCGGAGGACGCTCCCCAGAGGGAAAGGACGGTGCGGGCACCCTCGGGGGCGCAGGGCGGGGCGGGGGGTGAAGGGCTAGGGGAGCGCGGAGGAGCGGGGATGGACGGCCCCGGGAGCGCAGCCGCCCACCACGCTGGCCGGGGGAGGCCGGGGAGGGAGGGCGCAGGCGGGGGTCGGTCCATACGCCCCGAGCGTCCGACCCGCGTCGCGTGCGCGTGAAGCCGAACGCGGCGCCCGTCCAGAAGCGTCTCGGGCCTCGGAGTCCCCGTCAGCGAGGACCGCGTGACGCTGAGGGCACGCACGGGGTCCAGCGCGTGGCGACGGCGGACGCCGGGGCCCCGCAGCCTGGAGACACGGTCCCCGCGTGCCCCGGGTGTCGCTGCTTCTCCCAGCCCCACCTCCAGCTCAGTCTGCAGGTCGGCACGGTCCCCGGGGGCAGGCGCGGACCTGTGACCGCACGGGGACCAGCCACGGTCCCTGGGACCCGGGACGGACCACGCCGCCCCCCGCGAATCCCCGGTTAACGTGCGCAGAGCCGGTTCGAGTGTGAAACCGCGTCGGCCATCGCGGACACCCCGAGCGTGGCCGTGATTTCAGCCGCGACGCCGGCAGCTGCGCGGCGTTTCTGAGGCCCCCCCCCCCCGCCACGGCCTCGCCGCGGGCACAGCGCCGTGAGCCCCGGGCCTGGCGGTGTCCCCGGAGCTGGCGCCGGCCACCGCGGCCCGGCCTTCCGCCCAGCACGCCCGGCGGCCACCCCGGACCCCGTCGTAGAGCCGCGGCTCGGCGCGCCCGGCCTCAGACCCGGGGGGAGAACCCGTCCCCAGGGGCCGGGGCGCGCTGATGCCGAGGCGGGACGGACGTCTTCCCAGCGGCGCTCGCCAGACGGGGAAGGAGCCCGCCCGGGTCCGTTACTCAGGCCGAGGCCGTTTCTCGTCCACTTCTGGCGGCGGCAGCGGCTCGCGTCGGAGCAGCCTCCCCGTGGAGGGCGCCGGGAACCCTCCGCCGTCCGCCCGTGCGCGTGTGCGTGTTCTCACGCGCGTGCCGACTGCTTCAGGGCGTCAGACGGCTGCCTCGGGGGCCCCGGGCGGACGGGCGGGAGCACGCGGAGCCGAGCCCGGTCTGGGCCCCGCTTACCCCAGAGCCACCTGTCACGTGCCGGGTGGCGGCTGAGACGCCGGGAGACTCAGCGGGACTTCCCGCCGCCCGAGCACCGAGGGGACCGCGTCCGGGCCCCGGCCCGCGCCCGCGTCCTGCCGTGCCCCCGGGAGGGCCGCGCTGCCGAGTGCGGGCGGACGGCGCGTTGCACCCCTCACGGGGGCGACCGGAGGGCGGGAAGCGACACGCGCGCATCCTACACCCGTTGGGCGGCGCCTGCCCAGAGCCTAAAATCATCAAAAATTGTTTTAAAAGTTTGACTTTCAGGAAAAATCAGCAGAAACGCCGGGGGATGAGCCGGGGGAAGAGAAGCTGGAATTAAGGCAGACGAGGCGAGGGGGCGCAGGGTCCGGCCGCAGAACGCGGAGCCCGGGGGGCGCGGACCTGCCGGACCTTAAATAGCAACGGAGCCGCCGGAAACCGGAATCTTGGGAGGAGACCAGCTGCCCGTTCTGGAACGGAAAACACGGCAAACGGAGCTAAAACCGAACACTTCGGCACGCGGGCACGGGAAGCCCACTCGCCGCGCGTGCGCGCGCCGCCCGCCCTGACCCGGAGGGAACGTGAAGGCGGCGGGTCTGGCCCCGCCACCCCCAGCCTCAGGAGCCTGCGAGGTCTCCGCGGGACGTCGGGGTCCAGCAGTGCCGGACGCCACGGTCCCAAAGGGGGGGGCGAGCGAGAGCAACGGGTCGGGCCGGGCCTGGCGTCTCACAGGACCAGGACCGGCCAGGGCCTCCGGGCCCGGCCCTTGACCTCGTACCCCAGAGCAGGAGGGGCCGCCGGCCGCTCCACGTACCTGTCGCGGGGCGAGGGCCGAGCCAGCGCCGAGCCGGCTGCCGTGGACGCCGTGTGCCCGAGGGTCCCTCAGCCGGGGCCGGGTGGGACCCGCGGAGGACGGCGGGGCCCGCGAGCTCGTGGCTCAGCCAGACGTGGGTCCCTGCCGCGCCCGCACGTGCGGACGCAGCGTCCACCGGCCCTAGGCGGGTGACCACCGCCCGGACACGCGGACCAGCGGGAACTCAGGGGCGCATCCGCGTCGCGAGGCCGCCTGCCGCAGCGGGGGGCCCGCCTGGCCGCCCCTGGCCCTGGCGCGAAGGCCCCGGGCTGCCCGGGGGACGCCCCTGGCGGGGCAGCCCCTCCCCCGGCAGCGACGCCCCAGGGACCGGCCTCGTCCGCCTCCCGGACTCCAGGCGGGCACCTCGCGGGACGATTTCCCTTTTCCCCGTTTGTTCCCTCCGACTGGGATCTTAAGCTGTCAGCTCCCCGCCAGAGCTTCCGCGGCAAGTGCGGCAGGAGCATATGGCGCTCGCCCGGTCCATATGACGGGCTGAGCGCCGACCACTCCTGTTGATACAATACATCACTTCCCCCTCAATATTGTGACAGCGCGCGTCAATGGGGATCCGATCGCTGTCACGCCGCCCGCCGGCTGCCGGCTCAGCCCTCGCGGGAGCCAGCCCCGCGGCGCACGCCCGCGGGGCCTCGTCCTCGCGCTGCGGCGAGCGAGGGCGGAAGGGCGCG
Organism: Cynopterus sphinx; assembly: GCA_030015415.1. Taxonomy (NCBI): domain Eukaryota; kingdom Metazoa; phylum Chordata; class Mammalia; order Chiroptera; family Pteropodidae; genus Cynopterus; species Cynopterus sphinx. The sequence continues at coordinate 774,701 of CM057386.1, forward strand.
CGGGGCGCCAGGTCGCCAGGGGCGCGGCGGCCGGGCGCGTGCTGGGGGAGGGGGTCGCACCTTCAGAGTCAGAGACGCTCGGGGCGCGTGCCACACCGGCCCCGGCGCGCTGGGACGACCGCGTGGACACGCCTGACGGCGAGACGAGGACTGCGACCCGCGCCTGCAGCGGCCGAGACCGCGGCCGCCTCCCCGTGTTTTCCCGTTGGGAAACGCGTCGGTTAGGTCGCCGCGGAGGTTTCCAGAAACTCCACGTGAAAACCGAGCCCGTTTCCCTCCGGTCACGTATCGGAAGGCGTCTGGGAGCCAAGGGGTGGCCGCGGGACAGCGGCGGGCGAGGACGTCCCGGGCGGCCCAGGACGCGGCGCCTGTGACCCGCCCCTGAACAATGCCGCGGGACGGGCCCGAGCGACGGAGCCAGAGCGGGGTTTGGACTCGCCCGGCTTCCCTCCGCGCCTTTCCAGATCGCAGCCTGGCGCCGGCCCGAGCGGGCACCGGTTCCAGCCCCACCGAGCTGGCGCGGCCCGGCCTGGCGCGGCCGCCGTGGGGGAGGGGCGGCGCACAGGCTGCGGCCCCGGCGGAAGCGCGTCTGCGTGGGAACATTCCGGAGCCGTGCCCAGGCTGAGCCAGCACGAGGGACAGAAAGTGTGTCCCCGACGCGCGTTCGGACGTCACCGTCGCCTTCAGGACCGCGCGCGCGGGACGGGGACACTGTTCACAGTCGGCGGCCACCGCTCAGGCCGCCAGCGTCCCACGGGCCGGCCCCTTCGCAGACTCTCACTGCGGCCCGGCCCCGGGGGACAGGCCTCCCGCTGTCTGTCTGGGGGGGCCCTGGGGACGTTTGACACGACCGAACGGCGCACGGGCACCTCCGGCTGCGGGAGCCCCCGGCTGTCGGCCGAGAGCTCGCGGTCGGGAAGCAGCCGGTCCCCCTGGGGGACAGTCACCCCACATCGCCGGCTGCTCTGGGGCACGGAGGACACGCCCCACAGACACGCAGCCCCGGGGGCCACCACGAACTCACGGGGCAGGGCAGCCGGGAGCAGGGGCCTCCCCACCCCGGGGGGCCCCGAAGGGCCGCGGCGTGGGCACGGCCCCCCGCGGAGGACACGGGGGCGTCTCCCCTTCACGGCAGGACCCGGACGTGTGGACGCTGCGCCCGGCCGGGTGGACAGAGCCACACAGACCGGCTCCCCCCGCCGGGGACGCCCCAGCCGCTCCTGCAGGCCGGTCCACAGCCCCGGGGGGGCGGCCGGCGCTCGGATCCCGCCCCCGGGCCGCTCTCGCCCACACAAAGAGGGCCCGGCTGGCGGCGCGGCACCCGCCGCGTGGGTGGCAAGGTGACTGCACATTTCAGCCTGACTGCGCCAGCGCGGGGCTGGCACCTGATCGCCAGATGCTCCGAGCAGATGGCCGGGGAGGGGCGCGCGGCTCCCGGTGCCTCCGCGGGCTCCGGGGGAGCCGGTGCGGAGAGCCGGCCGGCAGCGCCCGCCGCCCGGCCCTGCCTCCGTCCGCGCCGGCGGGCCCGGCGCCCGGGCTCGGGAGCGGCCTCCGGAAGCCGGCACGCGGCACGCCGCCGGGGCTCGGCGCCCGCTGTCCGGGCCGCCCGGGCGCTCGTTCTGGAACAGGCCGGAGGCATCTGTCCCCCGGTCCAGAAGGTCTCGGCGAACGGGATTCATCAGCAAATTAATTTTTCAGCAAGTGGCGGGGCGAGCGCCGAAAGGAGCCTCGGCGCGTGGTGGCCCGACCCCGCCCGCAGGGCCCGCCGGGCCTGGAGAGGGGGCGCGGGCCGACGGGGACGGGGAGCAGGGGCCTCCTGGGCGGCAGAGGGTCGTCTGGAAGCCCGCGCTCAGGGACGCGGTGGCCGGGCTGAGCGGAGGGGCCCCGCCCGGGTCCGGGTCGGGGCGCGCCGAAGCTCTCGGCCTCACCCGTGCAGACACGCACGCGCGCTCACGCAGCCGCACGCGGACGCCTGCGGGGGACACAGGCCCCGGCGCGGTGTCTGCCTGTCCCCTCCGTCCGCGGGCGTCCGAGCGACCGACGCGCACGCGAACGGTCGCACGACCCAGTGAGACAGGCGGTCCCGACCCCGCCCCGCGGCCACCCGCAGCCGCCGGGCCTGGAGCGGCCCCACTCCGCACGGCTTCCCGCACCCGCGCAGTCTCAGAGGCCGGGCTGGGCCCGCCTGCCCGGAAGCCGCGGCCACAGCTGTGCCGAGCCCCGTGGGGCCAGCGCTCCGCACGCGGCCCCGGCCACCTGGAGGGGCGGGGACGGCGCTGGGGTCGGGGGCCGCAGGGCAAGAGCAGCCTGGCCTCGGGCAGCCCCGAGCTGCTTAGGGTCTGAGCCCAAGGGCCGTGGACTCCCCCTTAGGGGGTCGGAGCCCAGAGAGGCGGAGTGACCCGTCCAGGGCCAGGCGGGGCCGAGGCCCGGCCCAGGGCCTTTGCGCTCGTGCCCCCGCCACTGCCAGCGGGTCCCAGGCCTCCACCCTGCAGACGGGTCAGCGAGCTGCGGCGTTGGCTGGGGGTGGCGGGGCGCCCCGGCCCACCCTCAGAAGGGGCCTGGGGGTCGGGGCGCTCGGGCGGCCCCCCAGGATGAGAGCGCTGGCCGAGGTGGCACGACTCGGGCCGCCACCCCGACGCCTGACCCCCGTCTGGCGGACGGCTCTGCCCCGCCCCCCGGTCTCAGCGCACCCGGCCCGTGGGCCCGATGCACGCAGGGAGAGCCGGGGCGGGGGCGCGGAGCCGGCTGGCAGCGCGTCTCTGGCACGGCCACCGCCGTCACCTGCCCTTCGGCCCGGCCGTTAGGAGCACCTGCGCCCCGCCGGCAGGCCGCGCTCTTGGGGACGGACGCCAACCCCCCCGCGCGTGGAGGTCCACAGCCCCCCCAGCCCCAGGGCCCCCCACGGGTCCCGCCCACGTCCCCAAGGGGCTGCGAGGGCCCGGCCGCCAGCGCGCGGCGGAAGCGCCGGCTCCGAAACGGCGCGGGCCCCGCAGGCCCGGCGAGGACGCCCGGCCGCGCCCCCGAGCCCGCGCTGCGCCCGCCAGCAGCGCGTGTCCCCGTGAAAACCAACGGACGGAACAAATGGCATTAAATTACGGAAAACGAGACTGAAGAGGACGTGCTCCGGGTGGGAAGGAAAAAGCCCCGGAAAACCCTGGAGGACAAAGCCGGCCAAGGCACGGACGACGATCGGGAGGGCAAAGGCCACGCCTCACGCCACGGGGGGCACGGACGGGAGCTCCTGGGCCCCCCGAGGCAGCGCCCGCCGGGGCAGGGGGGGCCGCACCGGCGGCGGCAGCGAGCGCGCACTGGGGACCGAGTCTCCTCCTCTTTCACGGGGTTTTTTCCGTGACGAACGGCCGTCGCCGGCATCGAACCTGCAGCGCGCCCCCGCGCGTTGGAGGAAAGATCCCCTGAGAGCGTCCTGGCCGCGCCGACCCTTTCGGCTCCGCCCCCGCTGCCGTGAGCGGAGCGTCGAGGGGCCTGAAGCACCGCGCCCACGGGCCGGGACCTTTCTCGTCCCCGCACCCCCCCAGGACCCCCGCGACCTGCCCGGCACCGAGACGGCTCGTCTAGCCGCGCGGGGTTCTGCCCGGCACCGGGGTCGACCCACTGGGAGGCCCCTCCCGTGGGGCACAGCGGGGGCGGGCGGCTCTGACCGTCCCCCGACTCCTCGCTCTGGGACCCGGAGTGAACGTCGGGGCCCCCGGGACGGCTCCGCACGCACTTGGTGCGCCGGGGCTGGGGTCGCCCGTCCCAGGGAGACGGGAGCGGGCCCGACAGCGCCGGGCCCCAGCCAGTTCCCGCACAGAGGGCGTGCCCGATGGCCGCGTGCCCCTGCGAGGACGCTCGCCGTCATGATTACGACAGCACAGTGACCACCGTCCCTGACGCGCGACGCGCGATGCCACCGCCTGTAACCACCTCCCGAGGCTCGGGCCGGCCCGCTGACCTCGGCTTCCCCCCGGACGCAACGTGGCGCCCTGGCTACGGGGCTGGGTCGGGGCCAGGCCCGGGGTCGCACGCTCCGAGGGCCGTGCCGGTCCCCGCACCGCACCGTGGCCCGGGCTTCCCGTGCCCGTCCCCTGTGCACCCCGGGGCCCCACCGGGCTCTGGCCTCCTGCGAAGCTGCTGCCGGGGCTCAGGCCCGGCTGGCAGAGGACAGACCCGGGTCGGCGCCGTGCCGAGCGGGCCCGCCGCTGACCCCCTGCGTGCTGGGATCACGCCAGGGTGGACGCTGACACGCCCGGAGCGCGCAGGCCCCCGCACGGCCGTGGGATTTCCGTGGGCCCCCGTTCACGGAGACGACCTCGGGGTCGGGACTGACGCCTGTGCCGGTGGGAAAGCTGCCACCTGGGAGGCCGCCGCCGCGCGCCGGGTCCCCCGCACACGGGCTCAGAGTCCCGCGCGAGGCGCAGGGGGGACCCAGGCTCGGGGGGGCCCCGATTCCGGACGCGGGCCCAGGCCTCGCGGCGGACCCGGCGCCAGCCGCTGGGAGCGTCCGCAGCGGGGCGGACGGAGCAGGTGGCCCCGGGGGACCGAGCAGGACCCAGCAGGGGCCGCGCCGCGACGGCAGGGGCCCCGCGCACACCCCGCATCGCAGCGCGCCCCGCGGTGTCTCCGCCGAGCCCGGACCCCCTGCAGTCATCGTGGGGGGCGGCGGGCGGGGGCGGAGCAGGTCCCACCGCAGGGTCACGACCGCAGGGCCGGCCGCCCTGAGCCTCAAAGCAGGCCCCGTCTCTGGGCAGGCGCGGCCGCCGCTCTGCGCGGCTTCCACGCGGCGAAGCGGCCCAGACACTCAAGTCGGGGACCGCGGTCCCCGGGCCCAGGGGTCCGTGGAGGGCGCGGGGCCTCGGCGCCCCGGCTGCAGGCGGGCGTTCTGTCTGACGCGGGAGCGGCCGCTCCAGACCGCGTTGGTGCGAGACGCAGGCGCGCCGAGGTGAGGGGGCCGGGGCCGGGCTGAGCCGGCGGCCGGGCAGGGCGCACAGGAGGGGCCGCCCACCCGGCCCCCCAGCGTCTGTCCAGCCCGGAGCCCGCGCCAGGCCGCGTCCTCCAGGGCCGCCAGGAGCCGGGCGGCGACCCCACCGATGGGCGCCCCGCGCCTGGGTCGGGGCGGGTCCGGGCCAGCGTCGCCCCCACAGCCCTTTCCCGAGTGCGGGGACCGCAGGCCTCCGCCCCCCGAGGGCCCGGCCTCCTCCGAGGGAACGCGTCCAACCTGTCGCAGGCCGCCCCGCCGGTCCCGTGCTGTTCCCCAGACCCCACTGAGACCCCCGGGAGGACGCGCCGCCCCTAGGGGCCACCGCCCGGTCTCTGTCCCCGGGAGAATGCTCCCGGCAGACAGGCCCCTCCCTCTGCCCGCGGCGTCGGGAACACAAAGGCGCCATCAAAGCGGAACGAGCAGCCCGGGCAGGTGCCGCCTCCCTGCCACTCGTTTCCGTTTAGTTATTTATTTTTATTTTCTCGGGGATCAGGGGAGCGCCGACCCGGGGCCCGGAGAAATCAGAAGGAAAATTAAAGTGCGGGGGACACGCAGGCGCCTGGGGAGGGCGTTTCCCGCCGCCTTGCGTCCGCGCGTCGGTCGGGAGGTCAGACGCGGGCGAGTGGCGGAAACCCCAGCCTGTCCGACCGCAGACGCCCTCCGGCGGCTCGATGCCACTCCGCCTGGTGCGGCGCACGGGGCGGGCTCGGTCCCGGCGTGGGGGCACCGTCCTCCGCTGTCCACCATCCCGCCAGGCCCCGTCGGGTCTCGTCACGGAGACCGCGCGCCACGGCCGAGGGAGACAGCGGGGCCAGAGCGCAGGGCCCGGGGGAGGGACACGAGACCGTCGCGGCCGGCCCGGCGGGATGTGACAAAGGCGGGCTGGGCACCGCCCGGACCGGCGGGGGCTGCGGAGGGACGTGCGCCCCGTCCACGCCCCAGGGGCCCGGGGAGCGGCGGCGGCGGGACGCGGGGGTTCGGACGGGCGGCAGGGTGAGCGGGAGGTGCCGAGTGGCCGGCTCCCTGGCTCAGTGGGGGGAGGAGGTGCGGGGGGCGTGGGACGGCCCCGCTCCCGTGACCCTGAAATCACCTCCAGCGTTTAGAATGTTCTCCCCAGAAGGCCCTGGGACGAGGACCGAAGGGCACGAGGTCAGCGGTGGAAGGACCAGCCCGTCGGTCCCCCGGGGGGATCCCCGGGGCGCGGCCGCCTCCCCGGCGGCTCGTCCGGCCGCACCGTGGGGCGAGAAGCCCGGCCGCTCCCCGGCAGGCTGCCCCGCGCCCCGAGATCCCTGTGAAACGCACGTCCCACCCCTTTCCCGGGCGGCAGAGCGACGGGGGACCCTCGAGAACGGGGCGAGCGCCCGGGGCACCGAAAGGCGGGCGGGTGGCCTCCCGAGTCCGCGTGGGCCGACCCCGCTGGGGCCGCGCACGGTGCCCCGCCCCCCGGCCACCCCGCCTGGCCCAGCGGTCGGCGGGGACTCGCCGCTCGGCCCCCCGTTTCCCCGTCTGTGCACTCGGGGCAGCCAGGTCGCTCCGCGCGCCGGCCCTGACAGCCCCCGTCCCGGCCGCCGCCTCGAGTCCCTCTCGGAGGACACGGCGGCCCCAGGGGGCGCGAGGCCGGCCCTCGGCTCCGCGTGCTAACGCGGGAAGCTGACGCGAGCGAGCTGGACGCCGGGGCCGGTGGCGAAGGAGGGGGCGCGGCCTCGGGGCCGCACGGGTTCACGCTTCAGAGATGAAAATGGTTTGGAAACCGAGGCCACAGGCCAGGGCGCGCGTCTGCGACGGGCGACGGGCACGAGGGTGCCAGGGCCGCGCCAGTCGGCGTGTAATTCCGTAAACACTGTCATTAGACGGGAGGGCAATTACTGTAAGTGCCGGGGACGCTCGGGGTCGCGCGCGGACTTCGTGGGGGTCGCGGCTTCTCGACACTCGGGGGCCGGGGGGCCGAGGAGACGCGCTCAGAACCGCGGCGCGCGCCCCCGGCTGCCGGCGCGGACCCGCGCGGACGCTCCGGGTTTCCGGGTGGCCTGTCCCCAGCACCGCACGGGAGGCGCCCACCGCTGGGTGAGAAACGGTTCTTGTTTAGTTAAAAAAGGAGAAACCGTGGTCGTCTCCGCGTACTCGTCCAGCTCGCGCGGCGACCGGGCCCCCCGGGGCCGCAATCGCCTGTCCCCGGGGCTTCCCGCGCTTGGCACAGAGCAGGTGTCCGGAGGGCACCGGGCGGGCGGGCGGGTGGGCGGACGCCGGAGGCCGTCCTGGCCGGTCTCCCGAGGGTCCGCGTGGCCTCCAGCCTGCGCACCCTCGTTCCGCAGCCCCCGGGGCCCGCGCACCCGGAGGTCCCCGCGCCGGCCACCCTCCCCTCGTCCCCAGGACACGTTCACGTGCACAAAGCTGGCCCGGGAGCCCCGAAGGCCGTCCCCCGCCGTGCGCGGCTCCGTCTGGCCCGGCCCCTGCTGACGGAGCCGGGTCTCGCGCGCCACGCCGCGCCGCGGACGCGTCTGTGACCGTGACCGCAGACAAACCGTTGAAGAATCAATCGTGACCTCTCTCCCGCGAGCTCGTCGTCCGCGGCGCCGCGCCGGCCGCAGCGGACGGCGGGTGGCGCCGGCCGCACTGACGGGAGCGCGCCACCTCCGGACGCACACGAGGACGGACATCGACCCCGGCCGGGTCGCGGGAGGGCGCGCGCGACTCGCCGGGACGCCATGCACGGGAAACGGGGGCGCCGGACGCGCGGCGGCGCGCCCACCCCTCGCCCGTCCCCTCCAAGCCACGAAGGCAACTGCAGGACGGGCCTGTGCTGTGGGGCTCGTGCGGCCCCGAAGAGGGCGGCGAGGCCGGCGGCGCGCAAACGCGTCTCCCCGCGGGCGCACACGCGTGGGGCCCGTCCTGCGGCCCGCCGTCTCCACAGCACGGTCCGTGAAGGAACGCGGCCGCGAAGGGGCAGACTCGCCAGCACGCGCCTCGAGAATCGTCCCCGAGCCCCTTGGTGGCCGGAGAGCAGCCGCCGCCGCGCGGCGTTGGAGGGGGGCGCTGGGCGTCGGCCGGGGCGAGCCAGGAGCCGCGCGGGGGGACGGGCAGGGGGCTCGCCGCCTGCGCCCGCCCCGCCGCGGACCGCCGCGCCGCCGCAGCTCTGCCTTCGAGGCCCGGAAAGCGGAGGAGAAAGCGGAGGAGAAAGCGGAGCCCCCGGTTTCTGCGTCATCCGGACGCGGACGCGGCTGGGCAGCTTTCTACGGGTTCAGATTCCCGCGGGGACCGGGCGGGCAGGGCCGCGGGGCCCCTGGGGCCTGTCCCCGAGGGACGCCGGCCCCAAGCCCTTCCTCGAGGCGAGTCCTCGACCTGCAGCCCTGTGGCCGGGGAGGGCCCTGGGAGGCTCCTGGGGAGATGACGGGGCCGGAGGGGCCGGGGCGAACCCCGCACGCTCGGGACAGCGCACAGAGGGCAGCCCCTTCCCCCTTCTCTGTGGGAAAGCTTTTTCTCCCCTTTTTCTCCCCTAAGGGGGGGACCCTGGCGCGTGCCATCTGCCGCGCCTCCCGGCCTCGTCTGACCTACGTGGTCACCAGACCCCACCCCCCCAAACCCAAACGTTTCCCTAAATGCTGAGCCGCCGCCGCCGACTGGGGCCTCGTCCCCCCCGAGGATCGTCACGACGGGGTCCTTCCCTTTTGCAGCTTCAGAAACAGATAATTACCTCAGTTAATTTCAGCAAAACGGTTCAGACTCATCAGGGCCGAGCGGGGTGATGCGCCCCCCCCCCCGCCCGCCGCCGGGCCGGGGCGGCCCCCGGCACGTCCGTGAGCAGCTGAGGCGGCCGCGCGCGGCCCGCGGGGCGGCACCTGGCCTGGCTGCGCGGGGCGCGGCGCCCGGGCTGTCAGCGGCGCAGGCGGCCCCCGACGCGGCGCCGTCTGACCCACCGGGCTTTTCCAACCCCGGTCCCGCCGCCGTTCGCCGTGTCCCTCGGAGCAGCCGGGGTCTCGTTCATCAAAACGCACGAAGGGAAAGTGAAGGCCCCGCGCCCCGTCTCCCCGCCCCGTGCGGCTCTCCTCCCGCCGCCCCCGCGCTCTGCCCTCCGCCCGTCACTCGGGGGCGTGCGCTGCTCTTCAGTCAAACTGGCTTTTTCTTAGACGTCGGGCTCTCCGCGGGGCGGGCGCAGCGGGTGCCGCCGCCGTCCCCGGCTGGTCCCGCGGTCGGGCTCCCCGCTGAGGACGTGGGGGCCGTGCAGCGGGGCCTCCCCCCCCGACACCTGTCCCAGAGCACGCGGGACCCCGCCGGGCGCAGGCGCCCTCCTGCCAGCCCCGCGACGTGGACACGGCCCGTCGGCGCCGTGGGGAGTCCGGCTGGACACGGGAGAGCCGGAGGGAGGGCTCTGCCCCCGGAGCGGGCGTGGGACGCTGTGTGGGGGGGGGCCGGGGACCCCGCTGTCGGCAGGCGGCGTGCCCGGCGCCAGGCCGGCCGGGCCGAGGATGGAGGGCGTCGCTGGCCGGTCGCAGCCGCTTCCTCCCGCCCGCCTGCCGTCGGGGCACCCACTGTGTCAGGCGGCGGCGCGGGGGGCCCTGGCCGGGGCTGGGAGCCGGCCGCGCTGGGGACAGCTCCCCGGGCCGTCACCGGGGCCCGCCCCCCCACGTGGAAGCCAAGCCCGGGGGACTCACCCGGGGCAGCAGGTGCTCCTTCCCGGCGCGCAGGGGCCCGTCCCGCTGCCCGCGGGAGCCCCCGGGGCTCAGGGGCGACTGCGAGGGGGAGCCCGCCTCAGCCGGGACTGCCCGGGAGGCGGCCTGACACCAGGACGGGGAACCCGCCGCGCTGGGGGCCCCGGGTTCGTCTGGGTGCCCCCCAGGCCCTGCCGTCGCTCCGACGGGTGGTCGCCCCGGCCCGGGGGGGCCCTGCCTGCCTTCCACGCGGCAGCTTCTCCCCGACCCGCCGGGCGGAGCGGTGAACACGCGCCAGCGCCCGCACGGGGGGCCCGAGCGGCGGGTTGCATGCAGGACTCCGCGCCGGATGCGTGGAGGACGCCGCCCCCGGGCTGCCCGGGGCTTCTCGGTGACGCAGACGCCGCGGCCAGCCGCACGCGCATCCCGGGCTGCGCACCTGTGGGCTCCGCGCTCTGACACGCCGGTCAGCGCTGTGACCCCGAAGCGAGGGGCGCGCTGCATCGGCCACCCCGGACGAGGATCCGCTGACCAGCGGCACGGCGGCCGCGCCCGCCACCGCGCTTATCGTGCCCCCGCGCCCACGAACGTGCTGACGGGGGGGGGGGGGCGAAGCTGACGGAATCTTCGGGTTTAGAGAAAAACGAGAACAACAGTCCCGACGGGGTCTGCGGTCACGAGACGCCCGCCTTCCGTTTCCACAGCCGGCGGGGCCTGACGTGAGATGCATTCGGGACGGCGGGCAGAGTGTGGCCACGGCCCGTTCGGGCCGTTGGCGGCGGCGCGCGTGGGCGCCCTCAGCCCGCAGGGGGCGGGGACCGGGGCCGGGGCACGGGTTCCCGGACGGCCTGACGGGCAGCCGCGCGTCGCACCCCGACCCACGCGGGGAGGCACTCGAGTGACCCGCCGGAGGGGGAGGGGCGCCGCCGCGCTCCCGGGGTGCGGGCCCCGACCCTAGGTCTCCCCGGACTCCACGCCCTGAGGCCTCTGCGCCTCCGCGACCCCTCCCTGCGGCCCCACGGAGGACGCATCCCGAATCGGAGCTATTTTTGCTTCACGAGGGTCGGAGGACGGTGACTCGCGCATGGAAATTGCCGGAACATCTGTATTCTGATGATATTTAGCGCGAGGGTCGTGAATAATAATGCGCTGAGTGCGCCCGGCGCCGCCTCTAAATAAAGGCCGCGGCGGAGGCGGCCCCGGCGGGGCGGCTGCGAGACAATGAGCCTTAATTTCACGAGGATAAACGTGTAAACGCGGGAAGTTCAAAGGCCCCCTGGCCGGGCCGCGCCCCTCGGGTTCCCCAAGGCCGTGGGGAGGCGGCCGGAGGCCTGGCCGCAGCCGGGAGGCGAGCTCAGACTCCGTGTGGCCGCCTGGCGTCCCCGGGTCGCGGCGCGGTGACGCGCGACGGTGCCACGAGCCCCGGCAGAGCCCGCCCCGCCACGTCCTCCCGGGGCGCAGGCGCCCCGCGTGCTGAGGGCCCAGCCCCGGGACTTCCCGCGCCGACTCCCCGCGTGGGCGGGTCTCAGCGTTTCGGTCACAGATGATGACGCGACGCAGACGGACGTCCCGCGGCTGTGATGCGCCCGGCGAGGGCCGCGGCGCTGTCGGGGGCACGAGGCGGGCTCGCCGCGCGAGGGGCGCGGTTAAACCGCCTCGGGGAGGAGTCGCGGACACTTCACCTGTTCACGGCCCCCCCGTCGGCGTCCGCGAGTCCAGCGCCTCCTGAAGCGGCATCGACATCGACATGGGAATGGGGGGGGGTGGGGAGAGGGGGCGGCTCTCGGGGCGGGGGGCGGTGCGGCCGGGCTGCTCCCCGCACGGGGCCGCGGCGGGCGGGGGGCGACTGTCGATCCCGGACGCGCACGCGGCTGCGTGGCGCCGGCCGACGGCAACCCGCTCGGGCCCCAGGCGTCGTCAGGCTTCCTGACGGCCGGGGCCGCCGTCCGCAGCCGGCGAGTCGCTCGCTCGCTCGCTCGCTCGTTCATCCGCTCGTCGCCCACCGACCGGCCGCGCTCCCACGCTGTCTGAGGGCCCACGCGACGGGCACCGCGCCGGGAGCGAGGACCACACGGTGACGCCGCCCCCCGGCAGGTCCGGGAGGGACCGCCCGTCAGCATCGGGGCTGCCCTCCCTCGGGCGTCCTCACGGGGCTGGCGACGTCCGGGCTTCGGCTCAGCCTGGGGCCGGCGCCCCCCCCCCGCCCACCCGCCGTGGGAGCAACGTCCACTTCCCCCGGGAGCTCTGCGGGCCGCGTCCCCGAGGGCCGGGGCTGGGCAGCGCCGGGGCGCACGCACCCCACAGCCGCCGCCTTCCTTCACCGTCCACCTGGTCAGGTGCGGCCCCGCCCCCACCTCCGCCCCCTGGAAGGCTCCAGAAGGGGCGTCACCAGTGTGGCCCGGAGACCCCACGCTCGTCCCTCCCCAGCTCTTGCCTCGGGAATGCCGGGCGGCGGCTGAACTTCCCCCACAGACACCGCGGCCTAGGGGGTCCCAGACCGACCCACGCTCACGGGGCCACAGGGGCGACGCGGGGACGTGGGGCCGGATCCGCCGGTGCTGGGGCCGGTGCTCGGGGACGGGGGCGTGAGCCTGCCAGGCCCGTGCCTCCCGACACCGGGGACCCCGCGCCCCCGCGGACCCCGCGCCCCCGCCGACGGGACGCTGAGCGCACGGCCCGAGTGGGCGGCCTCGCCACCCCCTCCCGGGACGCGGACACCTCTCCCAGCCCACGGTCCCAAACGCGCCAGGGGCACGGTCGGGTCTCGGCCAAACCGTGACGTCCGCACGAGTCCAGGGCGGGGGGACGGCTCAGAGACGCGCCCGACAGACACCTTCCCGCCGTGGGGTCAGCGCGAAAACCCAGACGAGACCCGCACGTCCCCAGCGCTCAGGCCAGCAGCCGGGGCCGCCGCCCGGAGCGGACGAAGACGTTTCCTCGGCCGAGCCAGGCCTCGGGCGGCGGCTCGGGCCCAGCCCCGGGGGGCGACGACTCGGCGGAGTCGCAGGCAGAAGGGGGCCCCCGGGCCAGCCCCCCACGGACACGGGGCTCCCCCACGGGCCCGCGTGTCCCACGAACGTCCGTGACGCACCGACAGCTGTCCCCCAGAAACTTCCGGCGCCAGCCCCGAGCGTGAAGCCACGACTCGACGTCGCGAGCTCGTGAACTCGCAAGCACCGGGCCCCGCAGCACAGAGGCGCCCCGCGCCGCGTCCGTGGAGGAGGCGGAGGCGAGCCCCTCCCGGCCCGCGGCCCCGGCGCGCGCCGCTTTAACGAGCTGCGCCGTGCGGGAATGTGGCCTTTGGAGAGGGGCGCGTGCGGAGGGACGGGCGTGAGAGCCCGGAACGATGTAAAACATCCTCGCGCTCTGACAGGACAATGGCGCTTATTGTGCTTTATGGGTCCGCCGGCGACTCAAAGGTCAGCGGCCGCGCGGCTCCGCAGACGGGGCCAGGCCGCACTGAGGAGCAGGCTGCGTGCGAGCCGCCTCGCTATGAATCAGCCCAAAATGGGTTTTTAACATTTTTCTAACGAGCAACAGAGAAGGGGGAGCATAGCACGGGCGGCCGGCGGGGCGGCCGGCGGCCTCCGCCTGAGACGCCGCAGCTCGCCCCGGACGGGGTCGCGGACGCAGGGACGCGGCGGCGCGGCACGTGGGGCACGGGGTGTTGAAACGGAGGGGATTTCCTTAAAAACCGGAACTGCGGGCTGGGGCCTCCGCCCCGACTCGGGTCGGAAGCGAGAGGCTGCTCTTCCAGGGCCTCGCCGCAGGGCACGCCAAGGAGCGGGCGCGAGAAACAGACCTCACGCCCCGGCTCAGCGCGGTGGGGAAACCGAGGCAGGGCGCGCGGGACTGCAGACCGGGCTCTGCTCCGGCCACGCCCGGGCGCCCCACCCGCCTGCCGGGGACCGTGGCCGTCCCTCAGCGCGCCGCCCAGGACGCGGGCCACCCTCCTGGGGACCGGGCCGCGCTGCAGCAAGCAGACCCCACGGCCCCGCCAGGCCCCTGGCCCCGGGGCGCACCCAGTAGGTCCGCAGGGGAGCAGGGGTGGGGCGGCCGGCACGGCGCGGCAGGTGTGAAATGGCCGGCGTGGCCACCGCCTGCCCAGGCAGGAGCGAGGCCGGCCGTGTCCCGGGGGCGAGGACGATGAAGGAGACGGACCGGCCTCCGACGGCGAAGCGGGTTCCCGGGACGTCAGGGCCGGGGAGGGGACAGGCAGGGCTGGGGAGGGGACAGGCAGGGCCGGGAGGGGACAGGCAGGGCCGGGGAGGGGACAGGCAGGGCCGGGAGGGGACAGGCAGGCAGGGCCGGCTGGGTCCCGGACGGCGGTGGCCGCAGAGGAGGCCCCTGCTCAGCTCTGGACACCCCCGGACACCCCCAGACCCCCACTCGCCCCCAACACCCCCTCGCCTCGACACCCTGGCCGCCTGACACCCCTGCCGCCTCAACACCCCGCCCCCTGCCCCTTGCTCGCTGCCCCCGCCTCCCAATTCCTGCCCTCGGGCCCCGAGCACCGCGCAGGAGGCGCCTCGACGCTGCCCCCACCCCCAGGCGAGAAGCTGGGGTCCGAACCACGACCTCGCGTGTGGGGCCCCGGACGTGTGGGGCTGAAGTGTCAAGACCGGGGGAGCGAGCGCGCCCAGCGCAGGGCCCCCTGACCCCGGGGCCTGCGGACCAGCCGCGGCCAGAATCCTCCGCCGGCCCCTGGGCCCTGGTCAGCCCGCGGCCGGCCCGGCCCCTCCTCGGCGGGCTTTCTCCTCGGCGTCCCCCGTGCCCTGGCCCTCGCTGCGCCCAGCCCCTCCCCTCCGCCCCCGCCTCCTCCTGACCCTGCTGGAATGTCACCCGCAGCGCCCTCGCCCTCCCCGGGCTCCGGGCTCCGCAGCTCGTCACTGGGCATCCGACGCGGCCTCGCCCGCCCGCACCCGGCAGGGCGTGAGCTCCCGAGGGGGGCCCGGGGGCCCCTCTGCTCCACGGGGGTCCCCAGCACCGCGAGCCGGGCCTGGCGCGCCGGCCCACGGGGACAGACACTGACCGAGTCGCTGCTCCGCGGTCCCCTCTGTCACTGTAGCTGGCGTCCACCTGGGCCACCCGCTCAGACGCCCGCCCTAGCCCGGCCACCGAGGTCTTAGCCCCGGGGGGAGGGGCGGGGGGGCTCCGGCGGGAGGTCCGTGGTCCCGGCCGCGGGGACGGGCAGGCCGGCCTCCCGGGCAGGCGCGCCGGGCAGCAGGGGCCGTGGGCTTGGGGTCCCACCTCCGGGCCCTCCTCTGGGAGCCGCGCAACCGCCCCTCCATGGGGCCCCCCACGTTGGCGCGAGGCGCCCCCCTCCCCGGCCCCTGCAAAGCCGCCCCGTGTGCCGAGGACGTGGCGCCCGCGGGACGGGCAGCAGCCTCCCCACTCCCTCCGGCTCGGGGCGGGCGGCCGCGGTGCCAACCGCCTCCTCCTGCCGGACGCGGCGCGAGCCACGGCTCACGCGGAAGGTGGACCCCCCCACGGAGCCGGGCGGCGTGAAGCGATGACGAGCCACCAGCTGGGCGCAGAAGCGCTGGGAACGTCACCCAGAAATAGCTGCCACGCGGCAGCCGTCTGCCAGACGGGGGCAGGGTCCCGAGGGGGGAGCGGCAGCCGGTCTCGGCGGCTCCCCTGACCTCAGGTGACACGTGCCCCCCGGGCCGGGGGCGCAGGGCGCTGAGGACAGGCGCCCGGGGCTGGACGGCCCTGGCGCAGGCCGGGCTGAGCGGCCGTCGGGGTGGAACGCCGTCGGCCGTCCCGCAAGGACGCTGGACGCAGGCACCGAGGGGCGGCGTTGGTCCCCGGTGACGCCGTCCGGTGCGGCCACTAAGGGTCCCACGCGGGACCCCTAAGAGCCAGGCCGGGCAGGTCGTGGGGGACAGAGTGGGCCTGGCCCGGCGGGCGGTCTGCGCCTGTGGACGTGAGACCCCCACGTGGGGCCTCTCCCGCGGCACGTTCCCACAGTCACGTGACCGTTCTCGCCGCTGCACCCGGCGCCGGCAGTCGGTGCAGAGCCAGGGTGGTGGCCCCAGGCCCAGCCGTCCTCCCCGTGGCTGGGCAGACGCACGGGGACAGGCGCGGCGCCCGGGGCAGCGGGCGGGGGGAGGGGCGCGGCCCGGCTCCAGGCTGGCTGCCGCGGGGGGCGCGGAGGGGTGGGGGGGGACCAGGCGAAGTGGCTGGTCCGTGCCCGCGCTGACCGCTGGGGCCCTGCCCGCGGGGCGGCCACGGCGCCCTCGGCCTCTGCTCCGGCAGGTCCCAGCCGCGGACCTCACGGAGGCCTGCAGCAGCGGGCCAGTCACCCCGGCCTTCGGCGACGCGGACCTGAGCCCGGGCCGCCTGCCCCACCCGCCTCTGCCAGGGCCACGCGCCTCTCGGCCACGGAGTGCCCGCGGGTGGGGCCTCCGAGCCAGGCCGCAGACGCCGCGCGGACACGGGACACGCCGAGGCCGGAGGCAGCTGCGACGGGAGGCCGCGGGGGCCGCATGCACGCCCTGCAGCCCCACTCCACAGCCTGGCCCGGCGTGGGGCGCAGGGGCCGCTCGTCCGCGGGACGCGGCCTGAGAACTCCGGGCGACAGGGGCTGTGCGGGCCCTGGTCCCCTCCGCGGCCCGTTCGTCCAGGACGCCGAGTGTCCGAGGAGGCGGCGTCCGGAGCACACGGGGGCGCGGCGACCGGTCCGTGCAGGGTGCGGGCGTCCCTCGCCTTGCACGCCGAGCGGAGACAGACAGCGGGGACGACGTGCCGCCCGGCCCCCGCCCGCCCGCCGGGAACGCCCGCGCGCGGCGCGGCGCCGGGATCTGCTGAGGACAGCAGCGAGGCCTTTGTTCCGCTGACAACGGTTATTACGGCTAATTCGTTCCGTGACGGGCCCGCGTGCTGAGTGACAAGGTGTTATTTCACCCCCCGAAAAGGTGGGCGCTCGCCCCCACGTGTGCGGAGACGGCGGGCTCCTGTCGCTCGTGGCGGGGCGGGGGGGGCTGCGCCGTCCGCTCAGCCGCCCCGCTCCCCGCACCCCGTGTCCCGCTCCGTGTCCCGCTCCCCGCACCCCGTGTCCCGCTCCGTGTCCCGCACCCCACACCCCGTGCCCCGCACCCCGTGTCCCGCTCCGTGTCCCGCTCCCCGCACCCCGTGTCCCGCTCCGTGTCCCGCTCCCCGTGCCCCACACCCTGTGCCTCGCACCCCGCACCCCGCGCCCTGCACCCTGTGTCCCACTCCCCGCACCCCGCGCCCCACACCCCGCACCCTGCGCCCCGCGCCCCGCACGCCGGTGCGAGTCGGGAGGAGTGCGCGGTCCCTCGGCTGGCAGTGTCCGCCCCCCGCCCGCCGGCTGTCCCGCGAGGCTGTTCGCGACGGACTCCCGCGATGGCACGAGGTGAACCGGAGACAGACGGGACCCGGCGCGAGCCGGTGCCCCACTGCGCGGGCGCAGACCCTGTCGCTTGCCTCGTCGCCGTCCGTGTAGCCCGGGCCGCACGGGAGGGCCGGCCTCTCCTGCCGGGCCAGTGCGGTGTCTCGGCGCCGGCCCCATCGGCATCTCAGGCCGGAGCGTCCTTTGGGGCCGGCCCTGTGCCCCGCGGTGGAGACAGCGCACCCCGGCCTCCGCCCGGACGCGGGGAGCACCCCTGGGTGCCTGGATGTCGCCAGGCGTCCGCTGGGGGCGGAGGCCAGGGCACCAGCGCTGCGCTCGGCGGCCGGGCCGCTGTCACGTGGAAGGGGGGCGCCGAGCGGTCCCCGAGTCCGCGGCGGGCCCAGGTCACGGCCCCCCGAGGACGGGCCCGGGGTCGGGGGCCTGGGCACCGTCGAGGCGGGGGCCAGAGCAGTGGGCAGCGGGACCGCGGCCGGAGCAGAAGGCGGCCCCGGAGCCCCGGCGAAGGCCTGGTCCGAAGGAAGCGGGCGTCCCTCCAGCCACGAGGGCCCGGCGGGTGCTCAGTGTGTGCGAGGCCCCGGGCGCAGCCCCACGCCGGACGCGACCCCTGCCCCCACCGCTCACGGGGCCAGAGTGGGCAGCTCCGGGCCGGGCCCCCCCGGCTCCTTCGTCCCGGTGACCGCAGGCTCCTCGGCTCCGGGGCCGCCTTCCGGGCGGACACGAGGAGGAGGCGGGGCTGGCTCGGCCGGCTCGGGGCCGCCTGGTTCCGGCGGGGTCCGCCCCGGGAAGCCCGGGAGCCGTGTCCGGGGACCCAGGGGCCAGGGACCCGCGAGGTTTCGCCTGTGTCTCCCCTGGGGCCGTGGGCCGGTTCCGGCAGCTGAGGCGCAGGGGGGCGGGGGCTCCCTTCCCAGCACGAGCGAGCGGCGGGCAGAGCCCGACGCGTCCGGCGTCCGCACTGGGAGCCGCCGACGGCACGGGGAGCCCTTGCTGTGTTTTGGGGGGTTTAGTGGCGTATTTATCGCCTCCTCAGAGTCGAGCGCACGTTTTAAATTTAGACAAACGACTCCTCCCGGGCTGGTCGGCGCGCGCCTCCGCCCCTCGGGAGGTGAGAGGGTGACTGTGGCGAAACCCCAGTCTGCGCCGCCGTCCGGCCGGCCCGGGGCCGCCGTCCTCTCTGCCCGGGGCGCCCACCCCGACCTCGCCCGCCCGCTGCGGAGGGACCTCCCCGGCGCGGTCCCGCCCGCCCCCGAGCGTGTTGCTCCCTCCGGGTCAGCCTGAGAGAAGGGTTTGTAGGTTTCGCGCCCCGAAGCCGAGACGCCACCGCCTGCCGCCGCGCCTGCCGCGTCACCCCGAAACCTCTCCGCCCGACGTGTGCAGAGGGCAAAGGCAGGGGACCCCTCGGCCGCGCTTCATCCGCGCGTCTGCGGCCCCCTCCCCCGACGGCGGCGGCGCGGGCAGCACGTGTGTTCACTGACGCTCCCGGCCCCTCGCGCCCGCCCCGCGGGGGCCGCGCACGCCCCTGCCCCCCTCCCGCCTGTAACTGAAACGGACTCGGCAGGAGCGGCCCGGCTGCTGGCGAGTGACGGGCTGGGGCGGCCGCTGACCCCTGGAAGCCGAGTTCAGATGCCACCCACGAGGCGGGCCTGCCCCCGCCCCGCAGGGGCCATCGGTCACCGGGACAGGCCGGGGGGACTGCTGATCTGTGATCCCGGGGAGGCCGGGTCGGGGCGAGGCTGCGGGCGGGGGTCAGGCTGTCACCGCCGGCCGGGCTGGCCGAGGGTGCCCTGGGCCGCCCACTCGCTCGTCCCGCCCGGGCCTCGGGGCCTGGCCCCCCCCACTTTGGTGGGCGGCAGGTGGCTGGGAGGTGGCTGCGGAAGTAGCATCGGGACTGACCGCCCCTCAGGCGGGGGACGGGGCGCGTGGGGGGGGACCCACGAGGCCCCGCCGTTCGTGGAGACGCGAGGACACCGCACCAGGGGCCGGAAGACGGCCGCTCAGGTCCCCGGGCTGCAGCGTGGCGAGGACACCCCGTTCCGGCACGTCTGTGGGTCGGGATGTCCATTTCACTGCGTCCCCAGCAGGGGTGGCCGGTGCCACAGGCCCGGGACCGGTCACCCGGGGTCACGCGGGCGGCGCTCTGTGTCCCTGCCCCCCCCACACCGTGAAATGGGCAGAAGGACAGCGACACCGACTGCAACGGGGGGTTCTCACGGGGACCAGATGGGAGGACGTCGCTTCGTCCTCTCCCTGCGGGGCGGGAGCCGGCCGCGGCCCGCGGCGCGTCCAGCATCTCAGATGAACTCGGCGGCGGGGACGGCCTGCAGGACCGGGTCCCGCTGCTGAGGCCGCGGCCGTGCCTCGGCCGGGAGCTCGTGGGGGACAGTCCTCCCCCTTACCCAGTAGGGACCGGACACCGGGCTCGCTGCGGGACGAGGCCCCCAGGCCGAGGGCGGGCCGGGGCGGGGCCGCGTGGCGGCGGCGTCTGCTCCCACGCGCTGTACCTGCCAGGAAACTGCCTCTCCCGCTGCGGGGCGGTCGGTTCCGGCGCCGCCACGCGACGCTGGTGCTTCGTGGCCGCGTCCGTGTGGCCACAGCAGATACCGGGAAGGCGACGAGCGGTGGGTGACAGCCGCGTGAGGCAGGCGCGGGTCCTCGCCGGGGCATGGGGCGCGCGCCCCAGGGGACCCCTGGCCCCGCGTCCGGTGAGTCCGGCGACTCCGGCGAGGCCGGGGCGGGGTGGGGGGGTGCCGTGAGGGGCAGGGAGCTTGTCCCCCGCGTAGGAAAACCACGGGCAAGTCGCAGCGCTGCGGGCCTCGGGCCCCTCGCTCACGCGGCGAGTCCGGCCACCAGGAAGGTGACGAAGGACGGCAGCTTCGGGGCGGCCCGACTCGGGGCCGCACGCCTGCCGGGAGCCGCTCTGCCACGGGGGCTCGTCCCCCTTCCCACGGAGGCGCATCTGCCCCGCTGGACAAGCGCCCGGTGGGTGGGTGGGTGCGACCGGCCCACCCCGGCCTCGGGGAGGGAAGGCGGAGTCCCTGGGAGTGACCCCGCAGGCCGAGAGGCCAGGACGCGAGAGGATGCGCTCTCCCAAGTTAAAGTGGGGGGGGCTGCCCTGGACCCTGAGCCCGCCCCGCCGGACGGGCCAGGCCGGTGCCGTGGGGCCAGCGGGGTCCCCGGGGGTGCAGAGTGACCGTACGAGGTGGACAGTGCCCGGGGCGGCCTGAGCGGCCCTCCCCATCCCTCCCCGTCCCCCGCCCCTGCGTCCCCACCCGAGGCCCTGGTCCCCCGGCCCCTGAGGGTGCCCCTCGGGCCTCGGCAGCGGGACCCACGCTCCGCGGAGATGGGCGCGCGGAAGCGCTGGGGCCTCGGGGCCTCCGGGTGAGAACCCGGGGGAGGGCGCACCCGCTGCCTCGGGCCGCCCCGGGCCGGGCCTCAGCTTCCCGCACCCCCGGGGCCGAGCGGTCTGGGAGCCTGTGTCCCTCTGGCTCCCCCTGCGACGCCCCCCCCCCACCGCCCTTCACGTCTTCCTGCTTGTGGCTTGTCACCCGCGGGCCCTCAGGTGCTGGGACGCGCGACCAGGCGCCCGCAGACCGCCGCGGGGCGGCTCGGACGGGGCGGGGGGCGAGGGGGAAGGAACACAGGACTCGGCTGCGCGCGTTCCACGTTCCACAGCGTTTATTGGCGACGCCAGGTGCGTCGCGGGAGCGTCGAGCGTCGTTTCACGTTCCGCCCGCGCACGAGCGCGCTGCGGCGCCAACAGCACAGAGGGAGACACGACACAGGCGGGCACTGGTCGCCGGGACTTACATGCCTTCGCACGGGGACACCTCACACGGCCTCTAGGGACGGGACAGCTCTCCGGGCACGGCCGGCCGGACGCGCTCGCACGGCCCGCTTCCGCCGCCGCCGCTCTGAGGCGCGGCCGTCGGGGCGCTGCTCGTCCGCTGGCGTCGGGCCGTCGCCCGTCCCGGTCCACGAGACGACCGGACACAACATCCACTAGCAACGTGGCCGCTCACACACGCGGAGGCGGCGGGCACTGCACTGTGCGTCTTCTACAGTCACGGGGGGCGGGCGCCGGCCCTGGGCGCCGCGGGCTTCGCAGGGCCCCGTCGGGCTCTTCGCGGTGGAGGGCCCCCCAGCACCGGCACGTGGCGCTCGGGGTCCGCGCCTCCGAGGGTGTCGCTGCCGCTGCCGCTGCGGAGCCTCCGCGGTCCGTGGCGAGGGCGGGCGTCCGGGCCGCGCGGGCCTCCCCGACGCTCCGCCGCGCGCACACGCCGGTGCCGACGGCAGTTAGTCACTGAACACACACGCGTGTATACCGTCTTCTCTTGACTGTACACGGGCAACGAGCTGCAGCGAGCCGCCGCGGGGCGCGGGCACACAAGGGCCAGTCCGGCCAGACCGGCCGGACAGGGGTCACTTACCTGCAAGAAAACGTGCACATTCGTTAGACCGCCGAGGCCGCGAGCGCCGGGCCGTCCGCGGCGAGGGCCGCGCCCGCACGCGCGTGGCGGGCGACAGGGGCCGGGCCCGGCGAGTCTGCCCCGTCCCTGGCTCGCGCAGGGACGGTCGGGGCGGTCAGAGCCGGCGGCAGGCAGGCGCGGGGGGCCGCGGCCAGCGCTGCGCGACAGGAGGGAGGCGCCCCCGTCTGAACCCCGGCTCCGCACGCGGACGCGCTGAGCGCGGGACCAGGAGGGGCCGGCGGCGAGGCGGCTGGGGGGGGCGCACGCCCAGCCCGGGGACCCCCCCAGCTCACGGCGCGGCGAGGAGGCCTTGCGGCTGGTTTACGGGGGGCGGGGGGACCGCTTGGACGCTGCACCCGGGGACGAGGGGCCGGACCCAAGGGCACTCTGCGCGCCCACGTTCCCTCCCCCGCCCCCTTCCCTAACCCTCACGAGAGGAAGTGCGTGTGCGCGTGTGCCCGCGTGTGCGCGTGGGTGTGTGCGCCTCCTCGTGCCCCCGCAGTGCCCGTGTGCGCACGTGTCCACGCGTGCCCCGTGTTCACGTGTGGGCCAGCCCCCCAGTCCTGCCGCCCGGGCGTGGTCCCGGGCAGGGGCTGTCACGCGGTCACGGACGACGGCTCGGCCCCTGCCCCCTCGCGCACGGCGGCGCGCTGCGGTGCACGCGCGGCCCTGGGAGCCAACAACAGGAGCGAAGGGAAAGGAGCGCAGACGAGGCTCAGCGCCCCCACGCTCGCCGCCGCTCGGACGCCGCCCACTCCAGGAGCGGATCGCAGGCCACCACGGTGGCGTGAGGGCCGCGGTGCCATCGACGCGCCATGCAGACGCCGCGCCAGCTCGGCCGGGGCGGGCGGGAGAGGCGGGGGCCAGGCTTCGCGGGGCGGCCGCTCCCGCAACGCTGCAGGCCGGCTCCGGGCGAGGGCGGCGGCGAGCCCGCCAGCGGTGCCGGCTCCGTGGGGCCCCCGGGGCCGCGCCCAGCTTTGTCCCCCCAGCGTCCCCAGCCAGCGGTCGGCCCCCCTCGTCGGCGCTCCCCAGCGGGGCCGAGCGTGCGACGCGGACCACAGGGCCACGGCCCCAGGGGGCTGTGGGCTGGGCAGACCCCAGGCCAAGCCCTCAAGGGCCTGCACGGCGGGAGCCGGGCCGAGCCCCTCGGACTGCGCACGGGTCCACGCCCGCCCAGGAGTCCGAACGCGTGCGGCGGCCCCACCCTGTGCTCCCGGAAGGGGGCCCCTCAGCTCCGCTGCTGGGGGGGGCCTCGCCGGGAGGGAGCGGGGGCCTCGCCCCTCGACCTGCCTTCTCGCCGCATCCGCCCGGCGCCGTGATGCACAGCCCTGGGGGGCACCCTGAGGGGCCCTGGGGGGGCAGCTCAGAGCAGAGCGCGGGGCGCGAAGGGGCGACGCCCTCCCGACTGCCATGCTTGGTCTGCCCCCAGCCGTCCCCATCGGCCGCACCCCAGGGCCCCCCAAAGCACATGGGGACGCAACGCGCCGTGGCCCCAGCCAGCGGGGACTGCGGGTGCCCCGGAGCTGGCCACACCCACAGACTCGGGCCAAACCAGCCCCGCAGCCCGGCCACGTGGCCGGCCCCAGGCCGCCCGGCGCCCACGGGGCCCGCGCCCGCTATGCCCAGGCCGGGCGAGGGCGCGTCGGCCTGGACCGTGGACGGAAGCGCGGCTCTGGCCGCCCGCGCCCCCACTGAACACCCGCTGGGTCCTGACCCCCGACGGAAGGTCGAACCCCTCCAGCAGGGCGGGGCACGTCCCCGGCCCCCGACAGCACAGGAGCGCCCGCGGGTGTTGCCCGGAATCGAGACATGCGGGCGGCGCCTGGAGTGCGGGCGGCACCGCAGGGAACGGGCGTCTGCATGGGCAGAGCTTCGCGCCCCGAGCCGAGGCCCGCACGGCGCCCGGCCCGGCGTGGCACCGAGGGGAGAAGGGCCGGGCTGTCTGAGGCCAGGCGGCCGGCGGGCGGCACGAGGTGGCGAGCGCCAGGATCTCGGCCCACAGCTGAGGGCCGCCCACACGCAGGGCTGGAGCCGCCTTTCCCCAGTGCCCGGCCGCGTCGGGGGGCCACGGCGCTCGGCGGGCGTGCCCGGGACTGGGACGCGGTTGGTGCCGACGCCCCCTGCAGCACGCTCCCCCGCGGGGAGACGCGGACGGCGCCAGCCCCCGACGGCGCGCAAGCTCAGGGACCCGACCCCGAACCCTCCTGAGGTGGGAGATGCGGGATGAGTCTCGGGGGCGGGGCGAGCCGGCGCGTCCACAGGCGGCACCGCTCTGGGTGGGGCGGAGGCGGGAGAGACGCCGGGGCACGGGCTGCTCGTGCCCACGCCATTCCGCCCCTCGCCAAGCCGAGCCGTCAGGGGTCGGAAGTTTCCGGCCTCGGCGCGTGCTCCTCGCAGCTCGAGGCAGAGTGAACCTGGCAGGGAGGAGACGCCCCCGGGGCCCGCCCCGCAGCCCGGGGGATGCGTTTCCTTCCAGACGCCACGGCCGAGGACGCAGGGGCCCGGCCGCCAGGAGGAGACGGGCCGAGGGCTCAGACCGTGGCAGTGGGGGAGTCGGGGCCGGACGGGGCCAGGCCCATCCCGGGGCAAAGGGACCGTCCACCCCACCCCAGCCCAGCCCGAGCGAGCGCGAGGCCTGACCTTCCCGCCCACTTCGAAGCCAAAGCAATCGGCGCGTGAAACGCGGACGGCGCCCCCCACAGGCCAGGGCGGCCGTGGTGAGTCGGGCGTCGCGCCCAGGTGCCCGGTGGATCCCCGGGGCCCCGCACCCCAGCCTGGGCGGCCCGAGGGTCGGCAAGCCCTTTAGGGGAAGGGCCTTGGCTTAGGGCCCGGGGTCAAGGCTGACAGAGCAAAAACCCTGCACACCCGGGCACGTGGGGGTTTGGGAGCTGCTGTGGGGGCGGCGGGGGGTGCCTAGGGCGGCAGCTCCCAGGGGCCCCGGCTGCGCCCCGGCCTCCCCTGGGGCCAGGGAGCCCAGAGGCGGCGGCGACCTCAGGCTGCGGGGGGGATTAACCGGTGATGAGCTCCGTTCATCACGGCGGGCGGCGGGGCCTGCGGGTTCGAGCTGCCCTGGTGCCTGGGCTCCGGGCTGGCACCAGGGCCCCCCTTAGGTATTTGAATAAAAACAAAATCGACTTTAAAACAATCCGCACGAGCACCCCAGCCACGACCTCAGGGGACAAATGAAGAAAAGAGGACTCGGGTCCCTCCCCGGACGGACACGAAACCCCCCCCCCCAAACCCGGTCACAGCTGCGGGAGGGGTGACCTACACGGCAGCTGAGAGCGGAGCTGGGGGACGGGCGAACGGGCCGTGAATCGCCGGCCCGAGGGCCTGTCCACACTCCCGCGCTGCCAGGACCCACTTAGGGGTTTCTGACGATTCAGAAACCTCCCCGACGGTCCGAGCCGGGTCCCGGTGAACAAGGGGAAGAGCGAGAAAGGATCGGCGTCGACGTCAGTCCAGGGCCCGTCGGCCCGCCGGGGTCCCGGGTGCCGGGAAGGCCGGGCGCAGAGGCGAAGACAGCTCCCTCCCTCGCCCCACGTCCCTGCCCGACGGGACAGGGCCACGGCACCCACACCCCGCCCGACGGGACGGGCTCGGGGCGACGAGTCCCGTCAAACACCCGGGGCCCAGACGGCCGCACCGGCCGCTCCCACGGGCACAGGCTCGCTCCGGTCCTCCCCATGCGCCCGCTTCTCGAGACCTGGGACTACGTGGGGCGACCGTGCTCTTCGGGGGGTGACGGGGCGCCCCTCTGCTCACGAGGCCAGGCGGGCAGCGCCCGAGACCCACGGGAGCACGACACCGCCCACCAGAGCCTGGCCGCGCGGCGTCCAGGCGGAGCGACGGCCGACGGGCAGAGACGCAGCGGACGGACAGGCGGCAGCGGCCACGGGCGGGTGGGAAACCGCGTGCCGCGCCCCTGCCTGCCCTCCCAGCCCGTGGTCAGCGCGCGGCGTCCGCGTGGGGGGCCGTGGGCCGTGGCTCCGCGGAGCAGCACGCGCCGTCCGCGTCCCGCGTGCGCTGACAGCGCCCCACGCCGCACGTCGCCGCGTCTCGCCCCGAGAGGCTGATGGAAACGGGAGCAGTTCTCACGGGGAGACCCCGGCCCCACCCCGGGCCCCCGGGGGGCCTCGTCACGTCGTCAGGACGCAGCGGCGGAGCGTGAGCTCGGGACCCGGACCCCCAGGGACACCGACGCCTCGACGGCGGGGCCTCGTCCACGCTGGGGGGACCGGTTCACGCGTCAGCCCGCCCATCCCTAAAAACGCTCGGCCCGGCACCCGCCTTCGGGACGTGACCCCGCGGAGGAGGGCTCTGGAACTTACCGCACAGGTCTGGCCTCTTGATGCAGCCCGAGCTGGCCGCGCCGCTCGCCAGTCCGTTGAAGGCCGCCAGGCCGTCGGCGCTGTAGGCGCGAAGGGCCGACAGCACGGCCATCGGCTGCTCCGGGCCCTGGGGCGCCCGCTCCGGCCTGGGCAGGCCCGCCGCGGGGTCCTGGGCCGGCAGCAGGCCCAGGCTGTGCCACGGCTGCTCGGACGCCGGGGGCAGCGGCGGCGCGAGTCCCGGGACGGGCTGGGGGGCACCCGGGGGCAGCAGGCCCTCCCCGGCGTCGCCGCCGCCGTCCTTGGCGCCGGCGGGCAGCAGCGGGCGCGGCGCGTCCGGCTCCGCCTCGATGTCGTCGTCGTCGTCGTGGTTCTCCCCCTCGGTGGAGTCCATGTCCTCCGAGGACGCGATGTCGGACAGGTCGTCGGCGGCGCCCTTGCTCGTGGTGTCGGGGAGCAGGCCGAGGCCGTCGTCCTCCGAGGGCGCGGCCTTCCCCTCGAGGCCCTTGCTGGGGCAGGGACCGGGGGCCCCCGAGTCCGCCGCGCCCGGGTAGCCGCCGAACTGCCGGTAGAAGCCCACGGGGAAGCCGCACAACACGGGGTCCACGTGGCCGGGCCAGGGGCCGGCCTTGGGCTCCCCCGGCGCCTCCTTGCCCTGCCCCGGGGCCGCCTTCTCCGAGGCGGGGTCCAGAGGCCCGATGGCGCTGGCCAGAGCCGCCTCCTTGCCGGGCTGCGCCGAGGGCAGCAGGGCCAGCTTGCTGGCCTCCCGGGCCTGCTCCCGGCCGTCGGCGGCCGCCGCCGCGGCGCTCTCGCGGCGCCTCGCTCGGCCCAGGTGGTTGGCCCGCAGGTGCAGGGCCATGAGCTCCATGGAGGACGTGGTGAAGGCGCAGAACAGGCAGCCGTGCCACGCGATGCTGTCCCGCAGCGTCACCTGCGAGCCGGGCAGCGAGGCGGCGTCCGGCCGCACGGACAGGTCCAGCGGCTCGTGCTGCGACTTCTCCGGCCTCCTCGCGGCCGGCTTGCCGCCGGGCTTCCCCTCGCCGCCGTCCGCCGCGTGCAGGTGGGTGGAGGGCGCGTCGGGCGGGGCTTTGTCCTCCGCGTCCCTCTCCTTCTTCAAGGAGCCGAGCACGAAGCTCTCCATGAAGGCCTGCAGGGAGCCCTGGAAGCTCGCGCCGTTGCCCAGGAGGCCCGGGTAGGCGCGGCCCAGCTCGGGGAAGTGGCCGCCCTTGGGAGGGAGGTCGGCGCCTTTGAGCGCGTCCGGAGGGGCCTCGGGAGGCACGCCAGCGGCCGGCCCGGCGTGGTCCCCGGGCGAGAGCGCCCCGGACGTCCACGGCTGCGAGGCCGGGCCCCCGCGGAAGTCGATGCCGGGGAGGCCCTTGAAGGCGCCCCGCAGGACGTCTGGCCTGATGAACAGGGCCGCCTTGCCGGGCAGCTCGTCCCTGGGGTCCGGGGGCTGCGCGGACAGCGGCCCCGCTGCGTCCTGCCGCCCGCGGTGGTGCCGCTCCAGGTGGTACTTGAGGGACGCGGACTGGGTGCCGGCGTAGTCACAGTGCGGGCACTTGTAGGGCTTCTCACCTGCGGGGTGCGGGCAGGAGAGAGGAGAGGAGAAGGTTACGTCGGGCGGCGGCGCGGGCACGCGGGCGCGGAAGCAAAGCGGCTCGAACTCATAACTGGGTGGAGAACGGCTGTTTTTAGCAGAAAAGACTAATGCGCACTCCCGGGCGTCTTTAACGATCTCGCGGCATTTGGGACGGCGCGATGACACGCTGTCCACGCGCAATTAGCCACCTCTCTCTCTCCGGCGCGCGCGGCTGCGGCCCACGGGCTGCGACTACGGGGATTAGGCGCGGCGCCTCCAGCGCAGCGATCGTCAGGAGCAGAAGTTCGGGAGGCGGCGCGGGCCCCCGGCGGGCCAGCCGGGTGCACGAGCGCCTGGAAGCCCGTCTCGGTTCCTCACGTGGAAACCATTTCTAACCTGAGGACGCTGCGGCGCCGCCACGCGAGACGGAGACGAATGACGGGAGCCCCGCCCCGCAGTACACATGGAGTCGTCAGCAGACGCTCGCCGCGCCAGCCATCCATCACTGTTCGGAGGGCACGGCTCCCGCCGGCTCGGCGGGCCGCAGCCCTGCCGCATCGTGCCCGCAGACGCCGCCACGCCGCGCACTGCACCGTGGCACGCGGAGCCCCGCAGGCGCGGCGAAGAGCCCGGGAACTCAGAGAGAACGAGCGGAGAAAAGGCGCGAGCGCGCTGCTTCCGCGTCGGGAGGTGACGTCGCTGCTGGCTGTCCCAGCCCCCGAGATGGGCGACACGCGCGACCGCCCGGGAGTGGGCGCTTCCCAGGGAGCTCGGACGCGCTGAGGGTGTTTTCGAACACGGCCGCGCCCTCCCCGGGGTAGACGTTTATGCGCACTCGGTGCCCGGCGCCCACTGTCCGCGCCGAGGAGAGCGCGGCCACACGCCACGCCCCACGCCGCCGGGACCCGCCTGCGCGGTGGGGGGCACTGACGGGGGCGGCTCTAGACCTGCTCCCAGCACTTGCGGCTGGAAGGGCTCTGGGGGCGGGGACCCCCGCGAGCTTATTCACAGCGGCGCCCGGCCCCGCCCGCCCCCACGCCCTTGACCCTCAGACAGGCCGGGGTGAAACGCGGGCGCAGCTCAGGGGGACGCTGGGCCCCGGAGCCGTCCGCCTGGGCCTGGTCTCCGTGGACACCGTGCCCCGTCCCTCGGGCGGGGCGCTCGGTGGCACGGCTGACGGGGGGCGGCACGTGCCGGGGCTTGGCCAACGGCAGGATCCGGGCCCCCGGACTGCGCGCGGGCTTCGTGGGCACGGGGCTGCGCGCTCCTCGCTCACACTCTGGGCAGCGGCCCCCCCCCCCCGCGCACGGGGCGCACGGACGGTCCCGCTGGGAGGCCACTTCTCTGCACACGGGGGGCGGGGGGGGCGCGCCCAGGAGGGAGCCGTCCCTGCAGGGTAAGGACGGGGGAGCAGCGGCCCCCCGAGGCCGAGGGGGCGGGGGGCCCGGTGACACAGCCTGGCGGGGGCGGGGGCGGGGGGCCCGGCCCGGGGGGCGGCCCGCAGGTACGGGCGAGGCTGGGCCCGCACGCAGAAACGCACCTGGAAGCGATTAACTGTGACTTAATCATTAATCAAATCAGGGTTCGCAGAGGGCGCAGGAGCCTCATTAGCGGGAGCGGCAGAGGGGGATGCGGACCCCACCTGGAGGCCCGGGGTGGGGGCTGAGGGTCGCAGGGCAGAGAGGGGCGCGGCTCCAGGGCCGAGCGGCTGCGGTACAGGCCGGCCCCGCGGTCCCTCCAGCCGCCCAGGGTCCGGAAGGACAGCCGGGGCGGGGGGGGGTCTCACTCTGGGAGCCCAGAGCGGAGCTGCTCGGGGCGCTTCAGGCAATGCCGCCGGCCGGCGCCCCCACCCCGCCCCCGGCCACGCTGCGGGTCCTCCCGGGGTCTCTAACGGCCCCCACGGCGGCCTCCGCGAGGCCCGGCGGGGGCCGCGGTGCACAGCCCCCGGGCAGCTCGGCCGGGCAGGCGCCTGGACCTCCAGACGCTGGGGTGCCCGACCCTGGCCTGGGGGGGTCCACACACACTGCACGTCACACGCGCACATGCCTGCACACGCCCGCACACGCCTGCACACGCCCGCACACGCCCGCACACGCCCGCACACGCTCGCACACGCCCGCACACGCACACGCCGGGCAGGCGCGCGCCCCTGCATCCCGCCGCTGCTGCGCTCACCTCCCACGGCCTCGGTGACAGCCGGGATGGTTCGCCCTGAGCGCCGAGTCCGCCGGGCCCAGGGCGCGAGGCCGCCCACTCGTCACGGGCCCCGCTGCTGCCGGCTCCCAGGCGGCCCCGTCACCCACGCCCCCCTCCGCACCCACAGGGGGGCTCCCCGGATGAGCCCGCCCCCGGGGACCCGGGTTTCCAGGAGCAAATCCCCGGCGTGACTGTCTCCCCCGACCACGGCTGCCTGGGGAGACGCCCCTGGCCCCTCGGCCTCACCTCCAGGGGGGGCGCCCGAGCCCCCGGCCCCGCCCGGACAGAGCCATCTGGGGCGAGCCGGTCCCTGGAGAATCCCGGGCAAACCGAGGGCCTCGCCTCCCACCGGACACACGAGCTCCACCCGGGACGCGGAAAGGTGCGGCCTGGGCAGGCGGGTGGCACCGGTGACCCCTGACCCCGCCGGCGGCCCCGTCCGCCTGGAGGACCGGCCGCTCGGGCTGTGACGAGTGCGAACCTGCTGGGGGCCCGCGCGGGCGGCCCACGGCACCCCCCACGGCGTCTGCACCTGCCCCTCGTCGGAGCCGCACGCCAGAGGCCTTCGGGGCCAGGCGGGTCCAGGCCGCAGGCCCGGCGGGCTGGGGGCCAAGCCTCTCTGACAGGGCAGCCGCCCTCTCGTCCCACCTGTGGCGGACATGCTGACCCCCGGGGACAAGCCGCGCCTCAGACCGCCCCGTGGACGGCGTGTCAGTGCCGGCACCTCCGGACACCCTTTCGCGAGC
The DNA here is from genome assembly GCA_030015415.1 of Cynopterus sphinx. NCBI lineage: Eukaryota > Metazoa > Chordata > Mammalia > Chiroptera > Pteropodidae > Cynopterus > Cynopterus sphinx. The sequence goes on from CM057386.1 coordinate 805,015, forward strand.
CCCGCGAGGGCCACAGAGCCCCGTCTCGCAGCGCGGCCCTCGTGAACTTGCGTCCGGGGACGGCCAGAGCGGGGCCGCCCCCAGCGAGGGCAGCAGGACACGGGTGACCGTCTCCGGGGAAGCCTCTCCCGGTCTCTGGGAGAGGGTTTCGGCGGAAAAGGCGTAACAAGGAACAACGAGAACCCTGGGGCCGCGTCGCCCCCGGCTCCCGACACGGGCGCGCGCCACCCGCAGGAGCCCAGGCCCGACCCCGGGTCGCGGTGCTGGACGCTCAGCGGCGAGTGGCCAGGCGGTCAGCGAGGTTGCTGCTCGGAGCCGTCACGTTGCCCACGACGAGCCGGGGACCCTCACGTTCCGGGGAGCTCCCCGAGGCCCCCGCGCCCGTCCCCGGAGCGCCCCTCCGGGTCAGCAGGTGGGCCCCGCCGGGCCCCTGGGAAACCCTGTGCCGAGCGTGAAGCAGCGCCCGGTTCCGGGGCCGTCGCCCCGGGCGTCGGTTCTGCTGCGTCGCCCGAAGAGCATCCGCTTCGACGTCGCGTGAGCGGACGGACGCCCGCCTCCCGGCCTGGCGCCCCCGCCCGGCACCTGCTCGGCTTCCTGCGCGTCCCCCGAGCTCACGCCGGGAGCGGGGCCGCGGCGGGCCCTTCGCCGTGACCCGTCGCGCGTCGGTGTGCACCGAGCGCCGCCCCCCCACGCCGTAAGCCCGCGGCCTCCCCGCGCAGCTGCTCGCGGCGGAGCGGTGGCTTGTCCAGAAGGGGACAATCTGCGCCTCTAATTGCTGTCACCGAGGCCGAGATTCATTATGTGCCTTCCCCATTACGCGCGAGCGTTAATTTGTGTAATGAAATATCGCCCGCCGCCGCCTTCATTAGCCGTGCCCCGCCGCACGCCGCGCCGCAGCCACCTCGGAGCCGCAGTTAATCCCGCTAATGGAGCTCGCCGCGCGGCCGGCCCGAGATTTACGGGGCGGCACCGCCTCCGGAACTTTTAAGGGAACTTAAAGGCGATCGATCACCCTCGGCAAAAGTTCGGGACGCCGCGGAGGCGGGACCGGGGCGGGACGGACGGGCGGCCGGTTCCCCTGAGACGAGGATTTCGATTCACGGCAGACGGGGAGACGAGCCGCGCCTCCTGGGCCCGCGGAGGACCGGGCCCCGTGAGCACACCGTGCGCCCGCCCCCCTTCCAGAGAGGGGACGACCGCCAAGCTCCCGCCCCGGCCGGGCCCCGCACCCGGAGAGGTCGCACGGGCGTCGGCAGCAAGGTGCGGGCGCCTGGCTCGGGCCGGCCGCCCCGTGCCCGCTGCCTCCCGCCACCGTCCCCCGGTGCCGCCCCGAGGCTGCCGAGCGAGGCCCCCTCCAGGCCGGGGTCAGGGTGACGCCACGCGCCACAGCGGCATCCCCCGGCCCCCACCACCCGGACCTCTCCGAGCGGGTGCAGTGGCCTGGCCTCGGGCCGGTCTGCGTCGGGGTGAAGGAGGCGGCGGGGCCGGCGCACCTGTGGGACGTCACCTCCTCCGGCCGCGGCCCATGCGTGGACGCACGCATCAGAGAAGGGCAACACTCGTGCCCCGGACAAGGCCGCCAGGCCGGGCCCGGGCGAACGGGGTGGGCGGAGGCAGAGCCGGCCTGCAGGGACCCGCCATCGGCCGGGCAGCTCCGAGGGGCAGGTCCGCGTCCTGGACGCGCAGCCCCTGCCGCAGGGCGGGGTGGCCGGCGGTCACGGGCGCTGGCCGGACACGTGAGTGCGGCCTTGCTGCGAGGGGCCCGTGGCGGACCTTCCCCGCAGTGGGCCGACCCCTGGGGTCCCCTCGGCCCCTGCAGGGCACGCAGCCCTCTGGGGTGCAGGAGGGAGGTCCCCTCCGAGCAGAGGCCTGGGGCCTGTGACAAGAAGGCGGGCGAGCCGGGGCCGCCCCCACGGCACCCCGGACACGTCCAGGGGTGGCAGCTCTGGGCACGCCCCTCGCCCCCCCTGGGACCCCGGGAAGCCTCCGCCGGCGGCTCCGTGCCGATCCGTCCCCACGAAGGGCCCCGGGCCAGGCCCCCACGCGCGGCACCGGGAGCGAGAACTGACCAGCCGTGTGATCCGAGGGGAAATCCTACTGAGACGAATTTTTAACCGTTCCCTGGACTTCCACGCTCCGCGGTCACTGCGGGGGCCGCGGCGCCTCCTGGGAGGCCCGACCCGGGTGGGCAGCGGGGGACCCGGCCCAATCCCGCACCCCGAGGCCGCGGCCCGTCCGGCCACTCCCCGTGGGGGCTCGTCTCGGAGCTGGGACGCTGGTGCTCCCCGGCCGTGGACTCAGGGTCAGACGGGGATGGATTGCCCGTGCTGTCCTGGCCCCGGCCACTGGCCGGGGGCTGTGTCTCCACAGAAGGACAGCAGCACAGGACACGCTGACCGGCCCGGGGCCCGCGCCCTGGCACCATGGGGGTCCGTGCCGCGTGCTGGACGCCTGGACGCCCCAGCAGCTGGGAGGAGCGTGGACGGCCAGGACCTGAGGCGGCCACGCGTCTGAGCGGCCGCGCCGTGAGCCGTCGCCGGGCGGACCTCACTGACCCGGGGACACCAGGCCGCACTGCGGAGACGAGAGCGCGGCCAGCGCGGCTGCCCCTCGGGAGAGAACGCAGACCCGGCCCGGGCTCCGGGCCCCGCCAAGCTCCGGGGGCCGCCCCCACCCCCACCACGACCAGGAACCCCGCGCGAGCCCCACCGCCCCCGGCGGCCCCAACGGGGTCAGCGTCCAGGCGGCCTTGCCCACGACCACAGGCCTGGGAGCAGCCGCCCGCCCCGCGGCACGCGTCCCCGGAGAGAGCGACTGAGCAAGTGGCCCCGGAGGAGGCGCGTCCCGGGGCGGGCACGGAGGGGCCGGGCGGGCCTGAGCGCGATGCAGCCGGCACGCGGGCAGCGGCCTGGCCCCGCGGACTCCGTGCAGGGAGCCGGGTCCGGGCGGGGCGGTGGCCGGGCTCCGGGTGCCACGGGCCGTGGCCCTGCTCTGCTGCGCCCCCGACTGTGAACAACGCTGCGGCCCTGGCCCGCGGCCCCCGTCCTCGTGGGGCCAGGCGTGCCAGGGAGGTTTGCGGGCTCCAGGGGAGGTCCCGGCGGGGGTGCCGCGCCTCTGCCCGCAGGCGCGCGCCAGCCCCTCCGCACTGACCACCCCGCACGACCCCGAGCGCTACCGACTGCCGGGAAACGGACCGCAGTTGTTTCTGCGCACGGAGGCCGTGCTTGTCTACTCGCTGACGCGGCGCGTACTCCCGCAGGCAAAGTGTCAGGAGAGAAACCAAAGGAAACGGAGGCGTCTGCGACGCGGTGGGTTTTCCTTTCTGCCGGCGACGCGCAGGCAGCCGGCGGGGAAGCAGGAAGCAGCGCGACGGGCACCAGGCGGGCGGGACAGGCCCGCGGGAGGGGGTGGGGGTGACGCCGACGGGAGAGCCGCCACAGCGTCCGGCAGCCGTGGCCCCTCGTCTGTCCACCGTGGTTGTGAGGGACCTGGCGTCGGGCCGCCCTCCGCCCCTCACGCGCCCTGCGTCTGGTCCCGGGGCGGGCCCGGAGCCCTGGCCGGGCGGGAGGCCGCCTGCGCTCGGCAGGGGCTGCCGTGGCCCCTTCCTCACGTCAGAGCCTGAGCGGCTCCCCGACCCGCACCCGACTGCCTGGTCGGTCGGCCCAGGTGCGGGAGCTGCCACCCCGACGCGGCGGGGGACGCGGCATCAGCTGACGTCCTGGCGCCTGGTCCCCCCCCCCGCGCCGGGCCACAGGGCGTCTGCGTGTCACCCGGGAAGGGGGCCCCAGGCTGTTCCGGCCCAGGGAGGCGTGACGGGGCGGGGGCGGGGCAGGCGGGCCTCCCCCCCCCCGACGCCCCCGGCCGCTCACCTGTGTGGATCCGCAGGTGGACCTTCAGGTGGTGGGACGTGCGGAAGCTCTTCCCGCAGTAGGGACAGTCCTTCATGGCCGCGCCCAGGGTCCGGTCGCGGGGCAGCACGGGCTGCGGGACGCCCGCGGGCCTCCCCGCCTCCTCGCCCACGTCTGCAGCGGAGAAGAAACGTTCGCACATCACGTCAGCGCGTGTCAGGAGCCGTTCGCACCCACACCGCCACCGCCACGCAGAGCCAAGCGCGGCGCCGCCACACCTGTCGGCTCCATTCTTCCCGCCTGACAGAACGCTGACAATTCATGCATTTTCTCGTTATTCCCCTAAATTATTTCGTCTTCCCCATCGTCGTCGTGCGCGGCATATGGTACCTTTATCCGCGGCCGACTTAAACAAGGGGGAAGCAGCTGTGTCAGCAGCTGGTTGCGTTTCTTCTCTCGCTCAGCTCCTCGGAAACGTTTTTTTCCAAAAGTTTGAAAATGGTGGTGTTTGCCGAATTTGACTAATCCGTAGGACGGACTAGCCGGAGCGCTCCCACGGGACGGCCATCGCGTCCACGTCGCCCCGCGCAGCCCCGGGGACGGGCGGACCCGCGGCGACTAGGGTCGGAAAAGAGAACGACCCCAAACGGATCATTTCCTCCTCGTCGAGGCGTCTGCCCCTCGCTGGCCGCCGCGACATCGCGAAACGGGGAAGAAAGGCGCGGGCACGTGGTGCCGCACCCGCCCGTGACAGAGGAACACACGGTGGCGCCTTCAGAGTCGCGGGCAGAGGCTCCGCGGCCGCCGGCCGAGCGCCCATCTGCACGACACGGACACCCAGGTCCTCCCGCCGCGAGGGGTCGTGCCGCCCGAACCCCGAGAAGACGGAGCGACGCTTCCACGCGGCGGCCACCGGCACAGACTCGACGGGACTCGACGGCGCACACGACCGGGAACGCACCCGGCACCGGGCGGCCGCGTCGCTGCCACAGCCGGGGCCTGACGGGCGACGTCGGGGCACGGGGCGCGCTGGAGGCCGACGGCCGGGCACAGGCCCCAAGCCCGGCGCTGGCGGGGCCCCCGCCTGCAGCCCCCTCCAGCCTCTCGCGCCCCACGTGGCGCGCGGGGGCTTCGGGGGTAACGCGCCCGCGGGTTCCGCAGAACAAACGGGATCTTCCGGGAGCCGGGAGACGCAAACCGCTGTCCTTCCACGCTCTCGGTGCCGGGGTTCCCCGCTCCGGGCCCACGGGGCCGGCCGGACGCGCTCGGCTCCCGCCCACGAGTCGGCGCCGCGCGGCCTTGGAACTGCTCCGCTCGCAGCGTCCCCTCCGCGTTGGGGCCGTCGCGACGAGGCGGGCGGCCCGGAGGGCTGTTCGTGGGTGCCGTCTGCACGCCCACGCGCCCCCTCGCCCTGTCGCAGGGTGGGAGGACGGGCCTCGTCCGCGTTGGGACCGCCTGCCGGGCCCCGGGTGAGCGGCCGTCGGCAGGAGCGTGGAGAGGCCACCGACCACGGCCGCCCGTGAGGGCAAACAGGCACGCGGGGCCGCGGCACACGTGCCCACGGCAGTCACGGCCGGTCACCGAGGCCCAGGAGGGCGGCGCCGCGCCCCAAGGGCCGAGTCCACCGGGGGCGGCCACCACCTCTGCCCGGAAGGGCCGGTCACCAAGGCCCAGGAGGGCGGCGCCGACCCCAAGGCGCCCGCTAGCCGGTTTAAACGGCGGGAGCCCCGTCTGCTCCCCGCCTCGCCGGCCGCACGCCCGGCCCCGCACAGGACGCGGCGCACAGGCCGCGGCCCCTCCAGCGTCAGTCCGCGGCCTCCGGCGGTCACGGGTGAGCGGACAGCAGCGGTGAGCCCGGGGGCCCCCTGCAGCTCGGGTCAGCCGGGAGGCCGACCGCTGTCGGGCAGACCCGTGAGCAGGCCGGACGCCGGACGCCGGCCTCAGGACAGCGCGGGGCAGGCGGACACCGCCGCGGCGCTCCGCGGGGCCGGGGGGACGCCGCCGCGCACACCTGCAGCCTCCGCGGTCCGGGACGTGCACGGGGCATGGCCCGCATCTTCCTCCGAGGCAGCTCTCCGTGGCGGGGGAGGGGGCGGGGTGGGGCGTGCGGGGGACGCGTTTCCCCTGCGCTTCGGGGGCCCTCGCCCAGGGCCTGTCGCGGAGAAACGGGGGGACGGCCCCCCGGAAGGCCTGGCGGAGGTCCGGGGGAGCGTGCGCCGCCCTCGGCGACGGCCCCGTCCGCTGCTTCCCGCTCTGTCTTGGGTTTGTGTGGCCCCGGGAAGGGGAGCACGTTTGTAGGGGAAACAGCTTCCTCCGCAGACCCCAGGCCCGTTTTCACGCTGCGCAGAAGCGGGTGGCGTCCCGTTGTTCCTTCTCGTCTCCCCCCGCCCCCGTGGCCCGGACGCGCAGACGGAGTCCAGCTAGAAAAACAAACGGCGACGGCGGAGGGGCCCGGGGGTGGTCCCGGGCCGCGTCCGAGCGCAGTGCCGCTGAGGACACGGCCGAGCCGCACACACGCCTCGCGTGCGAGCCCGCGCCCGGGCGGCTGCTGGTCGGCGAGCGCCATGGGCTGGGCGCAGCCCAGCCCCGCCCGGGGGGAGGACGCGGCCGCCCGCCTCGTCCAGCCCGCGTGGACACGCTGATGGCCGCCCGCAGGACCCCGCAGGACGAGGCCTGGGCTTTGCCTGTGCCCTGCACAGCCGGCTGGCGACGCGGCCGCCAGCCCTGGCCCCCGGGAAGCGGGCGGCAGGAGGGAGCCGCGTTCTAAGATGACGCCCGTGGTCCGTGTCGGGACGGCCGTGGAGGGGCGAGCGTTCCCCGACGGCCCTCCTCCTGCGCCCGGCAGCATCTGCTCCTTCCCGTCGTCCCCGAAGGGTGCGGGGTAGACTGGACGTGGACGCGCGGACAGGGCCGGCCTCGGACCGGCCGCCCGCCCCTCCTGGCGCGTCTGTGACGGGAGGAAGGGGCCTGCCAGCTCCCGGAGTGCGGCGTCCCCGGGGGCGTCTGCTGCGGGCTGGGGGCCACCCCCGCCCACCGGCCTCAGCCGGGGAGCTCCGGGCCTCGAACGGGAGTCGGCTGGGAGGCCCCTCCCAGGGCCCGTGTCTCTCTCCGACCCCGCGGAACCGTGCGGGAGCTCTTCCTCGGAACGGGTGTCTCGTGTGGCTCCGGTGACCAGCGCCCCAGAGCGACACGGGCTACGGGGCCCGCCCATCCGGAGCCCCGGCCCGGAGCGAACGAGCCGAAGCGGGAGCCGAAAACCCAGCTGGGGGTGCCGGACGCCCGGAGCGGGGCCGGGACCGACCGCCTGAAGTTCCCTCTCAAGGATGTGCTACTTGGGGGCGACGGGGCACCGGACAGCCGACCCTCCTCCTCGCAGGGTCAGGACCCGTGCCTCCCCCACCTGGACGATGTGGCCTGGGCGAAGGCGTGTCACCTCCCCCAGCGCCCACCACGGAGCGGGTGGAAGGGCGGGCCCACCGCTCCGGGCCGGGGGAGGACGGGACGTGAAAGGGGCCCCGCGCCCCGCCTTCCGGAGCCGGTGCTGAGCAGCGAGCGCGCCCGAATCCCACAACGGAGGCGGCCCGGGTCCCTCGGTCAGCAGACGGCCGGCGGCCGACCCACGCCGGACTCCGCGTGAGCGAGAAAAGCGTCCTGGCGGCATCGCGCCACGGCAGCTCGGAGAGTCGGGGAAGGGGCCGAGGGGCCTGCGCGTCGTCCGCGTCCATCCCCGAGCGGCCGGGCCATCCGCTCGCTCACGGACAGAGGCAGAGGCCAAGAGCCAGAGGGACCGAAAGGGGAGCGCGGAGAGGCTGCTTCTCAGACCGTGCGTGGACTCCGCCCTCGCGTCGCCTCGCCTGGCAGCCTCGCCTGCGCGCGCCCGAATGCGCTTCGGTCGGGAGTCCCTCTAACCGAACTACGGTGCCACGCGGTGACGACGGCGGTGACGACGGCGGCGATGGTGGTGGCGACGGAGGTGACGACGGCGGTGACGGCGATGGTGGTGGTGACGACGGAGGTGACGACGGCGGTGACGACGGCAGCGATGGTGGTGACGACGACGACGGCGGTGACGACGACGATGGCGGTGACGACGGCGATGGAGGTGACGACGGTGGCGATGGTGGTGACGACGGCGATGGTGGTGACGACGGTGGCGATGGTGGTGACGACGGCGATGGTGGTGGTGACGATGGCAGTGACGACGACGACGGTGGTGGTGGTGGTGATCACGACGATGATGCCGGTGGTGGTGGTGGCGGTGAGTCCGGGCCGTGAAGGGGCGGCCTCCAGCAGCCCCGGCCGGGCGAGGTGGCCGTCCGCACGCCGCGCCCCTGCTACTGTGTCACTCGGCGCCCCGGCGACCGAACGTCCGAGGCGTTCCCAGCGCAGCCGCGACCCGGGGGGCGAGCCGCGCAGCTGATCCTGGACGCCTGCCCGTGCGAAGGGCCCTCAGCAGACCAGCTTCCGGGTCACTCACGGGAGAAAACTGCCCGTGGGGCCTCCGGGGTAGGCGGACACCCCCAGGCCCCGCCTTCCCCCGTTTCGCTGCCCACGCACGCCGGCGCCTTCGCGTCTTTTCGGGGCGGGGCGGGGGGGGGAACCTGGCGCCTGGAGAAAGTCCAGAAGGAGGTGCGGTTCCTCTGAAGAGCTTGACACTTTCCCTCATTTCGGAAACCTTCGCGCTGACGGACGCGGGTGCCACGACGGCCGCCGTGACGGAGGTTCCTAGTCGAGCTCCGTTTCTGTTTAAAAACGATTTAGAGTCGGCGGTCGCGCAGACGTCGCTCCGTTGCCGGGACGCGTCTCCTTGACTCCCGGAGGGCCCACGCCGGGGGCCAGCATCGACGCGGCGTCTCCGCTCTTCACCAAAGTTCTCCGGGCCGTGGCGGCCACAGAAGGCATGTCCATCGGCTCCGCGGGAACGCGCGTCGGCCGACGCATCTGTCCGGAGGGCGATCTCGGAGGACGGTGGCTCCTTCGGAGCGAGCGGTCGCCGGCTTCCCTCTGGGTCCCTGACCGGGCCCTGGGCTGGGCTCCCGGGGCCCACCCCCCGGTCGCGAGCGAGTCCCGGGGCCCCCTCCCCCGGTCGCGATCGGGTCCCAGGCGTCCTGGCCCCCCCCTCGGTCGCGAAGCGGGTCCTGGGCCCACTTCGGTCGCGAGCGGGTCCCGGGGCCCACCCCCGCCATGAAGGGTCCTGGGCCCCTCCTGGTCGCGAAGGGTCCTGGGCCACCCCGTCGCGAAGCGGTCCGGGGCCCACCCCCCCGTCGCGAGCGGGTCCCGGGGCCCACCCCCCGGTCGCGAGCGGGTCCCGGGGCCACCCCCCCGTCGCGAGCGGGCTCTGCGCGGCCTGGCGGAGAGGAGGAGAGCGGGACGTGCTGGCCTCATCGCTGCCTCTTTTCATCTTTGACCCAAACCCAGAACTGTGCGACTTTGCTTTTGGCAAGAAGGGGTTCCTGGGACCGGGGAAACAGGCCATGGAAAGGCTGCAATGTGGAGGGAAACCACGAGACACCGGGAGCGCGACCCGCTTCTCCAAAGCGGCGTCTTGATGCGTCCAGGGAGGACGGACCGGAAACACGTGGATTCAGTTTCCCTGACATGCCCAGGGGCGGCGGCATCGGGCCCTGTGGCCCGGCGCGTGTGTGGTTTCACCCGCCCAGAGCCCTTCCTCAGCCGACCCCCGCCGGCGCCCGGGCCACCCAGGGGGTCTCCCCGCCCTGTGCACGCCGCCGCCGCCAAGGTCCTCGTGACCCGGGGCGGGCAGTCCCCAAGGTGCTCCGCTCAACTCATTTTCGCTAAAAAATAACAGTGATTACACACACGCGGGTACGTAAAAGCCACGTGTGTCTGCGGCTTTTAAGATCCTCTCCAGGTGGGTCGCAGCGCCTCGTCCGTGGGTGCCGGGGAGGGGGGGTGGGGGGTCCCTGCCCGCTGCCACGTTTCAGGAATTTTCCCCGAACGCCGCGGAGACGGGCCGGGCAGTCCCCACGCGCGCGGGGTCAGTGGTCGGAGCGCGCGGGGCTGGCTCTTCCCCGGGGGGTGGCGCGTGGGCGGGGAGGGGACCGCCTGGAGGTGTGGCCGCCCCGGCAGAGGGGTCCGCCCCCTCTTCTTTCCACAGAGACGCCAGCGCGCGCGCCTGGCGGGAGGCAGGGCCCGGTGGGCGCTGCCCGGTCTCCCCCTGACCAGCGAGCGCTCCCAGCTGCCAGCGCGGCCGTTCCGGCCGTCCCGATCACCCTAGGCGTCGTCGGGGCCGTGCCGCCGCAGACACTGACAGCTCACGGCACGCCACACCGCTGACGTTTGAAGGTCACACCGTACACAATACACACGCTCCCGCGGAAGCGTCTGGAACAAAGACACACACGACCAGCAACTGCCGCTGCGGCTCGCGCGTGGGTGCGGCCGGGCCGGCCCGGGACGCGCTGCGGGCGGCCACGCTGGCCGGGGCCCGGGGTCTGGGGGACGCCTTGTCCTCGGACATCGGGTCTCCACGCCACTTCTGCAAGGGAGCCCGGCCTCGCTCGCGCCAGATGCCGCCCCCGCCCCAGGCCACCAACGGAGCCGCGCCGCGCCCCGTCCTCGCTTTCCAGACGGGTCCGCACGAGGCTGAAGGAACCTTAGAGGCCGCCCAGGGTCCCGTGCGCAGGGCGTGGCCTCCGCAGAGGGCTGTGGCACGGGGCGAGTGGCTGCGGGCGCAGGGAAGGGCGCGGCTGCAGGCCGCACGGACACCGGGGGCCGAGTCCCGGGCAGGGGCGTGACCTCGCCCCGTCCACTTTCCGCGAGACGGGGGCAGCCACCGAGGCCCGTCGGCACGTGCCTCGTGCGCAGCGCGCTCCGAATGACGAGCTTTCACCCCAAACAGGGTCAAAGGGACGCGCCCTCTGCAAGGCCGGCCCGGAGGGGACGGCAGGGGCCCCGTGCCGCCCGCCCCAGGCCGTGGAGCCAGACACGCAGCGGCGAGGACCAGAACGGGCCGCTCCGCCCGCGAACCCCAGCTGCAGGCGGCCCCCCCGGGGCGGCCAGGACCCAGCCCCTCGCCCCAGTCAGCGGGGGAGACCCCCGGCCGCGGACCAGCTGTAATCACAGACGCCGCTCGGGTCGGCGGCTCGAAACCAGCTCCCTTCCCGACGACACTAGCGGCGGCCGCGCGACAGCAGACACCCCGGCGGGACTGCGCTAACGTAAGCGGTCGGCGGGCCCTCAGCCCAAACCAAAGCGCCTCGGAGCCGGCTAGGACGCGGGCCCGGAGCGACGTCTGCGCAGACGACGCGTTTACGAGCCTTGAGTCGCGGGGACGCGCGCCCCGCCCCGGACGCGCCTCTGCGTCGGACGGGCAGGCGCCTGTTCCTTTAAGGAGCTCGTCTGCCTCGGAGGGTGGCAGCGCGACGGGCGCACGTGACCGGGGTTGCTATGGCAAATGTGCGTTTTACTGAAGAGTAAACAGTGGCAGAAAACAGGGGCCGGCGCCAGCGCGGACGTTGCGGCCGTGTCTGAGCGGAGCCGGCGTCCCGGCCCGCGTCCTCGGGGAACCTCCGTCGGCGGACGCCACCGCGGGGCCGGGGCCGGGACTGTCCAATAAACGCGGAACCCTTCCCGCCGTCCCCTGCAGGGACACGTACTTCGGTGACACACAGAAGTGAGCATAAAAGATCACGCGCACGCGCACGCGCACACACGGTTCTGCCGGGCACAGCGCACAGATCCTTCAGGAGACTTCCTGTCCGGCCGGCGGACCTCCGAAGGACAAGACCTTTGGCCGCGACTCAGAGGGGCCGGACCACAGCCAAGGCCACTGTCCACGGCCTCGGAACCCGCAGGCGAAGGAAAGCCGGAGCCGGCGCCTGTGCCCGTGGGCGTCCCCGACCCGCCCGAGCGCGTGGGCGAGGCCGGCGTCCAGGCTGCCGGGAGGGCAGGGGTCGTCAGCCAGCGGGACTGCGACGCCTTCAGCGAAGTCTTCGCCGCGTTCCCCCGTGGAGGGACGGGCGCCGGCCCACTCTGTCCCCGAACGCTCCGCTTCCCTCCGACGCCCGCCTGCTCGCTGCCAGTCAGGCCGCGTCACGGCCGCGACAGCCCCCGGCCGCAGTCTGGCCTCGGACGCCAGCCGGCGACGGGCAGAGGACGAGGCTGCGGGTCCTGCCCCCGGCGCTGGCACAGAGTGGGGGCCCCCGCGCCGTCCGCCCGGCGCACGCAGGAATGAACGAACGACGCGTGGACGAACGAAGGGCCCCAGCCCGGCCGGCCCGGCCTCCCGGGCGGCAGCGTCCAGCAGCAAGGCCAGGTCCGCGCGAGCTCCCTGCGACCACAGAGCAAAGTGCCGCGCGTCGGCGCATTCCCCGAAGGGGGCCTTCCGGGCTCGCAGGCCCCGCAGCCCGTCTGAGTCCCGCGCGGCGCCGAGGGCGGACAGGCCGGACGAGCGAGTCCTCCCGGCCGCGGTGCCGGCGAGGCCAGGGGGCGTGCGCGGGGACCAGCTCGGGCACCAGGACACCCGGCACGAGGCGAGTCTGCCTGCAAGGCCGCGCCTGACCCTGAGCCGCACCCTGAGCAAAGCACTCGACCCTCGCGACCTTCACTCGACCCTCGCGCCCCTCAGCCTCCTTGCGCGTGGAGCTGGGTGACGACCGGAGGATCCGAGCGCTTCCCGAGGCAGCGGGCGCGCGAGGCCTTCACACAGCCCAGGTCCCACGGGGGCGCCAGGGCCTCCGGGACCGTCGCGGCCCCGGGCTGCGGGCCGGCCCCAGTCGGGGCCCCCGCCAAGGCCGCTCCCGGCCTCGGCCTCCTCGCGCCGCCTGCAGGGTGGGCGGGGGGACCGGCCCTGCTGAGCCTCCGTGGTGGAAACCGAACGAGGCCGGCTCACAGCTGGCGTCCCCGGCCCCCAGCTGGGCGCAGCCCCTCCCGGCGCGGACGCCCAGGGCGGGCCAGCAGGGCGCGCCGGCAGCCCCCGGAGCCACCTGGCCAGCCTGGGAGGCCGTGTCCGCCCGCGCCAGCACCGACTCGGTGAGCGAGGCCCCGCGCCCCGCCTCGAGGGTCGCGAAGCCGGGGCCGGCTCGGCACCCGTCCTCAGGGCGGCTCCTAGACGCGGTGCCTCGCGCCAGCACCCCTTTGAGGTGAGGGGTGGGGGGCGGTCCCCGAGGCCGTGCAGATGGGGTCACGGGGGGGGACAGGAGCACACGGCGCTGGGCGGCTCGGGCCGCACTGTCCCGGGCCCCGACCCCCACCAGACGGCCAGTGCCGAAGGGCACATCCCGCCAGCACCGGCTGCCGGACGTGAGGCCCCCAGGCTCCTCGTGCGGCCCCAGAGGCCCTGACAGCCCCGCCCGGGGAGACGCACCCCACTGCAGGGGGGGGTGTTCGCAGCGGCCTGGGGGCGCGGGGTGATGGCTCGGGACGCCCAGGCCATCACGGGCATCCCAGGCGAGAACGTCCGGCCCCGGGCCTGAGCCCGAGCCCGGCGCCTCCATCTTGCCGGGTTAACCCCACGTGCCCCGGAGGGCTCAGCCACGGAGCAGCTTCCGCGGGGGGCACCGTCTGGCCACCCGACTAGGTCCGCCCAGCACCCCGCCCTCCACGGCAGCGATCGGGGCGCGCACAGGGAGGTGCCACCCTGCTCGCCTCCCGTCTCGCCCACGAGTGTCTTCGAAAGCGGGGCGGGGTCCATGCCTCGCTCTTCTGCCCCTAAGACCTCCTGGCAGAGCGGGCACCCAGGACGCCTTGGCGGCCGGCGGCGTGAATGGACGGACGGACGGACGGACGGGGAGAGCCTGGGTGGCCGGCCCACGGCGCGCGATCAAAGGAGCCCTTCGCTGGCCTCCGCGCACCTGCCCCCGGGAGCACCGCGTGCAGGCGCCGGCCTGTCCCTTGAAGGGGCGGACGCAGGGCGTCTGGTCTCTGTGGCCCCGGTCCCCGTGGCGTGTCCCCTGCCAGCCCGGCCACGCGCCCTGGGGCTCCGGGCCCTCCTGGCAGCTGCGCGGGGCTCCCACTGCCAGCGCCTGCTCCCTCCGAGGGGACCCGGCTGGGCCCCCTGAGCGTCGCCTGCCCGCCTGCCGCGCAAGGCCACCCACAGTTCTGCACCCCGGACTCGCCGGGCTCCCTGTCCACCTGCCCGCCAGGCCCGATGCCCAGAGACCGGGGTCCGCTCTGCAGCACGACGGGTGCTCGGGAGCCCCCGATGCCGGGCCGGGGGGCAGGAGGGCGCGATGCCGGGCGGGACCCCGGCCCCGTGCCCTGCCTCAGCCTCACACTGGGGTCCAGGGCCCGGGAAGTCTGCCCTGACGTGTTTGGGGGCGTCCCCCCACCCACGCGCCCCACAGGCACCGCCGGGAGGCGGACTCCTTCCTCTCCCGGCTGTGCGAGGCCCGCTGGCCGCCCTTGCCCCGCCTGCAGCCCCGCCGTGCACCTGTCCCCCCGCTCACCCCGGGGTGCCTGCCACCTGCCCCCCCGCAGACCCTGGGTGTGTCTGCTGCATCGCGTCCCCGGCCGCCAGCCAGGGCCTGGCGCAGAGTAGGACTTGGTGTTTTCTGCTTGAGGAACGACCGGACGAGCCGGCCCCACTGGCTCCGTCGGATGCTGGCGACGCCCTCTCTCAGGGGGAGCACCGCTGTCCCGCCCCGGGGAAGCCATCCACGCGGACGCGCGCACCGCGGCGCCCCCAGCACGCCCGTTCCCGCGCCGCCACCGGGAGGGACACCGGGCGCCACGAGCTCCCTCAGGCCCTTACCCCGGGATGGCTGCACGGGGACGGACACGCGTCCTCGTCTGCGTGCCGGAGCACGGTTACGAGCCGCCTCTCGTGACCGCGATCTCGGGAACGAAAACGGAGACCCGAACGGCAGAGCGACCTGCGTTTTAGCCGCGGGCGGTACAATAGGTTAAGGCAAGGACGGGCTCCGCGTTCGCTGCCCGCCCCGTCCCCTACTTCCGCGGAAGGCCGCCGTCCCCACGGCCACCCCGTGGTCGCACGGGGAGACGGCACAGCCCGCCGCCCGGTGACAGTGCTCCCTGGGGCCCCGCGCCCGGTGCAGGGCCTGAACCCGGGCGGCCGGCACGCCAATCCCGGTCCCCACGGCTGTCACACGGGGCCGGCGCCTGCTGAGCGCGTTTTAACGGTCACACGCTCGGGCCCTTCGGGCGTGCCGGCGGGCGCCAGGGTTGCTCCTGGGAAGCCGTGCGCACGGCATGGTGGCCACGGGGTCTCGGGGCAGCGCGTGTCAGGCCGGGCCCATCCCCGTCACCTCCCGGCTGCAGGCATCGCCCTGCAGTCGCCGTCTCAACTGACGCGGTCCCCGACACCCTTCCACCCCCGACGCTGGGCCTCGACCGCCTCAGCTGAGCGAAGGAGGCGGAAGCTCCAGGCCGGCGGCCGTGATCCCGGAGGGTCTGCTACTTCAAAGCAGCGGCGACTGCGGGGTCGGTGCTGGGGGGGGGACCCGGGTTCGATGACAGCCGAGGCCCTTTCATTCTCAGCAGCATCAGGCTGCACCCAGAAGGTCAAATTTCAAAGGCCTGAGCAGGAGGCGGGGATGGGAGGGGCCGGAGCACCACTCGCCCCCAGGCCGGCAGCGAGGTCTGGGGACGCTCCCTCTGCGTCTGCTGACGCCCCCGGGCCCGGCGCTGGTGGCCGCAGACGCTGCCGTCCAAGCCCCGGCCACCGTGGGTGCAGACTGACCTCCTGAGGGGGCGCGTGAGCACCTTCCCGAGCCCCCGGCCCGAAGCTGGCGAACCACTACAGGGGCCCGACCGCGGGTGCAGAAGGGGTGCCGATCCCTCCCGGGGTCGAGGCCGCCGCTGCGGGCGGCCGCACCGAGTCCCTGCGCCCTGCCCCGCGTGTGCTCCCCGGGCAGCCAGCCGGCGAGCCAGGGAGCGGCCCGTGGACGAGGTGCGGGTCGCAGGCGGCTGGCCCTCACTGCCCCCCCCCTTGGGAGGGACAGCAGGGCACCGGTGGCCCGAACCGCGGCAGGACGGGAGCCCCGCCCGGCCCACCACCTCCCGGACCCCACGCCCGAGGCGCTCGGCGGCCACCGGTCCCCAGTCCACGTTTGGGGTGAATCCGGCCTGTCCCCAGGTGGCTGCGTCTCGTCCCCGACGCCGCGTGCCCTTGCTCCCTCCCGCCGGCTGCTCGGGGGCTCCTGCTACGGGACACGGAATTCACGAGGCTTTTAACCGGGAACTACTACGGGACGACACCAGTGTCACGGGTCGCACCGCGTCCTCCCCCTCCGCACGTCGCCCCGGCCACGGGCGCTGGCCTCGCCGGCAGCCTGCCCGGCCTCGCTTCCCGCCGCCGCCCGCCCGCGCCCGCGCGCATCTGGCCACACCCCGCCCCCGCTAATTGCCGGAGGACGGCGGCGGCAGCTGGCGACGCTGCCCTTTCAGCCATACTTTCCGGCTAAATTGTTTTGTGGTTCTGACTCCGCGATGTGAACAGGGGGAGGAACAACGCTTTCCGTCCTCCGCGTGTGTCGCGCGGCCCGTGCCCCGGCGCCCTCCGCGTGCGCGCGCGAGGACAACGCGGAAGGGGGGGGGAGATAAGATGCGATGACATCACCGCGCGGCGCGCTTTCGGCGGCGCCCCCGGGGGCTTCGCCGCGCCCGGCGCAGCACAGCACCAGCCGGCGGGCGCGCTGCTCCTTTCGCCTGGATCCCTGCCATCTTTGTGCGCGCCTGGTTCCTGCGAGTTAATCAATTTGAGGTTTAGTTACACTGCTGAGGCTTGCATCCTATAGATTGCTAGAAAGTAATTCGAACTCGCAGAATTTATTAACCAAACACCAATTATCATTAAGCAGCACTGCATTACCCGGCCCCGCTACCTGACAAGGACCACTTAATGAAATTTTAGATTAAAGTTCCTCCGCGGCTGATTTATGCTGCGGGACGCGAGGGCGGCCGGCGCGCAGATGCTGGGAGCAGCACTTTCTGGGTTTTTTTTTTTCCCCAAACGGTGTACCCCAGGGACCCCGGACCCGGGCTCGTAGCGCGGCAACGGATGCGGCCCCGAGAGAACCCGCGAGGCGTTTTTTAAAAACATATAAACGCGACGCGCTGTGCTCGGACGGGGGTCCGCTCCGGCCCGCACGGCCACGACCGCTGCCCGCGCCGTGTGCAGGAGGCGGCGGCCCCGCAGTGTGCTGCATAGACGGCTCCGAGTAAACAGGAGCAGCAGATGTTCTTTGATGTTAATAATGGCATTTATTATTAATATTAATTAGACTGCATTCAGCAATACATTTGGGCCATTTCCAAGTCAATTAAGGAAAGCGACATTCGGGAGACGTTCTGAACGACATTTTAAGGCAGGTGTTCCGCGGCCCCCTAATAAAACAATCTCGCAGGCGCTGGAAAAACACCCGTTTTAAATTCTGTGTTTCGCAGTGCATTTTACGGTCCCGAGTCCCTGGATTTTGAAAAACGGGATTCACGCTTTCCCCAGTCGCCGTTAAGGGGCCCGGGCACTCGGAAACGGCGCGTCGTTTTGAGTTTAAAATAAGAGTCTCGGCCGCACGCACGAGGCGGGGGTCAGTCGCGCCGGACGGGGACGCGGGCGAGGCCCCTGGGGCTCCGCGCGGCCCGCCCGCCTCACAGACCTGCGCTGTGGGAGTCGGGGAGGGGACGAGGGACGGCCCTGGGGCCCCTCTGCGAGCTTTGCTTCGTTCTCCACGACGGTGCGGACCGGCACCGGCCGACGCGCACCCAGCGGGCTCCGGCCTCGCCTCCCGCCCACGGCAGCGCCGCGCCGGCCGACCTAAATGGAGGCGTGGCCCCCGCCGTGGCCTCCCCGCCCGACGACCCCGTTTAAAATCGTGCGTGTGCACCTCAATTCCTAACACTTTACCGCCTGCAGGGGGGCGAGCCCCGTGGCTGCGCGTCACCAGACATCGCGGCCGACCCCGCTCCCACGCAGAACCACCTACGACGGCCGCGGCCGCCGACACGACCGGTGCGAGCCACCGCCTGGGGTTTGCGCGCGCCTCCCCTCTCTGCCAAAAGCCCCCGCCAGCCCTGCCTCGTCAGGACTTCCCAAACCCGAGGCCGTTTTAGGGTTCGTGCGTAAAGCGAACGTCACGTCGTCGCTGCACTGGCGTCCGATGCCAACAAAACACACGGGGCGGGGGCCCGGCCCGGCCCATCGGTCTCTGGGAGTCGTCGAGGGCCCAAGGCAGGGCCGAGGCCCAGCGTGGAGGCCTCGTGCGGGCGGCGCTGGGGGCCGGGCAGTGTCCGGCGAGGCTCAGCGCCCCCCGGACGCCCCGCAGTGGGAGCCGCCTCACCCGGGGGCCCTCTCCTCCCAGCTCTGGGCCACCCCGGACAGCACCCCGAGCCAGGCAAGCACCCCGAGCCGGGTGAGCACCCCTGCCGTCCGGCAGCCCGGCGCCTCCCCGCTTTGTTCCGGGGCCAGGCCTCGGCCCCGAGGCCGACTGGGAACCCTGCTCTCTCTCTTGGCCGGGCAGAGCCGTCCCCGTGAGGGTGCAAAGCTGCAGCGCAGATCGGCACGGAAGAGGGGCAGACGCCACGCTCCGGGCAGGACCCGTCCCTGAGGGGAGGCTGGCCGCTTCCCCCGGAGCAGAGCAGCGAGGCCGCCAGGGCGGGGCCCGACGAACCGGTCCAAGGCCCACCGCGTGGAGGCTGCTGCCTTGAGACCACGGAGGGAGGGCGGGTCAGCGGCCCCGCGGGCTGCAGGAGGACCCGTCATCACGGGGAGTGGGGTCTCCGCAGACCCCTGAGGGCACTGCCAGCCCCGCTGCAAGGGACAGCCGCGGGGCTGGGCGCGGGCGGGCAGCCCTGCGCGGCGTGTGCACCTCGTGGGGCGTCCCTCCCCGGCGCGCGGACACCCCGCGCGTTCACTCGTCCGCCGCGCACCGGGAACCGAGTATTCAGGGCACGGCGCGCTCCCCGGGCTGAACGTTAACGAACGTGCCTCTCCCACGGCAAACAGCACCTGGCGGCGGCCCGAGCGTGCGGGCGACGCTCACGTTCCAGGAGAGGCGTGCGAAGCGCCGGCGACGCAGACGCAGGCGCCACGCTCCTCTGCCCCCGGCCCCGCCACGGCCGCCGCGAGAACGGCTGTCGCCCCATGACACACGCCGAGGACGGCGAGACGGCGAGACGGCGCGGGCGGAAGAAGGAACGCGCAGCCCTCGTCCCGTCTCCACCCCCGATGGCCGGAGGGACTGCGACACGGGGTGGGTGGGGGCAGGACGAGGGCCTGTGCCCCGCCCCCGGAGTCTCCTCCTGGGCGGGCCTGCCTTCCGGAAGCTTCTCTCCTTCCAGGCCGCCCGGGGGTCTGCAGGTGCGGTCGGAGGCTGCCACCGTGGGCCCAGGTCCAGCCCTGTGTCCTCGCACGACTGGCAGCTGGGAGCTTCGCTGGGCAGTGACCGGCGAGCGGCGAGCTCCGGGGACACCGGACACTTCCGGGCCTTGCCTGGGTCCGCAGGCCCCGAAGGGGTCACCCCGCAGAGGGGGCTGAGGGCCGGCCTCTGGGAACGGGCGATGCAGACCCCTCTCGGTACCGACAGGCACGCTCAGGACCCTCCATGGGCCGGGGACGGGCGGCGAAGCGGACGAGGCCCCTTCGGGGGAGGGGGCGTGCACTGAGCGACGCCCGGGCAACGCCTCGTGGTGTCCACGGCCACGGAGGGGAGACGCGGCGCCGGGGACCCGCCGCAGGGGCCGCCCGTGCCCACGCCCCGCCCGTTTCCCCGTTATGAGGTCGCGGCACTTGGGCCCGAAGTGGTCGCACCGGGTACGGCTTAGGTCGCGGGTCCTCGGGGGTTCCCCGTTTCCCTACTGTTCAACCCCGTCTTGTAACCCTCTAATCCTCGTCGGCAGCTCCTTTCAAGTGCGTCCCCTGGAACCCTGGGCCGCTGCGCTTCGTCCTTCAACGGCCCGCGCCGCCGGGCGCCGCCTCGCAGGGCCGCGCTCCCGGTCTGCCCCGAGCCGGCACCGTCCGTCAGGACGACGCGGACCGTGCTCCGGCCCCACCTCGCCCTTTAAGCCTCGTCCGCCTCAGCTCTCTCCCTCTGGGCTTCCAGCTGCCTCTGCGTCGCCCTTCCCGTCGGTGTCCTCGGCCTTCGGCGCCGGTTTTGCTCGGTGTCGACGGTGCGGACCGCGTTACATCTAGCTCGTTGGCCGCACAAGCTGACCAGAGGCCGGCTGAGGTCTCGGCCCGTGCGGTCAGCCCCAGGGGAGGCTGCGTGGCTGCGCCCTCCCTCCGGCGTCCCCGGGCGCACCTCTCAGGTCCCCTTCGGCCGAGGCCTGTCCCCGTCTCCTCTGACAGTGGCTCCTGGGAAAAGCGCCACCTCAGCTCGCCGACCAGCGAGGCCGCGGGCCAACACCTGCTCGGGGCAGTGCCAGGCCCCGGGGGCCCACGCGGGGCCCTCCCCGTCCCAGGTCCCCTTCAGGGTCTTCGTAGAATTCTCAGACCCAGGGGTGCTGCCGCCTGCGGAGCTTCCGCGCGGGGGCGAGGGGGGAGCCCGGCCCCCACGTGTCCAGTCTGAGGGTGGGGCGGCGGCGGGGCGGGAGGGACGCCCCGAGGGAGAGCAGAGGGTCCCGAGCCCCTGCAGAGAGGGTGGCAGGGGCAGCGTGGGCCTCACGCGGCTGTCAGGAGGGGCCGCGCGGGACGGCCCGGCCCCGGCTCCCGAACGGGGACGCGCGGGGTGGCCACCTTAGCGAAGTGCACAAGGACGTCCGCTTCTCGTCAGCAAGTTCCCCAGCGGGAGTTTATCTTTGGAAGAGAAGACACAGACTTTCTCCTGAATTTAGAAATGACACGGGCCCTTTGTGAAAAGCAGCCCACGCCTCCTTCCTTAACGCGATGTACCCTCGACCCCACGCGACCCGCAGACAGAGAAGCCAAACGCAGAGGCCAGGGGTGCGGGACCCTTCGACCCGGGGAGTGACGGGGGGGAGCGCGGCCACCGCTCCCCGGTGACACCCACAAGGGCCGGCTCCAGCCCCCCCAGGGGACCCACGGCTCAGCGAGGCCTGGCAAGGGGCGGTACGGGCGCCGCAGTCCTCACAGTCTGCCCTGCCGACGCGCCCCGACAGCACCTGCCGCTGCACGCGGCTGTGCGCCAGGACGCTCCACGCCCCCGCGCCCTGCACCTCCCACCCGCAGCCTCGCCCGGTAGCGCCGCCCGGACCTCACGTCCTTCGACCGTCTTTCCCCCGAAACTCTGTCTTTTCCGTGTGGATTCCACGAGCCGCTCTCCCCGTGCCACGCGTCCCACACCGTCCGGCACGCGCGTGGCGGCCCCTTGCCTGCGGCCTGTCGCGCCGTGTGGTGGGACCCGCGAGATGCGTGTGCGCGCGCGCATGTGTGTGTGCGTGTGTGTGCGTGTGTGCGTGTGCGTGTGTGCCCATGTGTGCATGTGCGTGTGTGCGCGTGTGCGCATGTGTGTGCGCGCGTGTGTGCGTGTGCATGTGTGTGCATGTGTGCGTGTGTGTGCATGTGCGTGTGTGCGTGTGTGTGTGCGTGTGTGTGTGCACGTGTGCCCATGTGTGCGTGTGTGTGCATGTGCGTGTGCGCGTGTGTGTGTGCGCGTGCCCGCGTGCGCGCACCCGCCCAGGAGGCCGCAGCTCCGGAGCCCTCCGAGTCTCTTGAAGGCCTGGCTGTGGGGCGGGAGGGGCGCCCCCCAGGTGCGGGGTCTGAGCCGCGCGCCCCGACTGCAGGGACGCGTGTCTCCTTCCAGGTCCCTGAGTGTCTTCCCGCCTGTTTCTTTCGCAGTGAACTTGAGCACCTGGGAGTCGCTCTCCCGGCCCAGTGACCCCGCCCAGTGACCCCGCCCAGTGACCCCGCAGCGCTATGAACAAGGGCGGTGCTCAGAGTCCTGGCCCGCCCCGCCCCCTCGCAGGCGGCACACAAGGCGCAGAGGGGCCGCAGATGCTCGTCCCCAGGTCCCTGTGCGCCGCGGACTCTGTCCTCATCCCCAAGAAAATGACGGATCTTGGGAGGACCGGGGACCCTGCCGGTAACCGCGACGGGACCGCAGTCTCCCCGTTACACCCGGGGCTGCCCCACGCAAGGCCACAAGCGAGCGGGGCTCACGCTGAGGACAGCAGCGGCTGACAGGCGCGGCTGGAGGTCCCGTGGGAGGGGCTCCGGCCCCCCCGCCGAGTCTGGTCCCAGCTTAGAGCCTCTGGGTCAAGTCCATGAGTGACAGACACGGGAGTGTGCACACGCGTGTGCACACGTGTGCACACGCATGCACGCACATGCACACACGCAGGTGCACACATACACACGCACAGACGTGCACACACACACGTGTGCGGTGAGACACACGTACAGACACACGCACACACATGCACACGCGCACACGCATGCACACACGTGCACACACGCACACACAGCGCACACGCATGCACACACACCACTCAGCTGGTCTCCCCTGGCTAAGCACGGCCGCTCGCAGCCCCGTGGCCTGTCCCTGATTCAGGCCGCCCCGGTCAGGCCCCGTGCGGGCAGGGGGCAGGGGCAGCTCTGCGCCGGGCTTCGCGTGCGGGCGGCGTGAAAACGAGGCACGCGGGGTCACATCCGGGGGCCCTCGCGTCTCAAAAGGAAGGGGACGTGGGCCAAGCCAAAGGTCTCCTCGGGCGGTGAAGATTACCGAGCGACAAAGGAGCAGGACGTGTCGGAGCCGGCCCCTGCGGCCCGGCGGGCGCGTCCCCCACGCTGGGCCATTGTGCAGGAGGAGCGACCCGCCACCCGGAAGGCTTCGGGGGCCCGAGCAGGTGGCGATGAAATGTAAACGCAGGGAAAGGTCGCCGGCCGGCCGGCGAGCACGCTGTGCGGCCCGGGCCAAGTCGTCACGGACGACCCCGGCCACTCACCGAGCCCATGGACACACGCGCCGGGGGCTCGCCCGCCGCGACGAGCATCGTGGCCCCCGCCGCTCCTCGGAGCCCCGTCTGCACCGCAGACGCCCTGCTCTGCGCTTAAGGAGGGGAGGGGACGGCGCCGCCACGCACACCGACCCGACCGGCGACCCTCTGCCTCCGAAAGGACGCTCGGGCCTCTGCGCCAGGTCCCCCCGAGGGTCCCTGGGCCCCTGCTCTGGGGCCGAGGCTGTCACTTGGGGAGCAACACTGCCCCCTGCCCCAGCACGGAGTAGGCCACACGGGGTCACGCTATGGAGCATCGGAGGGACAGTCCCCCCACGGGGACCAGCTCTGCGGCCGTGGGGGTCCGTGGCCGCGAGCGAGCGTGTGCACGGACACCCTGGGCTGTGGCCCTGGGCTCCCCCCTCCCCTGGTTTGCCCCCCGGGGCCGTTGCCCACCCCCGCCTGCCGCCCCATCTGCAGCTCCCGGAGCAAGCAGCGAGGGCTCGTTCCCCACAGCCACCCCGGCAGCTCCCCCGGGCCCGCCGACCTTGGACGTCGCGCGTCACCCGCCACGCTGACGGCCTCGCCGGGAGCCCTCGGTCCAGCGAGAAGGAGGGGGCCGCCCGGTTCGGGGCAGAGGTAGGCGCCTGGGCGAGCGTGGACGACGGCCCCGCCGTGCCGGCCGAGCCCGGGCAGGGACCCTGCTGCTCCTCCCTGGGGCCCCGGGTGTCCCCGCATCCCTGCGGCCTCCGCCCCCCTCTGCCGGCTCCGGCCAGCTCTGCTCCCGGTTCGGAAGCGAGCACGCAGTTTTCCAGACGTTTCCACGTACGACCGACCGTTCACGCGCTGAGCCTCTGTCTGAGGAAGACTTTCTCGTTTCAGCAAACGAAGCTAACGGGGGACGGCGGGGAGGAGGGGAGGCAGAGTGGCCCTGACGCCCCCTTTCTGGGCGGTGCCGGCCCCTGCCCCTGGGGGGACCCCAGACAGCCTGAGCTCCTCCCGTCGGGCCGACCCTCAGCCCCCACTTCTGCCCAACGCCCGGCGTCCAGCGTCACCGAGCCTGCAGGCGCCTGGCACCAGGGCGGCGCCCGGGGACCTCCCGTGATGGCCCGTCCTCCCGAGGGCGTGGGGCCCTCCTGGCCCGGTGTGGCCACGCTTTGCTCCGTCTCTGAGGGACGCGGTGGTCTCGAAGGACGCGCAGCCCCCGCCCACGCGGCCGGCCACCTGGGTGCCGAGGGCCCCGGAGTGGATCCGCGTCTGCTCCCCCCCTCGGGCCGTGTCCACCAGCGAGCCTCAACCCAGCAGGGCTCGACCCGTGCTCCATCTCCGCGCCTCGCGAAGCAGCGAGAAGTAAACGGGTGGCGCGCGCGGAGCGGACGAAGGAAGGAAAGTCCGGAGGGACGACATCGGCCTGCTGCCCGGCTGCCCCGCCGCCCCCCGGGAACGAAGGTGTTGGTAAGTAACTCCGCTCGGCCGTGCCCCGGGAACCCCGAAGGCGGGACGGCTGCCCCGGGCCATCTGAGCGACGGCCAGGGGGGCGTTTAAGGGAGGCGCCGACTGGACCAAAAACACCCGAAACGCGGCCGCGGACCGGCTGCCACTTTGACCGAAGCCACCGAGTCCCGCGCGGGCTCCTGCTTCGCGTGTGCACCCGGCGGACGCAGGGCCTGACGCGCAGCGCGAGAAGTGGCCGGGGCCGAGGCCGGGCCGGCGGGGCTGGGGGTCGGCGACCCCCCACGCGCCTCGCCGCCGCGCCCGAGTTCGCTCACCTGCTATCGTGAGCGGGGACGCGGCAGGGGCCGCGGACGCTGTCGAGGGGAGACGCCGCGACGTGGCGCCCGCGACCGCGGGCTCCGTGACGAAGGGGGCTGCTGAGGAGTGAAGCGCGCGCCGCGGCTCGGGGCCGAGCTCTGGCCTTTCGGAGGGAGGTTTGCGTGTGCTTAGTTTCGGCTGGAAACGCGTCCCGACACGCGACCCCTGAGCTCCCCCCGGCCCTTCTGTTTTGAAAACAAACATCCCGCAGGGATGCGGGGGGCGGGGGGCGCAGAAGTGACCTCCGCCGTCCGGGAGGCGCCTTCGTGCTCCTGACAGAGATCAGAGCCCAAATATCGAGTTAAAAGAAGGACGTGCTGGCCCGCGTCCAGCGTCTCGGAGAACGGAAACGCGGTTTCTCTCGGAAACGCAGAGCGGGGCCGGGCACCACGGGGAACGCACGTTTTTGCACGGGCTTTGTCTTCCTCCCCGCAGAGAAGGCGCAGGGAGCACTTTGGGGCCGATGAACATCCGAGTCCCTCCACGGTCCAGCCTTCCCACCCCCGCCCCCGCCCCCATCGCCGCCAGGACTCTGCGCCCGCCCCGCGCCGGGGGGACGGCTCGCGAGCAACGGGAGAGACGCTGGGACAAAGGAGGCGGCCCGGGACGGGGCCCCGGCCCGGGAGGGAGAACCGCAGAGCCACGGGGACGGCCACGGCGCCGCGGCCACGGGGTCCTGGAGGGAGCGTGCGTGTCGCTGTCACGCGCACCGCTGCCGAGCGTCATTCGCCACTGCTGGTCCCCGGCGGCCCCGGGAGGGCCCCCTGCACCTCGGCTAAGGACTGGAGCCGCCGCCCTCTCGTGCGGCGAGGCAGATGCGACCGACGGTGGCCCCCAGGAAGGTTCCAGAACGGGCAGTGGCCCCCAGCCTCCGGGCTCAGCCCGTGCCAGTGCAGGGACAAAGCCCCGAGCGCCACCCTTCGGAGGAGTTTACGGGGAGGAAAACGATCGTGGCCGAGGAATCATGCAAAACGCCGCCCGGAGTCGGGACGCGACCGGCATCCAGTGCCAGGTCGTGCGGTGACGTCACCCCGAGCCACGTACCCGCGGGGCTCGCAAACGCCGGGCAGACGCCTGAGCCGGAGCTCAGCGCCCTTCCGACGGGGCCGTGTGTCTTACGGGGCCCCCGGCTCCCCACCCCGCCCGGCCCATGCGCTGACACCCCAAGCGTGGCTGTGGCCCCTGAGCCGCGGCCCTGAGTCACCGGGCCGGGCGCCCGGACACCGAGTCCTCGCTATCCCCACTCTTACGCGGCTCTTCCCAACCCGATTTTTTTCACTCTAAGTTCTTAGGGCCTCTTTTCTCACGGCGGAGCAAAAGCCCCGCAGTGGGTGACCCCGACGCGCGGCCCCCCGCGGGACCGCCCCACGGGAACGTCGCCGTCCACACGGGGGCCTCGCGGCCTTTGCAGAGAGAGGCCTCTGGCCAAGGGCCGTGCCTGAGTCCCGCTTACGGGGGGACACACGGGACCCATGTGTCCCAGGGGCCCATGGCCGGCCCACGAGCTCCTCCTCCAAGTGCTCGGAGCCGCCCGCACACAGGGACGCCCAGCGGCCCGGCCCGGCGAGCGCGGTGACCGGCACCCCCTCCTCGGTGACCGGGAGCCCTGGGCGCTGGGCCCGGGGGTCTGTGGCCGTCCGCCCCGTCGGTCCCCACCGACGTGCCGGGCGTGTCGGAAAAGCACGAACGCGGAGACCTCGCTGACTCGGCCCCAGAACCGCCTGCTCGTTGAGGAAGGGTCCGACTTGGTTAAAAACGGGGGCAGCACTGGCCCTCGGCCCACGACACGCAGCGTCTCCCGCCGGTTCGCACGCGCCGAGCCGAGTGACAGCCTCGCGGCCACCGCAGAGGCGTGTGGGCCTGAGGCGCGTGCTGGCCCCGTCACTGTCACCGAGCCGGCACTTTCCGGAGCTCGCGAGACGCTCAGGACAGAGCGGGAGGCACCCAGGGCGTGGCCAACTCGGACTTCACTTTTTCCGTCTCTGAGACAACCGTCCCCGTTTATGTATAAAACTGTCCCGAGTTTGTCAGAAAATCCTACACGACGGAGAAGAGGATGGGCCAAGGAGAGCGAAACCCCTTCCGATCCTGCCCCCGCGCACAACACGAGCAGCCCTTCCCCGCGCCCTGTAGGGCGTGGGAGACCCGCTGCCCCCGGCCGGACAGCCCCGGTCCCCGGAGAGGCTGCGGCGGAGGGTCCGAGGTCCCCGGGCCAGCGGGCCGCGCCCTGGAGTCCCGTGCTCTCTGGGCTGAGAAGCCTCCGCGAGCAGCGCTGGCCCTGATGACGCCCGATCGCGAGGAACCGGAAGTGACGTGTGAACCGGGGAAGGATGACGCTCGACGTGGGATGGACGTGGGAGAACCAAGGCCAGAAGCCGGTCTCTACCCAGGAGGAGACGTCCTGCTGCAGCCCCGGCCACGACGTCCTCGGAGGGCGGGCGGGGGGAGGCTGACCCCCGCCGGCCGAGGCCCCGCCGCCCACACCGCCTGCCCCGCAGACGAGCGCCGCGCGAGCCGCCACGGCCGCTGAGCTGTGGGACCACACCGGGGGAGCGAAACGGTGCTCCTCCCGCGAAGGCTTAACTCAGCGCGGGGCCGTGGGACGAGAGCGACCGCGTCCGTCGTCAGAGGCCCGAGGAGGACAGAGCACGCGGCTCCGCGCGGGGTGGAGGCCGGAGGCTAACCCGGGGCGAGCCCGCCGCGCGGCGGGGTGGGGGCCGGGGTTCCGGGTGGGGGACACCGGTGCTGCGCGGGCGGGCTGAGCGGCACCTCCCGGTCACCGGCGGCGTCCGGCCCGGCACGAAAGGGACAAGAAGGCACCACGTGCACACGGGGCCGGAGCCAGGGGCAGCCACGGGCCCGGGAGGGGCCTGAGGGCAGGCGCAGCCCCGGGACGGGCTGATCGGGAGGGACCCCGGGCAGACGGGTACGCGAGGCCACCCGAGCCGGCCACGGCGACTGGCCGCGGCCCCCGGCGGAAGCCGAGGGCTCGGGCAACGTCCCTGAAGCACGTCGCAGCCCGACGCTCTGGGCCGAGAGCTTTACGGCCACCGAAGCCGTGGAGCTGAAGGGGAAGTGGGACGGCCTCTCCCTAAGTCCCCTGATTTACAGGATCTGAACCCGATCCACGTTGCTGGGGACC
Source organism: Cynopterus sphinx (assembly GCA_030015415.1). Classification (NCBI taxonomy): domain Eukaryota; kingdom Metazoa; phylum Chordata; class Mammalia; order Chiroptera; family Pteropodidae; genus Cynopterus; species Cynopterus sphinx. The sequence continues at coordinate 832,630 of CM057386.1, forward strand.
ACTCTCCCGGGAGCCGGGGGAGAAAGGCCGCAGCCGAAGCTCTGCTCGCCCGACCCCCAAAGCTGGTCAAGGTCCGTCTCGGGACGGGGAAAGCGGTCACTTCCAGGCAGAGCCGGGGCGCGCGGTGCTCACGCTCGGTTTACCCTCCCCCGCTGCTCGCTTCGGCCTCCCGAGGCTGGAGCTGTGCGCGGCCCCCACGACGTGCCGCGCGGTGGGTGATGTCCTCGTCCTCTCCTGTCACTGGGCAGGAGTGTCGTCGTCCAGTGAAACGTGCAGCAGACACGGCCCGCCGACCCCGCGTCAGCCGCGAGGCGCTGACCAGGAACGCGCGCTGCAGCCCAGCCCGGCACGCAGAGCCCCACGCCGCGGTGCAGGGGCCCGTCCCCTCCTCCCAGCTGCTGCCGGGACCGGGAGCCCCGAGAGGACCGCCACGCGCCCGCCTCTGTGGCCCCGCGGGGCAGCCAGGGCCCCGCAGCAGTCGGGGTCTGACTGGAGCGAAGCTCTGGCCCCGCACTCGGACGTCCCCTGCAGAAATGCTCGGCGTCTTGGCGGCTGGTCCCCGACGCCTGCGCTGGGCCGAGGTACGTGCCCACGGGTCGTGGGGGCGGGCGGCGCGGGACGGAGCGGGTCACCTGCCAGGCACGAAGCTGCGCGTGGCCCTGGCAGGGGGAGGGGAGGCGGAGCCCCTGCACCGCCCCCACTCGCTCATCTCGGCGTCACCGAAACGGGCGACAGGGAGCGCCTGGCGACAGGCGTGGAGGAGCCGGTGGCCGTCCCCCCGGAACGTGACCCGGCCTCAGAGGAGGCAGATGGCCTGTTAACGAGGGACACACCCGCTCGGCCGTAAACCGCGCGGACACACTCGCACGCAGGGACGGCCGAGCCTGTCCTGGGCCCTGAGGGGACGTCGAGGACGCGCTTCGTGCTGCACTGGACGTGAACAAGCCGGACGCCTCCGCGGGGACTGCGGACACCCGAGCAGCCCACGGCCTCCCGGACAGGCTGAAAAGTGACCCGCCCTCCGAAAGCCAGCGGCCGAGGCGCCACGTCCACCCACCAGCTGCGGCTGCCAGCACCGGCCTGGGCACCCCGGCAGGACGGCCGCCCCCGCGTGGGCCGTCAGCTCCTGCGGTGCCTCTCGCGTCTCTCAGACACGGGCCACGTGTCGCACGAGGACCCCGAGGCCCACGGGCGCCAAGAGGTGGGTCCCGCGAGCCAGGCCCTGGACAGACCCTCGCGGGGGGCGCCACGCGAACCCCGTGCAGAGCGGGGCACCCGGGGGACCCCGGCCCGCTCAGGTGCCTCAGCACCCGGCGTCCGCCCCGGGAAGGAGTCCCAAGCCCCCCGACGCCCCCCCAGCGCGTTCCGGAGAGTCCGCGGCTCTGCGCGAGCCCCTTCCAGATGGCGCCGGTGGCGGCGGTGCCAAGCTCCGCAGCTTAAGTAAATGTTGCTGTCGCCCCGTCGTGCCAGGGGGAGGCCAGGGGGACCCCGGCCCTTCTCAGCTGCCGCGCGCTCGGTCTTAGGGAGATCTCGGGGGCATCAGAGCCCCCCCAAATGCCCGCTCCCTGCTGGAGGGCCCCCCGCCTGCTGCGCACCAGCCCCGGGCCGGAGCGGGGGCTGCCACATGCCGACAGGCGCGGCGGCGGGCGGGGGGGCGAAGAACCCAGAGGGCCGCGGGCAGGCCCACGGGCCGCAGATGGCAGAGGTTCCGGCCCAGTCGTCACGACTCCGGGACGTCTGCCGTCCGATCTCCGGGTCTCTGCAGGTGCCTCTCCCCCCGTCAGCGCCGCCCGCGGCGCAGCAGTTAAAGGCGCCGCCGGCTCGCCCCACAGACCCGCGGGCTCCCACGCGGGACGCGCAACCCTCGGCGGCCCCTCCGGCGCCCCTCGCCCTCCGGCGCTCCACGCGTCCCAGCAGCCCCCCTGCCAGGCCCCAGAAGAATCCGGAAGGCCAGCGAACCGGCGCTGGCTGAAGCTCGCCCCGAGCCGCCCCTCGGGACATCAGGGCCACCTACCAGAACCTTCCCTCAGAGGCGGGAGGCCTAGGGCACCGCCGGCACGCAGGGCGAGGGGCCTTCGTGCCTCTCCCCCTCGGGAGGGCCTCACAGGCCGGCCTCAGAGCTCGACGCCTCGGGAGGGGCCACGGGGTGGGGGGGGGCCTGGCGGCACAGCAGGGGGTGGCAGGGAGGTGGCCCCGGGGGCTTGCGGCACCACCGCGTCTGGCCACGTGACCAGGCAGAGGCCACCGTGCGGCCTCCGCCCAACCAACGGCCGACTCCAGCCCCAACGCGCCCGAGGCGGTGGCCACGACCCGGCCAGACGTGCCCACGCGGTCGTGGGACTGCGGAGGCCGCCCACTCCTCGCCCGCTGTGACCTCCGTGCTGCCCTGCGGCTTCTCCGCTGCCGTCGCACGTGGGTGCGGTGAGCGTTTCTGGAGACACGCGTGCAGGGGGCGAGCGCACGCAGCGCCTCGGAGCCCCGCGTGCGGGACCCTGGGGTGGACCCCGGGGACGGACGCCCGCTCGAGGAGGAGCAGGGTGGGCGCGGGGCCTACAGGTGACCCCGCAGCCGGGGACGGGTTCCCTGGACACACGGTGGGACCTGGGCATGTCGGGAAGCGGGGCTCTGCCTCCGGGACCGCAGGTCACGCGTCTTCTGGACCGCAGTCCCACGCGAGGCCTCGAGCCAGCGCCCCGTCTTTCTGAAACCCTAAGGGACAGCGTCCCCGGGCCGCCCTGTGCGAAAGGGTGAGGGGGAGACAGCAAACCCCCAGGGGGCACTGCGCGCTCCCCAGGAGCTGCTCCCACGTCACTGAAGCACCAGTGTGCGGGCGAGAGGGGGTCCCGGAGGCGCCGGGCTCCCGGACTGGGCGGGCGGGACAGGCAGTGACTCAGCACCAGGCCCCGTGGGCCCTGCGGCCGGGCGGGGCGGGGGGTGGGAGGCGGCGCGAGGCCTGAGGGGGGTCATCCGGGCAGCTGACCAGCCCCACCTGCTGCCCCCCGGAGTCAGGCCCCAGGGTCTGCCCCGCCGTCTCCCCGCACGGATCGGATCTGCACGAACGCGGCCCATGCCCCCACGGGGATGGCGGGGACGGACGAGGGCCGCGCCCGGCGCCAGGTTCTGACGGCTGGGCTCTCACAAAGTGGGGCTCCCTGCCCCCCCGGCACCAGCTCCCGGATCCCGAGGGGGCCACGGGCGGCGACCTTCCACGCCGCGGCGACTCTCACGGAATTCCACAGCGCCCGTCTGCCCGGAAGGCCCCCCTGGAAAACGCAACGGCCCCTGTTTGTCATCCCAAGTTCACTAATTCTAACTCGCAAACTTCGTCTTTAAAAGAGGGACTTGTTTCTCTTCTCTCCTTTCCCTGTTTTTCAGAAAAATGGAGGCGTCTACCCACGGGGAAGCGCTCGCAGGCCGGAGCCCGGGCTAGCAGTTCTTAAGTACATTTGTAAATGGGATTATTGTTTCCCGAAGTTCTGCTCAGCTCAGGGCTTCGTTGCCACCAAGCCCGGGAGGGGGGTCCCCCGGCCCTTTTAATCCCCGCCTGGGGGGGGCCGTCCTCCTGGCCCGGCTCAGCCTGGAGACCCTCGGGGTCCGGCCCCCTGCGCTGGGCGGCGGCCCCCGCCCCGGCCCCCGGCGCTGCGTGCCGTCCCCGGGCCCCAGCGCGAAGTTTGGCTTTTGCTGCGGGAAGCAGCTGGGCCGGGCAACCGGAGGATGATAATGACCTCAGAAATCTGCTGCTCGCTCGGCAACAATAGGGTGCTCAGTCTGCCGGAAAATTGTGTTCATCAGCTCACTCTGCTCAGTTACTAATTGACGTTGCCAAATATTTTAAGAACAATTGGAATGCACAAGCAAAAAAAAAAAAGAAAAAAGAAAAAAAAAGATGAAGATCTTAATCCTCGGTCTTAAATTCTCTTTTTCCGTTTTCCCCCGTTTCTGGGTGCCCGGCTGCGTTGGCGCGGAGCAGCCGGTGGCCACGGAGGGCGGGGGCGGGGAGGAGCCACGTGAGAAGGAGAGGTGGCAAAGGAAGAAAATCTGTCACTCGGTCCCCGGCGGAAGGAAATGAGGGGGCCCTGGGTGACGGCGCGCTGGGTGCTGTGGTCGAAAGGGCTGTGGGCCGGGCGGGGACCGGCGCGCGGGAGCACAGCTGGGCCACCTCGGGCCCCCCGGGGCCACCTCGGCCTCCCGCCAGCGGCAGCGGGGCGCACGGCGGTCCCCTCCGGCGGGCCCCTCCCCGGCTCTGCGTAGACGGCGGAACTCGCTGACTTAGTTACCGCACGGAGGGTCAGCGCATCCAATTACCCCTTCCCCACCATCGGCACTTCAATTAGCCCCTCTCCGAAACGACGGGGACCGCAGAAGGTAACGGCCCCGCTGGATGCAATGAGCACGGTCGTTTCCTAGTCCATTAAGTTTTAATTACTCCGAGCGCGACTTCCAGGGCAAAACCTAAAGGCGCAGAACTTGGGCCGCCTCCCGACGTCGAGCCAGGCGCTCGGGTCCCAGCGCGGTCCCGGCTGAGGTCTTAGGGGAGACGCGGGGTCCGGTGCCATCGGAGCATCTGCACGCACGCCGGCGGCGGGGGCGCCCCCCAACCACCCCCCGCGCCTTAAATGTCAGAAAAGAGTAAAACTGATGGCAACTCGTGCCCTTCCTCGCTGCGCACGGGGGCAGCGACGACGCCGACGCCGACCGACCGTGGTGTGAGACGACTGCTCAGTCGGATAAACAGCGGCAGCGAGACAAAGGGAGAGGCGGGGACGTGGTCCGTGCCCCCGCCTGGCCCGGCGCCGGTGGGAGCCGCGACCCCGCGGCCCGTGGACGGTCCCGCTGCTCGCGGTGGCGCTGACGCCCGGCTCTCAGCCGCGGGGAGAGCGCGAGAGCAGACGCGTTTTCTGGTTCACTGGAGTCGTTTTCACATGTTCGCCGATTCAAACATTCTTTCGCTCACATAACAAACAGCTGCAGCCCACATTAGCCTGGCAGTGACAGTCGCCCATCTCGGCAATAACTGTTTGATTGCAAACTTGACCCCTTCCTTGTCTCGGTCTGAGCAAGACATCTTTACACAGCCACTCGGTCCCCAATCCTCCTTTGCAAAGAATCACATCAGATAACAAAGGACGCCCCTGCCACTCATTGTGAGCCTTCTTCTGGAGGTCCGCGCTGAGAGGCTCTCTGCAGAAAGGGTTTTTATGATGAATTCACAACTGCTATCATGTTAAGAGCAGCGATTTATAAAGAAGGATTCATTGGTTAAGATCTGGAAAAGTAGTTTCTCAGGCCCTACTGACCCAGTTTTCCACAAAAAAAAGAATCGGGAGATGCAAATTAAGTTTTGCGACATTGTTATGCCGTCGGAGACATTTGTAAAGCCGAGTTTTGCAGTCATTTCCTAAGAGGGGCCTTAATAAGTGCTGCTTTCTTTCCTGGAGGACTTACGGATTTTTTCCCCTCCCCTCCACCTTGCGGGTTTCTCTCTAACAGGTAATGGGAAATCGCCCATTGTGTCGAAACACTTTATTTAGATGTGGGGCATGAGGGGGGAGGCCAACCGGCTGGGGCTCCTCCGGCACTAATCCCGGGAGCGAGGCCGCCCTGCCCTGGCTGGGCTGCATATTGGTATGCCATCCGTTCACGTCCTCAGCCAAGAAATTATGAAAGGGTCTAATTTGAATATGAAGAAAACAAAGAGTGGAGCAGAAATGAAAGGATCGGTCCTCCCAGTCGTGGAGGACTTCGGTGGGGGAAATAAAAGTGGGGAGATAACCACAACCGCAGGACGCGCCTCCCTCGCGTCCGCAAGCCCCCTTGGCTCTCCTAAGCGAACCGGTTCCCTTCGCCGGAGTATTGAGAGATGGGAAACGGGAGAGCCAGGAATAGCTGGGGGCTGTCACTTGGCCAGAAGGTGAGAACGACACGGGAAACGTGTCATTAATAACGTGAACGCCTGGCATCGGGATTCTCTGCGAACACCTCTGCACTTGGGCGGATCCGGGAGGGGGGTGTGCGCGCCAGTGCCACATCGTCCCCCAGACTTAGGGGAGCCAGCTCTGCTTCCTGCCCCGGGAAGGTGCCCCGTCCAAAAGCAGGCGGACGACGCTGCCCAGATCCGGGGACCTCTTCCCGGGAGGCCGGGGGTCGTCCCCAGTGACGGGGGACGCCTGGGCCTTCGCTGCCCGTGCGCAGAGGTCCATCTTCACAGTTCCGCCGCGAGGCAGTGGCACTTGGAAAGCCTGGCCCCGCACCGTCTGTTCCAACGAGGGGTCAGTGCCGCCAGGCCCCCGGGGGCCGCTCCGACTCTGCCGGGCCCTCTCGCCAGAGATAAATCAGGCCCGCGCTCGGAGTCCGGGTAGACGGCGCGTTTCATGGGTATTTAAGCAGCGGCATTAAGTGCGGTCGGAATCTCTGGAATGCAAGTGCAGATTTATGTGTCCGAGCGGCTGCTCCCCGGTTTGTAACAAGCTGCAGGCCCGCACTTCGTCCCGGCCCTGATTCTGTGCCGGGAGAAGGGGATGCTGGAGCAGGACGACAACAGCAGGGCCGAGCCGGCATCCACTTAACAACTGTGGCAGCGAACCGCCTCCAGGTCCGAAACACCTACTGAAACCCAGAGCGGGTGAGAGAAAGGAGAGCAGAAGAAACTTTTCCAGAACGACCGTGGACGGCGAGCTGCCCGCTCCCGAACGGTGGGCAGCGCGGCGCCTTAAGATGCCTCGAACTGTCCTTCATTTTGCAGACTTAATGGCTGATTGCAGAAATCGATGTTGCCAGTGGTAACGAGGCATCTGTTGTGGCGTGACGTCCGCTCCCAGGCTGCAGAGTGATGGCAGCGGGAGCGAGGTGCCTTCTGCACAAAGGGCTCCGGACGCAACTTCGTGGCCACCGGCCACTGGTCAGGGTTCCGGAGGCGGGAATGGCGGGACAGCTCACCGGCGGTCGGGTGGGGACCGAAATCCAGCAGTCTCGGGCTGGGCTTATATTTTAATTTTTTTTCCCCCCGAACCAGGCCAGGAAGCTTCAGCATCTCACAGACATTTTGATGACAGATTTTTGCTCTGCTATTTTAGACCCCAAAGCTGGAGTGCGGGGAACGCAGCACAATTTAAGACGTGCAGTCGCACCTCGGCACGCGAACCACCGCACGCGGCCCGGCGTCGGAGGGGCCCGGCAGGGGCGCGCGCTGACTCTGGAGGGACGGGAGGGGGACACAGGTGCGGTCTGGGGGGGACAGCGGGGCGCCCCAGGGAGGGAATCCTGGGACCGACCCGGGAGGGGCGGGGTGGGGCGGGGTCCGCATGCACGCTGCGCCCCCCGCACAGCCGGGGCCAGCGCCCAGGCTCGGGGCGCAGCGCGGGCAGCCGCGGGCATGGCGCGGGAACGGTCAACCGGCTGCCCTGGCGGCCAGCGCTGAAGGGGGCCCGGGGCTGGAGCGACCCCGCCCTGAGGCAGGCCTAGAGGGCCGGGTCCCCGCGGGCCAGCAATTCACGGGCCCTGCGGGCCCGTGCAGGAGCACCAAGGGCCCTTCCAGCACTGCGCGGGCGCACTCACGGCCCTGGGCGGAGGGACCCCAGGTGGCTGCCCCATCCCCAGGACCCCAGTCTTGGCCCTGGGACCCCAGCCACTTTGCCCCGCCCCAGCGCCCCAGCGCCGACCCAGAACCGGCCCCTGCCCGGGGACCTCAGCCGGCCACCCCATTCCCAGCGCCCCAGCCCCGACTCTGGGACCCTGGCCACGCTGGCCCGCCCCAGTGCCCCAGCGCAGACCCAGTCCCTGGCCGGGGACCTCAGCGCCGCGGCACAGACCCGGCCCCGGCTGGGGGACTCTGGCCCGCCGCCCCGCCCCACCCCCAGCGCCCCAGCCCCGTTCCGGGAACCCCGGCCCCCCCACCTCACCCCTCCGGGCCCCCGCGGCCTACCTGAGGAGCAGGGCGAGGCGGGGCGCGGGCTGTCCTCCTGCGCGCTGCCCGGCGCGCCGGGGCCGCTGTCCTCCGTGACGTTGGACGAGCCGGGCGTGCTGGAGCGGCTGAGTGAGCGCGAGTCCGCGTCGCTGCCCGAGCCGCGCCGCTCGTCGGGGCCGGCGGCCGGCGCGTCCTCGTCGGCGCGGCGCTCGCGCCGGTGCACGCGCGAGTGCACGACCACCTGGTGGTAGGTGCGGAAGGCGCGCCCGCAGTCAGCGCACTCCGTTGGCTTGTCCCGCGTGCCGCCCGCGCCCGGCGGGGCCAGGTCCAGCGCCGGCGGCTCGCGCCCGCCGTCCAGGGCATCGCGCGGCGGGGCCGCGAGCGCGCGGGGCCCGCGGCCGTCCGGGTCCAGGGCCGCGGCGGCGGCTGCAGCAGCGGCGGCCACGGCGGCCACGGCCAGCGCGTCGTCCGGGCCGCGCGGCGTGGGCGGCGGCGGGCCCCGCGCGCGCGCCAGCAGCCCAGGCTCCAGCGCCGCGCCGCGCGCCACGAGCTGCCAGGCCGCGCGCGCGCCCAGCGCGTCGGCGTCGGCGGCCCTGGCGGCCGCGCGCAGCCGCTGCACGCAGCTGCCCGGCGGGGCGGGCGCGCCCGGCGGGGCCGGCGGGGCCGGGGGCGCGGGGCCCGGGCGGCCCAGCAGCGGCGCCAGCGCGTCGCGCTCGGGCGCGTCCGCGGGGCCCGGGCGGCCGGGCGGCGGCGCCAGGCCGGCCTGCAGGCAGGACAGGTAGCGCGAGTACAGGTGCGCGTGCGCGCGCGCGTCGGCCGCCAGGCCCGCGGCGGGGCCGGCGGGCGCGTCGGCGTCGGGCGGGCCGCGCGCCTTGGCCGCCAGCTTGTTGAGGTGCACCTTCATGTGGTTCTTGAGGAACCAGGGCTCCTTGAAGCGCCGGCCGCAGATCTGGCAGCAGTGCTCGAAGGAGTCCTTGTGCTTGCGCATGTGGCCCTTGAGGAACCAGGCCTGGCTGAACACCTGGCCGCACACCTCGCAGCGGAACTCGCTGGCCGCCGCGTCCGCGCCGCCCGCGCCGCCCGCGCCCTGCGCCGCCTCGGCCGTGATGTGCGCCTTCTCCACGTGCGCGATGAGCGCCTCCTCGTGCGCCGCCGCGAACTCGCACAGCGTGCACTTGTAGGGCTGGTGCAGGATGCGCACGTGCCGCTCGCGCTCCTCACGCGTGCGGAACTTGCCCTTGCAGAAGCTGCAGCGGAAGCCGGCGGCCGGCGGCGCCGCGTCGTCCTGCGCGGCCTGCGGCGCGGGCGCGGGGTCCGGCGCGCCCGGGGGTGCAGGCGGCGGCGCGGGCGGCGCGTGGGCGGGCGCGTGCGCCAGCGCGTGGGCCGGCGGCCGCGGGTCCGGCCGCGCCGCGCGCAGCCCGCCGCGCAGCTGCCGGTCGCGCAGGATGGCGCGCTCCTCCAGCTCGTGCAGCAGGCGGTTCTCCTCGCGCACGCGCCCGCGGCCCTTGCCCAGGTTGCCCAGCTTGTGCGTGCGCAGGTGGATCTTGAGGTTGCCCTTCTGCGCGGCGCGGTGGTCGCAGTAGGGGCACTTGAAGGGCTTCTCGCCCGTGTGCGTGCGCATGTGCAGCGACAGGATGCTGTTGAAGCGGAAGCGCTTGCCGCACAGCGGGCACGGGTACTTGCGGTTCTTGCGCGCGTCGTCCTCGATGTCGCTCATCTGCGACATGATGCCCAGGTTCTGGCCGTTGAGGAACTGCTGCAGGTCCACGCGCCCGTTCAGGCCGCCGTCGGCGTCGCGGCCCAGCGGGCCGGCCAGCAGCGCCATCGGGCCGCCCAGGGCCGCGGCGCCCACGGCCGCGCGCGCCTTCTCCTCGCCGCCGCCGCCACCGGGAACCGCGGCCGCCGGGTCGTCGGGGAAGGCGTGGCCCAGCTGGGCCGTGATCTGCTGCAGCTTCTGGCTCATGGCATACTGGCCGTTGAGGACCGGCGCGCCCAGGTGCGGCTCCGCCTCCGCCGCCGCCGCCGCCGCCGAGGACACGCCGAGGCACAGGCTGGCTTCCTCCATCCCTGCAAACGACACAGAGGTCAGAGCCGCCCGCCGGTCGCGCCTCACCTGCGCACGACAACCCGCGGGGCCGCGCCCGGACACCATAATAAAAGAATGAATTATTAAATGCCAATGAAGCGATCTGTTTGGGCGAATAGAGCGCCTTCCTTGTGTTTTCTGTTTACCGACCGCAATTACTCATTCGCACTTAAATGACTGTTTCAGCACGACCGACACCTCCTAACAGATCGAGGGGCCACGTGTCAGGACCTCCTCCGGCCCCCCAGGTGGTGCCCGCACATGTCCTTGGTGCAGGTCGAGTGGGCCTTGGGAGCCCAGCGCTCTGACTGCAGCGCCAACGCGGCCCAACCTGAAACTTCTGTGTCTGGTTCCAAAGTTCAGTGCGTTTGCCAGTCGGGGGTGAAAGAGATTGTTTTATGTTTTGGCCAAAAACACACAACCCAAAAAAACCGATGGCATGATATTTACCGATACCTAATAAAACAAGATAATGTTTTGGGAAAAAATAAAGGAAAGGACAGGCTTTAGAACAATAAAAGGGATTTTGCTTTAGTCAACAAAAAGTGCAGTAATATCTCATTAAGCTGATTAGTATGCTGCTTAGAAACAGTACTAGGTGCTGTAACACATGATTATAATCATAAAAATCCTTCAGTGTTTGCAAGGAAGCATTAACGAGGTATATTAAATTTTAAGGAGACTGCGAGCAGCGGCTTTGCAAACCTCGGAGATTAAGATTTAACCCTTATGTTACGAAACACTGTTATTTTGTCATTTGGTAACTGTGCCCATCAAAAGAAGTATAAATTATCTCCTGACGGAATCGTAGTGGCTTGTCGAGGCGGCTCAGATCTGGGCGAAGACTTACACCAACCCCATAATGGGGTCTCCCTGCCCGTCAGCAGGCACGAGACTGGAGGCGGGGGCTTTGATTGGGCTTAAGGAGATCTTTTAAAGAACCAGATAAAAACCAATTAAAATCCAGGGACGATGCCACAGGAAGTCTCACCAAGTTTGAGTGTTTTTAATAACTTTCCCAACATACAGTAATGAGTACAAATTGTGCCTGCAGAATGCGCTTTGCAGAAAATTAGAACGCAAAGCTGTTTGTTAGACGCTAACCCTCCAAGCTGGTCCTGCTAACTGTCGGTCATAGTGACGACGGCCCCCTCTCCAGCCCCCGCGGACAGTTAAGCCAGACCATTCGGGGGCGGGGGTTAGGGGGGACAGGGGAAAGCCCCCCACAGCAGAGCACATGGGGACTCAACTCAAAGGCAATGAATGAACGAACCCAAGCCTGGGGTCCCTCCGGGGCTGCCTTCCACCTGGGGGAGTCCAATGCCGCTTCCTGCCATTCGGGACTGTTTTCACACTCCTACCCTCTTTGTATCCCGTTATACCATTCGTTATACGTGTGACCAGCCAGGGGTCGGGGAGCAGCGCCCGACCCCCGCCAGAACCGATGCCCGGGGGGTCTGCGGGGACAGAGCTCTGCTGCGGAGGAAGCACACTCAGCCCAGCGTGGTGCATGGAGCGGAGCATCCCCCACAGGGACCTGGCTGTCCGGGCAGGAGGACGGGGCAGGAGTGAGGGATAAAGGGGCCGTGCACGTTTACTTCTAGGCGGGAGAGAACTGCAACCACGGTGTGGGGGTGACTGGGGCTCGCGCACTCACACGCAGGCACACCCTCGCTGGCAGTGAACCGAGGCTTCCGCCTTGCCACCTTTCCTTTCCGTTTCTGGTGGCGTCGGATAAACAAAAGAGAACACGCAGACCCATTTTGGAGCCTGGTCAGAGTGACGTCTCATGGAAATCCTTGCAGTTACTCGACAAACTCGTTGAGTCCCCACTGTGTGCCAGGCCCTGTCCTTGGCACTTGAAGACATGTTGGTGGAGGAGACTGGCCGAGCCCCACACACGTGGCACCCACCGGCCAGCATGGGGGAGCAGAGCCGGGGTGCAGACGTGACTGGGGGGGGTGTGGAGAGTGGGGGGCCGGATGTGCGGTCCTGCAAGACCGCAAAGCAGGTTGGCCAGGGGCATCCAGGTGAGGACCGCCCTACTCCCCCATTAGTGCTGGGCAAGGAACAGCTCCACTCGTCAGGTCACGAATGCGGGAGTTTTCAAGTTAGGTTTGGGTAAGGAATCCTTTGATGGTTAAAAACTTTTATTTTCCATCAACAAAGCTTTTTAAAAGCCCCTTTAAGCAACGGGTCTTCAGGTACCACTGCTGAACACAGAATGTTCTAGAACGTGCAAAGGCAAGCCAGCTTCTCCTCCTCGTGCAGGCCTCAGCTCACAGGGCCCCTTCTCAGAAGGCCGCCCGCGCCCACCTTGCTGAGGCCGATGCCCCCAGCTCCCTCAGAAGCACCCGCTTACACTCTCCATCACACTCACCCCAGGGCAAGGCTGCTGTCGCCCCTCGAGTAAACACCCTGCTTCTCTGTAAGGACAGGGTCGTGTCTGCCTCGGGCACGGATGACGCCTCAGGGCCAGGTGCAGAGCTGGCTCGTGGTACGTTCAGTAGTTGCTGACCGATGGGGTGAACGAGGGAAGGGACCCCATACACGCAGCCCGTAACGGGTGGCGAGCCCTGTGGGAGAACCCCTCAAACGCAGCTCCGCGCCAGTCTGCACCCCCCCCCCCAGTTGGAGTAAGTCGCAGCTGCCACTGGGATGCTGGGGCCCAGACGTGGCCAGCGAGACCCGCCCCCACCACTGGCTCCTCCACTCCCTGCGCCTCTGGAGCCCACCCCAGGCTTGGGGCACACCGACGGCCCGGCTGCTGGGTGCAAGGGGACAGAGGAGGATGACTCCCCCGTTAGAACTAACTCGACCTCCATCACTGGATCCACGGGGGACCAGCTCAGCAGGGACGCTCTGGGATTCCGGCCTCGGCCCTCGAATGAGCTGAGGCGAAGCCTGAGCCACGCCCCACAGTGGGGCAGGGCCGCCCCGGACGGTCACCTCAGAAGCCCGCCACCCGTGGCTCCACGAGCCGGTGCAGGCGCTCGCGGGTCCAGCCTAACAAGGCTCGCCACAGGACGCAGAGGAGGAAGGGGGGCGAGTTCTGGGAAAGAACGCGGGAAACTGGTGCGCTGTCCCTGGACCAAGCGGCCGAGGCAGGACGAGCTGGCCCCTGGCCGGGCCCGGGCCTCACAAAACCTGGGTCGGCCTGGACACCTCCAGCCTTGCCGCGTCACCCACCCAGCGCGCCCTGAGCCCCGGCTCAGCCCCTCATAACTCTTTGCCAGGGGCCTTCTGTGCGCCTGCCCCCAAGGGCCCCTGGCTCCAAGGGGCCAGCACGGGCAAGGCCACCCACAACGGAGTGGCAACGGCCCAAGGTCAGAGAAAGGAGAGGCCACTGCAGCTGCGGGCACAGGTGCGTGAGCATGTGTGCGTGTGTGAGCACATGTGCGTGTGAGCGTGTGCACGTGCGTGTGCGTGTGTGAGAGCACGTGCATGTGCATGTGAGAGCGTGTAAGCGTGTGCACGTGCGTGTGCGGGAGGTCTGTGCTGCGGGGGCACTCCACGCTGCACTGGGGAACTAAGGGACCGAGGGAGCATGCGTCCTGCAGCTGGAGGACTGGCCCCCGCCGCAGCCCTGGAACCCTCGGGTGGGGGCTGCCTGCGGCCCCCCACACAGATGCCGGGTGTCCCGACGCCCTCCTCCAGCCCACAGCAGCATGCCCCCGAGACCGCCGTCCCTTCGGGCCCACACTGCTCCTTCGCGGGCCCCACTGTGAATGCCATCGGCGTCCCTGGCAGGACGCTCCCTACATCCTGACAAACAGGCCGTGACCAGGAGTGCTGCCCCTGGGGGGTCACGAGCACCTGGGGGCACTTTATCGCACGAGCGCCCCCAGCCAGGCTCTAGGCCCATCACCCCGAGATCCAGCACGGGAGACCCCCATCACGAAGCCAGGAGCCGGCACAGGTGGGCCACGGCCCCGGGCAGCGGCAGTCGGGGCAGCCACGACCTCCGAGAAGCCCTTCCGTACCTGAGCCAGGTAGGAAAACCGGCCCGAGGGAGGCAAGTGCAGGGGCACCGCCCGCCGAGGACAGCCCGGAGCCGCAGGGAGGGGCACAAAGCCGGTGCCTGTGGCTCACCTGGCTGTGGGCAGCGGCCGGCGTCCTCGCCGAAGCAGGACAGTGGCGGCCACCGCGAGCTGTCAGACACGGCGCATCAACCCTCCACCGTGGAGCGCCCCGACATGCCCCCGCCCCTCCCCGAGCCCAGGGGTCACCGTGGGGCGCATGGCCCTCGGGCTGCGGCAGAGTCCCGGCCACCACGACACGCCCCTCCCCGTGGGAGCACGGCCGGGGCGCGGGTGCCTGTGCGAGAGCGTGCGTGTGTGAGCGTGTGCACGTGTGAGCGAGCGTGTCTGAGCTGTGTGATCAGTGTCCAGCGAGGGGGCTCTCCGAGCACCGAAGCCGCCACGGGGGACACACGCCATCACCGGGCATGCCGTGTCGCCACCCGTCACCGCAGGCGCCCCGGGCCCTTCGGCCGCCTCCGAGGGCGCTGACGGCCGTTTTGCTCCTGCATTTCTGCCGTCGAGACGGCTTCCTGTGGCACCGATGACAAAAGTTTTCACTTAACTCTTCCCGTAGAGACACCTAATTGTCTCTCTCGCTCAAAAACCCCTTTAAAACCGCCGGGACTCCAGCAACGCCAGCTGCCGCGAGCCTAACTACATTCCCCACGAAAACTGCCCCGTTTTGCTGGCTCAGGGGAAAAAAGAGAAAGTGAGCTCATGAATAGTCCCAAAGACGCAGGACTTGCCAGCACGAGTTTCACCCCCACACCGCGGAAAAGACGCGCCGGGAAACAGAACGACTTTTAAAATATCCACCCCGACTGGGCTGTTCACAGCGAGAGGCCGCCGTCTGGCCGCGCACCGGCCACGGCCCACCAGGCGCTGGTCAGGCCCGGGGCCCCCTGCAGCCTCCCGCCTCGGGGAACAGGGCCGGGGCCCCCTGCAGCCTCCCGCCTCGGGGAACAGGGCCGGGGCCCCCCACACGGCAGCGCCGTCTGAACTGCGGCTGCCGCGCGCGGGGGGGCCCCCCTGCTCCGCACCTTTCGGGGTCATTAGGCAGCTGCAAACACGATCACGACGACGAGCCGGAGACTTCGCGCTCGCCTTTCGGCCTCGAGCTCGCCGTGCTGAGCAAGGACATTTTTTCACGTCCCGCAGCCGACGCCGGTGACATTTGGGCGTCCAAACACGCTGCGTCGCAGGCGTTCCTGGGGTGGGCCGGGCACCGAGTGCCTTATTTGCCAGGTGATTAGCGGAGAACAGGAGGGCAGCGCGGGTGACCTGCTCCGCGCTGACTGATGCGCAGACGGCGCCAGGAGACGGGCCAGAAACGGCTGGACGGTGCCGGACGCGTTCACGGGAGCGCGGAGGCCAAGCTGGGCTGTGCGCGGAGCGTCCGGCTCTCCCCGTGGGGACGGAGTCGCGGCCAGAGTTCGGGCCCTGGCCGCCGGGGGGGTGGCGAGCGGGCCCCGGCCGGGCTGGCTGCGCCCACGGTGCCGGGCAACCTCGGCCGGCCGCCATGGTGCCGACGTGAGAGCCGGAGGGCGTGGAAGGGGAATAGGGACGCCCAGCATCTCTCTGCGAGGACTCCGGGTGACCTCGACAGTCTCGAAGGCAGAGAGGCCTCCCCAGCACGCCCGTGGCTTTCAGAGTCTGGACCGACTCTGTAGGCCGCACGGAAGACAGACAGCGGCACGTCCTCCGGGACGGGAAGACACCGCGGAGGGCCCGGGCCACCTGCTCCAGGTACGAGGCCCGCGGGTCCGAGCGCCTGGCCCCGTCTGCCCGCAGCACGAGAGCCAGGCAGACAGGGGCTGGGCGGGGTGCGGACGGGCTCGTGGGCACCTGGCAGGCAGAGGAAGCTCGAAGGACCAGCGATGGCCGTCGCCACCGCCGTGCCGTCCCCGCCTCCTCCGCGACCGCCTTGCTCCTCCTCCGCCGCCGCCATCTCCGCCACCAGCGCTCTCGTCTCCACCCGCAGCTCCCCACAGCCCTCACCCGGCACGACGCCAAGCCGGGCCGTCACCACCGTGACCTCACGCGGCCTCTCACCCCGTAGGTGCTACGTACGGCCCCGGCCCCGCTCTCAAGTCAGGAAACCGAGGCTCAGGAAGTTCAGGTCCCGCAAGGTCGCGCGGCCAGGAAGCCTGACCCCAGGGCCGGGCAGGTTCGGGCGTCCCTGCTGACAGACGCCACTCTCACTCGTGAAGCGCATGGGGACCGAGGGGCGGCGGCTCGTGGGCCGAGGAGCCCACGCCCCGTGGAGACGCGCAGCAGGGTCCAGCACCCGCGCCTGGGGCTGGCCCGGTGGGCGGGCGCGGGTGGGCGGCGAGGACCGGCCACTTGCTGGCCAGGGGGCGGGTCGACACCGACGTTCACACTGTCTCGTTTTCTTGACACCCGAGGGCGGAGGCCACTTCGCGGCCCCCTGTCCCTGTGGGTGGCGAACGCCCCAGCTAGTGACCCCCGGGAAGGGACCAGCCCCGCGAACTCCACCCAGGGGCCACTGTCCTTCTGGAAAGTGTGGCCTCGGCACCTGCCAGACCCCCGGCTTCCTCGCCTCTAAGACGGACGGCACTGACCGTCCCCACGCTTCACGGGGCTTCGAGAAGCCGGCGTCGGGGCTGTAGCGGAGGCCGGCGCCGCGCCGAGGCGGGCACAGTGGGCTGGGGCCGGGCGGGGCGGCCGGTCGTGGCTGAGGCTCGAGGCCGTCACTGGGCAGAGCAGAAGAGGGAGCGTGTGGGCACAGAGGGGCCGGCACGAGCAAACGAGGCCGGAGCAGGGACAGCCCCGGGGCGCTGGGCGGTGGCGGCCCCTGCGCTTGCCTCACGGGTGTGTCGACCCGTGAGCCCAGCCCGCACGCCACGGTGGCGGCTTCCTACGTGTCGGGGCCAGAGAAGGTGGGGAAAGGTCGGGAGCAACCTGCAGGATGAGAGCCGGCGCCTGAGACGGAGCTGTCGGTCGCTGGGGCGAGGGCCCCGAGTGCGGGGCGGGAGAGGGCGCTGGGGTTTGGGACGCGGGTCTGGTCCCCCCGCTGCTCTTTGTGACAACAGAGGCCCCTCCCGAGGCTCCGGCGGCCCAGTCCCGTCCCTGTGCCCCGGCCTGCTGTCACCTTCCCCGAGGGCCCTTCCTGGGTTTGCCCCAGGCTGCGGGGGTCGCTCGGTCCCTGCTGCGGGAGGCGGGCCCCGCCTCTGTGCCGCAGCCCGAGCCGGCGGTGGCTCCAGGACACCGAGCCGTCCAGACGGCGTCACCTGAGCGTCCGATGGCCACAGTGCAGCAGAGGGCGGCGGCCCCGCCCGGCCCCCCAGAATCCAGGCCATGGAGCGACGCCCCCGCTTCTCCCCGGGGCGACGAGTTGGGAGGGACGTGGCCCCGATCTCTCCGCGATCGATCCACCTGAACTGTGTCAGCCCCTCGGGGAGACACCCGGACCATCTACACAGACACGAGCTTTTAATGAACGACCTAAACCGAGAAAAACTCCCGCGGCCGGCACGAGGGGCATCGATCCCCTCTCCCTCGCCGGCTGCCTCTCGCCCTTTACACAGACACCGGCAGGCGGGAGGGTGGAAGCTTAATCCCCCGTTAACCCGCCTCGGCCCCCCGCTCCGTCTCAGCAGACGGCGCTGCCGTGGGACGAGGGGGAGCCCCGCCCCCAGGACGCCCCGCGGCCCCTTCCTCCAGAGGGCGGGCGCCCAGCAGCACCCACCGCCCCGGTGCGAGCCGCCCGGGCCTGGCACCTCTGGACGGCGACGCTGGCCGAAGGTCACCTCGTTTCACGGAGCCTCAGCCTGACCTCGGCGCCGAGCTCAACGCAGCGCCGAGGCCCCGGGTGAGGGAGGTGGGAGGACCCGACCCTGAAGTGCGTGTCCCCCGGGGCCGGCCTGGGCGGGGCGTCCGCGGCGGCACCTGTCGGAGATGCCAGCCTGACGCACGCCACCCACCGGTACCCCCGGTGGCGGGGCCAGCCTCGGCCGCCTGCAGCCCCCACTCGGGCCGACAGGGGAGGCCGGCCAGGGCTTGGCGCCTTTGGTCCCCTGGGGTCCCCAGGGCAGCAGCGTCTCTGGGTCCCGCGCAGGTGCACGAGGTGGAGGCCGTGACCGTCAGCGTCACTGGGGTGTCCCCCGGCCCTGCATCACAGCTTCCCACATGTACCTGAGGAGGCCCGGCCACCACCCTGACTGTCACAGCCACGACTCCTGCCCCTGATTTATGCCTCCGTGGCCCCCGGGACAGGACAGGGACCTCCCGCCGGCCCTGACCCTGAGCCACACCAATCACGTGACCCGGGAGCAGACGGAGCTGGCGCTTCTCCTCCCCCAGGGGAGGAGGCGCTGAGGTCGCGGGAGCAAAGGTCAAGCCACTGCTTTTCCCTGCGGCACAAGGAAGGATCCACCCGCCCACCCAGCCACGTCCCAGCGCTGTCCCCCACCCGCCCCCGAGGGCCCGGGGAGCGTCCCGTCCCCATCCGTGGACGACAGGGGGGCAGGCCCTCCGACCTTGCGAGGAGACGACCCCACGGAGGGGATGCACAGGCCGCGGCGCGGCGCAGCCGCGGGAGCCTCGCAGGCCGCCTGGGCGCATCCTGCAGAAGGACAAACGGAGGCCTGAGGTCACGGACGAGGCAGGACACACGCGTCCTGCTCACCTCCCGAGCACCCGAGGCATCTCGCCGGGGCCAACCGCTGCCGGCTGGAGGGGAGCCAGGAGAGGCGTGCGGACAGAGGGACAGCCCGACCAGCAAGCTCTAGAACGTTCCTGCCGCTGCCCTCTAGGCAGCTAGCGGGAGCTGGCTGCCACCGAAGGGCTCCGACGAGAACCTCCCCTGCGGGACCCCGAAGCCCCGGCCTCATCCCGCCTTCCCGACCAGACGACGTAAAGGTGGACTCCTGGCTGTCCTGTCCCGGGGCGGGCGTCAGACTGAGGAAGCCGTGGGCCCGCCGCCTCGTCCGCCTGAGCCGGGACCGGGCACCGGGGCTGAGGCCGGGCGGGGTGCAGACCCCCAAGCGTGGCCGAGGACGCGCGCGCAGCCGGGCCCCCCCTCGGAGGCGCCTCGACGGCCTCCGTCGCCCGCTCATGGGCTTGCTTTGCATCGAATTACACCAGGTTGATGTGATGTAACGTGACATCCCCCCGCGAAACGCATAAATCAAGGCACCCCATAAATTTAAAGGAGCAGAGCTCTTTTCCAGAAGTGGCTAATTGCTCATAAACAGCGGATGTTTTACCGCCGCGAGAGCAGCGGCGCGTCGCTCATGCCGGCCTGGGGAGCCGAGCGGGACGGGTTTGTGGCTCCCCGGGGGGTCCCAAAGACCTCGCAGGAGGCCCCCTCGGGGGCTCCACAGCCTGGCCCCCGGGAACGCGCGCAGCCCCTGCCGCAGCACGGGTCTGCTGGGAGGGGGCCTGATGCTGAAGCCAGCCCCTGCAGGGGCGGGGGCTCCCCGAGATCACCACCCCACTGGGGACGGGACGCCCCCCCCACCAGGGCCCACCCGCGCCCCCACAGTCCCGCGTGGGGAGCCCCTCTCTCCCGCTCAGCCCTGGGGCTGGGTGGGAGGCAGCCGCCCTCCAGACCCGATCGTGGGCTCGACCACGCCATCGAGGGGCAGCCGCTGTGCAGCCGGCCCTGCGCCCGCCGGGGCCCCGGGAGGGAGCCCTGCCCCTAGCGCGCCCTCCGCCCCGGCTGGGCAGGCCTCGGCGGCTGGGGACAGACCGAGTGCCTGTCATCTCGCTCCAGAAACCCAGCCGGCCAGGGACCAGCACGTGCTCCTGCAGATCTAGAAAAGCACCTGCTCGCCGGCCCCAGCACCCCTGGCCGGCACTGGCCCCGCGCCCGGCACCGACAGACGAAAGGGACTCGCAGACCCCCTCGCCACGTCCGCTCACGGGACCCGGGGCAGAGCAGCCGCCGGTGCCGCTTCTGCCTCCTCCACGAGCCACGACCCCCGTGAGGGAGCGACCGTGTCTCCATCATCGCTGCCACCCCCCGAGGCCCAGCTCGGTGCTAGGGGGCACCCAGCACCTTTTCTGTTCAACGTGTTTACTGTGAAACGTGCAGAAACCTCTTCACGCTAATTGAGTGGATGGACGGGTGGATGGACGGACGGTGGATGGGTGACGGAGGGTGGCTGGGGGCAAGGATGGATGGAAGGAGCAATGGGCACCCTCACGGGCTGGCACTGCGGGGCCGCGACAACGGACGGGCCCAGACAAGTCGCCCCAGGAGAGAGCAGCCCTGGCCGGACACCAGAGCAGGAAGAGCACAGGACGTGCCCCGGGGAGGACCCCTGCAAGGCGGTGTCGGGATAGCAAGCTGAGGGGCGTCAGGACCTGTCCCGTGTCACCTGACACCTGGCGAGCTATTTCTCAGGCCTTAGGGCCTTGGGGTGGCAGGGCCCCGAGGTCTCTCCAGGAAAACCAACGGCTGGAGGGGGAGGGGGCTGCCACATGTGCCCTGTCTCCAGGGGCTCGTCCGCACAGCTCTGCTCCCCAAAACCCTGCGGTCCAGGGGCTCGGGGTCCCCGCACCGGTCTCGGAAACAGAGAGCTGGACAGCCTCGCAGCGCCGCGTATCCCGGGGCGCCACGGAGCCCCCGCGGTAAAACTCCGTCGCATTCCCGCCGCGTTTCTGTGCCCCTGCTAACTTCTTTTTAATTAATTCACTATTTTTTACTTTAATGCATTTAAAAGAAAACTATATCATTACCCTAAATGGAAATTTGTATCACTTGCTCTAAATTAAAGGTAATTATAAAAATAAATAAAACGGGAGACGGTTATTAAATCCTGGCTGACTCCTGCCGCCCGCCGCAGGCTCCGGCCCGCGGCCTGCGCTCTCCCGGGGCGGGGGCCGGTGGAGGGGGCCGCAGGCTCTCTGGGACCCACGGGCTCCCTCCTGGAGCCGGGGAGGGCTCTCGCGCGGCCGGTTACGCTGTGCGGGCGTCCGCCCCCTCCCGCAGCGGGCCTGGGCGGCCTCGGCAGGCCTCTCCCTGCCAGGACAGCCCTCTCAGCCTGCGCCCGAGTCCTGGACGCTCCCAGCAAATGGGACAGTGACCTTCCTCCCCATTGGAGAATACAATGAAGTCGAAATGCGGACTCCTGCCTCCCCCGTCCCCCCGCCCCAAACCGGCCTTTGATCCGCAGTCGCTCCCGCCAGGGACGGTCAGGGCCAGGGGCCTGCCCCGACCCGCTGGGCCCAAGGCCGGGCCAGCAGGTGCCCCCGCAGCCTTCCCTGAGAACCTCAACGCCCGAGGACAGATGTCGAGGGTCCCTGGTCCCTTCAAGTTCATGGGAAAGAGGGTCCTACCTGTGGCCGAAACCAGCTTCAGCTCCCCCGTGAAGGAGACACGCAGAGCCGGCCAGAGAAGACGAGGGGCCCGGCTCGGCCTGCGAGGAGCGGCCGGTCCCCGGTGCTGGGTGGGCAGTGCACCCTGGGACAGCCGCCACGGGGACAGCCGCAGCCTGGGCCCGAGAGGTCCCGGAACCGCCAGGGCGGCCCTGAGGCCTCGTTTGCCCCTTTCAAGACAACTGCTTCCAAGATGCGGACATCTTTACCGGGACAACGAGACAGACGGGGTTGGGCTTCGCAGCGCCCCACACTGCTCCCTCGGAAGCGGGGAGACCTAGGACGGTTCCAGGAGAGAGTGTGGTTCGCCGACGCCGCGCCTGTGACCCCCCAACGCCGAGCCAGCCGGGCTGTGACCACCCTGCGCAGGCCCCGCGTCGCCGGACGCGCCTTCCTGAGACTCTGGTGACGCAGGGAGACACGGGGAGACGCGGGGAGACGCGGGGAGACGTGGGGAGACGCGGGGAGACGCGGGGAGACGCGGGGAGACGTGGGGAGACGCGGGGAGACGCAGGGAGACGCGGGGAGACGTGGGGAGACGTGGGGAGACGCGGGGAGACGTGGGGAGACGTGGGGAGACACGGGGAGACGTGGGGAGACACGGGGAGACGCAGGGAGACGCGGGATCCCGCACGGCAGACTCCGTAGATCCCGCGTCACACAGGCGCCCCGGGGGACGCCGAAGCCAGCTCGCGGCTGCCCGGCCCCGGGGGCCCCGCGGGGAGACCCGGCTGCGGGCCGCGTGGCGAGCGTGGGAGCGGCCGCGCCAGGCGGCCGGGCGGCTGGGGCCTCGTTCCTCGGGGGTGATTCGGCCCCTGAGTCTCTCCTTCGGTCTCAGACATAAACGACGTCCTTAAAGGATTTAATTAATTCTTAAACGTGCGCAGAGCCCATGAGCACAGACATTAACTTGTTACAAGCGTGAAGCCAGACTGTTCCCAGCCACTCACAAGCAGTTTCCCGCGACATCCCGGGGAGGGTCACACGCAAGCTGCGCCCTGCAGATGCCCGCTCTCCCGGTGCCCAGCTCCTGCGCGCACCAGGCCGTGCCTCGTGGAGCGGTGGCGTCGCGGGCTGGCATCGCGGCCTGGCCTCGGCTCCAGCCCCCGGGAGGGGTGTCCACCTCGCTCCATCCAGGCTTTCGTCTCCACTGAGCTCCCCAGGGCCGCACCGATGGCGGCTCCGGGCCCGGCCAGGGCGCCGTGGAGCAGAGGGCACGCGGGGAGTCGGGCCGGAGGGGCGCGTGGCGGGGCCTGACGGCAGAGCCACCTGCCCAGATGCGGCACGGCAGGGGAGGGACGGCAGTCGCATGCAGGACCCTGCCCCTCCCCGAGCCCTTCCGCACCCAGCTCCCGCCTTTACAGCCCGAGCCTCCTTGACGCCGTTTCTGCCTGTCAGACTGGCCACCGCGCACGTGCGTTCTGATGACAACGTGCCCTCCTGGCAACACGAAGGACGGGCGACGCGCAGCCGGAGGGGCTCATCTGGCCCGGTCTTCTGCAGGCAGGAGGCACACGTATCAAGGCCTCAGAACTGCTCATGGCCCGTGACCGGGTCTTCGCCCCGAGGCCGGCCCGGCACGCTGCCGGGGAGAGGACAACACCGGGTGGCAGTGCCACGCGCGGTCACACAGGACGGGGTCCGAGGGGGGCGTCACAGTCACGCTGTCGGGAAGCCCTTCGGAGGGCAGCGAGACGTTCGCTCGTGATGTCGCTTTACGAAACGTGAACCTGTGAGGACCGATTCCAATCCCGGAAAAGAACCTCGCGCGTCTAGAGGACAGGGAAAGGAGATGCGACCAAACGCCACCGACGCCGTCCCGGGCATGAGTCACACGTCTCCTGCGAACCGTCTGCAGCTTCCAGACCATTCCATGGCGTTGCTCTAACCGGAAAAACACGAGAGCTGTTTCTGAAGAGGAAGCTGAGCGGGGCCTCGACCCTCGACCTTCTCCTTTCCGTGTTGGGTGACGGGCCACACGTGTACACGCCCAGGACGGGAGTGAAGCCGATTTTAAAATGTCACCAGCTTCGTAAGGGTGAAAGCGTTTTCGCCGCATAATTCTGACCACGGTGCCATCCCCAGGTGTCTCGCTCAGCAGCGACTGCGAGCGCGAGGCAGGCGCCTCCGAGTGGCCCCGGTCACAGAACAGCACCCAGCCCCACTCCGCCCCCCTGCACTGGGGGACGCACGTCCCGCCTTGCATATCCCTCACACAGTGCCCAGGACACGCGTGTCCCAAAATACAGTGGCCGCGAGCGGAAAGGCCGCCTCTCACGGGAACTGGACGTGAACTCGGAGTCCGCCCTGGCCCCCGGGGCAGCTGGGCTTTGACAGCGAACCCTGGGAGAGTGAGCGGACAGTTCCATTCAGTCCGACCGTCACTCACTGTGTGTCCAGCACGCAGGGTCAGTGGGACGAGGACATCGAGCTCACCGCCCCCTGAGGAAGGCCGCCCGCCCCAGAGAGGAGGAGAGACGGCGCGGAGAGCAGGCTCCGACACTGCCTCCGTTTCAGAAAGGGTGACCCCCCCACCTGGGGTCACCAGATGCGGAAACGGTGATACGACCCTCAGAAGTCTGTGTCACGGGGCCAGGGAACGAAATCCACGTGCTCGGGCCGACAACGTCACGCAGGCCTCGGGCGGCGCTGGGTGTCCGTTCCTGGTTTTTAGAAAAACCCTCCATGACGAAAAATAAGGTCATCTAACCATACGTCTGAAAACCTCTGCTGAAACGCTGTGGGCATTTTCTTCGAAAGTAAAGACAATCTGAAGGTGCAAACGCGCTTTTCGCCGCGGCTCGCCAACGCGGTTACAGAAGTTCCCGCCGGGCCAACCAGCCAAGAAAACCAGAGAGGAACAGCAAACGCTGGAGAAACGTATCGTCCCCTTCCGGCGATGCGTCGAGCACCTAGGACGCCCAGGGAGGCCAAGTTCAAACCAGCGGACGGCACCGACGTGGCGCACCGGGCACACACTCACCCCCGCCACCCCGAAGCCCCGGCCATGCCAGAAAAGGTGCTTCTCAAACAGGAACGTTCCCTGACGGCACCAGAAAACAGAAAGCGGGGTCCTCGGCGTGCCGGAAAGGCCGCGATGTTCCCAGAAGATGCTAAACGGTGCGATGGGACTGCCGGGAGCAGAGTGGAAACGCGGCCTCGAACTCGGGCAGCGCACGACTGGGGAGAGGGGGCCGGCCCAGAGACGCTGGGGACACAGAGAGAACTCAGCGGCAGAGGGGGCCTCGCCCCGAAGCCAAGCAGCCGGCAGCGCCCTCCCCGGGCACGAGTCCCCTGCCGGAGCAACGTCCTCGAGTGACGACACGGCCCTGCAAGGCGGCAGAGCTTACAGGAGCTGCTGGCAGCGTGGAGGAGGACGTGGAAGGGAGCCCACGGGCAGGGCAGGGACCTCAGGTGTCCGTCTGCCGGGGCCCACTCTCTGGCCACGGAGGCGGGACAGGATGGGGGAGGCGGGCGAGGTCCGCGGGCACAGCCTACGTGGACTGCGACAGCCCCAGAGCCTCCTCCCAGGGGCCACACGCACGGTCCCCAGTCCGCAGGGAGGCCTGGGGCGGGCCCGGCCCACGGAGCCACCGCACAGAGCCTCTACTCTCCTAAAGCTGAGCGACAAGAAAGCTCGCTGGACACGCGCGAGGAGCTACGGACACACACATAAAAGAGGCCCGCGACGGGCCCACGAGAAACAAACGTAATTCAGACAACAGGGAGGATCTAATTAAAAACCCTAACACGTGGCTTCAGAAGAAATGAAGGGCGCACTGCACCCACGAAGAAGGCAGCACAGCCTGCAGGCCGCGCGCGCAGGAAAGAAAGGAGAAGGGAACGGTGTCGGAGAGTCAAAGCTGGACGGCGTGTGCGCTCTGCAACCAACTGGAGATCTGAAAAAAGCAGAGCAGGCGTGGCCTGGAGCACCCTGACGTGCAAGACGACGTGGACAACAGCCCCCCGAAATAAATGAGCACAATGGAAAGTGGAGGAGAGGAACCGAGAGGTGGGGGCACGGCCTACAAAGTCAAACGTCCAGCCACTGGAAGCTCTGGGGAAGACAAGCGAGTGAAGGGTTAAGAGGAGCCGGTGACGTGACGCTAACGAGGACGGTAGAAATAGAAACGTTCACAGACTGAAAAAACAAAAAGGCTCAAATCTGACAGAATCTTTGAGGTACCAGAAAATTTTCTGGGGGGAAAAACGATTTACATATTGTCACATCCAAAAGAAATGTCCAAAATCCAAGAAAAAGGGAAAACATCTTGGAAGGGAGGGAGGAAGGGGAACGGGTTCGTCACCACGCTTCCCATCGACAGCACTGGCTGACTCAAAGCCGCCGCGGACACTGTCAAAGGGCTGGAGGAAGTCATTCTGCGCTGAATTTCTATCTATAGCGTCACGCGCCAGATAAAAATAACACGTTTTCGAACACGAAAGGACTCAGACTTGCTCTGAGAAAATCGATGGAACAGAGGAAACAAAAATTAAAAATAGGGGCGAACCAGCGTCAGCTAAAATGTATCCTTAAGTCCCAGTGACGGATGCAGCACCGTGTCGGACAGGACGGGGGCGAAAACCACGGATCACTGACCGGGAAGGGAAGCAGGGGGTGCGACTGGGCGGGGATGGCAGACAGGATGAGGAGCAGAGGCACGCGGGGCGGGGGGATGCTGCTGCACACGCGCGCGCGCACGTGCACACAGACACACGCACGCACACCCGCATGCGCGCACAGACACGCGCGTGCACACCCACACACACGCACACACGCGCACACAGACACGCAAGTGCACACAGACACACGCGTGCACACCCACACGTGCGCGCACACAGACACACGTGCACACAGACACACGCGCACACACAGACACACGCGTGCACACCCACACACGTGCACACAGACACACGCGTGCACACCCACACGCGTGCACACCCACACGTGTGCACACAGACACACGCGTGCACACAGACACACACGTGCACACCCACACACGCTCACACACGCGCGCACAGACACACGCGTGCACACCCACACACGCGCACACAGACACACGCGCGCACACCCGCACGCGCGCGCACTGAGGTCTGAATGCACGCGTCAGAACTCAGTGTCGACCACCACATGACTAAACCCCATGGGTGTCATTTCTAAGTCAGAAAGGAGGAGAAAAAGGAACCAAAACATGCAATTCGTGTAACAAAAGGGAGAAAGGAATAAATGAGACTTGAAATACCACGGTCACCGGGAAATATAACACACAACAGGCCAGAACCAAACGCGTCAGTGCACTTATTAGATATTAATGGGTTAAAATCGCGAATTAAAAGAGAGAGCGTCAGACACTGGGTCAGGTTAAGTACAGGCCCGGAGCCCCCGGGGTTTACCCTCCTGTGGGAAGCAGCTCGCGCGTGACGGCTGCAAACACAGGCATGGAAAACAGATACACGAAGCGGTGTTAACCGGACCAAAGCAGGTACCACCGCCAGCATCAGAAAAAAAGACCGAATTTAAGGCAAAAACATGAAACAGGTGAAGGGGATTTTAACCTTCAAAAGAGGTACCGCGTCAAAACGTGCGAGGAACGGGCAGGGACCAGTCTCTGCACACTTGACCTCGAAGCTTGAAAACACACGTGGCAACGCCTGGAACAGCGTATCGAAAAGCTGGCAAACCCACCCCGGAAACGTCAGCATCCCTCCCCTCGGCTAGCCACAAGCAAGCAGGCTTGCAAGATAAATGAAAAACGAGGAAGCCAGCAGGGACGGACTTCCGCCCCAACAGAACTGGGGAACCTGCACGACGCCCACCGAACGCTTCAGGAACGTCACAGGCACGAGGCCGCCCATTCCAAAACGCTCCCACAGGCGGCCAAGCAGGAATCCTGTTAGCCACGTGTTCAGATTAAACGCAAAAGTGAAGCTACAGAAAAAAAAATCCTAAGCTGCGGCTAAAACAGCACCGAACAGGACTCTGGAACCGAGAGAAAAGGCAACGAACGGAAAGTGAAGAGAACTGGGAACAAATGAGCCCGAGCCCAACGCAAGGAGCTGGGCTGAGGAGTGAAAATAAACCGGGAAGGGATCAATAAAATGACAGCAGACGCTAATTAAAGAGACCGCCCTCCCCCATGCCCTCCCCTATGCCCTCCAGAAGGAAAAAAAAAGACTCAGTGAAAGTGGGTCTTCGAACGACCAAGAAAATGACTTGGCAAAACGGGTGCGATTAGGGAGAGAAACACCAACCAGCGTGGAGCTGGGACGAGGGGAAGCAGGTGCAGATGCAAGGGAGAGTCAGAGCCTGTCCCAGACGCAGGACTCCATGCCACGTCACTTAAAAGCCTGTACTGAGACGGGTGGTCATCTAACACGCTGATCGCACGTGGCTCAATGAGAAGTTCAGGGCCCGAACGAAACAAAAACCCGGCAGAAATTTTGAAAATAGTGAACGGACAGCACAGCCACGGGAAGGCAGCAGCCCCGGTCGGCCTTATGCCTGTCGCGTGCCGGGCCTTCCAGGGCCTGGTGATCTGTGTGTTCACGGACGGTCCCCGAGCTCGGGAACCCCGGGGAGGGGGAGGGCCGGGGGAGGGGAGCCAGAGGCACTCGGCCGCCCCACCCGCTGCAGCTAAAGGGCCATCTGGATGAGAGACGGGACGCGAGTATCCTGAAGCCGATCGCAGCGCAACGTCCCCGGCGGTATTCGGACACAACGACCCCAATACTTCAGGAATCATTCGGCGACGGGAAACCTATCCAGCCTCCCTGTGAACGTCCTGCCGGCGAACACGCGCGCTGGGGCTCCGATACCCCAGAAGCACCTGCGAAAACTGCACCGCCCTTCTCGGCTTGCCTCGCACCGTATCTTCGATGGCAAAACGCTGGAGGCATTTACTTCACAGCGAGAAGCAAGACACTCTGTCCTGGGACTCTTAGCCAATGTAAACACTTTATTATTTTTAAAGGGAGAAGAAAATGTGATATGGTTGTTGAGAAAGAGCAGACAAAGCTGCTACTACGCGCAGCTAAAAATGACCGCGTGCGACAAACCCCGAAGAATAAGTACAAAACTGTCGGTCCCGATGAACGCACAGCCAGAGCCGAAGGCAACAGCGACAAACTGACGACAGCTGCTCTCTTAAATTTCCTAAATGATTATCAGAGGAATTTTAAAGGCCCAGAAGCAAATGTCATGAGAAAGGGGCAGAACCTATATGAAGTCAAACTGAAAACTTCTTGGCGGGGCAGTGAATGAGACGCGAAAAGCGGAGAAAGATACCGCGTCCGTGGATAGGAAGGTAATACCGTCGTCAATGTTGTGAAATTCGTCTCAAAATCCAAGTCCGATTGCCAAGGAGATCACTTATCAAACTCAGCAAGTGAAATTGAACATTCGTCCCCAAAAAAAGTGACAAAAGCTAAATTCTTTTAAATGGGGAATACAGCGGCTCGGCGCTCTGCAGGGGCCGCTGAGAGGTCGATGCCCCAGGCCGGGGGACCCCACACGGGACACGTGGCTCTGAGGGCGATGACGGCCCAAGCGTGGGACAGCGGACGACTGCGCAGACGAACACGTTACACCGACCCGCCACGGCCCCTGGCCCAGGGAGGCGGCGGCACCGGGGTGGGCGTGGGACGCTAAATAAGCGTCCCTTTTCCATTCCGCGGTTCTCCGATGTAAACTTTTCAGACTGTTGAATTTATAAAATGAAAATAAAATATATAAAACCAAAACAGAATCAAAACGCGGTCTGCTCCACATTCCACGTAAGAGTCGGAAACAGTTTTAAAGTCTCATCCGTAACAGCAAGTCATGAATGTGGTTACGCACGAGCAACGTGCGTGCGTACGCTTGTGCCCCGACGGTACGCCTCAGAATAAACGCTCAATGGGTTGAAGATTCATATTTAACAATAACGTCACAAATCCACAAGAAGGTGAATTTAGGAGCAGAGTCACATCATAACGGGACGGGAAATTGTTTCCAGAGTGTGACACCAAAGACAGCAAAGGGACAGATTAAAAGATGGCATCGCTCAAATCCCTTTATCGCATTAAAAACGCCACGTACGGAATTAAAGGGCGAGTGAGACCTGGAGGAAACACTGACGGGACATGGAAAAGACGAAGGGTCAACATCTTTGATGTGTGAAGAGATCCTACGATTCAAAGGAAATTAAAATTCGAAAACCCAGAGGAAACCACACAGAGGGCAACGGACGGCGATCCTCCGAAGGGCGACAGACGTCCCGTCGAAGGCCGGCAGCCGGCAGGTGGCTAGGTGGGTGGGGGTGGGGGTGGGTAGAGGACAGGTGGGCGGTGGACAAAGACACACACGGAGAGGTGTAGCAGACGGATAACCCACCTACCACCCGCCCGCCTGCCTCCCTACCCACCTGAAGCTCAAGACACGAGCAGCGACGCGGCGCCTTGCACGCCCCGCAGCCACGTCCCTCTGCTGAACAGCTCCCCGGACCGCTGGGACGTGGGGCACGGGCGGCGTTAGTTTGGGGGGGAGGTGGGGACTGGGAAACAGGGTGGGGAAGGGCAGGGCGACCGGCAGCGGGCATCAAACCCTCTCCACCCGCGTCCCCTTAAAGTCGGCGCGTCCACGGCCGACGGTCAGACCCGAGGAACGGGTCAAGGGTGAGCACGGGGACCCCACAGTGATCCCCGACAGAGCGCGGTCGATGAGAGCGGCCAGGCGCCCCCGTCCTCGCCTGCTGCCCAGGGACGGGAGGAGGGGGCGGGCAGGGTGCCTCCCAAGGGCAACGGCGGCAGGACAGGGCGCTCCGCACCGCCCGGGGCTCGCTCGAGGGCCCTCCGCAGGGCGGACACCCCGACTTCGAAGCCTGACTTTCACGTGGCTCATCCGTCCGCTCGTTCCTCTGGTTGACAAGTACTTGCCGAGCGGCTGCTTGTGCCAGACACGGTCCCAGTGCCGGAGAGGCACAGGGACGGCGGAGACACGGGAGGGACGGACAGACGGACGACGGACGGGGGTGGGGGCGGCGGTGGACGGCGAGCTAACAGCGGACGACAAACAGAAAACAGACGACAAAGCCAGCCAGACACAGGAACTCGGAGTCCGCCCGGAGGTCCTCCCCCGTCCCTCCCGCCGCCCTCGCTGGCATCCCTCTCCGCTGCCGATACCGGCAGAGACAGCGGCTCTCGGCCCTCGTCAGGGGTCAAGAAGCTTTCGACGGCGTCTGAAGAGGCTGATGACTCTTTAATTCCCAGAGGGCAGGCCGCAGCCCGGAGCCGGCGGGCGAGGGAGAAGCGAGGGTCCGACGGGACGAGGTGCGATGGGGCGGGGCTGGTGCGGGGGAGGCCGGCTGACCCTGCCGGACCCTGCACACCGGTCGGGAGTGGTGCAGGACGCTGAACAGCACGTGGGGTGGGGCCACCCAGCGTCGGGCGGCGAGGACCCCGAGAGGCCGTCACACCAGAAGCTCCCGCCGGGTTTCTCAGCGCGCAGGCGCCACGCAGCCCGGCTGCCGGGACCCGTCAGGCCGGGGGGACTGGGGTCGAGGTGTCACCGGCGTCCCTGCCTCCGGTGGCTCTTCGTCCAGCCACCGGCTGTGCTGTCCGTGAGCAACGGGACGTGCACGAGAGGCGCCCGCGTCTGCGGACGCCAAGTCCTCCTCTGCGGGGGCCGGCGGGTCCGCCCGGGGTCCCACAGCACGGCCGGCAGCCCCCGTCCCCCTCACGTCTCTGGGCTGCTCGGGAGGCACGCGTCTTTCCAGAGCTGATCACCACAAGGGACTCTGATGCGGCTGCGACTCATGGGGGCCACCAGCAGGCCGCGGCGGCCCGGGTTTGGACCCCCACAGCCGCTGCGCAGCCTGGTTCACTGGCTATAGGCGTTGGACGGCGCGGGGGGCGCGGGGCAGGTGCCGCGTGGGGCTTGAGTGGAAACCTGGCAGTCCCGTGTCGCCCACAGGGAGGCTGGCAGGTGGCGGGGGGCACGAGCTCGGTCCCGGGAGGCTCAGCGCCCTCGGGAGCAGCCGGCCTGCGAAAGCCCCACCAGCCCTGCCAGGCGGGCTCGGGAGCTGGGCGTGGTGTTCTGGGGTGTCCTGGGGTGTCCTGGGGCCTTGCGGACCCACCGCCTTGGAGGTGCACTGGGAGGACTCGGGGCTCGGGCCGGCCCCTGGGCGGCCAGCAACACTCCCGTGGCTGTCGGCGCTTCGCCTGGTTCCCACCGCGACCCTAGCTCGTGTCGTCACCCGTCTGGGAGCTGAGAGAACTGGGGCCACTGGCCGAAGTCCCCCATCTGGTCCTCGCATTGCTGAACCTGCCCCCACGGCCACACCCCTGCCCACGTGGCCACCTCGCCTCCAGCAGCCCTGCAGCGGGGACGCTGGAAGCCCGACTGGGCACAGGGAACCCGTGTCCCCTGCTGCCCGCCCCAAACGAGGAGCTGCGCCGGGCTGGCCCCCCAGACACACGGCACACGGGTACATGACACACAGCATACGACACGCGGGCGCACAAGCCGGCACACGGGCACGCAGGTACGTGGGCACACAGGGACACGACACACAGACACGTGGCACACGGGCACATGAGCGGGCACACGGGGACATGGGCACACGGGCACGCAGGTACGTGGGCACACAGGGACGCGACACACAGACACGTGGCACACGGGCACGTGAGCGGGCACACGGGGACATGGGCACACGGGCACGCAGGTACGTGGGCACACAGGGACGTGACACGGAGACACGTGGCACACGGGCACGTGAGCGGGCACACGGGGACATGGGCACACGGGCACGCAGGTACGTGGGCACACAGGGACGCGACACACAGACACGTGGCACACGGGCACGTGAGCGGGCACACGGGGACATGGGCACACGGGCACGCAGGTACGTCGGCACACAGGGACACGACACGGAGACACGTGGCACACGGGCACGTGAGCGGGCACATGGGGACATGGGCACACGGGCACGCAGGTACGTGGGCACACAGGGACGTGACACGGAGACACGTGGCACACGGGCACGTGAGCAGGCACACGGGGACATGGGCACACGGGCACGCAGGTACGTGGGCACACAGGGACGCAACATGGAGACACGTGGCACACGGGCACGTGAGCGGGCACACGGGGACATGGGCACACGGGCACGCAGGTACGTGGGCACACAGGGACGCGACATGGAGACACGTGGCACACGGGCACGTGGCACACGGGCACGTGAGCGGGCACACGGGGACATGGGCACACGGCACACGGGCGGCCGCGCGGGCTTCGTTCGCACTGGGGCCTCAGCGCGACACCTTCATCCCCGCCAACGCCGAAGCTGCCTTCTGCCCCCGTCGTCAGGAGAGCAGGCCAACTCGTCACTTTTGAAAATTTTTAAAAAATGTGATAATGCCCCCAAATTCAACATAACCCACGCCTTTTCCCCGGAAGCGACGGGCCGCCCAGGCGGTCTGGCACGGCCGCTCGGGCAGGCGGCGTGGGCGCGCGCGTTCCCACGGCCCCGCGCCGGCCGCTCTCCACGCGCCGTCCCGGCGGCCACCTCCGGGCCCGGCGCCCCCGCTCCCCCGGGGGGAGAACGGGCTGTCCCCGGCCGTCCCGGGCCGCCTGGGACGCGGACGGCGCTGCGGACTCCGAAGGCTACCTTCAGTGAACCTGACATCAGAGCAACCCGAAACAACCCATTCAGGAGAAAAGTGAGAAATAATTGCTGTTTTCTCCTCCCCCCCGCTCCGGCGCCGTAATGACTCTGCGTAACAGATTGAACAAAGTGCTGTTGTGACAGGTGGTAGAATCCAGCGCGTAAGCACCGAGACAGGGTTCAATTTAGTTTGTGAATCCTTTAATTGTTGTGCAGCTAATTAAAGGCGGCTCTGCACACGCGCGAGTGTTTGCCGCTGCTGGTGTGCACACAGGAAAAATTAAATCGTGCCTTCAAGGGCTGGGAACTATAGAGAAATCATAGCTGAGGCTGCAACACGCTTCCCCGCTCAAAATAGCTGCTTTTCACAATCGGAATTTGTAAAACTTTTTGCTAAGCAAACACAGAGCTAATTAGGAGTGTTCGTCGGACCAATTAACATTTAAATAAATAAGCCATATTGCACATTTCACAGTCTTTATTTAATGATGCTCCTAAGTCTTGGGGAAGATTCTCTTAAGCACAAATAAGTTGTCATAAAAGCGAAAGATGAAAATGGCCCCGGAACGGTGCACGCCCCTCTCCCCTCCGCCTCGGAGTCCTTCTCCACGAAGCCTCCGCCCTCGCGCCCGCCCTCGCGTCTCCTCACCTCTGCGTCCCTTCTCCTGCGCTCCACGAAAGCCCGCGTTTTGTTACGACAAATTGCTACGGCGATTCTGTTCACTCGCGGTTCTTACCCCGCGATGGAAAAGTCTGTTTCAGAGAAGCCCGCCGTGATCTAGGGCCGGACGCAGGCGGGGAGGGGGCGAGGAAGGCAGAAAGGCCAGAGCAGCGGTGTGCGGGGCCGGGGAGCCGCTGGGCGCCCCACGCCTGCTCCCGCGCACAGCAAGCTCGGGGTGGGGGGCGCGACCACTCTCGGGGGAGGCCTCGCCGGACCCGGAGTCCTTTCTCATGCTCAGGGACCGAGAAACATGACCCAGTGGGACGGAAGGGCAACCGCGGAGGGGGGCCCCACACTTCGCATTGCTGACCGAGGCAGAAGCGCTCGTCCCGGAAGGAAACGTTTTCAACCGAAACCGACGGGTCTAGCGCGCTGAGCCGAAGCCGGAAAAACTAATAAACAAACAACACTGCCCTTGGACCTGACCCTCACACCTCATGCGACAATTCACTCAAAACGCGTCCCAGATCTCAGTGTAAACTGGAAACTCTGCAGACGACGCAGAAGAAAACCACGGGCCCAGGCCGCGCAGAGCGCCCGCGGACGTGACACCGAAAGGCACAGCCCGCAAAAGCGGACGGCGGCAAGCTGGGGCTCGTCAAGGCTGAAACTCTCTCCAGTCCCCGGAACCCCCGCTGGGGCCGAGCGGGGCCACGCGGGTGACAAAGGACTGCGACGTGTGCAGAGAGCCCCAGACCTCAGAGCAGAAGGCAAACGCTCTGGCCAGGAAACGGCCAGACGCGTCCCCACAGAGGACGCGCGGTGGCGGGTAAGCGCGCCAGGAGACGCTGCGTCGCCGGCCGCCAGGGAACGGCAGGTCACGCCGTGACGCGCACCGCGCCGCGCCGGCCGCCAGAGTTCAGGCGCAGAGGCAGCGCCAAACGGAAGGACCCGCTTCTCGGTCCCCGTCTCCGAGCCACCACCGTCCCTCTGACCGCCAAGTCCTGCCGCTGAGCCTGGCTTCTGGGACCGACCCGGAGCCGCCCCAGGCCCACGATCGCTTCAGCAACGAGGAGGCCAACCTCGGGCCGTCTGCCCCCGGGCCTGCCCCGACCTGAGTGCCAGCGCACAGGGGACGCTCAGGGCGTCGCCTCGGGCCCGGGCGGAGTGGGGAGCGGGCTGGCGGGGGCCAGGGCTCCCCGCTGCTGGAGGCCACGAGGTGCTCTGGCCCGGCTGAGGACAAGCGCCCCGTCCGCAGAGCCACCTCCAGGTCCCCTCCCCGGGCGCGGCTGCGGGGACCGTCGGCCGGGCACGTCCGGCCCGTACCGAAGCCGGACAGAGGACGCGGAGCTGGAGGGGCTCGGAACACGCCCCAGGCTCGCTCCCCCAGGACCCCAGGCGGACCCCGAGCACGCCAGTCCGGCGGGCGTCTCCCTGCAGACGGTCATCTTGCCGGCCCGGAGCGCAGGCCGCGCGACTCCTTATCCAGAGACCGGGGCCAGCCCGGACCCCCTCCGCGGGGGGCGGAGGTCGGGGGCACCGCATCCCCCCGCCTGAGGGAAAGGTGGCTGACGAGACGCAGTTTTAAAAACGGGGGGACAGGCGGAGCCGCTACAGGGCGGTGGGCAGCCTGCCGGGCACCTGTGTGACCCGTGCCCACACCACAGGACGCACAACCCCCGAGTGGGCCCTGGGCACCTGCGGGTGCGGGGGGCAGGGAGGGAGCGGAGAAGCCGGGGCGGGGAGAGCGCCGTCTAGGGAATTAGGGGACCGGGACCGGGATGGGCTGTGGCAAATGCGAATCCAGGAATTACAAACCCGCAGAGACCTCCCCGCCCCCCGGCGGCGGACACCTGCCCCCCCACCTGCACACACAGTTACCCACTTTGTAGGTTCGCAATCGACGAGCGGGCCTCAGGCGGGCGCACCTGTCGGCGCGGCCCCAGACAACGGGAGTGGGACGCTGACACGCACAGGGGACTCAGGCCTCCGGGGACGGGCCCGGACCCTCCCGACAGGTACCGGGGCGTCCGCTGGGCTCGGCCCCCGTCATTCACGCCGCCCCCAGCGGGCGTCACCGGGGCCGTCTGCTGCTCTGCCGCGGCTCCTTGTCATCCGCACGCCCGCTTCCCTCCCCGTCCCCCCCCCTCCGCCCCGTCCCCAGGCCGCTGTCCTGGCGGAGGCCCACTCGGCAGCGTCCCACCTGGGAACCCCTCCGCCCCGCACGCGGTTCACACCGTTTTCTCACGGTTCACACCTGTCTCTCTGTCTCCTGCACCGCAGCCGGGGACCACGTCGCCGTCACCGCGGGGAGGTGCCCGTGCGCAGGGCCCGAGGTGCGACCGGATCCCTCAGGCCCCCCACCCTGCGTGTGACCCCCGCCTGGGCCCCGCACGTCTCCACGTGGCGTGGACGCCTCAAGGCCCAGCTCCGCGGTCTCCTTAATGACACCCCGTGGTGGCCGCTTCTCCCTCCCCCTGTACGTCAGCATCAACCCCGAAACCGCTCGGCCCCCGCCCCCGCCCCCGGCCCCCGTGGTCCCCTGGCTGCCTGCAAATTCAGGATGACACCCTTCAGGGCCCTGGGGACCCCCCAGGGGGACGAATCCCCAAGCAGGGCCGTGGCTGAACGCCCAGGGCCGCGGGATGGAGAGACAGTCACCAGGCCCCGAGGCGGGGCCTGAGCCACCTTCCCCCGCCCCCAGCCTCCCGACAGCGAGAACCTCGGCCTGGAGCTGACGCAGCCCTGGGCCCGCCTGGGGGGCAGTGCTCGGGAGACCCTTGACCAGGTGGAGGCCGGAGGGGGACACAGGGCGGATGAGACGGGCCCTGGGCCCGGCTGCCAGGTTTAGGGCTGCCGGGCCGGCGAGTGGGAGGCGGCTCCAGGTGCCTGAGACGCCTCCTCCTCCTCCTCCGAGCTCTCTACCTCCCTCCCGCGTGCTCCCGTCGGTCCTGGCTCTGCCCTCCTGACACCCAAGCTCCGGAACGAGCCGCCCCCAAGCACAGTCTGCACCGGGCCCTCCGCACGCCGGCGCGTCCGTGCCCCGCTCAAACGGGACGGCCTTCCTCTGACAACGGGGTCGCCGGCCCTGACCTGGGACGTGGGACACGAGCGCCGGGCGAGACAGCAGCCAGCGGGAAGGCAGTGGACGCGCCGGCCACCCCGCGTCCGTGTTTCTGACGAGGCCCGCGCGGGCGTCTGGGTGAGACTTGGACCCGGGAGAGAAACGCCTTCTCCTCTCCCCGCGTGCTCGGTCCCAGCAAAAGGGCTTCAGCAAGAAACCTTTGAGCTCTCCCCAGGGTGACCTTCCCGGGGACTTAGGAAGCGACGCTGACACGTTAAAGACGTTTGGGAGGGGGCACCGGGCCAAGGGACGGACGGAAGGGCCCGTGTCGATCCGTCAGGCTGTCCCCCTCCAGGCCTCGCCCACCTCCTGTCACCCACACAGCAGGCCGTTCTCGAGCCTGGCACCCCACGTCCCGGCCCTCGAGGCTGCCCTTGCCCGGCCTGCAAAGCCCACGTGACCCGGGCCACAGCGCCCTGTGTCTCTCCTCCCGGCGCCCTCGTGGCCCCAGCTCCTCCGGCGCCCAGCGTCCCCACCTCAGGACCTGGCCCCTGCTCCCCCTGCCTGGACACCTGCGAGTTCGGAGAGACGTCCCGAGACACCCCCCCCCCGTCATCACACCACCCTCCTCCCCCAGCGCCCGTGCTCCCTCTCGCCCCAGCGCTCTGCCTGCCCCGAGTTCACACGAGGACGTCGCCGGCATCCAGCCCCCGCTCCCTGCCTGGCACCCGGCAGGCGCCCTGGGAGCCTGATGCGCGCCGGTCGCACAGAGACGCGCCGGGCACCTGGGAGGACGCCGGGCAGGTCCCTGCAGAGACGCGGCCAGAGGGGAAGCGTGGGGGGAGCCAGAGGCGGGGACACCCAGAGCCTCGGGCGTGGACCCCGTGCCCTGGGGGCCGCACGCCGGGGGCCCCGCTGAGGCTCCTGAGAGTCGGGGCAGACCAGCGGGTCGCCCTGCGTCATGCGCTGAAAAATGAGTCTTCCCGACTCCTCGGTCTCGCCTCTTCAGCCACTCGTGGGGCCTCGAAGCTTCCTCGGACCAAGCGACCCGGTCCTCCGAGGGGCGGACAGGCCACGCCACGCCGCACGGGCGCACCCACGTCAGGGACGGGTCCCTGCCAGCGAGCCAGCCCGGGTGCGGGTTCTCGTGCAGGCGACGAGGGGTGCCCGAGGCTGGCTCACTGGGGGTGCAAAAGCCTAACCGGGCCACAGAGAGGACAAAAGGCGACTGTGGGCAAACGGCGTCTTCCAGACAGGCCCCCCCCAGCAGACCCCGGCCCCCCCAAACCCGAGCCCGCTGGAGGGGAGGGCGCGGCAACGGCAGACGGAGGGCGAGGCGCGGGAGCCGCTCGGGTCGCCGTTCTCCTTGGGCTCGTTTTCTTGCCAAACACATCGCCCCCTTTGTCTTTGCCCAGAAGAGGCCACGGGCACCTCGGCCCGGGGGCACGGCGGCGGCGCGCCGCGCCTCTCTCAGGGGCGGCTCCTGCGCCTTCGCCCGCCTCGCCAGATATATTTTTAACATAAAAACCCTATATTTAATTGGTTATGCATCTCTGTTCTCTTAGCACTACTGGATATCACAGAAAAACACATTAGTACGGAGCAATTAGTGCGGCGGCAGTAAACAACTAAAGCACTATTAAGCTGTGGGTGATTAAATAGTATCACTTTTTATTTTTTATGGTGCTCGGCGCAAAGATGGAGGGATTCAAAACACGCGTCTCCGTCCACGCTAACGGAAAACAAATAACAGGTGTCCTCCCCTTCCCCGGGCGCGACGGGCGCCCACCCACCCCTAAGATCCAGGCGAGCTGCTTCAAAAAAAATTAATAAAAAAAAAAATCTCTCTTTACACACTCCGGGCAGCACTTCTTATCTCCACGCGCCCGGATATTTAAGCAGAAACGTCATTTAATTGGAGTTATGGAGTCGGGCGGAATAACACCCCTGCCTCTCCCTCCGTCACACAGGAGCCTCCCTCCAACTGGGCCCCGCCCCGGCCTCTGTCCTGGCAGAGTGCGCGGAGCAGCCTGCGCCCAGGGCCCGGCCCGGGCCGCGGCCGCACCTTGCGGGGCCCACCCTGGGCCGGCCCCACAGCCGCACCTTGCGGGGCCCACCCTCCCGGAGCTGCAGCGGCAGCCGCAGCGGCAGCCGCACGGCCGGGCCCTCTCCCTGCCGCGGGTCCTCGGGCGCTGGCACATCGTCCCCGCGGCATCTGATTAAGTTAACAATGTGCTGCTATTTGCATGCAGATTTGCGGGCTTTCTCTCCAGCTGCTCCCAAGCCTTGGTCTTCCCGCGCGCGCGGCGGTCCCTAAATGCAATCTTTGTCGGGCCCAGGTGTGCTCTCATTGAGGCCGCCTTCGTTGCAAGCGTCTTCCTCCCCGTAGCCTTTCTGAGGCTCTATTATGGCACAGCCACATCTGGAGGAAGATGCTCCTATTAATTACACACTTTCACCACCAGGAAGACGGGTTCTGAAAGACACCGACGTCTCTGTCCTTGTTCTTATTCCTCTGGCAGCCTGCGTGCTATTCTGTTTGGCTTTTCTTGTTTTCCAGGCATTTCAATATTTAAAGAGCCACGAACCAAGGGGAAGTGGGGGGAGGGCGGATTTCTAGGAAAAAAGAAACAGCAGACCCGAAACCTCCGTGTCCGCGTCCGGGTCAGGCCTCACCCAGGCCAGGGCGGGCAAGGACCCAGGCCTCTCCGAAGGCCCGGAGCTGGCCAGGGCCTCGGCGCTGGGGCCGGGAACGCGGGGCCTTCCGCCCGCCACCCTGCTTGCTCTCCAGCGGACACTCGCCCGCGGCCGCGGCCAGCACACAACGCGCTCCCTCCGCGGAGGAAAAGCAGAACCCGGTGGGACCAGCGCGCTGACGGGCTGCTGCGTGGCGGGCGGGGTTCACTTTTCCGTCAGGTCTGAGGCCGATGAAAGGGGAAACCTGGCGCTGAGTGTCCGCTCCTTTCGCAGGACGACGAGGCGCTGTGCCCACGCGTCTGGAAGTTACTTTAGAGCCAGGTGGGTTTTTGATATTTTTTTTTCCCTTAGAAATCCCCTTTGGCACAGCCAGACCGGTGGCGAGGGAACGGGCAGAACGAAGCTGCAACGCAAGGAGAGTTTCAACGCCGCGCGCGCCGCCGTCTGGATTTACGGTGCGTTGAGGGAGCGAGGAAATGCCACTTTGGGTTCAGAAATAATTTGCAAAAGGACACGTACTGCGTGGACAGGGCACGTGGGCGAGCGTGGGGGAGCGCGCGCGTGTCGGTGTCCTGGGCTGGGGAGGTCGCGCACGCACGCGGAACGACGTTGAGGACGGCCAGACGCCACCAGGTAAAACTCCAGGCGGGTCTTGGCCACTGAGCTCCTGTGACGACAACGGGAAACCGTCTCCCCCGCCGGCCCTCGAGGCTGGCATCGGAGGGAACCCGGGCCGCGTCCCGGCAGCTCCGGGGGCGGCTCCCGTCGGCCACACGCGACCAGCGAGGTGGCCCAACAGGCTCTTTCTGGGTCCTGCCTCCGAGGCCCCGCTCTGGCCACCAGCTGTGGAGGGAGGCAGGCCCTGCGGCTCGGGGCGGCCTCTGGACCACGCTTCTGCCTCGGCGTCCCCGGCCCTGAGGTGGGAGAACGCCCTACGCGGGCGGGTGTCACGCCCGGCGGGCTGGGAGCCACGTTGGGGACACACGTGACGACTCAGGGTGCAGTCTGCTGAGCCCCCCACCCCTCCCTCCCCGGGGAGACAAGCGCAGACTCCGGGTCCGTGATCCTCAAGCCTCCATAGGTTCCTAAAAACATTTTTCGGGAAATGATACGAAGAGGAAGAATCGACTTTTAATCTGACCCTTTTGGGGCCGCCTGCCTTTTAGGTCCTCCTGCTCGCTGGCGTGCCCGCCCCCCAGAAGCCCTCCTGCAAAAGCAGAGCCGAGAAGCAGATGCACGGGGACGGGTTACGTCACTGGAGAGCATGTGGCACGGAGGGGAGAGCAGGCTGAGGGAAGACGAATGACATTTTGCCGCGATGGTGTGCTATTTTCGCGGCGATGGCTTGACTTTTGGCCCAAACGCATATGCCAATCGCAAGGCGACTCCGGGGACTCACAAAGGCGGCCGTGTGCCCGCAGCTGCGCGGCACCCCAGCACGGGCGACACGCTCTCCGTGCCGCGGCCGCAGCAGAATGCTAATTAACATACTGGAGCGATGAGAGCGGCTGCGAGGGCCTTATTGTTCCATTATTTCACGAGGCCCAGCTGCCTTTGTTTATGTCACTTATCCTCTCGTGCCACAGGTTTGTGCTCCAGAAACACGATCCCCAGCACCACGTTAATATTTAAAAAACAAAGAGGTGGCAGATTGTCGTTTTCGGGTCCGTCTCCCCCGGCAGGCCTGCGCGGCGGCTCCGGCTGGGTATTTAGAAATAATTTAACAGCCACGTTCAGACGCCGCCCGCATCCGAGCACAATGGCTGATGCTCGCGCCGGGCGCACGCGCCGCTTCCCCGACATCGCTTACGAGGTTTAGATTGGTCAGTTAATGGGAGTCTTCACCAGGATCGATACCCTAACAGCTCCTTGGAATGAACGTGATCCTTCACGCGGAGTGCTGCGAACAATGAGCGCAGACACCCACCACCCCCGTGCCCCGCACAAAGCAGCGACGCCGCAAAATTAAGGAGCAATTACGTTTTCGCCAACGAATGCTGCAGTCGGTTATTAAACACAAACACTTTCAGAAGCACGTCCTCGCGTTAAATAAAGGGAGAGCCCCCCCCCCCCGATTAATCGCATTGTTACACCTTTTAATGGCTGCTTCGCCGGCCGGCTGCAGCGTCCGGCTGCCATCCGGTCCTGGTGTCGAGGACGGACGTCATGACGGCGAAATGAAAAGCCACATTTAAAGCTGTTTTTCGTAAATTTTTTCACAATCCTCGTTTGAGAGAATGCCGTCTGCCGGCCACGTTAGTTTTGCTCCCTCTTGCCTGGACGGCGCCTGGAAGTGACATCCTACCAAGGCGGGCTCCCCGCGTCGCGCCGGCAGTCCACACGTGCCACGGCCACCTGCAGTCGGGATCGGGAAAAGCGTCTGGCTCAAGCCCACACCGCCTCCCCCAAGAACGCAGGCGGCGGCCTGGGTTTGATCCCCCAGACGCGCCTTCGGCGACACCAGGTACCGCCGCTGGGGAGACACGTGCTGGCCCAGCAAGGGCGCCGGTCGTCCAGTCAGGAAGGGCTCCCCGAGGAGCCCGGCGCCTCGCTGACCGAAGCCACGGCCACTCGGGGACGCGGCCCCTTCCGACAGCCAGTCGAGGAGCCAGCCGCAGCGCGTCTGAACGCGGCGAACCCGTCATCTCGGACACACGGGCACCCGCCTCGAGGGGCTGCCGCCTCTGAGGCAGTGACGCGGGGACCGAGGGCATCCGCATCCCGGAGCGCATGCCGCCGAGGGGCCGCCACAGGGGCGTGCCCAGCCCGACGCTGCCTTCTCCGGTGGCCGTCCCCCCCCTGGGACGCGACACGACTGTTCTTAACTGGACCCAGGAGGGAGCCGAGCTGCCCACCTGCTCTGCGCTTGGGCCCGCAGCTCGGCGAGCTTCTACGCCAACAGCAACGAGCTTTCCCGGCTGTGGCTCGGCCTCGCGCCGTCGTTCTCTCTCGCCCTCGAGGTCGCCCACTCGCTCCGACTGGAGCCGCCGAGGAAGCCCGCGTCGGTTTCCTCCTGAGAGAAAAACCGCTGAGGGATTGCGAAGGGATGCGAGCGCGCGGCAGCGGGGACCCACCGCTCGTGTCTGCATGGGGGACCCGCGCGGCCAGCGGTACCGGAGGAAATGCCGTCGTAGCCCATCGCTTTGTCGCCTGCGGGGAAACTGCCCTCTTTGCGGCGCTTGCTGGCCTGGTCGAGGCATCGGCCGGGCGGAACCGCGCCCCGGGACAGTGACGGCGGTGGCCCGGGCTGCGCGACCGCGGAGGGGTCGGACCCGAGGGGACACAGCCCGGGCGTGACCCTCCACGTCCAAGCGTTCGCGTTTGGTTTGCGAAAAGACAGCACAGAGCCCGGGCCCCCGGTCCGGACGGGGACAGGCCTTCAGTTCACCCGTCCGCGGCCGCATCTCCGAACGAAGCCCGCGCATCCTCCACTCGGGAGCACCTGCCGCGGTCTAAATCCCACTCACACTCGGCGAACGCGCCGTCCAAGGTGGAACCTCGTGCTCCCGACGCTGAAACTGCAGGGCAGCGAACCGCGGGTAAGCCCGTCCCGGGTGACCCACGCGGGCGTCCACGCGGCCGACACGCGGC
This sequence comes from Cynopterus sphinx, assembly GCA_030015415.1. NCBI lineage: Eukaryota > Metazoa > Chordata > Mammalia > Chiroptera > Pteropodidae > Cynopterus > Cynopterus sphinx. The sequence continues at coordinate 875,640 of CM057386.1, forward strand.
ACGACAGGCACCTGCCGCGGGGACGGCGAGGGCCAGCGAGGTGTCGTGGGCGCCGGTGCTACGAGGACAGGACGGGGCCCCGCAGTCGTTCGTAGAATTTACCCGATCGGGCGGGGCCTGTGGGGTGACAGAGCTCGTCAGAGGCGGGTCAGGCGAGCTGAGGCGGGAGCTGCCTTCCCGGGGCCCGGGGCCCGGGCGCGCAGAGCGGACTGCGTCCCGCAAGCCTGTCCACACGCCGCCCCGTCAGCAGACGAGGCGCCCGGCCCCGCAGCCCCTCACGGGCCTCCACCGGCCCCCAACACGGGCCAGGGAGCACCCCCAGAGCAGCCGAGCACCAGCCACCGCTCCCGCCAGCGCACGCGGGAAACTCGGAAACCTCGGGACACGTGTCGCTTTGCAAAACCTGGCGGCTTCCGTCTGAAGGCCCAGATTGCTGATTTCCCGGAAAAGCCAAAGGCCTGGAAACACCAGACCCCATTGCTGTGGGTCTCCGCAGGGGCCGCCGCGGGGCCTCCACGGGGCCTCCACGGGGCACGCGCCCGCCCGATGGCGCCGCAGCATTCACGCGCCGGTCGGGGAGAAGGGGGACACGGTCAGGAGACGTTTAACCAGAGGACGGCTGGAGGGTGGACGGGGGCACCCGGCTTCCCGTGCCAGCGTCGCCCCCGGGCTTGACCACACGTGGCTGCTGCGGCCCGTCCCGCCACAGGCAGGGCCCTCTGTGAGGAGGGTGGGCGCGCATCCCCTGCCGCCGTCGCGAGGAGAATCGGGGGGTCTGGGGGCACAGAGTGCTGTGCGGGGACACAGACGGCCCTGGAGTGGCTTCGGGCTGCCGCGGCCACGGCCATGGCCGGCGGTGGCCTGGGCACGGTCGACGCAGCGCTGGGCAAGAAGGACGGGACGAAGGACGAGGAGGGAGGGAGGGAGACGGAGGGAGGCGAGCCCAGTGCTGAGCACGCCGGCACCCGTGGCCGCCACACCGCGCCCTGTGGGGCCCGGAGCCGGGGTCACCGTGTGCGCACCGGGGTCCACTCCGGACGCGCACCACCCAGCACGCAGCTGCGCCGGCCTCACGGGCGCCCCCGGGGCTGCACCCAGAGCTCCCCAGTCACCCCGGCCCCCCTGCTCCAGGCCGCCCCCGCCCCGCGTGCCCTGGGCCTTGCCCCGTGCGGCGTGGGGTGCGCCTCCTCGGAGCCCCCAGGACCGTCAGCACACGTGGCCTCGGCGGTCGGACGAGACGGAATCGACTCTGTCGTTCCGCGCAGGGAGGCCTCGCCTGAGACACCTCCGCAAAGTACCTGCCACTCGAGATTAGGATGACGCGGCGGCGCGTCCGTGGGGCCTCGACCCTGCGGGGGACGGGGCAGAGCTGCCCGCCCGCCCGCCCCGGCAGAGGCGTGTGACGCGGGGGGTCGTGGGGAAGGGGGGACCCTCACCCGGGAAGCACAGTGGGGCCCCTGGGCAGGGAAGGTTGCAACAGCCTGTCCCCGCCAGAGCTGGGGTCAAGTCCTCACTCCTCCCCCTGCGTCGTCCTCCTGCCCCTCGGAGCCATCAAGCCGTCCCGGCCGCGGGGCCTCTGCGAGCCGTCCCACCGTCCAGGGGCCCTGGCCCCCCGGCTCCCGTCCGCTTGCAGAGCTTGGCCTCAGCCGCCCCGCAGCAGGGCCGCCCTGGCCCCCTGCCCCACGCCCCTCCCCGCCCCCGGCTGACGCTCCGGGCGGCCCAGGTCCCCACGGCCTCCCGGGTTCTGCGCCCGCTTATCTACTGCCGCCTCTTCCAACGGGGACGCCGGGCCCCTGCGGGCGGGGGCTTCCCACCGGGCCTGCAGCAGCGCCGGGCTCGCCAGACGGGAAGGAGGGAAAGGACAGGGAAGGGGAGGAAACACACGATAGACACGGACACGCGAGCACAGGGGACGGGCGCGTGCGCAGGAGACAGAGACCCTCATGTAGGTAGGTGGCTCGCTGGACGGACGGACGGAACGAGAGAACAAAACAATGGACAGAAAAAGGAAGAAAAGGAAGAAAAGGGAGGGAGGGCGGGCGGGAGACAGAGGGCCAGCCAGCGGCCAGCTCCGCTGACCGGGCCCTTTGGCCGACACCGACGGGCAGGCTGCCCGCTCCCGGGCATCCTCCCACCGAGCCGGGCCGTGGCGAAGCTGGAAGTGTGGCCCGGTGGCCGCGCTCGGCATCGTCAGGCCTGACCGGGGCGGCGCATGGAGAGGGGCGGTCAGGGGTTCTGAGGGCCGGGCTGCGAGGGCAGCGGGGTCAGCGGGGTCAGCGGGGACGGCCAGCCCCCGCGGGAGGGGTGGCTTCGCCGAGGGGCTGGGTGAGGCCCGAGGACAGGAGCACGCGCGCCTCCAGCCAGGGCCACGCAGGCCCGGCGCCTCGCGGGCACCCGCTCGGACACGGGGCGGTCCCGGAGCTATACAGGGAAATCCCAGATAATGGACCAAACCGCGCGTCACTGCGGTGTTGCACGTGAAAACACGCACAACGGGCACGTCAGACCGCGGCCCCTCGGGTGGCCTCCCTCACGACGAAGCTAAATGTGACGGACGTCGTCTGCGGGCGGGAACGGCTCGGGAAAGACGTCACGGGGGGCGTGCGGACCACACGGCGGGGCTGGGGCTGGGGCCGTCTCCCACGGGGCGCAGGTCCCCGGCTGGGCCGTCGGGGGCGGACGCGTCCTCGCAGCCCTACCCTGGTCTGAGGAAGGGCCAGGCCCCACGGGCACCCTGGCCCCGGCCCCGCCAAGGCCGTGCGGGCAGCCGGGGGGCTGGGGCAGGTCCCACTCCCTACAGGACACGCGAGGCGGGGACGGACGGGGGAGAGAAAGAACGAGAGCGAGCGAGGCGGGGAGGGGGACGCGCTCTAAGCCCGCCCGCGAGCCGCAGCCCTGTCGGAAGGCGCGTTCTGACGCGTGAACTCTGCCTGGACCCTGAGTAAACAAGATAATTATGTGTTCGCTTCCCACGTCGCGCCTCGGCTTCAGGATCACCGCGGCCAGGGACGTTTGGATTTCACACGCGCTCGTCTGACCGCCGCGGGGCTCGACCCCCCGCCCGGGAAGCCGGGCTCGGCCAGCACGGTCGCGCCGCGACCACGGCGCCGGGCAGGGCGCCGGGCGACCCGACTCGCCGCTCTCGGGGCCGAAGAGCAGCGGCGGAGGTGGCGGCCCTGCTGAGGGCCGCACGGTCCGCGTCTGCCCGCGGCGTCGGCCCCAGGGCACCCCGTGGGCACGCGTGAGCGGGGCAGGTGCACCGCCCCGCGGATGCGCGCACGCGTGTGCGGGGAGCAGACCCCCCCCGCCAGATCTTCAGGGACGACCCTCTGTGTCGAGCTCGTGGCCCCCCCCGGTGTGGGCACGGCACCGGGTCGCCTGTCTGGACGCCCAAACCTGGCGCCGTCGCCGTCTCGCTCGCTCTCCTTCTGAGCCCCAAGTGAGAGGCGGGCGACGGCCATGCGAGCAGCAGGCCGAGGGGCGCTCGCTCGCCCTGCCCGGCTCCCTGCGGGCACACGCCCCCACCCCCGCCGGCCGCACCGCCACGCACGCCCGCTCAGGCCCTTGGCACCGAGGAAAACGAGCTCCTGGGCTTCCCAGCTCCAATCCCGCCCCGCCTTCCCACGCTGCCCCCCACTGCCCCGCCTGGGTGGCCACCTCGGCCGCCTGGCCCGGCCCCGCGGCCTCGCCTGCCAGCGCCTCTGGAGAAGGCCCGCCGTCTGCGCTCCTGCCTTCCCCTGGGCTCTCTGGAGACCCCCGGTCCACGCAGCCTGCCGGCAGCGCCACCCGCCGTGCAGACGACGAGCTCCCCTCCGCCACGCCGCACGGGCGCTGACCCCCTCGACACGCTGCACAGCACTGACCCACTCGACACACCGCACGGGCAGCCTCAGCACTCACCACCGGCCAGTTCACGGCCATGCTGCCCACGCCACCCGCTCTGCCCCTCGGGGCTGCGTCCACGGCCCTGCTTCGACCCCGCAGTGGCACTGGCCACATCCTCAGTCTCCCCCCGTCCGTGAGCCCGCCCCACGCAGGGAGGCGGCGAGTGCGGGACTCCTCGGGGGCCGGCCGTGGCCGTGCCCAGTGTCAGCCTAGGTGGACAGTGGCCCGCGGGGCCCTCCGGGCCTCGGCCCGACCCGCCTCCCCGCTAACCCGCACTCACTCCACAGACCCCGCGGATGTGGGGCCCGGGCGGGCAGTGCTGTCTGCTCCGGCCGCCAGACTCGCACTCCGGGGCTCGCTACGCCCTCCGGGCCCGAGATCCAGTCCCGAGTTCTTCCGGGCCCTGAAACTGGAACCGACAGCCCCACAGTCCATTGGGAGGGGGGTGAAGCGTCACGTGGCCTCGACGGAGGTCAAACCCCAAACGCAGAAGCTTCTTTAGAACCCTCCCGACCGCCCTGCCGAAGGCAGACGGCACGCCGGCCCCGCTTCCCTGCGCGGGGGCAGGTGCGGGCTGTCACACACACGCACGTCCGCGCACACATGCGTGCACGCGTGTCCCGAGAGCACACACATGCGCCGTGCACACACGCGTGCACGCGCACGTGCCAGGGGAGGCCTGTGCTCTCCTGGAGGGTGACATGTCCGGGGGAGATGGAAGGAGAAACGGGGCGCCCCCGCCCAGCCTGCCACGTCGCCCCCAAAGACCGTCGGGGCCCGAGGAAGGGAAGGGCGCACTGTGCGGAGGCCCCCGCCGCCCACATGCGGGGAGAGGCGGGTGCCCGCCTCGCCCTCCGTGCCAGTCTCCCTTTGCTGTGGAAGGCGAATGCCCAGCCCCGGACGAGACCCTCAGCATGAAGAGTCTCCCCCCTTCCGCACCACCTTCCGCGAAGGGAGGGGACCCTGGGGCGGGGGGCGTGGGCCAAGGAGGGGAAAGTCCCCCTGGGACAGCAGCGGCCTCCGCGCTCACCCACGGCGCCCAGAGAGCCCGGCGAGAAGCCGGTCCATGGAGGGACAGGAGTGGGGACGCCGTGGGCGGAGCCGGCGGCCCACCAGGGCCTCGGTCCAGGCCGGCCCGAGCCGCGGAGCGGAGTGGCCACCCACGGGCGAGGTCCGGCCCCAGCTCCCTGCTCCGCCCCGGCACACGGCCGTGACAGGGCGCCCGGGAGGGTCCCGGCTCCCGCCGCCCCTGGGAACCCACGGCCGGGCCCCGCACCACACACTCGTGCTCCGGGCACAGCCGCAGCTGCCGGAGTCACGGGGACACTCGGCTCGCGGCTCAGGGGCCAGGGACCCGAGGGGACAGCTCGCACACGCGGGTGAGCTCGGGTGCAGGGAGGCCCGGCCGCGGGCGATGGCGGCGTCGGTTTTGAGCTGAGGCCCCCGGTCCTGCCCCGCGCGGACAGACGAGGGCCGCAGGCGCCGGCAGGGCGGCGCCCGGGCCCCTGCGCCTCCCTGCGTGGCGTCTCTGCGGAGCTGACCTCATGCACGGCCTGGCGGCCCCCGACCTCCGAAGGGCCCAGAGGGACACAGGAGCCTTTGTCTGGTGGCGAACAAAGGCAAAGTCATGGCGGAGCGGACCCCGAGTGGGCGGGCAGCCCGGCCGCCCGCACGGAGCCCGGCCCGCAGGCCGCTCGCGGAGCGGACTCGGAGGGAAAGGGCAGAGCAGACGCGCGTCCGGCCGCGCCCACTGTGGAAGGCCCCGCGGAGCCCGCATCCAAGGCCGGACGGGCAGGCAGCCCCGCCCCGCCAGCCCCCAGGACCGACCGAATTCGTGTCTGCGCCCCGCGCCGTGGGGCAGGCTGGCCGCCTGCTGCCCACCAGGCCCCTCCGGCTCCCTCCGTGAGGAGTCGAGTCCCCAAAGGCCCTTCAGGGAGGACCTGGGCGCGGGGCAGAGAGCAGCACTGTGGGGCCCACGGACCCACCGAGGCTACTGGGGGGACGCGGCCTGGAGCTGCGGGTAGGAAGGAGGGCGGAGGGGGCGGGGCCGGGCGCAGTCTGCGGGTGGGCGTGGGGGTGGGGGTGGCGGTGGGGCCCTCCCCGGACGCGGGCCGAGCTGCCTGCCGGGGCCGGGGGCAGGAAGGGTTAAATCCGTGCTCCATCTCCCGTCCCCTTCTTTCGGTTTCATCTTCTCGGTAAAACACATAACTTAAAATGAAATCAAATATTAAAAATGACAGACTGTGTAAGTGCTGTGAGGAACTTCGGGTCACGGAGGGAGGGAGCCGGCGAGTTGTCAGGCACTATCTGTCAGAGTGAATTAGAAACAATCAGCGCGGACTGAAGGCAAGGTGATTGTTATTAAGCCGCGGGCCGCCGCGGCCGCCCAGATGTGGCCGCGCATATAAAGGACAGGAAGCGCCGCTTAATTCCGGGGGCCCGGGCGGCGGGGCGGCCGCCGCCACAGTCCTTTGTCGCTAATAAGCTGGAAGCTACTTTGATGCCGGCGGGGCGAGCCTCGAGGAGGGAACGCGTTTCTTCTCCCGCCCCGCGCGCCACCAGCGTCGCGGAACCGCGGCCGAGCCGGCGGGGGAGCCGGAGCCCGGGCCACTGGCCATGCCGGACCCCAGGGTCGCCCTCCGGGAGGGCTCGGTGCCGGGCCGTTGCTGCCCGCGTCAGGCCGGCCCGGGAATCAGCCGCGACGTGACGCGGTCCACGGACGCGGCCACGCGACGGCTTCCCACGCAGGCGGGGCCCGACGCCACGGGAAACTCCTGATGCCGGCGCCCGCAGCCACCCCGCGACACTCCCAGGAAACAGCCCGCCGCCCGCAGTCGTGCAAACAGCAAAGGGGCCACGGGAACCAAAACGAATGTGTCTCCCGCACCGGGGCCCCGCGTCGCGTGTGGGCGGGGCGGAGGGGCCGCAGGGCCGGCGGGACGGGGGCCGCAGGGGAGCGACGCCCTGCCCAGCGGGTGCCACGGCCCGACCCTCGGCACCTGCCGGCAGCCACCCCCCCGACCCCCCGCACACAACCAGGAGGGGTGTGCCCAGCTCGGGGGTGCAGGGCCACGGACCACCTGCTCGCCTCTCGGGGGGCTGGGGACAGGGTCGCCTGCGCGGGAAGGGACATCGGGTGAGCCGACCTGCCTTGCCATCCCGTCCCTCACGCCAGGTGCCCTTCCGCCTCACAGGAGGCCGGGCTGTCCCCCAAGTGGACCCACGACTGCCACAGGGTGGGCGGTCCCGTCGCCTAGTCCTGGGGCGGGAACCAGACTCACCCATGGGCTGTCCCCAGATTAGACACGGGCAGGTCCCCTGGGACCCAGGCCCTGGGGAGACAGAGGGACATGGGGTGCAGAGGGACATCCTGGCCACCCTCCCAGAGTGGCATGGGGTGCCCACCCGCCACCCACAAGGACCCCGTCCCCCACGCAGCCAGGACCCGCCCGGCCCGCGTGCAGGAAGCGAACGCAGGGCCGACGGGGGCGACCACGGCCTGCGAAGGCACGTCCGCCTCTCGCCCTCCACGCGCCCGGAGCCCGGGCCGTCCCGCAGGTAGCTCGGGGGGCCGCCGGCCAGGGCTGCGGCGCGGCCGCTGCGTGTGAGCCCGAGCTCGCCGCAGGCCACCCCGCCCACGGCGCGGCCACGCGCACTCGCGGGAAGCGCGCCCCCAACTCGAATCGGTTCAGCCGCCGGGGCTGCCCCCTCTGGCCTGTCCCCTCACCTACCGAGGAAAGGCGGCTTCGACCACAAAGGGCTCTGCAGCCCCCGAGTCCTAGGGCTCTAGGAAGGACCGAGAATTCCTGAGCCGGCGCCCTGCTCGCACGGCGCCAGGCGGCCCGGGAACAGAGGCCTCCGCCGGGGCCCCGACGGTCCTCGCTGCTGACGCCCCCCGCGCCCCCGACGGTCCTCGCTGCTGACGCCCCCCGCGCCCCCGACGGTCCTCGCTGCTGACGCCCCCCGCGCCCCCGACGGTCCTCGCTGCTGACGTCCCCCGCGCCCCCGACGGTCCTCGCCGCTGACACTGCCCGGTACTGGACCCCACAATCCACATCGCTGAAGCGGCCACGGCCCCGCTCTGCAGTCAGCCCTTCCCTGCAGAGGGTGGGAGGTGCCTGCACCCCCCGAGCCCCGCAGGCTTCGGCAGAGCGTGGCCCCCAGTCTAGGGGGGCCCCAGAAGCCTTCAGCCTCCCCGGGCGGCACAGGAAGCTCGTACTGGGGTCCGGGGAGCAGCCGTGGGGCGCCCCGTGTCGCCAGGGCAGCTGCCCGCCCTCCTGGACCCACGGGGCCTGTGATCCCGACTCCCAGCTTCAGACGAGGGGCCCACCCTCGGGCCTCAGCAAACAACGCACCAGAACCGGGCGAGCCCCACGGGATGCTGGCCCTGGCCGCGCCCCCACGCCCGGGGAGGCGCTTTCTCCAACATGCTCGGCCTCCAGCAACACGGACACGAGGGCGAGCCCCTCGGGGTGGTCCCCAAAGCCCCCAGGAACCCGCCTCCAGCCCTCGACCCGCCCCAGAGCTCACAGCGCCCCCCTGGGGGCCCACACCCCAGTCCTGCGCCCGGCGGCTGCCCCACACCCCTCGGAACGATGGCGTCCAGCGTGCTCCCCGGGGCCATCTCTGGCCACCCGGCCCGGCCCGGGCCTTCACCGCGGCTCGCAGCGTCTCACCCAGGCTGCCCGCTTCCCGAGGGGACGAGCGCGTCCATCTAGGCCCGCGGCCGAGGGACCAGAGTCCAGAGCCGGGGGAAGCGGGCTCAGACCGCGGCCTCGCCACCGGCCAGCCGTGTGACCAGAGGGGGCTGCGTACGCTCTCGACCTCAGTCTCCACACGGGGAACGAAGCGGGGACTGCGCCTGCCTATGAGGGGCCTGCGAGGGTGACAGGGGCTTCCCGGCCACCAGGCCCAGCGGCTGCAGGGAGCGCACAGGGCTCGCTGCCCCCCACGCCTGAGCCCCACGGGGCAAGCGCGGCGCGGGAGCAGGGCTCACATCGTCATCGCCCGGGAGCACAGCGCCCGCCGCAGCGCTGAGCTGAGGCGGTGTCACACACACCTGCCCGGCACGACGTGGCCGCCAGGGGACGGCCGGACCCACAGCGGGACCCGCTCCCCGAGTCCACGGGCACAGTGGGGCCACTCGGTGTCCGCCAGGTGGCAGGCGGCCCCGTGGTGCGAATGCCCCGGCCGCTGTGACGCGCGCGAGCTTCGCTGCCCATGGGTCGCCGCGGCTCTCCGCAGCACGGCGCCTCGGGGTGGCCGTCTGGCTGTCCCAAAGCCGCACCCGTACGGCATTCAACATGGATCTCATCAAGTGGCCACTGCAAAGGACGGGGAGAGCACCCGTGGTCTGCGGAGGGAGCAGAGGGTCCTGCTGGGGACCACCAGGGGCCAGGGACGGCCCAGCCAGCTGGGCTCCAGGGCTGCACCGGAGGGGCCCGGCCGGGAGGCGGTGGCCGCGCGCTCCCGCCCGTCCCTGGACACGGGAGTGGCTCCTGGGCGGGAACCTCCGGCTTTGCGTCTGGTTCGCGGGGCCCAGAGCCCTTCGCAGACGCGCGTGCCCGGTGCCGGAGAGTCCCACGGCCGTGGCCAGGGCCCGGGACGTGACATCTGTGCTCGGCTTCTCCACAGCCGGAGCTCAGCCCAGCGCCTCGCTCGGCCGCGCGTGCCTCGACGGCAGGAAGCCTGGCCGGGCCGGCGCCACCGGGCGTTCGAGCGTCCGCGCCGCCACGTGGGGGACGGGTCTGTGTCGGCCACAGAGAAGCGGAGTCACCGCCACTCGGGCACGGCAGGGCACCCTCGACTTCCCGGCTCACCCCAGTGTCGGTCACGGGGACACGGCCGCCCGCGCCGTGCTGCCCCCGCCCCCGGGCCTCGGCAGCCGTGAGCATCCACGCGGCAGCATCCCCGCCGCCGACGTCGCAGCGAAACATCGGAAGGCTCCTGACTCCCCCATCTGTGTTTTGCCTCCCGAGAGGGAAAATAGTCTTCGCAGACTTCCCTTCCCTGGCAGGCGGGCCCCAACCCTCACTGGCAGCCGCGGCTTGTTTTCCCAAGCAGACAGCGACAGAACCGAAAGCCGCTCCGCCTGCGAAGTGCCGAGGGGCACGAGCCAGCAGCTCCGCCAAGAGGCCCGGCCGGGAGCCCAGGGCGGTCCCCCGCGCCCAGGACCCCGCCGCGCCCAGGAGCCGGGGAGGGCCCGTCCCCGAACGAAGCCGCCTCCCTCAGGACGGACACCCGCACGGAGCCGGTGGGCAACGGCCACCGCGGCGCGAAGGCGACGCCTCCCACTCCCACGATCGATCGGGGCAAAGGGGGGAAACGGCCAACCCGCTGGCCACAGGCGCCTGCTCCCACGTGGCGCCGGGCCCCGCCGCCGCCCAGCCCGTGGCGGCCCCGGCCCGGCCCGTCGGAGGAGAACCGAGGACGCCGACTGCTGGGGCCTTCGTCGCCTGGCCTTGCTGTCCGTCTGAGGCCCTCGGCAGCCGACGTGTACGTGTTTCGTTTTAACTTTCCCTTCTCGGCGGGCAGAGAGGTACGGCTTCGCTATCAGCGAGGATCGCGGGGCGGAGTAATTTAGGGCTTCGGCTGGGGCGTTCGGAAAAGCGATTTCGAACCCTCGCTTTGATGCGGTCGTATCAAAACTACTCGAAACAGCAGCGGCGCTTCCTCGGAACCCGCGTGCGTGAGCGGCACCTCGGACTCCGGCCGCAGCCTGCGCCTCTGCCCCCGAAGGAAACTCGGGAGAGGAGCCGAGCCACGGAGGGCACCGCGACTTTTTTTTTCATGATTCCTCTGTTCCCCCCCCCCCGCGCCCCCCACCTTCTGCGAACCACAAAGCAGGGCCCAGCCCCGCACCCCCGGTCCCCACCCCAAGGCCAAAGGTCCTGCCAGCCGCCCGGCTCGCCCAGGCCAGGCGCAGGCGGAGGGACCCTGCTGTGGCCAGCTGGGGATGGGGAGGCAGGAGGGGGCTGCTGGGGTGGACCGGGGCCAGGTCAGCGGGCCAGGCCGTGTGCCCAGGGCAACGAGTCCGGACGCCGTGAGACTTACCTCAGCAGCTTAGCTGCATACTCGTCTCAAGGCCCGTCAGTCTGGAGAGCAAGACCCCAGGAAGGAGGCCGCCGGTCCAGGCCCCGAGGGTGGCCGGGGGGGCGTCCCAGGTCCCTATCCCAAAAGAAAACAGAGAGAGACGACGTGAAGTGACACGTGACCAACCCCCCAGATCCCAGCGACACGCAGGGGCCGCGGAAATCCCGCGGAAAAGGTTGGAGACGAGACGAACCCGGCGTGTGCGAATGAAAACCGGGCCCCGTGCAAGGCCCCGGGCGACACGCCGGCGACAGGAGGCTGAAGACTGCCGAGCACTGGGATCTTTCATTTTCATCGGATCAATCAGAGCGCGTATCTGTCAGGATCCCAAGCAGCTGCCACTCCTGACAACCTGCACTTCCTCCCTCCCTCCCTCCCCGCGCTGGGGCTGCGAGCAGGGGAGGGGAGGCAGCCGCCAGTGCCACTGACACCTGAAGACACGATCCCATTAAGGGGTCCCGTTCGGGTAAGGGAGCGGCGGCGGACAGGACTGTCTCGGCAGGAGCGGGAGCCTCTTTGTTCCGGCCCCCGCCCGCCCCCCGCGTCCCCGCGACCTCGCCGCTGCCACCCGGACCCCGCACGGAGGCTTCCTGACGCCACGTCCGGCCGGCCGGCCGTCGTGCGGGCGCTTTTCGCTGCTGCTCAAACTCACCGACGACAAAGGGAGAGGCGGCTCTCTGCCGAGACAGTTGCCACTCTCATCGTCCGCACCACAGTGTTTGCCACCAGGCATCCTAAAGAGATTATCACCAGTCCATCTGCGTCATTATTGATTTAGAAGCCCTAGCGCGCCGCCGGGACGGGAGCTGCCCCCGGAGGAGGGTCCCGCGCGCGAACCCGGGCCCGGCTCAAGGGGAGCAGCCATCGCTCGGGGTACGGCTCTCAGGAGCACGCCGAGGAGCAGAAGATGATAAATTGCCTGTAATATACCGATCCAAACCGATATGCAAATCTTGTTTTTTAAATATATTACTTGAGCGGAGAGAGGCGTCATTAACATATGAATGCTGTATGCAAATGACGGTGACAGAGCAGATGTTGGCGCATGTAATTGACCTATATGTGAATCGCATCCGAACCCTTAACTCCATTAATCCACTCCCCGGTAACTAGATATTGTCCGAAAAGTGCCTTCCCCGCGCCCGGACCCCGCAGCAGCGCTGACAGGGTTCCAAGGGCTCCCAAACAAGGTCACCGCCGCGCGCGTTTTGCTGTCATCTGCATTCCCGGTCCTGCGGATGACATCATCACGGGGCCGTGTAAATCGATCACTTGAGAGCGTTCAGAAAATCCTGCCGCGGGGACCAGGTTACGGGGGGATGGATGGATAAATAAATAAATGAATAGATAGATAGATGGATGAATAAATAGATAGATGGATGGATGGAGGGACAGAGGCCGCCCCCGGTCCGGCCCCCTCCGTGGCGGGGCTGTCGCACCCCGTGAGCAGAGGCTGTGTGCCTGAGCGCACCGCGAAGCGCCCAGATGCCATTTTACTCCCCGTCTTTATTCCCCCACTTCTTCTCGGAATGACATGAAATCGTATTAAATAGCCTTTTGTCCACAGGGCACAGACCACCCCGCATATGATAATGCAGTAATGCCCCTCGCCGCAGCCGGCGAGCCGCGCCGCTCGGGGCTGGAGCGCACGTATGAAGCGCCATTGTGTGGCCGGCCTGCTAACGACTGTGACACATACTAATAGAAACATACCTAATAAATTACTGCTTTCAGGTCTAGCGGGCTGACATTTCTCTGCGAGGGACAATTTTATATTTGTGGCACAGAACAAAATTGCTTCATATGAAGCCACTGTGGATTAGCATAAAAATTAACACTTAAATTTCAGCTTATTTTCCACCCTCTCCTGCCACAACAATCAATTCCTCTTATAAATCTGATTAGATTTTATGATGCTTATAATTCAGAGCATGTCTCAACACAGCACTCACGGGCGCGCAGACTATTTGTTTAAATAGAAAAAAGCGGCAGATAAATCTATAGGTATTTTTTATGGCCCCATTCCCCACCAGTTTCTTCCTCATATTGTTCCATCGGTAATTGATTGCACACATTAATTAACATGTGAGGTAGAAACCCTGCATTATGCATGATTTATCTTCCTAGCTGGTGCATAGGTCTGTCTGCTGCCCTTGTGCTTCGAGGACACCGGGCTCGACTCCGGCCCAGACACAAATGCCAGGGCTCATTCCCCCCGAAAGTTATTGATGTCAGATGGGAAATGAGATTTTGGATTTCACCTGCTCGCTAATCCACAGAAGCTGTTCTGAGTGAGGCCGGCTTAAACGCTGAGATCTGAAATGATCTAGTGCCGCATCCGACACCATGCAAATGTGCTCGTTGGACGTAATTTAGCAGGAGAGAACCGCGGCGCTTTCCTCACAAGCCCGGGTCAAAAACGCTGCTCCTTAACCCAGTCGCGAAAACGGCAGCGCGGGACGCTGCCCGGCCGAGGCCGGGCCCTCCGGCGTGGCGGGGAGACCTCGCTGCGCGCATCCCCGAACCCGAAGCAGGGGTCACGCAGCCGCGCCCGCATCTGGAACCCGGAACGGGTCACGTGTTCTGAGCTTGTGACGGGGACACGCTCTGTCCTGCATTCGAAGACGGCGCTTCCCTTCCGTCTTAGTGGCTTCGAGTGACGCGCACGGTCGCCTCGCTCACAGATAAAGCAGGAAGAAATGAGCATCCCATGCGGCCACGCTGCGGGCGGCCCCGGGTGCTTACGGCCGCATATTTCAAGTCAAGTGGAGCCATCAGCCGAAGGACGGTGGCCAGGCACCGCTGGGCGGCCCAGGCGGGCGAGGACAGGGGAGCAGGAGGGGGGCTGCCTGGGTGCCCTCCTTCTCTGGGGCACGCTCCCCCCCACACACTCCCGTCACCGAGGGAACCGGGCTCGGGAAGGACCCTCCGATCGGCCAGGAGCTGGGCATCAGCGTGGGCGGGGCGGAGGCACAGGTAGACGGGTCACCTGAGCGCAGCTTCTAGGGGTGACGCTTCATGAACCTGGGGGAAGGAGGGTGCCGCGGGAGGGAAGCACGGTCTGAAGGAGGGAGGACGAGCCTCCAGCCGGGCGCCAGGCAGCCTTCACGCAGTGGCCGGGCTGGACACAGCCCCTGCGGCCAACAGGTGGCCCAGCCTGAGTGCGCGAAGGCCCCGGGCCGAGCTGCCACCGGCAGAAAGGGCCGCGCACGGACACTGAAGACCGTCTGCGGGGCAGAAGGAGCACGTCCGCGGATCCGGAGCACGCGCAGGAAGGACCGTTGAGGGTGAGCGCGCCTGGCCCCAAGCGCAAGGAGCCGCGTTTCAGCCGACGGGGCCACTCGCGACAGCAGCCCAGAGCTCGGCGCGAAAGCTCTTCCCAGGCGCGGGGCCGGGCCGTCCGCCCGCCTTTCGCGTCCCGGGGCCCGGCCCTCGCCCTGCCCGCCGCGCGCGGTCAGTCCCGCTCTGGGTGGCATCTCGCCTCGTCTTCGGATGGGGCTCCGTGGCGACTGGGTTTTCAAATGCAGGACCTCGACTCGCGGAACAGGCCTCTCGGGGACAACGTGACACCCCAAAGCAGAAAACGGGCAGAAACCCTTTGGTGAAGGAGGCGGGTGCCCCCGCATGGCCCCGGCACCCGCGGATCCCACTTGGCCCGTCGCTGCCTCCCTGCCCACCCCACGTCGGCCCTCGTGAGTCCGTGGGGACGGCCGCCCCCTCCTTCCCGCCTGCCACCCTGCACCCTGCGTCCTGGACGCGACCGTCTGCTGTCTCCCGTGGGTGGCGCAGGGTCACGAGACGTGCGGAGGAGGCCCGGGGGCCCCACGGGTTCTCAGGCCACGGGGAAGGCCTGGGGAGCGAGGCCACAAAGGCCCGGCCGGCGCATGACCAATGTCCAGATCCCGCGGCCACAGCGGGAGGTGGGTCCAGCCTGCACCGCACAGGCCCCTGCTCCCGCACGGCCCCGGGCACTCTTCCCCCGGCTTCGCGTGTCCCCCCGCCCAGCGGTGATCCGGGCACCGAGGGTCGGCCCTGGGTCACGCTGGAGCCTCTCCCCGTGTCTCCGGAGGCCTTGGTTACTCTCAAAGTGCTCTGCTGTCGGACGCACGGACTGACCGACGCACACGCGACCAAACGGGCGAGTGGGTGGGAGTACGCGACGGCGGCACGCGCGAAGGGGTGAACGGATGGACAGGGACGACGGAAAGAGCTAAAAAGGGGTAAACGCACGAGGTGATACTGCACAAACGCAGGGACGGATGCATCGGGGAGAAAACGCCCCCCGAGTGGACGGAAGAGCACGGCCGAACCTCCCGACGGCGTGGCGTGCGCCTCAGCGTCTGCGTGTGCTCGTGAGAAATGGTGAGTGAGGCCTGGTGGGCTCAGACGTCTGCCCACCCCCCGGGCTGCCTGCCGGGACCTCAGAGACCGCTGCGGGGTCCTGCACAGATCCTCACGGGCGCAGGTGACAGCGGCCAGCACGCCTGTCGCCCGCGTGCACCGTCGGGACGCCAGGACTCGGGCAGGTGTTTCTGAGCAAGACACCTGGTTTGGGGCGTCCGGCACCTGCTGGCGGGGGACCGCACTCCCTGGGCGGCGGGGCTCCTGGGAGGCGGGGCCACAGCCAACGGAGCCCCGAGACCCCAGCACAGGCACCGTCCCGGAGCTGGCGCTTCCTCACGCTTAGAGTGGAGCCGGCGTCTCTGAAAGGGCTTAGCTCGGGGTCTGCCACCTGCGCCGTGGCCTGGCGTCCTGGGGGTTCTGGTCCCCAGCCCCGGGAGCTCCCTCCCAGGTGGGCACCCACCTCTACAACGCGCGTCGTGGCCTGGCGCAGGGTCCGCACCACAGGGAGCCTCCTGACCCCTCTCAGGTGCACGTTTCAGGCGATCTCCCTAAAAAAGACACCGGCCAGGAGAGACGGCTGCGCGGGCACCTCTGCGACCCCTCGCTCCTCTGCGGACGTGGTTTCCCACCCACAGAGCCAAGAGCTCGGTCCGATCCGTGGCTGTCGGGCCTTTTCCAAGGGCCCTCCCCGGGCCTGGTGCTGGGGCACGTTCCCGAGGAGCCGGCGGTGGGGGGCCCGAGTGCTCCCACCCGTGACGACGAGGCCTCGGCTGCAGCACCGCGGGTCCCGTGGCAGGCAGCGAGGGGTACTCGGGAGACATCCTCGCGTCCTCGTGGCCGGGAAACTGCCACTGTGGGGCGGCAGCCACGGTGGCTCGGGGGACCCGTCCTAGAGGCCCGGCAGCCAGCGCGGCGGGATGCCCCCCAGCAGTCACCGCACCTGGTCAGCCTGCCGCGGCACGGGCACACAGAGACGCGCCCCCGCACTGACAGGCGGCCAGCCCCACTGGCCACCCACGCCCTTCTTCCGCCCCCGGCCCTGCCCTGGCCTCCGGGCCGGCGGCCAGGCCCTCCTAGCAGGGGGGCCCGACCCTGGCACCACCCCTGGGGGAGATCGTGGCTCCTGTGGGGCAGCCAAGGGCTGTGCCCGAGACACAGGCCAGCAGGAACAGGAACCCGAGGCCGAGCCTGGGCAGACAGGCCCCAGGACACTATCGCAGCTCCCCCCCCAGAGGACGAGAACCCGCCTGACCTTCCCCCCCACGTCGCTTCCCCCTGCCACCTGAGCTAGGTTGAGGACGACGTGGCCCCAAATCAGTGGCCTGCCCTGCAGGGCGCCCACCTCGCCCACCTCGCCCCTCCTCGCGGCCACGCCCGCTCACGCCCGCCGCTCGGCTGCAGGTTTCCTTGAAGCTGCCGCAGGTTTCTCCCCGCCGACGGCTTGCCGACGGAACTCTTACGGAGCAGCGCCGCAGATGAAAGAGCGGACTCGGTCCCGGACTTGAACTTCATGTGTACAACAGACCCCTCTCCACATCAAAGAGAGGCGCTCGCAGGGCAGGCGGGGAGCGCGGGAGCGGGGACCGGGCGCCCCACCAAGGCGAGAGGCCTGGGCATCACCCCCGCCACGCTCCGACGCGGACTCGGGCACCTCACGACGCCCGAGCCCCGGCGTCCTCATCTGTAAATGGGCGTGCCAGCCCCACGAGGTCCCGGCAGGAATTAATGACTTAAAAGGGGTCCCTGACGAGTAACGAATTAATCGCAGGAGGGGCCGGGGGAGGCCCACGGTCGGCGGCTACGGCCGTGCTCATGGGGAGGATAAAGAGGGGTCTCTCTCGCGTGTGGCCTCGAGGGCCACAGAGCGGTGCCGGGACGAGGTCACGGGCTCAGCACCGGCCCGGCCCGGCCCACCATGTCCTCCGCGCTTCCCGCTGTGGCCGTCACAGCGGTCGCTCCACGCAGCAGCGTGAAAGGCCCCAACGTGGCCCTGTGCGTGCTGCCCTCGATCCCACCGCCGGGACCCCAGCCAGCAGCCCCTGGGCACAACCCCGCCCCCCCGGCCTTTCACTGGCCGGGCACCGAGTACCCAGGGCAGGCCACCACCCCGGCCCAGCCCCCCAGGCAGCACGCTGGCCTCGGCGCCCGGCGCTGTGATGGCGTCGCGGACGCATGTCCACCCGGCCCACGGCCCACACAGAGGTCGCCCTGCAGCCGCGGCCGCGCTCTCTGAAACAGGCAGCGTCGAGGTGCGGAGCCACACCGTCCCCGCGCCGCGTCCCAGGGACGCGCCGCCCTCTTTCCAGGCTTTGTGCAGGGCCCTTGTCTTGCTCCCCACGAGCTGGGGTGATGCGAGCGCGGAAGGGTGACCCAGGGGCACCCGCTGTGTCCTTGAGGGCAGGGGCCAGAGCAGGCCGCGCAGGGACGCACGGCTGCCCTCCCGAGAACTGGCCGGCCACGGCGGCGCGGTGAGTCCGACGGCGGCCCAGCCAGGCACGGTCACCGCGGACACCGTCGCCCGGCGTTCGCGGCCGCGCCGTCGTCACTGGAGGAAGCAGGTTTCCGGTGAGGAAACCACCGGAAAGGGCTTCTCTCGTTCCCCCTGCGGCTCTGTTGGCAACTTCACTGCGCACGAGCCCGAGGTGAGCTGCCAGTGAAGCTGGGAAAAGTAAACGCGCGCGGGGGTCTTCCCTCCGTGCCCCTCGCGGAGGCCTGGAACGCGGCACCGGCCCAGGCGGTCACCGCCGGCTGGTGACGGCCTAAGCCCCGAGTCCGCGAAGTCCAGCCTCGGTGCTTCTGAGACGGCTGGGTTTGCCTGTCCGCTCCGTGCCGACGCGTCCCCGAGGCGGTTTGCCTCGTCCCACCCAGAAACCCCCACGTGAAGCCAGAACCTGCTCCGCGGGCACCGGGCTTAGGAAAGCGAGCGGTGCCTCGTCTGACGGAAGCTCAGGGCACCGCACCACCCGCAGCCGCAGCCGCGTCGGCTCGAATGGGCGGCGTCAGGGACGTATTTCTCTAAAGAAAGACGGCGTTGGCGGACGGGCCGAAACGACTCCGTTTAAGGCAGCCAAAAACGAACATCTCGGAGCAAAGATAACGGGCTCTAGTCACGTGATCGCGGCGAAAGCCGACCCGGGGTGTCGGAAGCAGACAGCGGGAAGTTTCGCGCACCTGAGCGTCCTCCCGGCTGTCTAACCGCGGTTCACCCCCTAAAACGACGGATTCGACCCCATCCCCGGCGGATGGGCGGCAGGTTCAGGGGATGAGAGCGGGGTGAGTGCCCGCGGCGCGGCGCGGGCGGCCAGGCCGGAGGGGAGGGGAGCCCGGCCTCGGCGCGGGAGCCGCTTCCAGCCGTCGCAGGGACGACGCGCCGCGCAGACGTCAATGTATACAAAACGGCATCTGATCCAAATATGCTAATGACTTTTATTGGTCAGGGCCTGAAAGTGAGGTTTATTTTTACGAGTCCGCATTAATTAACCCAGCATGTGCTATCTCCCGGGCTATCTTGCCAGGGACTCTCGCTGAAGCATGTTTATTGTGAAATGTTTGCGTTCTCCACGTCGGCGGCCCACACACAGATCGGTTCATGCTCTCGTTCGGGGCACTTAGAGCAGTTAAAAGGAGCCATTGTTTTTGATTAATGCCATTTTGGGGCGGCCACAGCGGGGCGGGGGGAGGAGCGGCACGTCCCAATCCTGGCTGGGCGTAAATTCTTTGACATTAAAGGCACGTCCCGAGGTGGCCGAGGGAAGCGACCCGCGTGCGCTGCGCTGTCGGCGTGGCCTCCCATGGATCGGCCACGCGGATGCGGCACATCCGCCCGCCCCGGGGGGGCCGGGCCCGGCGAGGCGGGGTGCCGCACAGATGGGACTTCTAAGGCCCTGCCTGTCATCTTCTGATTAAGGAAAGGAAATGACTTCACCGAACAGATATTCCCCCTTGTGTTGTGCCGTTTTAACTGAGTTTGTACTTTCCCCGCGCTGGACGTATTTATGGGGGCTCGTCAGCGACCTCAGGCTCACAGACGTCCCCGCAACCTCAACAAGCTTTTTGTCCTTGCCAACTATCTAAATATCAAGACCATAAAACAGCCTCCAACAGTCTCCGTCCTGTAAACAGCCCCGCTCCGGGGCTTCGCGTGCAAACGGCGCGGTGCGTCGGGCGGCTTTCGGCGACGCTGTAAAAGCTGCTCCTCAAAACTCAACAAAAAAGTGAAGCGTCCATCTGGTTTATGGCTTTTCCACTGCCGAACGGCTGCCGGGTGCCAGCTCGCTGAGCCACGCTTGCTAAAGAGATGGCCGGGGTCACAGGCGGGGACCACAGAGGCCGCGTCTCCGCGGGCGGGATTTCTCCTTCCAGGGCTGGAGCCGCACGGCCTGGGCCGGGCAGGGGAGGGGGCCCGCATGGCCCAGGGGCGTGAGGGAGCCTGAGCCCCTGGGAAGGCCGCGTGTTTGCCGCCTGTGAGGTCTGTCCCCGGCACGGTGCCCGGGCTGGGCTCAGTGCAATCCCATCGGGGCCGGCCCCGCTGCCCGAGACGTGTCCTGTGGCCATCCTGACACCTGCCGCCCTGTCCCGAGACCACCGCTGAGGATCACAGCCGGGGTGACTCCCTGGGCAGGCTGCTTGGCCCCTGTTCCCCCAGAGATAGGGCCCCTGGGGGCTGGGGGCTCCCTGGCTCCCTTGGGAGAGGCTCGGAGGGGGGACGACACCACTCGTCAGCTCCAGATCGGGTCTGACCTGGCCTCCCTGCTCTCGCTGCTCCCGTGTAGAGAACAGACACCCCTGGACCTGGGACAGGGAGCGTGAGGGCCCGCCAGGGGCCGGGGCAGGCTCAGCTGGGAATCGGCCCGCTTCCCTGGGGCGACAAATCACCCAGGACCTCCTGGCATAGGGTCGCCCAGATTTCACCTGGCGGACACCCCAAGGTGCGGTCAGACACAGACACCAGGGGAGGACAGGTGTGTGGAGCCGACCTGCCCCACCCCCCAGCAGACACCCCTCCGCGGCTGCAGGGGCGTCCCCTCCCCAGCCGCCCCTCCCCGCTGCGGGCCAGGGCCATCCCTCCCGTGCCCCTGGAAGTGCCCGTGTCTGCGAGTGGCTGTGCGGTCAGAGCAGCAGGCCGCCCCGGGCCAGGGCCCTCTGGAACGCCCAGGAAGGCCAGCAGGTCCGGGGGCCGACCTCTGAGCCCCGCGGGTCCTGACACAGCCCCTGGGAAGCAGGCCTGAGGCCCGCCCACTGCCCACCCCCCGCACCACGTCCACCAGACCAGGGACCCAGACAGGGACCCCTCCGACGGCCACACCCAGACCCCGAACGCTGCTGTGGGGCCCACGGCCAGTGTCCCAGCAGCAGTGACCTGGAAGGGCACCCGCCCCTGGGCCCCGAGGAGGCCGGTGGCTTCCGAGCACGCGCCAAGTCAGACTCTGGGCCACCTCCCTCCCCGCTGCCCCAGAGCCCGGAAGCAGCTGCCACCCACGAGCTGCCACCCAACGGAGAGGTGGCACGCGCATCCCGCGAGCACCGCGCCACAAGCCACACGTCAGCCGGGGTCACTCAGAACCAGGGCAGGGGGCAAGGGGCAGGGGCCGGCAACCTCGGACCCCGAGGCCTGCACGCTCGGTGTGGGCACCGTGTCCCCGCTTCGCCATGGGGAAACTGAGGCTCGAGAGCTGAACGACCGTGCCCGAGACCCACGGCGACTGGAACACCGAGCGGCCGTCCGTGAACCACAGGAGTGAAGACTCACGAGCTCGCGAACGAGCCCCGCGCAGCCAGGGCCCCCTCAGCGTGGCCCCCTCAGCATGGCCACGGTCAAACCCTCGCAGCCGCCGTGCGACGCCGTCGGCACCGGCACGAGGAAACCGAGCTCCAAGGGGCCAGGAGTCAGGCCCGGGCGGCCGGGGTCTGGCTCTGCTCTCCGAGCCGCCAGGCCGCACCACCTGTCACCCCGTCACCACGACCGGTGAGGACAGAGCCGTCAGCCGCTGGGCGCTGTGGGGAGCTGGCCAGGTGCTGGGCTTCATGTCCACCCTCCGCTTCACGCCCAGCAGGCGGGGCCCGGGAAACCGAGGCGCGTGCAGGTCACGCCCTTTTCCGAAGGCCCCGCGATGAGTGGCGGCAGAGCCAGCCCACCAGGGGTCGGGCTCGTTCTAGGAGGGGACCCTGGTGGCAGCAGCTCCCCGCCAGCTCAGGTCGGGAGGGGGCACCCGGTGACCACCCGTGCTTCAGCGCCGATGGGGTCTGCTGTGGTCGCCACGCTGTGCGCAGCCCTCAGTGACGAGGGCGGCCCTGGTGACAACGAGGGTCACGCTACGTCCAACGACGAGGACCCGGCCGAACCCACAGGTCACACCAACAGTGAGGAGCTCTGACAAACGCTGACCACGCCGAGAGACGCGGGAGACAGGGCCGCGGCCTGGCTGGGGCGTCCCCCGGGCCCGGGCCGCCCTGGCCTCGCAGAGCCGCCCTCGGGCCACCCGGTTCAAAGGTAGAAGAAGGACCGACTCGAAGGCAAAGCGGAATTCGGAAGGGGTGGCCGTCTGGCCTCTCAGGGGCGCCAGGGTCACGGGAAGAAGGCCCCGAAGACATGGGCCGTGAGGCCTGGGGCCTGCGAAGCCTCCGGTCCCCTCCCCCACACGCGGAAGACAGGCGAGGCCGGCAGGCGAGTCTGCTGTGCCCGGGCCGACCGCTGGCGAAGCGGGGAGAGCTATTTTGAAAGCAGCCGCACAGCGCGACCGCACGCCGCCACCGGCTGCCGTCCTCGGCGCAACCTCATTCATAATTAACCACGAAAGAGCCACCGCCACCTTGAAACAACGTCTGGGCCCATGAACTCTGACCTCTGCCGACCCCACGGTGAAGCGGCCTCTCTCCCCGGCCGCGGCGGCCAGCGCGTGGGCTCCCGCCCGCCCACGGGAAGCTGCTGCTCGCGCCGGCCGCGCCCCAGCGTCACGATCCGGACCGTGACCCGCCCGTGCGGAGCCGACTACTCCCCACCTGAAGGGCGGTTTGGGGTTTTCTCTTAAATTTAACGCTCCTCGTTACGGATTCACAGCAGCACACCGACGGAGGGATTTTTTTAAAAAATCCTCTTCGCAGAAAAGGAATATCAGCAAAAATAATCACTATTTCAGGCCCAACAATGAGTCTCTAATGAGGACCGCAGTCACCAGTTAAATAAACATGCCATTAGGGCGAGCGCGGGTGTGTCAACACAGACACGGGCCACTAATCCGGGGGTGTCCGTGGTTGGTCTCCGCGGGGTCCGGCCCGCGGCTGGGTCTTCCTGGGGCCTGGTCCTAAGTCGCCCTTCGGAGCCAGGGCTCAGTGCAGCAAGGTCGGGTCGGCTCCCGTGGAAGCCACCAACGGGTCGGGTGTCAGAAGGTGACAATGGAGCACCACCCTGGGGCGTCGGGCAGGCCTGCAGGAAAGATCCAGAAGGCCCCAGCCAGAGGGGGCCCCAGACGAGGAGGACGAAGAAGGGGGCTTCCTGCCCAGAGGCCCCATAGCCAGGTCGGTCTTGGGGGCCAAACCTGCACCGACGCCAGGCGGGCATGAGGTCTCCCCCACACTGTCCCCGACGGCAGACCCCAGGTGACAGCTCGGGGGCGAGGGTGGGCAGGATGGCGGAGGGGGAGGGGAAGGGCCCCGGGGTGTCTGCTTTCTCACCGAAGATGAGGTCAGCGGCAGGGGACAGCGGAGAGGAGGGGGACAGTGTGGCCATGCAGTGAGCGAGCCCTCATGCCCGTGGTCACAGGGCCATGGAGAGTCCCGTCAGCCCAACTGTGAGCTTTTCGACCGTCCAGTTGAGGGGCAAGAAGCTGCGCGAGGGGCACCTGAGTTCGCCCGAGGCCGCAGCTTCGTCGGGTCCACAGGATGGAGCAGGAAGGGGCCGGGGAGCTGAGAGGGACACAGGCAGGGACTGAAGTGGCCAGTGTGGTCAGTCAGCCGGGTGAACGGCGGCGGGACGGCGAGGCGGGCGGGGGACAGGGAGGGGCTGAGAGGCCAGGGGAGAAGGCGGCTGGACGTGGGGACAGAGGCGCCGCAGTGGGCGGCGGGTAGGGGAAGGAGCGTGGCGGGGCGGGGCGATGCGTGCAGGCAGCGTGCGGGGTGCGTGCGGCCTGTTTCGGAGGCAGTGGGGGGCCGGCCGCCCTTGGGATGGGGCTGGAAGGCCAAGGGCAAAGGGGAGAAGAGTCGCCAGAGGCGAGACTCTGGGGAGGCGGAGCCCAGCCTGCGGCCGCAGGACCCGGACCAACGGAGCTGCAGGAACGCAAGGTGCGGGGACGGCAGGAGCCCCTCGCGCCAGCCCAGAGGCCCCGCCGGGAGCAGCGCCTCGCGCCAGAGACGACACGGGAGGCCGCGGCGTCCCGGAGTCGCCGAGGGAGAGATGCCGTCTGTGTGGAGGCCACGCTTCGCTCCCTGGTGGCCGGTGTCACGGTCACAGCCCCCGCCCCGGGACCCCCGGGCTGCGGAGCAGAGCGCCGCGGCCATGTGTCGGCCTCCGACACACAGTCAAGGGCGTCGCTGGCCCTCAGGCCGAGGTCCACCGGGCAGGGCCCTCGGGGCCGGAGGACGAGCCCCACTCAACAGCGGGGCGCGGCCTGACCACCTGCTTCCACCCTGTTCTGAGCCCGAAGGAGCCCGGGCCCCCGGGGCTGCACCCTGAGGGCGGGCAGGGGTGGAAGCCGGCCCAGGCTGCTTCGGACGGACGGGGCCCTCAGAGCACGGTGACAGCGTGGGGGGCTCCGGGGCGCGCCCCCGGGAATGGAGCCCAGTGCCCGGACTGGCAACGTCACCCTCTAAACCCCGTTAGGTGGCAAAGCAAGGCTTTGAGCCAGATGCCCCGATCCCCAGTTCCAGAGGCAAAGGTCCCCCGAGCCCCTCGGGTCCTGTCCCGGCCTGGAGGACGGCGAGGTCTGGCCCTCAGGGCGTGGACACTGGCGTAAAGCCAAAACGCCACGTGAAGGGACACGCCGCCCGGGTCACAGCGGCGCGGCTCCCAGCGGCCACGGCGTGGGTGCCGCCCACGCGTCCGGCGATGGACGCGCGGATGAAGGGCAGCTCCACGTACACCTGAGCACAACCCGGCCCTCCCCACCGGCGACAACGTGGACGACCCAGAGGGTGTCACGCTGAGGGAAATGTCAAAAACACCACACGGTCGCACTGATGCGAGGAACCTGAAGAACAAAGCACGTGAGCAAACGGAGCAGGAGCCCCTCTTAGACGCAGAGAACGATGGCCGCCCCGGGGGAGGGGGCCGGGCGCCCCGGGGCAAGGTGAAGGGGCTGAGAGTACGAACTGGCGGCCGCGCAACCGCCGCGTGGGGTACGCGGGGGACGGAGCCGTCGTCGGAACAGCCGGGAGTGGCGCCGGCGGGGACCGGGCGGAGCGGGTGACCGCTCCGTCCACGGATAAACGAAACCAGAGAAACGAATGCAAAGCAGCTCGCCGACGGCCACTGAAAGACAGAAAACAATTCAAAATCGCACAAACATACACCTAAACGCATAAGACGCGCCCGTGAGACCCGGCGCAGGACAGTGGCCGCCCAGGGGGGCCCCAGCTCCGCGTTCTGTCCAGAGCCTGGGGCAGCAGGGTCCTCCCGGCCACCCGCTCGGCCAGGCCCGGGCTGGCCGTCATCCGCCCCGCGACGCGCACAGACGACCGCATCGCGCCGCCGTCACCCTGCACGGAAAAGCCGGCGTGGGTGCTGGCGGCGCCAGGAGCCGTGGCGGTGACCGGGCCCGCGGGCCCTCTCAGGCGGGCCCTGCTCTGCCCCCCGCGGCGCGGTGACCCTGTGCCCAGAGCTGGCACAGGTGTCCACCTGTGAGAGGCCAGAGCCGGGCCGACCCGGCCCTCCACACGGCTGCTGCCAGGGACAGGCGACTCCCGTGGGGCCCGGAACCCCCGCCCTCACGCTGCCCCTGGCCCCAGACCCGGTTCTCCGTGCTCGCTCTGGCCGCACCCCAAAACTCTGACGTGGGGGTGGACGGGGAGAGGAGACGGCAGAATCGAGAACCAGATTGAAGCAGCCTCTCGATGGCCCACACGTGTCAAAGGCCGCCACGCCAGACGCGAAGTGCGCCACTCGCCTGGCGAGGCCGGCCTCGAGGGCGGCACGGGGGGACCCTTCACGCCCGCGTCCACGAGGCCGCCTGTCCGAGCCGGGCACTGCCGTCCCCTTGGGCGCAGGCTGGGCCCAGAAGCATCCCCCCTGCCCCGGAGAGGGCGGAACCCCAGCTGGGACCCGTCTCTGACACACACATGTGGCTCGGAGAACTATTTGCATTACAAAGTGATCCCGAGGGGACGCGGCGGCCAGCGGAGCCTGCGCAGACCGCCTGGCAGAGCCGCGCGGTCGCCGGCTGGGCCCCCACGAGGGCCGGCCCGCCGTCGGACCCGGCTGTGAGCTGGGCGCGGGTCCGGGGCGGCCCTGGCTCACGGGCCAGGCTGCACAGAGGGCGCCCGTGGCGCCGGGCGGGCCACACGCGCCGCCGCGTCACCCACAGCAGCCCCGCGGGCTGCTTCCTCCCACCGGAGACAGCAGGGACAGGCGCCCAGAGGTGCGACCTGCCCGCGCCAGCCACGGAGGTCCCAGGAGCCAGGTGACCCCGCCCCCCCCACCCAAACCGCTGACCAGGAGAGGCCGAGGCGGCCGTGAAGCCGTCCCCTCCGGGCTGGGGAAGGTCACGGGTCACGTAAACCTGTCCCCACCTTTAAAAGTTGTTGCGACCCCTGACCCCACCACGGAGGTGGCAGAGCCGGGGCGCGGGGCCTGGGGGAGGCGGAGGGTGGTCCGGGAAGCCAGCCCGGCCCCCGGGGGGTGCGGGACACGAGCGCGGAGAAGCCCAGACCCACGAAGGCCGCCCGGCGACCCGGGTCTGAGCGCCAGACGAAGCCCGCGAGGGGCCGCGGAGCCATGACGGCACGCGAATGCCGTGGGATTCTGTCCCTGGTCTTCTCAGTGCGGAGCCGGCTTCACGTGTCTCCAATTCAAAACCCCAAATTGAAGACCGATGTGGAGATCGTCACGAGCGAAATCAAGCGCAGGCCTGGAAAACGCCCCACTCTCTTCACACGGCGGCCGCTCGCCGCCGAGAGCGGGCGCTCCCGGAGGGCGCGGGGGTGGCGGACCGGCGCCCCGGCTCCCGGCCCAAAGCCCGGGCACGCGGCTGCTCCGTCGCTGACTCCGACGGCCACACGCCCTCCAGCAAGGGGCCCTCGGCCAGCAGGGGACTACGTCGTCGTGTCAGGAAAACAAGGCTTTGTTTTTTTAAAAACGGACCTTCCAGTCAAAAAATAAGAAGAGGCCCGTCTTCCAAGGGTCGCCGCGGGTGGCAGGCGAGCGGCGCGCACCGTCGCCGGGCCCCGCCTCACGCACGGTGGCGGCCACCATCCCGCCCTCGTCTCAGAGCTGCCAGTGACCAGACGTGAGACGACGCCCTAGAAGCCGAGGGCCGCGCCAGGCCGTCCGGAGGAGACTCGCTTTGCCCTACGCGAAGGGGGCGCCGCCAGAGGGCTCTGGCCCCGACGTGCGCCGGTCAGCGCCCCCGCCACCACTGTGCCCTGGCACTGCTGCCCCCGCCCCCCGGGCCGGGGCGGGCCCCACCGCCCCGCACCTCGACCGGCCGCCCTCCCCGCCTGCCCACAGGGGATTGGCCCCGACTCAGCCCGGACGGACGTCAGCGTCCACGTCCCCAACCTGTGGACGAGGAAACAGCTGGGACGAGCCCCCGACGGTGAGCGGCTCGGCGGGGACTGAGCGGTGCCTGGCGGTGTGGCCGGGCGCCTCCCCGCCCAGACTCTGATACCCAGCTGAGGTGTCTGGGCCGCGTGAGAGGTGGCCTGGGGCGGGGTGGCCTCGGGGCGGGGTGAGAGCGCGCTCAGGTCACCTCTAGCTCCTGCCTTCGGGAGCACCGTGCAGCCTGAGCCCCGGTGGCAACAACGTCCGGGCAGGAGGCGGGGCCTGCGTGCGCTTTGTCACCGCCCGCCGGCCCGGGCCCTCACGGGCACGCCACCCTCGTCCCCCGGGGGCCTGGGCGCCAGGAAAGAAATGCGTCTGGCGGATCCCCAGGCCCAGGGCCCGACGCGCCGAAGCCTGAGACAGGGCGCCCGCCCCGCGGCTGCACGGCCTCGGACCGCTGGCCCCAAGGATGCCATCCCCCGTCCTGCAAAGGGCTGAGCGGAACGGCAGGGACCGGCCTTCACCTCCGACGCCCAGGGCAAGGGAGAGTGACGCTCCGGGACAGACCGGAGGAAGCACGGGGTGTCGTGGGGAAGACGGGGCGCAGACTTCAGGAGCGGGGGCTCTGGCTCCGCGGGGGAGGTGCCTGAACCTCACCAGGATGGGGCAGGCACTGCGGGGTCCAGGGTGTGCGCGAGACGAACGGGTGGGGTGGACGGGTGGGTGGGGGATGGATGGGTGGATGGATGGATGGATGGGTGGATGGGCAGAGGGATGAGGGGGTGGACGGGTGGGTGGGTGGGCAGATGGGTGGGTGGATGGGTAGACGGGCAGGCAGATGTGGGGTGGAGGGAAAGAAGGGAGGGTGGGGGGATGCAGGGAGGCAGGAGGGAAAGACCGGCGGGGCAGGTGGGCCTGTGCGCAGATGCGTGAGCAGACGGGAGGGATGGGCCGACGGGTGGCGGGAGAGACAGTGGCAGAGGAGACGGAAGGCGGGCAGAGGGACAGGCAGATGCAGGTGGACAGAGACCCCGACGGCGGAGGGACGTGTGGGACGGACGACTTCACCCCGGCCCTGGGAGGGCCCCTCGAAGGGAGGCGGAGGCTCTGAGGACCCGCAGGGACCTCGGGCACGGCCCAGGCCCTCTGGCCGAGCGCGGGGAGGGGGACGCGGTCCCTGGGCGCGTTCGTTGCCGGGCCCCCGCCCCCCCGGCCGAGGGCGGAGAGAGAAAGTGCGTTTATTTTCGAGCCGGAATGAATTATTCAGCACTTCTAAATCCAGAGCACATCAAATCCGAAACGACACACACTGTGCTCTTCCCTCTCCGCGCAGACACTTAGAAATATTCCGTAATTTCTTTAAAAGAATAAAATTATTGATTGTGGGTGAATTAGCAGCCCGGGAAAGATCCAGATGCGAACGGGAGGCGGGCGGTGCTGCCGGACTGGAGGTGAGGGGCTGAGGCGGGGGCGTCTGGCAGGCAGAGGAGGGAAGGGAGGGGGCGGCGGGGGGGGCAGGCGGCGTGCGGTGCTGGGGCCGGGCGGGAGGGGCCGCCGGGCAGTGCGCACATGGGGCGCGACCGTCCCCGCTCAGCTGGCCCAGGGCGAGGAGGCCGTGGGCCCCTTTGGGCCCTCCCAGCTCCGGTCAGTGGCCGGTCACTCGGGAACGTCGCAGGTGCTGGCCGTGGACCCAGGGGCCACCAGGACCCTCTGCTCCCCGCTCAGCTTCGCCCAGCTGCGTTGTTCGGTCAGCGGGGCGACTTCTGCGCCCCATACCTGTCCCGGCCGGATGTGCTGCCCGAGGACTGAGGAAGTCTGCGTCTCGGCCAGCCTCTCCCCCGGGGCGCCGGGCCATTTCAGCGGGACCCGCGCGCGTGAGGCTGCGTGAGCCGGGGAGAACCCGCGCAGGGTGCCCGAGCAAGCCCGCCACTGCCCCCGGGGCCCGCCCGGGGCCTGGGAACTCCAACGGGGCGGGCTGGGTGCCACGGCCTCCTGCGGGCGTGGCCAAGGCCCAGGGTTGAGATCCAGGCCCGGGCGCAGCTGCCCCCGCGGTCACCGAGCAAACGCCCGCAGGAAGGAGGGGACGACGCAGGGAGGTGACCAGGGAGCTGGGTTCGCTCCCTGTCCCTAAGTCCCTGGAGCTGAACTGAGATTCCTTCCATCATTCTGGATCGCAGAGGCGGGAGGGGAGCCGCAGACGAGGGCGGGCCCAGGAAAGCCAGGGAGCCGGGGGACAGGGGCTTCGGGGGGACGGGGGGACGGCCGCGGCAGCTGCGGGCTGGGTCCCTGACCGCGCCAAGCAGGGGGACTGGGGCAGCCCCGAAGACGGCCTGTGGGATGGGCCAGGGCCCAGGCCGGGGAGTGGGCGAAGCACCTGTCCCCTGAGTGAAGGCGCCGAGGACAGGGCCGTCTCCCACACGCCCGTCGCGACGCTCCCCGCAGGCGACACGTCCCGGCGCTCCGCAGAGGTGGCGTGTGTAAATCGGACGTCGCCCGGTCCTCGGCGGCACGTCCAGCGCACCCTGGGCCTCAGGGCCATTCCCAGACTGCGTCGCGGGCCCCACTTTGCGGGCGGCCCAGGAGAGGAGGGCGCTGGACGCCATCGGAGGGAGGACGTCCATCCGCAAGTCGCCTGGGGCACCTGATCGGGGCGGGGGGCCTGTCACCCGTGCCCGGGCCCGAGTGTCCCCGACACTCCCCCGCATGCAGCCCACCCCAGGGCTTCAGACCCCGCGGGACTCGCCTCTGCTGCCCCCACACCCCCCCTTCTTGGGGTCCCGGAGGAGTGGCTCGCACGGGAGGGCGCCGACGTGAGTCCTCCCGGGAAGACCAAAGCGCTCCTCGTGGAGAGCGCCCGGGGACGTCGGAGGAAACCGGCTGGACTGGGTCCACTTCACGTCTCTTTAAAAATGAGAGGCCACGACTCGGCCTAAGTCCAAGGTTAGAAATCGTACGCGTTACTGGACTTAAGAGAGCACGACGGCAGGGGCCGTCGGAACTCCGGCGGCTGCTGGAAAACGGCTCCTGGTTTCTCGCCGACGTGGCTTTTAGTCGTCCCCCTTGTCTGCCTGTCTGTTTCGAGTCGGCGTCAATCGCTGAGCCGCATTTGCTCGGGGCTGGTAAAAGGTTCGCAGAGGGACAGGCGACAGAGCGCCGGGATCGCGGCGCCGCCCACCGAAGCCCCCGCTTCCCTCCTGTCCCACAGCACAGGGTGAGAAGCCGCCCCGGCCCCCGCGGCCGCGCGAGGCCGACCGGGAGGGACACGGACGGCCGGGAGCAGCTCGAGCGCGCAAAGCCGGCTCCACTCCTTCCCCCGACACGTCGCGCAGGGCAGCGCCGTCCAAGGCCCGTTTCATGTTCCTCGCGCAACGTCGGGCGCACACCGCAAGGTCCCTGGACGTGCGAGCCCCAAACCCCCGCCGCACGCGGCTGACGGTAGGGCTAATGCTTGTTAGCCCGCCCGGATACATGGGCGTCTCCGTCGCTCCTGCCATTTAATAATTTTGCTCGATCTCCAAAATGGAGATGCATCTCGCCTGGAAGGAGGCAGCCCTGCGAGTTATTTACAGACCGTAACATTTACATAAGGTTCGGCCCGCCGAGGGATACAAATATAGATGAAGCCCTCAGGACTCCATTCTCCGAACTGCCCTCCAAAGCCTGCCCTGCAATTTGCGAACTGGATTCCGTGCAGACTATTCTTGGAAGCCTTTGTGAATTAGGGAGAACTCACTCAAAGCAAGGGCTGGCTAATCACAATTTTGCAAATTGTACGTAGCAATCATCCCCACATTGTGAAATTCAGATCTATAAAGTGCTGATGTTTTAAAGTTGAAAAATAAATTAGCTCACTCGAACTATTTCGCAAAAAAAAAACCAGTCTGAGGCTTGACGACTAAATTATTTGTTTAAAAGAATTAAGAGGCGGTCACATTAGCGGCAAA
This sequence comes from Cynopterus sphinx, assembly GCA_030015415.1. Taxonomy (NCBI): domain Eukaryota; kingdom Metazoa; phylum Chordata; class Mammalia; order Chiroptera; family Pteropodidae; genus Cynopterus; species Cynopterus sphinx. The sequence goes on from CM057386.1 coordinate 906,594, forward strand.
CGATAAATAAAGGCAGAGCACACGCCCGCCCGTTCCTGCCACACCATCCCCGGACGCGGGCGCATCCCCCCCGAGAGGCTCACCTGCCCAGGGCATCGGGCCCGAAACTGCCCGGCGCACCGCGGCCGGCCCGGGCTTCCACTCGGTCCGCGACCCGCGAGCCGCTCGCAGGCGGGCAGGGGACCGGTCAGCACCCTCTCTGGTCGGTCATCTGCCCGGCCTCAGAGGTCGGCGGTTACACGGGTTATTTGTTAGGAAAACGGCACCGATGCCAACCGTGAGGGGCGAGGGGCGCGGCCTGGCAGGAGGCTGGAGCGGGGCCACCCCGGGAAGGGCCGACCCCCGACGCGGAGCGGCCTTCGCACAGAGCGCAGGCTCGAGGGACCGGGGCGGCAGGGCCAGTCACGGAAAACGCCCGACCCTCGCCTCCCGAGAGGCGAGGTGTGTGCACACGTGCGCGCGCATGCACACCCACATGCACTCATGGGCATATGTGCGCACACTGTGCACACACATGTGGGCACCAGCAGTCGTGCGGCCCCCGTGCCCCACGCCGTGCAGCCGCCACCACGGCCGGAGGCGAACGCAGGGCTCTCGCTCATCGGGCGCGGCTTTCCCAAAGCCTGAGGCCCCCCAAGGACCTGGGCTCCGCGGGAACCCCGTGACGTTTAGGACGGTTTGAAATGAGCCCCCTAAAAGCCGTCCGACTCCGCTGCAGAGGCGCCACCACCCGGGCCCTCGTCACCCCTCCGTCTGGCCCGCTCGGCCCCTCCTCCTCCCAGGTGTGGCGCGGGGTCTGCCTGTGCCCGCACCCTCAGGCCGCGTGATGGGCCCGCACCAGACTCAAGGGCCCTGGGAGCTAGTGAGGACGGCCGCGGCGTTTAAACGACCGCGACGCCCTTGGACGGGGCAGGCGGGGGCGCCCGCATGTGGCCGTCCCCTGCGCCTCACCGTGGCGGTGGCCGGACACCAGGCGCGCCGCTGCTCAGCCTGCCGCCGAGGCGCGTTGTGCAAGGCTGCTCCTAGAAAGCACGTATTCGTGCGGGTGAATACCGTCGCGACACGACCGCGTCCGAGTGTTTCCTGCAGGTGGCGGCTGGAGACGGGAAGGGAAGTCGCCGCCGGAGTGCCCAGCGCAGGTGACGCACGCGCCGCGCGGGCGTCCGCGGAAAAAGGAGGGAAGCCCTTGGAACGCCGGCTTCCTGCCCCCCGTCCCGAGCTGCGAGGAAACCCTCAGAGGCAGGAGTCGAAGGGCGTGGGGGCTCGCCCTCCTCCCGGGGCAGGCCGGGCAGGGGACGCGCCACGGCCCACGAGGACGAGGGGTTCAGATGCGCGTGGCCGGGCCTCCCGCAGCACAGTCCCCTGGGGGGAGGGACGAGCCGGGCAGGAGGCGCCCTCCCCCTGGACTGCTGGGCCCTCAGCCGAGCCGTCCACACGCACGGACACGCGGGCGCAGGTGCCGGACCCTGGGCCTGGGAGCCGTGTCACCTGCCGTGTTTCTGCTCCGAGCTCACACCCCCTGCGAGAGGCCGTCCCAACACCTGTCAGGGCAGCTGAGAAGAGGAGACCAGGTCAGGTCCCGGGTCAGGTCCCGGCTCAGGCGGGAGCTGGCTGGGCCCCTGCCCACCCGTGTCTCCTCTGGGTAAAGCCAGAGCTGGGAGACCCCCCCCCCCCGGGGTCAGGGCAGGTCCCCGCGGGGCGGCGGCCTCCTCTGCAGGACGCGGGGCCGTGCGCACGACAGCCGCGACTTCAACGCCGGCTTACTGACCTGCAGACTCCCGGCACGGGGGGCGCCGCAGGGACACGCGCTGACCTCACAGCAGGTGCCACGGGAGGCCTGGCCCAGAAACGCCTCCCCCCGCCACGCTCTCCCCGCCCGAGCGAGCCACTCGCTGGCCCTGTGCCCCGTGCCAGCCAGGGTCAGCGGCCGCCTCCCGCGTGCCAGGGAGGGTGGGGACGCTGGCATCTCCCTGGACCGGGAGGAGCCCGCCAGAGCCCGCACAGGACCCAGAGCTCCAGGCGTGAAAACAAGGCTCCGGCGGCCACTCTGGACCGTTCCAAACGCCCCCGCACCAACCCGATGCCCCCGGGGGACCGGAACCGGGCTCACGCTCGGCAACAGGACAGGACGTCACGGCGCGCCCCCCACGCCCAGGCCGCCCGGCCGCCTCCCCAGGCCTGGGCCCTGACGGTCCGCCCCCCGCGCTAAAGCAGCCCAGGAAAGGGCGCGGGGCGTCAGCGAAGGGCGATGCCCGACAGATGCAGAGCGCTGAAGAGACCGACGACGGAAAAGGGAAAAATGGAAAAACGTTAACGAGCAGCTCACAGAAGACAGCGGCGTGGCCGCCACACGCTGAGGACAGCCACACGGCTGAGGGGACGCAGGCGGAGACCCCGCTCCCACCCTGTACGGGGCGGCCTCGCACACGAGCCACAGTCCTCGGCGGCGCGGTCCGGGGACCAGGCATCGCAGACGGCACCGGCGGGCACGACGCCACCCACAGGGAGCCCTTGGGGCAGCTGGTGGCTGTGAGGACCGGGGACCCGGCCACGTGCCCCTGCAGGAGTCTCCGACCCGGCCCCAGGACCGACGCCCCGACATGCCCGTGGGCAGTGAGCGTGCACAGGCATCCGGGACGCAGGGCCACCGCGCGCACGTGCATGTCAGGGCCGACCTCCCGCGCTCGGCTCCATCCACATGACAGTCCCCGAGAAGCCCACCAGTCCCCGGGCACCGCGCATGCACGGGGGCTGCACACTCGGCCCTGCCGGACGCGAACCAGCAGTTCCGTGCGGCCAGGGCACGGGGACCCCCGCAGGACCCCCGCAGGCTCCCGCCGGCAGCGCACACGTCGGGGCGCAGGGTCAAAGGGGCCTCTGGGTTCCACATCACACGCGTGTGGACCGTTCGGATCTTGGTGGCGAACACAGAATCTTTGCGATTAAACGGGATCAACGACATGAAAACACAAAGCCCGCCAGGCCACCCCTCTGTTCCGGGAGGTCAGACCCTCCCCACGCGGCCCAAGACCCTTCCCCCCAGGGCCCCGTTGACCCTCTCAGGCCAGGTGCCACTCCGCAGGCCCCAGAGGGTAAGCCACATCCACCCTAACCTTCCCTCCCCTTTGTCCCCTCCGCTTGTGAAAAACCTGACTCGGCCTGCAAGCCCGCCTCCTGCAGGAGGCCTTCCCTGACCACCTCGTCCCAAAGTGATCAGTCCTGTTCGTGCTCCACTCATCACACCCTACGACCTCTTACGACCCATCACGCCTGTCCGAGGGCGACTCACACTGGACCACCCACTCCGCCAGAGAGGGGCTGTGCCTCTTCTCCCTTGAGGACCTACTGTGTGCTGAGCGAGGGCCTAGCTGTTGAAACAGAGCGAAAGGCACACGGTGCCTGCCCCGTGGGCTCCGGCCTGGTGGAGGACCGAACACTTAGACAAAAGGAGTCTCCGGGAGCACGGAACGGCCGCAGCGAACGGCGGGGGGGACCGGGCCGCAGCAGGCCCCCCAGAGCGGAGCGGCCTGGGCTAGGCCTGCAGGTGAGGAGCCCGGTGGGGAGTGCACAGGCAGGTGGGCAGGAGGGTGGGTCGCCCCTCCTCGGTGCCCTGGCCAGAGCGGGGCGCACGGCAGGAGGCCTGAAACCATCTGTCTGGGCGAGCAGACAGGCCGACAGCCGCCCCGGCCAGCGCAGGGCGCGGCTGGGCCCACGGGGACGCCCACGGCGCCTGCCCTTTTGGAAAGACACACTCGGGCCCTTGTGACATGACGCAGATGGCGCCTGGCAGCGCGGCACTGCTGCCCTTCACCGAGGGGGCCCCCGAGCCTGCCACCTCCGGGCCCAGGGCGTGGGGAGTGTCTCGGAGCTGACCGCCAGGCCGGGGCGGGATCGTCTGGTCTCCTCGCCGCCCCGGGCGAGGGGCGTGGGACGCGGGCCTCAGACGGCGAGGGGGGCAGGGCTTGCGCGGCGAGCACAGCCTCCCCGTGGCCCATCACCGAGCCCTTGAACCCGGGTAGCGACGACTTCCCAGCGCGTGGATGCGCCTGGCTCTCACTGTCCGCGTTTAGTCACGCAGACAGAAGCCGTGGTCTGAGCCCCGGCCCCCGGAGCCGCCCGCACGGTCCTGCCGGGGACGCCGCCCGCGCGGCAAACCTGCCCCCGAACCGCCTGCCTGGAAGCGGCCCCCTCGCTCGCCTCCCGCCTCCCCCTCCTGCGCCTTCAGTGCAGTCCCTGCCGCCGCTAAGACCCCGCAAACAAACATCGTTAGGGAGCTGGCGGCTCCGAAAGAATGTGCGGCGTCTGTGAAATCGCCCCCTGCCAATCAACGCCGCCTGTCTGCGTGAGACCGCCGATCGGATCATCACGTTAGTGTGCCTGACTTGCTCGGCACAAAGAAGGTGGGAACGTTTTCTCGAGCGAGGATGTCAGCGCCGGAAAAGCCCGTCGCCATCTGTGCCTGCTTTCCGAGGGGAGGAAAACAAGCCCTGTTTAAGGATACGGCGGCACAACTAACGCGAATGTTTGGAAATAAACCGCGGGGCCAGGGAAACGCGACGGCGGGACAGGAGCGCGGCGCCGCGGCCCTGTCGTCGTGACGGGGCCCCGGCCCTTCGTCCGCCACGATCTTCGCTCTGAAGACAGGCAGGGGGGCCGGAGCCACGCGAGGTGCACGCAGGCCACGGAGCCGGCGGCGCGCCCGCGGGCCAGGCCAGTGGGGGGGCCACCGTGCCTGCTCCCCGTCCCCAGGGCTGGGCGGCGCGGGCCCCACCCAGCAGCCACCGACCTTCCCTGCTCCCCACCCCTCCCCCCTTCTCCCATCTGAGGGGGAACCGGCAGCTCCTGGACGCCCCCCACCACCCATAAGACGATCACCCATAGAGCGCCAGGAAGGAGAAACTTTCGTCCCCAAACTTTTTTGAGCAAAGCCCGTCGACGCCGCCCGGCCAGGCGGCGGCTGGACCGGCCAGTGAGCGAACGAACACGCCACCCGGCCCTCGGCAGACTTCCGAGCCCCGGCGCCCTGGTCTGATGCGCCTCCCTGCACCTCGCCACTGCGCTTCGTCGCCGGGGGGTCCCACGGGAACGACGCGGCGTTCTCGGGGGAGTTGCCCGGGCACCCGAGTCGGACGGCGGCGTCGCAAATGGTCCCCAAGACAAAGGCCGTCGATGAGTCAAGCGGCGGCGCGCCTGAGAAGCGGCGGCGCGAGGGCAGCGGGATCAGGCGATTTTCCGCGGTGCTGCGCCCTTTCAGCGGCCCCGCGGACAGGGTGCTGAGGCTGCAGATCCACGCCGCCCCGCGGTTCCCCGAGGCGACGGCCCCCGGGCAGACGGCACAGCCGTGCGACCCACACACTAACGCGGTCCCTTCCGGAGCGGGGGCCGTGCCCCACGGAGGCCAGTCAGGAGGCCGGGACCTCCGGGACCTTGTGCCGCCGTCCCGAAGCCCGGGTGCCCCAGCCCACTACCCCGCCCAGGCGTGTCACTGCAGAGGCCCAGAGAGGGTCAGAGGCCGAGCAAGCAGTCCCCAAGCGGCCCACACCGCCCCGACCCCCTCCCCAGTGCCCGCGTGCCCACGCGGCTCTTGCCGGTTTTCATTTCTCCACACTTCTCTGTCCGTGCCCGAGAGGACGCCCTCCTGTCCTGCTCTCAGCTTTCCCCAGACCGGGGCGGGGAAGCCTCAGCCTGCGAGGACGCGTCCTCTGGGGCACGCCTGCCACAGAGCCGCTGCGAAGCCGGGCCGGGGACGTGAGGCGACCCCCCTGGCCACCACAGGCCCATCCCGTACCCCCGCAACCCCCCAGGAGGGCCTGGAAAGTGGCAGCAGCGAAGCCGCACGGGGCCGGGCCACCAGGCATCCCGGGAGCACAGTCGGCCAGGCCTGAGCCGTGGCATGACCACGGAGAGACTTCCGGAGACTTACCGGTCCCCAGGGGTCTGGAGAGGTGTGACCCTCAGAGCCAGCGGCCTCAGGCCTCCTGCAGGCCTCCACGCCAGTTGGTGGCCGACCACAGGCCGCGGTCACCAGAGGACACTCGGGGCCCAGGCCGTTGCAGCGCCCCCGCCCCGTCCCCGCCGTCCAGTAGGGGAGCCAAGACGGCGGGCGACTCGGGAGCCCTCTGCGGTGGGGCCGAGCCCGCGGGTGAGCCCCTGGGCGAGGCCCTCAGGACCGGCTTCCCCTCCGAGCCTTCCTCCCTCCCCGCCTCGGCCCCCAGAACTTATGACCGGTAATCCTCTTTGTTTCGAGAAAAGCAGGTTCATGCGAAAAAACTCACGCGGTCACGTGGGGGATCGCCAACCCCCCCCCCCGTCCCGCCACGGCACTGCGTTCGCCCCGTCCACGCCCCTGGCCCGCCCGGCACCGTGAGGAGGGTCACGCCCTTCGTGCGCCAGGTGTCACTGGACACACTGGACGCCTGGGCCCCGGGACGTGCAGGCGGGACCCTGGCCTCGCTCTGGGCCCCACGCCCGTGGCCCTGGGGAGAGGGCCCCGCGTCGTGCACCATCCGCATCGTGAGCAGGTGCTCTGCAGGCTCTGCTTCCGGGAAAGAACGACTTGACGTCGTAAAGCAAAGCCCAGACCCCGTGCCAGCCGCTGTGGTTAAGTCACCGGGGCCACCCAGGGAGGGGAGGGGCCCGCCCGCGGGGGAGGGACGCGGCCGCGCCCTGCCACCTCGGGGGTCGTTAGGTGCCGCGCTGAAAGCCCGGCACGGCGATGGCGAGCAGGACGTGCGGGGTCCCGGCCCCGTCCTTCTCACACACACACGCGCCCGCCTCGCCAATTCTCCAAGTCAAAAGCCGAGTGACCCACTGCGCGCCTGGCCCAGGCTCCACGCGGTGGCCCGGCCCCTCCTGCCTGCAGCCCGGCCTCGTCAGGGCGGCCAAGGCCCGGGGTCTCAGTCCCGCCTGGGTCCCTCCCAGGGCCCCTGAAGGCTGCCACGTGGCCGGAGGCAGGCTCCCTCTCCCGGGGTCCCCGCGCCTGCTCAGGCCTGGCCCTGCAGCCTCAGGCCCTGGAGCCAGGGAGAAGCCAGCGGGTGCCCACCCCCCGCCCTCCCCCAGGCCCCGGCCCAGGCTCCGGCCAGGATCCTGCAGAGCCTGAGGCACGAACGTGCTGGGGACGGAGCTGTCTGTCTGTCCGGAGCGGTGTCCTCGGCCCGGGGAAGGGGCAGCCGGGAGCCCCGAAGGCCACTCACCCTCCTGTGGCGGATCGGACATGGCCCGGGTCCTGGACCCTCTCCCGGCCGCACCCCAGAAGTGAGGGGAAGCGGGGGCCCTGGCAAACAGCGGGGGGCCCGGCCTCCCCCACCCCCGCTCCAGGGTGGCAGGGGTGCCCCGTCTCCGCGGCTTCCGTTCCCAGGGACGGGAGCGGAGCCCTGCTCGGGGACCCTGCCGGGCGCCCCCTGCCAGCCCCTGCCGTCTGTCTTGGGGAGGCGGCCCCTCCCGCCCTCACTGGTCAGGGCACAGATGCGCCAGCCACTGAGCTAAGCACGGGGGTGGGGGCCAGGCAGGACCAGCAGGGGCCCCGGCCTCCATGAGCCCGGGCTCGTCTAGGAAACAGCGCAGGCTGAAGACGGCGAGCACGAGCGTGGTCCTCACCGCACCCGCCCAGGAGCCGTGGGACGCCAGCCGGGCCTCGGAAAACCCTCTCAGCCCGGAGCTCCGGGTGTCTACACGACGCACAGCATCGGGAACCAAAACGTCACGGGCGAGAGCGCCACGCGCCGCTAAAACCCGCTCACTCGGAACCGCGGGCTCCGGGGGAATTCTGTAAGCCCCAGGCAGGACCAGGTGCGCCTGCCCGGGCGGGAAACGTGTGAACCTGGCGACGGCAGGTGACGAAACTGCAGCCGGGGCCACCGGGCCTGGAGGATGGGGACACGGCATCCTCCCCAGCGGGGGACGCAGCCAGAGGGCCCGTGTGGAAGGCGGGGGTACCCGGGGCGAGCAGCGCGGGCCGGCCCACGGGCGTCGGTCCCTGGCTGGTGGCCCGTGGGCCACGGCCTCACCGTCAGCTCGATGCTGACACCGTAAACCCCGAAAGGGGACACTGTCTTGACAGGGTCCCCCACACCGGGCTCTAGAGCCGAGTGCCACTCCCGTGTCCGTCACTCCAGGGCCGCGCGGCCCCGCACGCCCCACGTCCCCCGAGCCCCGGGGCCCGCAGCCCGCCAGGTCGCCGTGCCCGGCCTGCAGGTCCTGCCCGAGGCGGTCCTGCAAGCCCTGGAACGCCACAGGCACCGTCGAAGGGACGAGAGCCCAGGGCCTGCCGGCAGCGGAGCTACCTCTGGGAGTCCCCACCCAGGCACGCCGTGGTGCGCCTCCGACCGGACAGACGGCGCCCGCAACCCCCCGGGGCCCTGGGCTCGCCCGCCCAGCGGCTCTGGGCCCCGCGGAAGGCGCCGGGCCGCTCTCTCCAGCGCGACCCAGGAGAGCCGCGCCTCGTGTCTGAACGACTCTGCGTTTCCCCACGGCTTCTCGCAGGGACGGGGCAAGCGCTGGACGCAAAGGCCGTCACGAAAACGACCCGTGTGACGCGCTCGGACGTGCCCCACGACTCCGTCGGGCAGCGTCGCCGGCAAAGCGCCTGCAGCCAGCTTCACGGGGCCTCGGCGTCCCCGGCACCTGGCAGGGCCCTGTCCGCGCCCGGCCCCGTAATTCCCGCATCCCCTGGGGTTTTTTTCCCTTTCCCCCCAGCCTCGTACATCACACTTAAGTCTCTCCGGCAACACAGACTTCCGTTTGGCCGGGGCCTTTAATATTAATGGCTGTCGATCCAAACGCGGAGCGCACGATGAAAGATTTAATCGAAACGAGGCGCGCACGCACTCCTCTCCCTCCTAAATATAGTCACAGTCAGTCACGTGGCCACGGGCCCTGTGGAGCGAAGGCCACCCAGCGAGGACCACCGGCCGGGCCGGGGAGGCCGCACGCCTGGTCCTCCCTGGTCCCCGGCTGGGCCCGAGCAGAGAAAGCGCGTCTCACCTCCGCTCCCTCCCCGTGGCACGGACGGCGAGCACTCACGGGCGACAGATCCGGGGAGACGGTGTGCGGAGCTCAGTCACAGCCACGGAGCTGCGGGGGTGGTGAGGCCGCTGGCCCTGCGACCCTGTGCGGCTCCGGGGGCTGGTGGGGGGGAGGGGAACAGCGGCATCGCCCGCCACCGCCACCACCTGTCTCACACAGGACGACTCATGGCCGGCGCGCCCTGGGACCAGCCCTGATGCCAGCGCGGGCCTCGCCTCAGCCCCTGCCTGCTCGGACCAGAGGCGCCGTGGCCAGAGGCCGCCTCCCGTGCGACATGGGAGTGGGGATGCCCTCGCCCCTCGCCAGGCTGGGGACTGCTTCCCGGCCGGGCAGGGCAGGCCAGTGCCCAGAGCCTGCGGAACGCCACAGCCCACGTGCCGTCTCAGGCCGGCTTTCCAGGGTGACGACCGGGGGGCCTGGGGGACAGTCCTGGCACCACAGTTCCGGGGGGGTCCCCAACGGTGCGGGCTGTCAGGGAGCCCCTGACTCGGGGGGCCCCTGCCTCCGACGTGGGGTCCTACACCCTCACTTTCAGCAGCAGAAACAGCCCTAGAGAGGCCGAGGGGTGCGACCCAGGCCACGGAGCCGGCGGGTGGCAGAGGCGGGCCAGAGCCCACGCACGCACAGGTGTGCACATGCGTGCACACACACAGACAGGCACGCGTGCACACGCAGACACATGCACACACAGACGCGCACGCGTGCACACGCAGACACGCACACACGTGCACACGCAGACACATGCACACATGCGCACACATAGACACGCACGCATGCACACAGACACACATGCACACGCAGACACAGATGCATGCGCACACATAGACGCGCACGCGTGCACACGCAGACACATGCACACACAGACGCGCACACGTGCACACGCATGCACGCGCACAGACACCTGCGGAGGCGCCGAGCGGAACGGGCTCAGGCGTCTCTGCCAACGGCCGCGGCCCCCGCGCTGCTCCGAGCGCCGGCAGGCGGGCCGTCCGGGCCGAATGGCTCCCCGGCCCCCGGAACGGTTTAATCAGGCGCAGCCTGGCTGCAGTTGGCAGAGGCGGCCGCCGGGGGAGGTGACCTCCCGTTGGCAATATTGCTCTCGGCCTCGCGGCCGTTCGTTCCCGCAGCCGCAGGCCATTCTTTTCCATAACAAGGCGGCCGCCGAGCCCAGCGGCATCGGAGGTGGCCGTGCCGGGCACGCGAGGAGCCCAGCGCCGCTGGGAGGCAGAGGGACGCCAGACAGGGAGCGAGAGGGCTTCGAGAGACCTGGGGCATCGGAGGTGGCGTCACGGACGCCCCCGGTGTCAGAGCCCCCCCCACACACACACCTGTCACCCCGGGCGGGTGCAACGAGCCCACCACAGACGCCCCGGCCTCCGTGCCCCGAGGGCTGAGGAGACGCGGGAGGGGACGCGGGAGGTGTAACAGGGACCCCCGGCAACGCCTGGCGGTCCACAGCGCTTCGCGTCACGAAGGCCACCCCAGTGCCCAGGGCCGCGAGTTCCCGCCTCAGCCGGGAAGGGCTGGGGTCCGGCCGCCAGGACGGGCGGCCTTTCGCCCTCCGCTGCGTGGGTGTGGCCGGCCAGCTCGTCAGCTGGACACGGTGGACGAGAGCAGACGTGTTAGGACGGTTCAGAAACGGCTTTTTTGACGTAGAAAAGCAGCAGTTTCCATTTTTGCCATTTTTCATTTTCAGGGCGATAAAAACGGCACGTGCGCACCGTGGCATAATGGATTAATTGGGGAGCGTTATGTTTATCCTAACTCTTAGCCGAGTGGCACATCTTCACAGGTCGCTCATGGGCCAGGCGGCGACAGGCCCGTTTTCACCGGCCCGCGCCGCGCCACTCCGCGCTGGATCAGCGCGACCCAGCGCCTACCACGTTCCGATAAATTACGTGACCTTAAGACATCGCGTTACCCCGTGTGACATGGGAGCCTCTTCCTCCGGCTGCCTGGCCCCGGCCCCGGCCCCCGGCGGCCGCTCTGCGTCCCCCTCGCTCACAGCGGCGTCTCGTTTAACCGCACTGTGCTCGGGGCCGTTTCTTTGTGTCGTGACGGTCGCCGTGAGGAAGAAGGAAGATTCGTGCGAGATTTGTGAGAGGCCCAGATTCCTAAATCAACAGATGAGAAATCCCTAAAAATAATAATGTCCAGATGTTGCTTATTTAAATGAGCCGTTGCCATTGGATGTCGCCCATCACCAAAGTGACAGGATCTGTGCATTTCAGGGTAGTCACAACCCACAGAGGACGGGCCTTTTTGATCAGGGGAGCGCCCGGAGCAATTACAACGGGCGACTTCGGGAAGCTCGGCGACTCTCACAGGGGCCACCTCTGCGCCCTCGGCCCCCGGCCAGCTCCCTCCTCCGGCCCCTTCGGAGGAACCGATTCGCCCAAGACGCCGGCCGTCTCTGACGAGCCAGAACTCGGAGCTGCCGGGCCTCGCACGGGCCGTACAGCCCTGATCTCTCATTTTCCTGCTGAGAAAATCGAGGCCCAGGAACTCAAATGTTTGACCCAAAGTCCCTCAGCGGAGAAGCAAGAAAGCAGCCGCCAGAACCCAGCCTCCTGCAGCGCAGGCTGGGGCACGTCCACCCGCCGGCCGGCAGGCGCAGCATCCCTGGGACTGCAGGGCGCCGGTGCTGACCCCAAACGGAGACACGGAGACGCCTGGGCACCCCGGACCAGGCACCAGCAGCCCGCAGGGGGGCCCACGAGCCCCAGGACCACCGGTGCGGTGCGTCCCCGTCCCCCGTCTACAGAAGAGGTCTTCGGAGTGAGGCAGGATGGCGGGCTGGCGACCCCGTCCTTCTGCAGCTGACAACAGCGAGGTCCTGGCCAGCAGCCCTCCCCCCGGGAGCCCCCAGGAGACCTGTGTCTGAGGAACCGGAGGGCGGGTGGGGGACAGAGCCCTGCCCACGCAGAAGCCACCACCCAGGGGCCCAGGGGACAGGACGTTCCAGCCGTGTGTTCTGGGCCTGGCCCTGCCGACGGCCTCGCCGTGTGCTGGTGACAAGGGGAAGGGCCAGCGCTGATGACGCGGGCGTGGCCCACACCGGACACCTGGGCACGCCGCCTCCAGCCGCAGGCGCCCTGGGGGCCCGGCCACTGCGCCTTCAGCCCCTGACCCGTGTCCGGAGCGAGCCCGGGCTTCCAGAGGGAGGGGGCCCGGGGCCCGGGGAGGGGTGCTGGGCCCAGGGCTGTGAGCGGCTGGGCTCCCGTCCGGCCTCCCGTCCGGGCTCCCGTGCTCTCTGTGCCCGGACACCAGGCGCCAAATCGCCCTGGGCCATTCGCCATTCGTACAGAGGGCACTGGGGGAGGCTGCCTCCCCGGGACACACCACGGCCTCAGCTGAGCCGCTGCTCCCTACGACCCCCGAGACGGCACCCATATCTGACCCTCGGCCGCACCCTGCCCACCTGTGGGACGGTGCCCGGAGCCCTCGTGCCCACACTCCTGGCCCGGCCGCTCGACTGGTTCCGTGAGACCCGGGAGTCCCCAGGCGCGGTGACGTCGCCTCGGGACATCCAAAATCGCAAGCTCTAGACCCTGCCCCCAACCGTCTCCCACTCATTCTCAGGCACCCAACGAGCCCCAGAACGATTCGCCCCCCGACGTCTCCCCCCGTGAGGGGCCGGGGCCCGCCCGAGCGTCCCCACAGACTTCCCGGGGCGCAGGTCGAAATCCAGGGTCAGCTGTCCCGTGCAGTGCGCCAGCGTGCCCGTCGCGCCGCCCCCTGTCTGCGGTGCCGGGGGCCGTACCTGCCTCTGTCGGGACGAGCCGAGCCGGAGAGCTCCTGGGGGCTGGGGCGTCCAGCTCCACGGGACTCAGGCCGAGCCAGAGCTCGCGAACGCGGCGCCGACTCACCGCCCCCCACCCAGAGCCTGCTGCCGAGACGCAGCAGGTGCCGGGGGCGTGTCACACGTCCCCGAACACGCGCACAGGAGCACCCGCCTCTGCCCGCGCGCGGCAGGCTCAGACCCGCTGTTCCCGGGCCCGCAGCACCCCTCTGTGCTCCGGCCGACGTCCGTTCCTGTGAGGCGCACGGACGTGTGGTCAACGCAGACCCTCCCTCCACGGAGGGAGAACAAGTGACAGTCGCGCGCCGTGCTCCGGCAGAGGCGGTTGGGGGGTTCGGCACCAAGTCCACGCCTCCCGGGGGCCCTGAGGGTGCAGAGGAGGCGAGAGGGCCCTGCCGATCCCTCACTGCCAACCGGCCATCTGGGCGTGAGAGGGGACGGGGTGCCCGAGGCAGTGCCCAGGGACGCGGAAGGCAGGTCCCCGCACGGGGAGAAGTCAGGGGCCGGCCGGGGAGGCGGGGCTGGGAGTCACCCCGACAGACAGTGTGTGCCCAGGAGAATGACGGGACGAGCGAGCGCGTCCTCCTGCTCCCCCTCCTCCCCTCCCCCTGGGCCGGGAGTGACCCCGTTTGTAACGCGGGAAGGGCCTCCGCGGGCTCCGCCTCCCTCGCGGTCCTGAGGAAGGGCCGGTGGGCAGCCCGCGGCGTCCGCCTCTCGGGCAGGGCCGTCCCCCGCCGGGGCTCGCGCAGAGGGCCGGCCTTGGGGTTCGCGCAGACTGTCCCCGACTCGCGACGGTCCTGCTTATGATCGTTTGACCTGACAACGGTGCCAAAGCGACACGCGCGATAAATCCCGTGAGCTGGTCAACGCTTCGTCGTCAAACTATTAGAGGATCTTGCCCAAGTGGCGCTGCGGCCAGCGCCCTGAGCGCATTTAAGGTGTCGGGCCGAGCTGTGGTGTCCGGCAGATTTCGGGTTTTAGACCCTCTTTCCAGTCACGACATCTGAGACCGCAGCGGGATTGTCGGGACATAGCCCGCCCCCGCCCCGTGAGTCACGGAGCACGGAGGACAGCCCCCGCCCAGCAACCCCCTCGCTCTCATCCTCTCCCCCAGTTTCCCTCCTCTCCCGGTGACATCACCCCCTCTCAGCGAAACTGCAAAACGCTTCTCAGCTGGGACTGACCTCGGGCTAACCAGGGCCCCGGCAGGCGCTCCCTGTGAGAAGCGGCCCCCGATGCTGAAAGTGACGGCGACGAGAGAGAGCAAGGCCCAGAGTCACGGGGCCGGGCACGGGCGTCCCGTCTGGCCACCTCCGGACGGGTGGCGGGCGCGTCAGGGACCTGTGCTGAGCCTCGGTCATTTCCCTGCACTGGGGGCTGCGAGGGGACGAGACAGGCCACGGGCAGTGAGCGCTCGCCGCGGGGCAGGGCTGGCCGTGGCCCCGCGGAGGGCCAGGTGGGGAATGTTCCAGGCGTGGCAGGCCGCACGGCCTCTGCCCCGCCGCCCGAATCGCCGTGACACCGTGAGGGCAGCCCCGGTCGGTACGTAAATAAACGGGGTTGCCTGTGGGCCAAGACGTCGCCATCCCTGAACCCGAAATGCGACTTTCACGCGCCGCCGGCCTCCGTGTCTGTGGGCTGCACCTCTGCAGGCTCCACCGACGGGGTCGAAGACGGGGGGAAGGCTGCGTTGCTGTGACACACACCACGCACCCGGGCCACCACGGCCGTGCCGGCACCGCGCACGCAGGGGACTCCCACCACCGGCCAGCACCTAGGCGGAGGCAGCCCTCCCGAGTGCCCAGGGGTGACGGAGGCGCGCGGAGGCGCGCAGAGCGCTTGCACGCACTGTCCCGGCGCCACACGGGCGGGGCCTGGGCGTCACAGGGCGCCTGAAACCGAACGTGAGAGTGCCGCCCGCCGCGTGCGACCTGGCACCGGGCACGGGAGCAGCACAGCGAGCATCCCCCCAGACGGGATCGTGAGTGGAAGAGTATCGGGGTGACCCGTGAAAAGAGGGCTCAGAGGCGAATGAGGAGACAGATGTCCGAGATCACGCGCTCGCGTCCTCCCCCGGCCCCCGCCTGGCTCCGCGGAGCCCCCAGACACCCGGTACAGACATGGCAACGGAGAAGGGGACACCCCAACCCTGCGCCCTGCGGGCACGCCCTGGGGGGCCCCCGGGTGCCCATGGGCCCGGGGGCGAGGAGGCCACACGGGCCCTCACGTGGCTTGCAGCCGGGGGCCCCCCTCCTTGGAGTGGCCAGGGCCCGTGTCGGGGACGGGAGAGTTCAGCGACTTCGAGGGCAAGTTCAATTACGTGTTGTCGCTGACCCGGGCGGTGACGACGGCGCAACTGCATGTGGAATCTGTCGGCGAGACACTTGCACACGCGACAAACCAAAAGCAAAACGTTCCGTTTCAGCGAACGCTAAGAACACAGGACCGGGGCCCGACCCGGAGCTGCGTCGCCGGGTGGGACACGGAGGAGGAACGCCAGGGCCCAAGTCTCCGCCCGCCGCGGCCACGTGGCGTCCACCCAGGAAGGCTAAGTCCCCGAGCCCAGGGGGCGTCGCAGACGGCCGAGGTGGGGACGCCAGCTGGGGAGACGGCGCCCTCAAACCCGGCCACCGGGGAGACCCACGCCCGGCAGCGTCCTGGGCCCCTCGCCCGGCCCGGGTACTGTCCGTAATCGTGAGTAAAGGCCGAGGAGGGAAAAAGACGACTAAATGGGGACAAGGAAAATACGAACGACAGGAGCGACGCGCAGGCGTTAGAAGCCTGCTGGGAGCCAGGCTGGACCTTCTGCGCCCGGCGCAGACTGTCACCCACCTCACTGTCACCCGCTGTCATTCCCGATGTCCACGCGAGAGCACGGGGCTGTCTCCGGGAGCTGAGGCCCCAGAGTCCACCCTGGCTGCAGGCGGCCAGGGCTCGGGGTCGCGCACCGCTGTCCTCTCCCTCATCCGCTTCCTGGCACTGCTGAGACGTCCGCTGCGCAAAACTCTAGAAGTCAAAGGCGGGGAGGCTTCTGTCCTCGCCGCCGGGACTTGGTTTCCAGTAGACGGGCACCGGCACGCCTGGACTCAGCCTCGGCCCGTCTCCTGGAGACCAGGGCCGGCCCCAGACGGCGGCGCGCTGGCCCGTCCCAAAGAGATCACGCGTGGCAAAGGACGTGGGGCACACTCTGACTGTCGTCTGGCCCTGACCCCCGGTCACCCGGACAGGACGCCTCTGAGCCTCCTAAATGCCTTGCCCGTGTCCCTCTCTGAGAGAGGCCCCCGCTCCTGCCCCGCCTCCACGTCCCCGCCCCAGCCACCTGTGTGCGCGCCTCGGTGGATAGTCAGGACGTTCCTGCCACCAGGCGCCCGCGCGGCTTCAGCCCAGAGACCGCTTGGCACAGTCCGACTGATTTTTTCCTCTATTGTAAAAAACAGATTAAAAAGGAGGAATCGATGAAAATGTCTTTCTGTAACTGACCATCTTGATGTTCAAAAAATGTGAGGGAGGGAAAGCGTGAGGACGCGGTAAGAGTGGGGTTTCATCTGGACCACTGCGCCCATCACTCTAAGGTTCCATTAGGGCTCCGTGTAGAGCTCCATCCACCCGCCCGCCCATCCACTCAGCACGCATTCACCTATCTCCATCCATCCGTCTGTCTGTCTGCCCATCAATTACCCACCCGCCCACCCACCCATCCACCCACCCACCCGTCCATCCATCCATCATCCACCCATCCTCCATCTACCATCCATGCATCTACCCATCCACCCATCTATCCATCAACCCTCCACCCGTCCATCCTCCCATCCTCCCATCCATCCTCCCATCCTCTATTCATCCATCCACCTGTCCGTCGTCTACCATCCATCCGTCCATCATCTCTCATCCCCCTGTCCATCCACCCACCCACTCATCCACCCATCCGTACCCCACCCACCCACCCATCACTCACTCACCCATCCACCCATCTGTCCGTCCGTCTGTCCTTCCATCCATCCGTCCACCCTCCCTTCCCATCGCCGAAGCTCTATCGAGAGCGACCGTGCGCGGGCACCACTCCAGGAGCTAGGAAGGCAGCAGTGACCCGAACGCCGGGCCCGGCTCCCCCAGGTTTACGCTGCGGGGGGGAGACAGACCAGGAACCAGTGAAGGAGTCGGGTCCGGAAGGCGGCGACGCCCCGGAAGCCCCCCTATCGGGAAGGCGAACCGGTCGTCGCCTCGTTTGCTGTCACCGTCGCAGACCGGTGTGAAAACGAAAGGAGAGTCTCCGACGGACGCGCCAACGGTGCCAAAGCGCCCCGGCGCGGCGGAACCCCGAGGGCACGACGACGGGCAACGTTTCATGACAAAGCTTCGTTCCTCCTCTCGCCTCGGTCTAACTACGTTCCCGTGTGTGGGCGCACACGCACCCAGATGCAAGTGTCTCCATACAGACTTTGTTTTCAAAATGCGGCTCCCGGCTTCGGTGGACTCGTGTTCCAGCCGACGCTGTAGCGGCAACTTTCCTTCTGGGCCGAAAGCAAGCATCTCTGGCCCTCCCTCCGTCTCCCCTCCCCCGCTCCCCACCCCTCCCCTCCCTCCCGTGTTCACACCCTCTCCTTCCTCCCCCACCCCCAGCCCCGAGAAGCCCCGATGTTCAACCTCCTTTCCGAGCTGAGCGGCGTCAAGGGCAAGGCCTTTGCCCTCCGCACGCGTCTTCCCGCCCAAGGTTTCTGGGATGCGGGGCCGAGGCTGCCGCCTCACAAAGGCACCAGCACGGGATGGCGCAGCCCCCCGATTGGATGCGAGTGTTTAATTGTTCGCGCGCACCTGCCCGGCACCACGATGATGTCCTCCTGGGCCGACACAGACTTTGAAGCCCTTTGAAAAGGTGGGTGTGACCCATCACCGGCGAGGCTGCAGTGGGACTTAAGTGGAGGCAGATAAGACTCGGGCCTTCTCCGGGGCGGGCTCTGGCAGAGCGGGCGAGAGGCGAGCAGGAGGGCTGAGTGCCACAGGAAAGGACGCCGCGTGCAGCCGCCACCCGCGCGTCTTCTCTCCCCGAGCGGACGTCCCCAGGAGCCCGGCACCCCTGAAGCCCCCGCCCGAAACGCCTGCCACGCTGCTGACCACGAGACCAGGAGAGCACCAACGGGGCACGACCGTGCGCCCCGGGGGACATCTGGCCTCTTCTGGGGACACTTCTGGTCGTCATGATGGGGACAGGGGTGTACCACCAGCACCGGTGGGCGCCCAGGTCGGGCCCACAGCCCACGCGGGGGCCCAGAGGCCGGCCACGCTGCAGGGGGCGGGCTGCGCCCGGCGGGGCACTTCAGGAAAGGGGTTCCCGCTGGCTCTGCCCCCCTGCCGCTCACCAGCTGACCCGGCAGGGGACAGGAGAGAAGAGGAAACGGGGTAAAAAGGACAGGGCCCTTTAAGCCCAATCGCTCTGTGCCTTTTGATCCAAAACACACCTTCCTCGTGAGGTGTCGGAAGGGGCCGGCAGACCAGCAGTTTTCTTCTTCTTTAAGGCAAATAACCCAGACCGGCACGGCCTCCCCCTGGCAGATCCCGGGACCGTCCAGCCTCTCCCTGACAGGCCGCAGCGGGGCCTGCAGATGTCAAACTCACCCACCGAGCCCAATCACACGCCCGGATTACCGAGGCAGGGCATTGTGAATTTCATTAAATATGTTAAAGGGGGGAAAATCAGCTTTGAAAAATAGTAATCCTGTCTTTCAACAAAAATATTATAGGAAGCTATGAATTTGGTGGATCCGAATAGGATGTTGGTACATGTTTTACTAAGGTAATATAATGGCGCACTATTATTAGATCACATTAATCATTACGATGCCAACGGCGCTGACAGCCCCACTGAAAAGGATTGAAAGGCCTGGTAATGGATATAAATTACCCATTGTGTGATAAAAGGATTTTTACTAAGAAGGTAAGAATAAAACAGCACATTTCTAATATAACTGTTGTGTAAAAACCAAAATAAGAGTAATCCACGGTCAGTAATATCCACAAAATCAGAAGCAAGCACTTTTCCAACAAGATAAAGTCACAGTAAAAAAACAAATACACACACACTCGGTGCAATAGGAAATTAATTTCTGAGTGCATCGTTCTGCCACCGCCTTCCCGGGCCCGTGGTCTGGGGAGGGGGCGACCGGACCCTCCGGGGTGCGGGGGCGGGTGGGAAGGCTGTCGCAGCAAGTGGGCGCCTGCCCTCTCGTCTGCGTTTCCAGTTTTATCAGCTTCGACCCAGGAGGACACCCCATCACTGAGGGTGTGACCTTGGGCCAGCTCGAGACGGCAGACACGGAGCCGCGGTGACACAGGCTCCCCGCAGGCCTGGGCCGCGGGCGGCGCTCGCAGGGGCCCCCTGGCTCGCTGTCGCGTGGGCAGCTCTGGGCTGGTGGACAGTGACGCGCGGGGACTCCACTCCTCGCTAGGCCTGGCCCCCCTGGTCCCCACCCCGGGACGCTCTGCACGCGCCTTGATAGCACCGATTCATCCCACCCAGAGACCCCTGCTGGATCCCAGAGACCCCGGATCCAGAAGCTTCTCCACAGCCCACCTCGGTCCACGGAGGTAAGGGAGTAGCCGCCCAAGAGCGACGGTCCACAGCCAGGGCACAGCCTGGCTCCCCCCAGACGCCCAGACAGACAGACGGACGGCAGGTCGACCGGGGGCGCCGGGGTCCCTTACCGGGGGGTCTTAACGCGGTGATGCTCCCTCCCGGCTCAGGGGGGCCCGTGAAGCCATGATGGGCGGAACTGCAAGGTTAAGGCCCGTGAGCAAGTCAGGGTGGGACCCGGCGGCGACCGCACGACCGGCGAGCAGCGTCCAGCGGGCAACGATGCTGCGCTCGTCAGAGCCCCGCGTCAGCAGCCCCGCCGCCCCGGGTCAGGGCCGGGGGTAACTACGGGACCCCGGCGGCGACGAAGAGGATTCGCTCAGCGTCTCTTAATGGGAAACTGCCACCCGCAAGAGGAGAAGGGCGAGGGCGTCCCCCCCACCTCTCCTCTGGATGGGCAAACGAGAGCCCCGTCCTCGCCAACGCCGGGAACTCAGGAGGCGCTCGTGCTTCTGCTGCCCCCGATTTAGGAAGCCCCGATGGCAGGGCGCCCGTCCACCCAGTCTTCAGGCGGCCACGCCACGCGGTGACCAGGGCGGCTCTCTGGGGGCCCCAGCGGGATCCACAGGCGGCCCCCGCTCTGGGCGCAACGCGGCATGAAGCCCCCCCTCCCGCAGCAGGACCCAGGAGGCAGCAGGATGAGCCCAGGGCCTGGGGGGACATCCCAGATGCCCCCCGCCACGGCCGCACGGCCTCAGCGGCCCAGCCCCGGCCTGGGGTCGGCCCCCTCCCAGGCCAGCGCGACCCAGAAGCCCCGCAGCGGCACAGAGCACTTTCACAGGCCCAAGTCCCCTCTGGACGGGCGACACTTTGCACGCGCAGGGCCGCCCGTGGCCGGCGTGCTCGGTGCTCCCGCCAAGTGAGGCAGGGCCACTGCTCTGAGCAACCACCTGCCGCTCGGGGACACCTCAGCCCGACCGGCTGCCCGGGACGGAAGTCACGACGCCTCCCGCCACTCAGTCACCTGCTCAGTCAGAGCTGCTTCTGCCGCCCGCAGCGTGGAAATGTAGGGAGCGAGAAGGGACGCTGAGTGCTGTCTCCCCGGCCCGGCCTGGGCCCAGGGCCCAGGGCCGAGCCGAACGGGCCTGCGGACCGGGCCCAGCAGCGCCGGCTCTGCGAAGGCCCGCTTGCTTCAGCCAGACTCCTCGCACGTGGGGCGGGGTGCAGACGCTGTACCCAGGCTGGTCTCCAGGGGCCGTTCACCTAGAAGCTCCGCAGAGTCTGGTCACAGGGGGGACACGGGGCCCTTAGCAGCGTCTGGTGACGGGGAACACGGGGCCATTGGGGGGCCCGCAGCGCTCATCCAGCACCACGTGGGGCGGCGACACGGCTCCCAGGACCCTGGCCCTGTGCGCTGGGCTGTCCCGTGCTGGGGCTGTCTCCCTGGGGGCTCCCCCAGGTGAGTGGGGTCTACTCCAAGGCACCCCCATCACGGCGAGCCCAGGAAGCTTCCCACTGGGAGAGCAGAGGCCGGGCTGGGACCTCGGGGAGCTCCGTCTGTGCCTTCATAACGGGCATCAGCGGGAGGGGGTCCTGGCGTCTGCTGTCACACGGCCACTGCAGGTCGGCGGAGGTGGCAGCCTCAAACCCCTGAGGCTCAGTTCGGGATGGGGAGTACGGGGAGGACGGGCAGCGCCAGCACAGTGACCTGTCTTCCTCGGGGACGAACTGCTCTTCGGTGCAGGTAGGTAAGAGCACAGTGACGTAGCCAGAAACCAGTCCCTAGCATGAGGCCTCCTCACGTCCCTGTCTCCCACGGGGACCCCACGCTGAGGGGACACAGGAGAGGCCGCCCAGGAGACACCGCCCCGAGTCCAGCTTGGGGCCGGTCCCGCCGGATCAGAGGAGGGGCGGGAGCGGCCGGGCTCCGAGGGCAGAAAAGGCACGGCGTGGGTGGGTCGGGGTGGGTGGCAGCCGCCCCACCGGCAAAAGCGCCTCTGCCGCGTGTCCCCCCCAGTGCCAAGGACAAGCCCGCCTCCCCAGACGCACAGGCAAAGCGCTCACGCTGTCACCCACGTCCCCCTGCTCCGGGGAGAAGCGGCTCAGGGGACGTGTTTGCTCAGTGACCAGCTGCTGCCCCAGGCCGGGGAAGCAGGTCCCCAAGGACAGGACGTGGAAACCCCGCCCAGTCCCCAAGGGTGGAGTGGGCAGGGACAGGGAGCCAGCAGGAGGCACATCAGAGGGGGCAGGGTGTGGGGGTGACAAGGAGGCCTGGGGAAGTGCAGGGTGGCTGCACCTTCGAGAAGGGAGGGAAGGCAGGGGGTGTAGGGCACTGGGAGGCCAGGAAGGCCATCTCTCATGCCCAGGGGTGCCACCGGGCCACTGTGGGGGAGGGGTGGGGAGCTCTGAGTGGGGAGCAGGTGCGCAGACGTGGGACACACAAACAGAAACCACAGTGAGGGGGTGGGAGGGTGACCCAGCCATCCCAGGAGCCCAGTGCGCCCGGCCCCCATGGCACTGGTGTGACTGGGCTGCAGGAGGGGGGAGTCGCATGGGCCCTGACCAGGGGCCGGGCTGCCCCTCCCTCCTGAGCCACCTTCACGGGGCAGGAGTGCAGCCTCCCACGGGCAGCCGAGGGCACAAGAAAGGAGGTGACGAGCAGTGGGCCCCCTGCTCCCGGCCAAGGTGGCACCTCCCCGAGGTCCCTGCACACCCGTCTCCCACCACTCAACAGGGCCACGTGAAGGCCCTGTGAGGGACGAGAGCTCCGCCTGCCGAGGGCCTTCCAGGCACCGGGCACCACGCTGAAGGCAGGGCCCACGTCAGCTCCCAGCACATGGGGCAGGGCTGTGCCCCACGCACAACCCGTCCCTACGCCCCGGCAGAGGTGCTCACTGGGTGCTGGGTGGGCGAGAGGGAGGCAGCGTGGGGAGGGGGAGGGGGAAGGAAGGGCTGGCTCCACTCACCCTCCCTGGTCCACCTGCTGCAGCCGACACGGCCCCATGGGAGGCCGGGCACGATCCTGGGCAGACAGAGGGCCCTGCCCAGGTTCGCTGAGGGCTGTGGGCCGTCCAGGGCAGGCGGAAGGACTCGGAGAGAGGCCGGCAGGCCCCTCCAGCCCTCCGTCAGAGAAGACGGTGGCTGCAGGGGACAGGACTGGAGCTAGCTGGAGGAAGGACCCAGGCCTCTGCTGGGGGCACCTCCGACTCCGCTCTCCCCCACCCCAGGGTCCACACATGGGAGCTTGAGCCTCTGCAGGGTCACCCCTGGGGGCCACAACCCCCTTCCTGGGTTCTGGGTGCCCCTCCCCACCCGGCACTCAGGATGCCCTGGTCCCACCAGGGACAAGGACCCACTCAGGGTGCACTTGGGGGCTCCGTTCCAAGCCCTGAGGGACTCACACTTTCCGTGAGAGGGGGGAGGGGTGCACATGCCTCGGGTGACACGGGCATTGCCCTTCCAAATGCCTGGAGGGAGCGGGCTCCTGCCGAGGACAGCGACGTGGGGACGGGGAACTGGTCTCCCTTCGGCCCTCGCCTGCCCGGGGCCTCCCGTGTGCCAGGTCCCGGGGCCCCGGGGCCCCGCGGCCGACAATGCCCGAGCCTGGGTGGGGCCCGGGCCTCGGTGAACAGCCTCAAAGGGGAAGCAAGTGAAAGTGAAACACAGTGTCCGGGGAGAAGGAGCTCTAGGGGAAACGAAGCCGGGGCAAACGACGGAGTGACGAAGGCCGCGTCATCCGAGACGCCCAGAGAAGAACTCTCTAGAATCTCCAGAACGTGACACTGACGGCTGACCGAGTGAGGGGCTCTGAGAACATCTGGGGTGGTCACAGGGGGAGGGACACTGAGTGCACAGGCCCTGGGCTGGGAGGGCGACGGGGCATTCGAGGGGCAGCAACAAGTGCCACGCGGCGGGCGTGGGGGCAGCTCAGGGTCCACACGGCCTGTCAGGCTCAGCAGGTGACTCGGGTTTTACCCTGAGCCACTGGCAGGAAACACCACGCTCCGGTGTGCGTCGGGCAAGGCTCACTCTGGCTGCTGGGGGAGAACTGAGCGGAGGGGACCGGCGGAGGCGGCAGAGGCCACTCGTCCAGGGGACAGGGGGCGGTGGGACCTGGGCGGGGCCGCAGTGACGGAGGGGAGGGGCAGGTTCGGGGCGCCCTGCGCAGAGACCCAGGAAGGCCTGCGGGTGGGACGCCGGGAGTCAGGGGGCCTGGGTTGTCCTGCGCCCGCCCGAGCCTGGGACCCGGGTGGCACAGGCGCCAGCTCCCGGGCCGGCCCAGGTGTGGTGACCGTTTCGGACGCTCTGACACCTGGGCTTTGCGGACGCTGCGGAGACCACTCCTCCCAGGGCCAGCCAGCTCCACGAGACGGTGACTCTCCTGGGACCATGGCTCCTGAGCCAGATGACCGGTCCGCGGCCAGGCCGGCCACCTCCTCCGCCCGGGGCTCACACTCAGGCCACAGCCTTGTCCTCCTCATCCCGGGGCCAGGAACCGGACCAGCAGGGACGGGCCCCTGCCCCGCAGCCACGAGGTCATCGGACCCGCCAGCCCTCGGCCTGCTGGCCCCGCCTCGTCACGCCCTCCCTCAGAGGCCACCGTGTAGGCCCTCGCCCGTGTCCCCCCACCCCGGTCCCCTCTGCCGGGCCTGCTGCCTCCCCGGGTGGCCCTGCATGGCCTGGCGTGCCCCCTCCAGGAACCAGGAGCAACAAACCAGCCTCTCAATGGCCTCACCCCGAGGGCCACCCTGAAGCCACCGCCCTCTTCGTGGAGGGCGAGGAGCGCCCAGGAGCTGGGCCGCTGTTACGCAACGGCCACCAAGTGTCTGGAGCACGAGCTTGGGTCCTCTCCCGGCTCTGCCCGGCCGGCGACAGGGGCTCTGCACGGCACACGGCCACCGGGACGCCAGAGAGTGTACCGCGGGGGGCTGCCCGCGGGGGGCTGCCCGCGGGCTTCCAGGGCAGGCCGCCCCCTCCCGCGGCCTTGGCTGCGGGACAGGCGACTGTGACGCGGAAGCGACCTGCGACCCGCCCCGTGGGAACGCGCTCAGGACGCACAGGCGCCAGGTGCTCGGGCGGGAGCCCGCCCAGCGGCCGGGGCGCCCCACGCGGCGCAGGGCCCCTTCCCGGCGGCGCGCGGCCCTTCCCGCGCTTCGGCACGAAGAGGAGCCCCGGCGCTCGGAGCCAATCGCATTACCTCCCTGTCTCTTTAATAAACAAGTCCACGGGCACGTCGCAGCGTTGAAAATTCAATTTAAACTCTTTGTCTGTGGCTGCTTACTCTAAAGATGGTCTTTCTTAAACACCAGAACACCAAGGAGTCGTTAGTGCTCTCTCTTCATTACTTCAAAAAACCAATCATTAGACACCAGAGTATATACGTAATTAGAAAATCACTTCCTTTGCAATCCAAGCTAAGTAGTTTACATACTGTAATTACAGGGACAAAATCAATTTTTAATCATTTCCCTGATTGGGCTCATCAGCTCTGTGGGAACATTGTAACCTGCTTGTTGTGCAAAAGCAACATCTGGGCTAAAACAATTACCCTTTGTTTGCTACAATATTCCTTAAATCTTTCTGCTCGCCTGAAAAAATGAAAACACGAAGACAAGATATTCGGATGTCTTTTTGTCCTTGATCAACACATTTCCGAAAGTTCTCCTCGTGACGGGAGCGCGACGGCCCCGGAATTTACGGTTCTCCAGCACACATCCAAGGAGTGTGTTTTTTCGGGGAGATAAAAGTATCTGATTGTTTTAAAGATCCATTCAGCTGCCTAATTGTTCCGTGGCTAACACATGGTATTCAAACAACCCACACATCACAAAGCCTCATCTGGGCAATCATGAGCGACTATTATCGCGACGGTTTACACTTTTCTAATACAAATGAATGGATTTTATCAAAAATTTTAAAAAAAATCACTAAAAAGCTGAGTATGTGTGAAAAATAGTGGGTATGAATTGGCAAGGCGAGGCTAAGCATTTTGTTCTCTTAATAGGAAATGACCTCATTTACACTGGAGTAATAATTAGTACTGCTTCACTGACAGTTAAGAAAAAAACTTTCGCAGTCTAACGAGGCAGCATCTCCTTTGTTACAGCCGCGCTGACGGTTAACCCTTCCCGGGCAGGTCCGAGCGCTCCCGCGCCCCCGGCTGGCGCTGCCCGCGAAGGTGAGGGGCGCTGTTTTGGGGACCGAGGCCTCTCCCCCCGGATCTCCACGGTTTGCGTCTGAGCTCTGAAGTGACAATCGATCGATCGGAAGCGCCCGGTGTCCCCTTTGAAGGGAGCTGGGCAGCCCCGCCCCCGCCGCACTCACGGCCACAGGGGCCCCAGTCGTCCCGGCGCTCCCCCGGCGGCCCCATCCTCCTGTCCTTTTGAAGTTTCCTGGCTTTGATTTTTGCTCACACGTCCGTCCCCCAACCTACAATTAATTCATAGTCAAAACAGCCCCGAGAAGGGGAGAAGGAGAAGGGAAGTGGAGTAGGCGAGAAGCCGTCCTCGTGACACCAGTGCGGGCCACGGGGCAGGAAGGCCACGGGGCACGTGCTCACGCCATTAGGGAGGCGCAGGCCAGGCCGGGCCGGGCCATGGTCACAGCGGCACACGGCCGCCACGCACACCGCTTCCACGGGCACACGCACGCTGGCCGCCACTCCCGCACTCCGCGGAGCGACACCGGCCCGTGTGCCACCCGCGCTCCGAGCGCTGAGCACACTGTGTCACTTCACACTCAGGACGCCGATGGGGCCGGCACTATGACCACGTTCCTTTGCTGATGGGAAACTGAGGCAGCAGCCACGAGGAGCGTGCCACGGTCAGGGGCTCACAGGCGTGGGCGTCCCGGCGGGCAGACCCCACAGCCACGCTCAGGCCCTCCGCCTACCTGGGGCCACTTCTCGCCCCTGCGGCCCGGGGGTCCCGTGCATGGACGTGCTGGCCGCTCAGGGACACTGACACCCCCCGGACACAGACCGCGGCACCGGTGTCCTCACAGACGTCCACGATTCACCCCAAGTGGGAGGTTCTGACCCGGGACACGGCAGCCAAGAGCCGCCTGTCCACAGACCACAGGCCCGAGACCCGTGTCACGGGACACAAGTGCAGAGACCAGCTGCCGGCGTCCAGCTGCCACGCTGCTGGGGTCCCAGAGCCGGACTCGTCCAGCAGGGCCCCTGGCTCCTCCACCTGGGGGCCGCCTTCCCTAGAGCCGGCACTCGGCCCGCTGTCCCTGCGCAGCCCGCCACGGCAGGCAGACCCCACATCGGCTCCAGGCTCCCCGCGACGGCACGTCCCAGGCCACTGCGGCCCCCGGGACGGAGCGAGGCCACGGAGGAGAGAATCCAGAACCGCGGCAGCTCTGCCGCAGACGGCGCCTCCGCGTGACCCGAAGGCCCTCGCCCCTTTACAGGGGCGGCCTGGACCTCGTCGCACCGCAGGCGTCCCCGAAGCGGCGGCCTGGAAGGAGGACTGGGGGCCCGGCCCGCACGCGGCGGCTGCTGCTGTCGCGCCTCTGCCTGCTGCGGGTGAGGCGGCCGTTCGGGCGCTCCGCCTGGCCCGCGTCGCTGGGCTGCTCGGCCAGCGCCCGGGGCTGCCCGTCCTGTCCGGAGGTCACTGCCCACGCGAGAGCGCCAGCCCCCGGAGTGCCGCGCGTGCGAAGCGCGCATCCCACCTGGAAGAGCAGAAACGTCTCATTGACGTCCTTTACAGCGTTTACGCGGTGAAATGTTTCGGATGCACTGAACTCAGCAAAGTTCAGTCTTAACACCAATCGCCCGAGTCTTTCTAGCGTGTGAACGCGGCCGTCAGGAAACTTCAACTGCGCGCGCGGCTCGCGGGCGTGGGTCGTTACGACCACGTTGCGAAGGTGCCGATCCTGAGCCGAGCGAAAAGCGGGCCGTTCTGGCGGCCGAATTGGGCCGTAAGAGAAATCCACTTGTTTTCTGAACCAGGTTTTTAGAGAACGCGCACTGCCATCGCTGTCACTTGGAACGTGAGGGCCACGGGGATTTGCCGAAGTCGAAGCGAAGGCTGTGGAAGTTCTGGCGAAGCCGCCGTGGGGTCTCCCCTGCGGGGGAAGCTTTTGTTTCCGTTCGTTTAGTGTCAGGTTTACAGAACTGGTCAGTTAAGCGACACGTGTCCGCTTGTACGAAATCTAGAACGCACGCGAGATCCCGAAGAAGAAAACGACCGTCCACAATTCTGTCGGCCGGTGCGGCCACTGCTGCCGCTTCTTTCCTTCCTGGGTGTGCGTGTGCGAGTGTGTGAACCCATAAGCACAAGGAGGAACCCACTGTGTGCCTTTAATTTCACGTGTCCCCGAGCCTCAGCTCAAACGTGAACAGGCGCTGGTGGCCGCAGGGGAACACAGGCCCTGGGCCGGGGTGGCGGATTCCCGCAGGGGTCACAAAGGGCAGGCACCGCGAGAAGGAAAGGCCGAGCCACACACTGGGGACCCTGGCTAGAGACACATCTGACGAAGGACTGGGATCCAAAACACACGACGAGCCCTCGGAACTCAACAATAAGAGATAAACGGCCCCATTAAAAAATGGGCAAAAATAAAACAGTAATCTGGACACCTCACCAAGGGAGACCTACAGGTGACAGGGACGCCCAACACCACGCATCATTAGGAAGCTGCGAACTGAAACGATGAGATGGCACTGCGCGCCCGTGAAGATGACACCCACAGGGCACTGGTGACACCACGCGCCAGGGGGACGGGAGCCACGGGAAGCCCCACCCGTCGCTGGCGGGTGCAGATGGCGCAGCCGCTGTGGGAGGCGACACCACACGACCCCGCGGTCACTCGCCACGGTACCAGCCCCGCGGGGCTGGACACTCAGGCCCACAGAAGCGCCTGCCGGGTGTCACAGCAGCTTTCCTCATGGCTGCCGGGCGCAGCAGCCACCACGCCGCCCCGAGAAAGCGGGACAGAACGGTGGCTCCTGCAGACAGCGGGACACTAGGCAGCGCCGAAAAGAAACGCGCTGTCAGGCCGTGGGGAGACGTGGGGGCCTCACGTGCCCGCCACCAAGGGAAGAGCCAACCTGAGAAGCTGCGCGCCGTGAGCCTCTGGCTCTGCGGCGTTCTGGAAAAGGCGCGACTGCGGGGACAGTGGGAGGCCGGTGGCCCCGGGCTGGGGAGGGGATGAGTGGGTGGAGCACAGGGACTCCGGGAGCGGTGAGACCGCGCTGCGTGGCACGGCAACTGTGGCCACACAAGGTGTGGCCAGGTGAAAGCCGCGGGCTTCTGTCGAGGACGGTGTGTGGACACTGCCTCGTCGGTCACGACCAGCGTGGCGCAGTGACCCGCGTGCCACCAGCGGGGACACTGGCGGGCGGGAGCAGCGACTCTCTCCGCTCCGCGTGCCCTGAAACTAGTCTCCCGAGACGGAGGGGCCAGAATGGCCCGGAGGACTCCGGGGTCGGCCCCGCGATGGCCCCAACGCATGGAGACTCTGGGAGCCCTGGGAGCCCTCGTGGAGGCCCAAACACGCCTGAGCGGCCGAGATGGCTCCCGCCGGCTCCTGCGTCCTCGTGCTGTCCTCAGGGCTCGGCTCACGGCGTGGCCGGCTCGTGAATCCAGGCCCGGCCACTCCTCTGGCCCCCTCCCGGACAGCTGGGGGCCAAGCCCTGGGCCACACGCTCCCCGCAGGCAGCCCCGTCCTTGCCGTCACGCCTCGGGAAGTCCGACCTGGGTGACGGGCCAGCGGAGGAGCAGAGCGGGCGGGCCGCGTGCCCGGGGAGGCCAGCAGGCGGAGGGTGCTGGGCACGTGACAGGGAACGCTGCCATCGTCCTCACTTCTCTGCCTGGGCATCGGGTGCCATCGAAGCGCTGTGTCCCTCGGAACCACCCCGCCTGCGTCCACACTCAGCCGAGCCCCAGCCACTGGCCGCTCCGGAGCAGGCCACGGAAGCCCAAGGGCGAACCCGCGTGGAGGCCACGCGACGGGTTCTCACTGGCGTCCTGTGACCGCGCGGTGCGAAGCAGCAATGGGAAGTGCCGGAGCCACAGGCCCCTCACGCTACCGGACGAAAGGCACAGACGACGGACGACCACCCGCGAGCGAGCCCTGGGGCCGGCGCCTGCACTGCCAAGGGGGACAGAGGTGCCAGGAGAGCCGGGCCCTGTCCCAGCCCGGCCGGTGGCAGCCCCCTTGCTTGTCTTGTGGCCAAGTCCCTATTCCAGAAAATGCAAACCTACCAATTCACGGAAAAGGGAAAAAAATAAAGTGCTTTCCGTGTCCCCCTCTACGCCTTCATGAACATTCTCAGAAAGGGTCCACTCTCCCTCCTCTTCCCACAGGTAAGGGACGGCAGGTGTTTCAGAAACAGCACGTCGCACACACACACTCACTCAGGATCCAGTGTCACCGACCCCAGGACGGAGACGTGTCACACGTTAACAAGCGTCGCCATGAATCTGCACAACCTGAACCGACTGCACGCCCGGCAGAGTGAGATGGTCTCCATCCCTCCAGAGGAAAATCCCGTGTGCCAGCGCACAGCTCTCCTAAAGCATTGTTCTTAAAAAGGAAGAAAAAACCTGCGTCTCCGCAGCCACCATGTAATTTGCGAGATGCATTCTTAAATGATCCGCAGCGGCGGCTCCATCAGTCAGATGATTCCGATAGATAATTCACCAAACCGTCACATGATCGCCCATCACTCTGGAAGACGCGAGCGTATTGCCACAAGCTTTGGGAATAATGGGTGCACCTGTTTACGGTGTCACCTCTGTTTGCTAATTGTCTCCTTGAGCTACATTTTACTTCTAATGCGTGTATTTTTGACAGGCAGCGTCTATTTAGAAATCACATTACTTCAAGAGCAATTGTTCTTTTGTCTATCAAGTAAATGAGGTGTTGTTCCACAGATCTCAGCTTCTGATCGGCAGGGTATCGGAGCCCCGGAAAGGTCAGTCAGCTCCCCGCCCGGGCTGCCGGGTGGCTGGCAGGCGTCCCGGATGCTCGCGGCCCACGGCGTTGGCCACTTTTCACGATGACCCACGTCCGTCTAACTCCGGCAGGTTCCCCTGGAGGGGGGGGCCACGAGGCACCAACAGCATGCGTGTCAAGACGGGCACCCGGGTCAGGCGGTCGACAGGCGGGTCACTGCTGACGTGCACACGTGTCCCCAAACCCGCAAACACGCAGCCCCTGGGCGCGCCAACCGCTGTGGCCGAGCGCGTGTGGGAGCGCGGACCTGTCCGTCGACAAATCCTCCCGTGAAAAGAGATGTTTTCAAATGTTTCCAGATCGTTGTACTCCTCTGAGTGAGTTCGGATCAGCATGAAGGCGGCTTCAGCCCAAACAGAACCTGGTGACGGCTGCAGAGAGGACACTGAGCCGCCCGACAGCCGGCACCGGCGACAGCCGGGGCGGCCCCCCACCGCAGCCTAGAGCGGCCGAGGCTGGTGGTGGCCACGCCGAAGGGCGCTGGCCCGTGGCATCTTCACACGGCGGAGGGGAGGCCGGGGACCCAGCCACCAGGAGCGCGCGGGCGCTCACACGCGCAGGTGCGGTGACCAGGTGGAGGAGGCGGGCTGAGCACCACGCGCTTCCCGGGTGCGGGTCCGACGCCAGCATCTCGGGCACATGGAGCCACAGCGCCCAACACGCCCCCTCCCCCGACAGCCACCTCATCAGGTCCTCGCAAGGCGGCCGCCCGGCAGGGCCGGCAGGGGACCCCCCCGAGGCCACACCGCTCAACACGCGCGCCCAGAGACACGGACCTCTCTCTCCCTGGAGCCCCCGACGGCTCACCGAGGCCGAGTGTGCGTCCGGGTGTTGGGCACACACCCTGTCGCCGCAGCAGGACGCGCAGGTAGCACGAGTGGTCCCTCCAGCCTTTTCCCCCCGGGGCCGGGATTACGCGCGAAGCACTTGACTTAGGACCGTCCACGCGCTTTCTAGTGTTCGCCAGGTTACCCCACCGCCGGGGAGCGGGCACGAGGACGCGCGCGAGCCCCTGCCGGGCCCCAGACGACCCGGGGGAGCGAGGCCTGCGACACTTCCGCGGGAGGAACGAGGGATGTCCTCTTCATCCTGCAATCTGCTTCAGCTCCAAGTGCTCTAATCACGGGAAGCGCTTTTTGCTTTTTAAACAGCCGGCTTGTTTTTACAGGTCAAGAGCATAAATAAAGCAGTCAAGTTGAAAACTCAGACAGCCCATCTGCAGGGAAGGAAGGAGTTAGAGACCGTCCATTCGTTCGGGCACCAGGCAGCTCTCGGGAGGCGGCTCGGCCCGCGTGCAAGCCGGGCCCGGGCGGCCGCACTCCTGCTGGGAGGGTGGGGACACCCTGGGAACCTCGGGCGCCCGGCCCCGCACGGCGTTAATGCAGAGGACCCTCCCGGCCCAGGCCGCAGGAGCGGAGGCCGGAGGGGGGCCGCAGGGGGCCGAGCGGGGACGGGGGCATCCTGAAAGAGCAGGGTCCTGAGGCGCTAGCCACGACGTTCGCTCACGTCGCCCCCGAAGCGGCTCCCGATGGAAGAAATGAAGTGTCTGCCAACCGCAGCCCAGGATCCCAACACCAGCAGCTCCCGCCTCAAACACAGGGACCCCGGACAGGAGATGCTCGAAGCCAACATGTGTAAGGCGGTTGGCAGCTTGACCAAAAATTTTAAAAAAGAAGAAGAAAGGAAAGAAAGAATGGGGAAAAGGGAAGGGGAAAGGAAGGAGAAAACGGTCAGCATCCACTCCCCACGTGGGAAACCACAGGCGCGCCTGCGGCCGAGAGCAGCGCTCACAGCCAGAGAAGCCGGCCTCCCCCCGCCCGCGACGCGTACACACGAGCGCGTCGGTGAGGCCGATGGAGAAACTGAGGCTCGGGAAGCCCCGGGAGAGCTCGCGTCGGAGCAGACAGGGCAGAGCGAGGGTCGATGGAGGAGCACGTCTGGGCGGCCTCAAGGCCAGGGGGCCGCTGCCCGTGCCTCGAGGACAGAGCGTCCGGGGCCACGTCGCAGAGCACAGGACAGAGAAGGCCGCTGGACAGAGGCTGCCGCCAGAGCAGGGTCCGGTCCCCGCCTCCGGCGATGCGGGGAGGAGGCCTCACCGACGGCCACCACGAGCCGCCGGACGACATTTTTACTGCTCCCTTTGCTTCCACTCGTCCTTGATCCCGCGTGGGCTAGGACGGTCCCCACCCACCCTCGCCTCTCTTCTCCAACATCCCTAATGTAGTGACAAAATGAGGAAGAATGAAAGATTATGATAAAACGGGCCTTCTACGCGGGCGTCTGTGGAGCCGTCACACGGCCACATGCGTTTTCCCTAAGTAATCAGAACTGTATTGGTATTTTGAAATTATGTATCTCTAATAACACAAAAGTACTTAAGAGCAGAAATAGACAGTAATGGAAAATGCAGTCAACTGTTGACAACATATAGAATTTCTGAAAATAATTTGCAGAGAACAGCAGAGCAGAGGAGTCAAAATTTTCACAAAAATATCTCTCGCCTCCGAGAGTCCGATGTAATTCATTTTCTATCTCTGTTCATTAATCATTGTTAAAATTAGTGATCCATTCCTTCCACTCTGCCATCTGCACTCAGCTTCGCAACAAACATGACACCTTCCTGCATAATAAAACCTGACAACGACCAGGGTGCCTTTCCAAAGAGCTTTCTGCACATTTGCGCCTCCACAACGGCTCCCGTCGTCGGGAAAAGTGGATCATTTCACCGGAGTCCTTGCTGTATCGATTCCGAACACAGATGTGTGCCAGCGTGGGTGTGTGTGTGCGCAAACGGGCTCGAGAAAATCCCGTTAATTTTCATTAAGATGAATTTTTCCTGCCTCGAGTAGGAGGTGTTTTCCATCCAGGTGATCCAGCCGGCACCCCTGCGCAGAAGCACGGCTGGGAGCATCACGCCTGATGCATGGAATTTACGTAAATAATCTGTGGCTCCAGCCTGTAAACTTCTCTAATAAAAATGATCTTGACATTCCAACCTCCTCAGAATTTTTTTTCGTTTTAATATCCTGCTTTATTTTACCTTTTCTTTTTTTTTCACTCTTTGATCACAGAATTTCAAATAAATATTTTTAGGGAAAGACAAAACAATCAAGGAGCAGAGAGATGCAGAGAGAACACCAATGAATAATTAAACACATGCCAAGCGTTCCCTCGGGGAAGCCGGTGCGGGTCCAAACCGCAGGAAAGCACCCCCGGCCCTCGGGGATGCCAGGCCGTGTGGTGCCAGTCAGCCCGACGGAGACGAGGATGGGGACGAGGAGCCGCCAAGCGGGACCTTGGCCTTCCCCTCCGACAGGGCAGCCCCTCAGGGAGAAAATCTGTGGGCTTCCAAGAGAGGAGCACCCACCCCGATGGCAGGGCGGGCCTGCGCCCTGCGCCCACCCCTGCACCCACACCCCCGGGGACCCCCGAGTCCTGGAGAAACACGTCTGAGCAGGTCAGCCTCCTCCTGCGTGGACCCCGGCATGTGCCCAGCTCCGTGCCCGGCAGGAGCCCCCCACACAGCAGGACGGGCGAGGTGCGTGCTGAGTGTCCCCCCAGGACCTCCTGGCTGCCACCCGGGGGCTGGAAGAGGCACCTGAGCTGATCAGGACGTCCACAAGCCAAGGCAAGGGGGCGCGGACCCCGGCGGCAGCAACGGCGGGTGGTGGTGGGCTGCGCCTGGGACGCTTGGGCCGGGCTGAGGCTGGCCGGTCCCCCGTCCCTGAGGCGCACACAGTCACCAGCCGGGGGGGACGCAGAAGGAGAACCCCGAACGCGCGGCCAAGGGATCGCGTGCAGAGGCCAGGGCAGCAGCACCCAGAGCGCAGCTCCACAGCACACGGCTCCGTCTGAGACGGAGGGAGTGGCTGCCCCTGAAGGGTAAAGAATGCGCCCGCCTCTGTCTCCCCGTCTCTGTCCCTGCGTCCCACGTGCGTGCGCAGACGCACACGCATGCACACGCGCACACGCACACGCCTACTGACAGGGCAGGACCTGTTGTTTAATCCCTCGGTTTATCCTTCTCTGTCCTCGCAGCCTGGTGTGGAGCCGGGAGCGGATCCCCCAACTAAGCCTGATTAGAATGAGAACAGTCAAAAGACAAACTTTGCAGAAATCAAGGTTTAAAACAGCAATGGCAACTGACCCTCGCTGCACTGCCGCTGGCTGGGACAGGGACAGTGGCGACTCTTCCGTTAGACTGCCCTGGGGACGCGCTCCGCACCCGGGGGATGGGGGGTCTCGTGCGTGGGAGGGTGGGAGGAGGTTTCCAGGCAGCCATGGCTTAAAAAGGGGCATCACACATCGGGATTCGCCCCTCAGCGGCCCAAATGTCTGTTGATTCGTGTGACGTACACCAAGTCCCAAGCTCCCTAGTGAAGGTTTCAGAACTTGGACCCCCCATTCTGTCCCTGGCCCCGAACCATGACGCACACACACGGGGGGGTGGACCCCTCCCCGGGCAGCGCCTCCCCGCGCTGGCCCGGGGGTCCCCCGTCCCCCCGACAGCTCTGCCTCCTGACACGGTCAGTTCCAGGTCATCAGCCCAGCTGAAGGCCGGGGCTGCCGGGGAGAGAGGGCCGGGCTCCGCGGGCTGATTAGCGCGGCCGAGACAGCTCCCGCCCGCCGGCCTCGCTGGCCGGGCGCGCCACCACGGTGGGTGGCCTCCGTGCTGCGAGTCGCACGGAGCCGTCCCGTTGGAACTGAATGTGGACACAAAGAAAGATCTGATTATGCTCGCCCCGAGCCAGCCTTTCAAGTGCGCCCAGCTTGGAAGGCGCGCCGAAAGCGGCCTCCCCGGGCCCCGGACCGTCGGACGCTCCTGTGTGCTTCGCAGTTCTGCTGGGAGGGAAGTGGGGTGTGCGTGTGCGTGTGCGTGTCTGAGTCGCAGCTGAGCCGGGTCTGGGCGTTCCTTCCTAGTGAGAGGCCTCGGTAAGGCTTCGGGGAAACGCTTTTGACTCCGTTGCGATGGACAGCCGCGGACAGGCAGGCTCGTGAGTGTGCGGGAGGGGCCGTGCCCACGCACGCCCGGCTGAGGACACTCCTCGCGGCAGTGAGGCCTGCAAGTTCGATGAGCACGGACAGACGCCTGGCACGGCCGCGGGGAGCAGCAGTGCCCCCGCCCCCGTGGAGCGTCGGCCTCTGCGGACGCGCCCACAGCCCGACGCGGACCGCCCGCCCCGCACGGGCGACCCCATCCACACCAAGTCACTGGGAGGCGGAGGCTCTGGGGGCGTCCGCGGGCCCACAGGCGATGGCACCGGAGGGTGGGGTCCCCGAAACGCTTTCGGAAACAGTCGTGCTAGACACCCCTCTGGCACCCACTTCAGCTCAGCTCACTCGACAAATAGCTGCCGGGCTTTTGCTGCGAACCTCGCTCTGGGCTCCCCTGAGTTTCCACAGAGGACGTGCCCCCCGCCCCCTCCCCGTCTCGGCCTCCATGGGCCACCGGGGACCACTCCCCAGGCTTGCCACTCTGTGAACACCCACACCTGACAGGTGGCCCAGGGCACCTGCCTGTGCCAGGCCTCTCCCACGGGGTCGCGCGGCTCCCCGAGGGCAGAAGCCGCATCTCAGCCTCCTTGGGGCCCTCCCCTAAGCCTGGAGTATTACGTCGGCCCCCCCAGCTGGCCATCGGGACAAAGAGAAGGCGGCCAGGCGAGGGCAGCAGACTTGGGGCCTCCACATCCCCAGGGTGCCCAGTCCCCACCCGGTCCCACAGCTGCAGGGAAGTGACCCCACTGCACCCCCATTCCTAAGCAGCCACCACGGGAGCCCTGCGAGCCCCGGCCCCCGTCACCCTGACTCTGAGCCCCCAACCCCACGGCGTCCCCTCCGCGGGCACCTGCAGCTCACTCCCACAGTCCCCAGCCCCCGGCCTGCAGCAAGGGGCCAGGGAGGGCGGCCCTGCTGGCCTCGGGGCCGCCACAGGCCCGCACTTCGTGTGTCAGCCCGACGTCACTCGGCATATGGGTTTCCACCATGCCGATTCCTGGGGACACTTGGGGGGACAGATAATGGCTGTCCCCTCTCCCGCTGGACCTCTGCCCCGGGGTCTCCGCCAAGCAGGGGCCCTGCACTCAGCAGTCTGGGCCCTCACGGGCTGGCGGGGTCGCCTCCTGAGGACCGCCGCCGCCGCCACCGAGACCAAACCCGCATTTGCGAAGGGGCGAGCTGGGTGTCCCGTCACTCGCTTTGAACCCGTGGCCTCCCGTGGTGCCAGGAATTGCATGGCCGACGAGACACAGAGGCGCCCGCACGCGGCATGGCATGCGAGGGGCAAGCGGGACGCGCGTCCACGAAACATGCGTGGGGGCCCTCGGCGGCCCCGCCCCGCCCCGTGGCCGGCCCCCTCCTTGGCCACCTGCCGCCGGGGCTGCTGCTGCTTCAACTTGTTCTTTAACTTGAGACCCACTCGCTTTTTTGAAACTCGGCGTCCCCCCGAGCAGCGGCACCGTCAGCGAACTCAGCTGGGACGCGCTCGTCCGTTCTGACGGATCCCAAGGTGGCCGAGGGCTCGAACCTGAGATCCGCACGTGGCCGGCCCCAGCCCCGCGCCGCGCGGGCCGCACTCGCCTCCTGGGAGTTCAGCTGGACGGGGTGGGGGACAGCGCGGCCCCCGCCTGCCTACGGCCTCCCCTTCGGGACCGCGAGCTCCCGAGAGGCCCCGCTGGGAGAAGGGCAGCAGGGCTGGCACCTGCGGCATCACCTCCCCACAGAAGGCCCTCGTCTGTCGCTTTCCGACCCAGAGAGGGGCCCTCAGCAGCCGCGGCGAGGGGCCAAGGGCTTCAAGCGGCCTCCGCCCTGCCCTGGCCGCCAGGCGTCTGCCTCGTGCCCACACAGCCCTCCTCGGGGAAGCCGACGCCTGCAGGACACGGAGGCTGGCCTCGCGCCCTGGCCACCAGCACCCGCCCCCCCAGCACCTCACGGCGACTTCACAGCCAAGATCTTTCTCTCAAAGAGGGGCCGGCAGCAGCTGTGCAGGGGGGCAGGGAGGAGCGTCCCCCAACCCAACAGCGAGTCCACACAGAGCCCCAAGTGACTTCCAACGTCCCGACGTCCCCGACACGGGCCGGAGGCACCATCGCCCACGAGTCGCATGGCGAACCTTCACGCCAACCTGCTGCGCCAAGGACGGACAGAACTCTCCAGAAGTCACGCCTAAAATGAACGTATGCGACACACCCGAGGGACCTCTGCGTTTTCAGTGCCCCGGTGGCCGAGTCAGCCCCAACACGGGCAGAGGGGAGACGTGGCTGCTGACCTCCCGTCTGTCCTGCCGCATTTCAACCCAGCTCGGCGGGGGACGTGGCTCCCTGGATCCAAAGGCTCGGGGTGTGGCCTCCGGGGAGCCAGGAACGTTCCAGAGCCGCATGGTGGGGCGCGAGGGTGGGGTACACGTCCAGAGTGGGAAACTCCATCCCACGCTCCACGGCTGAAGGAAGGCTTAGGGACACGGGGACCGCTGGGCCCGAGCCTGAGAACCCGCATCCCGACAGTCCCGGTGACGCCCACGCCGCTGGTCCAAGACACGCCGGGACTATCACTGCCCAAGGACAGCTCAGGGCCCTCGAAGGGTCACCGCCGCTCCCAGGGGGTCGCTCTGGTCACCTGGGATTCTCTCTCTTTCAAGTCTAACGTCCTATTCGTGAGAGAGTCAGGACGGCGACGGTGCAGAGCAGCGAAGGTGCCGGACGCCTGCTCTCGTTCGGGGCAAAACCAGCATCACGCCCCGCAAGACGCAGGAGACGGCCAGCTGGAGCTGCTAGAAGGTTCTCCCAGATTCGCCCTCGAAACGTCGCTGGTCTCAGGTGATCCGCTGGCCTTTAACTGAAATGCAGGAAACCCGTGACCCCACACCCCTCGCCACGCAATAACCAAAAGGGAAGCATCTTTCATCTGCACGTGACCAGGCACTGACCAACCGGGCACGCCGAGCAGACGCCCGTGAAGCCCGGATCTGCGGCGGCGACCGAGGCCCTCGCTAGTGGGGGTGGTGGCCAGCGGCTCCTCGGTGGCTCACCACACGTGCTGTCCCTTCCTGCCGCAAAGGCACTTTCAGCGCCACACGGATGCCGGGGCCGGCGGAGCACGGCGCAATCCCCTCCCCGCCCCCCACACGCCGGCTGCGACTCGGGCCGCGCGTCTGCGCATCCGCGCGGCTCCCGCCAGATTAGGAGGCGGACGGAGCTCGTTTGGGTTTTAAAGCCCTTCTGTCACCAGTCGGAAGTGGCTCGTGGTGACACCGTTGGCTTTATCCATTCGCAGCCACCAATGGCGTCTCCACGGCTGACGACTCCTACTTAACCCCAAAACGGCTTGACTCCTGATTCGGGGCCAAAATGACAAGCAGAGGGAGGGCCAGGCCCTGGACTGGCTCTCGCCTGGCGCTCCTGCAAGTGCGAGGACCAGGGAGAAGGCAGGGAAGGGGCACGAGCCTCCCTCCGCAGCCTGTGGCCTGCGGCTGGGGCCGCGGCATCAGCGGAGCGGGCCCAACGACCGCAGTGCCGAGCCGAAGTCTCGCTCTCCACGCTCCACGTGACCAGGTCACAGGCGGCATTCCAGACGGACGGTGGCCCAGCTTCGGCCTCCTGGGCCCCGCGGTCTGACCAAAGGAGAAACAAGCCCCCAAGAGAGTCCGTGCACGTGGCAGGTGGCCAGCGGGCCGCACGCTGGCCTCGCAGTGGCCACCTTCCCTCCGAAGGGTCTCAGCCCCTCCCGGGGGCAGGCCGGCAGCCCACCCTCCAGCACCGCGACGCCTGGGCCGTCCTCGTCAGCGCGGCCGACCCACAGGCGGTCCACCGCGTGGTGGAAACGGGCCCGAAGGCCCCGCGTCCACTACTGTTTCAGATTCACTCTCTCCCGACCTCCCATTTCATCAGCAAAACACCCCTGTGGCCGTGGGGGTCAGGCGAGGAGGAGCCCGCAGGAGGCGGGCGGACCAGGGGAGAGCCCGCCGACCCCGGCCGCGGCGGCCCCGCCAGCCTCCCAGCCTGACACGTGCGCCCCACCTTCCGGGAGACGAGCGGGCCCTCCCGACCGCCGGGGCTGCCGAGGACCGAAATAGCCCTCTCGCAGCGCCGCATTCGCGTCTTCTGCATTTGCAAAATTGCAAACAGATGCAACTCAAGTACCTGCAAATAATCTGCCAAGACCAATTTCAAAAGGGAGATTTCAGAATGTGTGGAAGCCATTAGGACATGTATTATTTTTGCAATGAATAGGCGCCAGGAGTGTCTCAAGGAGCAGATGGGTGCTACTTTGTTTATAAAAGATCAACGGAATACGCGGCGGCAAATGAAGACACATAAGCTACATGAAACAATTATGGCGAGATGGCGAGCATTTCAAAGCTAATTGTAATGGTCTTTTAAGATCTGAATTCCTCATTTCTTACTGCACGCTAAAATATCATTTTAGTTTTGGGTCTTGATTGATATAATTACCAAAATGACAGAAAATTAAAGTAAATGCTGTCAGTTTTACTGTTGTGAATGTTGTCACTTTATCACTTGTTTACAGTGGCGCCAATACTGATAAATGAATATTTTTCAACATGAAGGAAAAACGTGACCTCCGCGTCCCAGAAATCGCGAGGAAGGACAGCCCCAAACGCGAGGACCCACGCCGAGGAGGCTCCGACTGCATCGCAGCAGTCTCCTGCCACCTGTCCCTCCCGCGAGCCCGGCCGCAGGGAGCTCCTGTCGCCAGCAGGACCCCGCACGACCCCGCGGAGGACGCCGGAGCGGCCGGCCCTCGCGCTGCCCGCGCCTGTGTCGCCGCCCGAGCAGGACCGCGCGAGCCCCCATTCCGTTTCCCTGCTTATATTGGTAATCATGTGAATTAGATAATTACTCATGGAAAATGTGATTAAACATACGTCGCCATTGCCAATGCCGAATCACGAAGAAAGGGCATTTCTGCGAATTGCTTTTAACGTAAATAGCAAACTGGGCTCGTAAAAAATGTCCAATTAAGCCAATACCTAGTGATAGATGGGCCGATCCCAGGACTTGCAAAGATGCAGATTGGAAGCAGGGAAGAGGAGGAACCCAGAGAGCTGGCCTGGGCCTCCGTTTCCACACAAAAGGCTGCGGGAGGCGGCTAAGTCCTGCGAACTTGAGACGGCTCCCCTCCTCCCCAGAGTCAACTTTCCTGGGGCCCAGGGGATGGCAGAGGGGGGGGAGGGGAGAGGACCTCGGCCACAGACTGGGGTCTGGAAGGGGAGCGAGGCACAGCTGGCCCGGAAGGGGGCGGAGCAGAGGCCACACCAGCTGGCCGGCCCTGCAGGCCCAGGCCCCGGGCCGGGTGGCACCCTCCCCCCCACCCACCCAAGCAAGGCCGCCGCGGCGCAGCGGGCCGTGGGCTGGGCGTCCCCCTTCGGCCCTCTGCGACCCGGCCGGGAGCCCGGCACACACGCTCTCCCGAGGCAGGGTCCATGCAGACGAGGCTCTGCACCCTGCAATCGCTGATGAAATTTGTATCGACTCCAAAATCAGAAGTAATGAGAAGAAAATTGGTTCACAGCCTGACCCGACAGTTCCAGACTGCTGTCTTGAAGAGGCACGGAGACGTTTTTTCCTTGTCTCCAGAATTCAATTAATGACATCGAGCTACCCCATCCCCCATGATTAGTTTGAACAGGAGATCAGATCTAAGAAGTTTCCCTAAATTAATTACCGCAGGAGTCTCCTGCGTTTCTGGAAAACCTTCCCGTCGGGGGAAGGGAATCGAGGCCCGGCACCAGCCACAGGACACGTGGGACCCCCCAAACCGAGCCGGCCCACCCCGTGCTCCTCGGGTCCGTCTGGGCCTCGGCGTCGGGCCGCTCTGGGCGGGGCCGTGCGACCCTGGCCCGTCCCAGCTGGAACCGCGTCCCCGCAAACCCTTCTTCTCCGGTGCCAGTGCCAAGCTAGGATGTCGTGTTCTCGCCACTCCGAGCTCCCCAGCCACACGCTCCCAACAAATGAATCGCAGCCACCCCTCCGACCGCCACCCGGAACGCCACAAAGGAGAGCCAGCCTCCTCCGAAGGGGAAAAAAACCGCATCCACAGACACCGTCGTTGCCCCTATCTTGAGTAAAAATGCAAATCGTGCCACACGGCGCTAAATTATTCTGGGCTATTTCATAACGTGAATTAATACCCACTAGAGGCTAAGCCGAGATCATCAAACTCATTCCACATAAGACAACGAATTTAACCACCCGTGACTCAATGAGTGGGAAGTCAACGCGCCCTCCGGCGACAGCCACTCCGGGGCAGAGTGCCTTTAAGGAGGGCAGCCCGGGGCGAGGACCTCTCGGCCGGGGCGGGCCTGCGCGGGGCTCGCCAGATGGCAGAGCCTCCCGCCCCGGCTCTCGGCTCACGCGATGGCGAGAGGCGCCTCGGTGGCAGTCAGGCCGCCTCCGCCACCACCTTCCACCAGGCCCGAGTGACGTCCCCCGTCACCGCAGCGAAACCACAGACACAAAAGCGTTCCGCCGCCGCCGCCGCTCGTCGGTGACACAACTGTCACCGTTTCCACCCACATTCCAGAGGCGGCCCGTGACTTTTCTTTTTTCTTTTAATTTTCAAACAAGAACAATCACATTTAAGGCGACTCCCCGGAAGGGGAGCACAGGCCCTCTGCCCGAGGCCGAGGGAACCCGCGCCAAGCAGAGGCGCCTGCCCCCCCCCCCGGCCCGGGGCGACGCGTCCACACGGCCCGGACCCGGTGCAGCTGACAGTCCCCCTCGGCCGCCGTGCTGGTCCCCCCGTCTCGCCGGAGCTGGCACGGGCGAGAGCTGTAATTGAGTGGTCCCGAACATGCGCCCTGCGCGCGCCGGTGACAGATGGATTATAAAAACTTCAAAGCGCCGCGTTTGGAGCACCAGGGGAGAGATAGTGGGTATTTGAACTCCCGTCTTTCCCCGGGAGACAATGGCACTCTGACACGGAGCATCTATCAAGGAATGGTGTAACCAGATAGACATAATCTCTCCTTTCACCGAGTATTTAACATTCTGTTAGGAACAAGTTTCAGCCTGGCTAAAGTGCACTCATCTCCATGCTAATCGGCGCAGGACGCTGCCGACACAGCCCCCGCCCCCTCCGGCGGCGGGGACACCGGTCCCTTCTGCAGACCGGTTTCTGTGAAGAACAGGAACGGCGGCGCCTGCGTCGGGGAGGAAGGCAGCAGAGATGAAACATCGGGTTCGGATTAGCGTCCTTTCTGACTCACTAATCTGATGAGGCTTTTATTGGCGCTGCGTGGCCGCCGGCCCTGTGACTAAGGGAGGGCCCTCACACGGGGCTCGCGGGCCGCATGCCGCCCATCACCCACCTCGAAGCGGAGCCGCGACTCACCTGAGCCCACGTGTCCCCGGAAACCACGTGTCGCCAGGACACACACGGCGTGGCCGGCAGGTGTGGAAGTCCCAGGCTCTAGGTGACGCCCTCCCCTCCCTCCGGCTTGGTCCCCCAGTCCCACATCTGGCTTCAAAGGACCAATCAAAACGAAGCGAGACACAGTTCGCAAACGCGCTCTAAAACCCGAACTCCGTGCTTAGTGCAGCTCGGGCGCAGGGCACCGGCTGCTGACCACAGCGCCCGCGCCAGGCCGCGGCGCTGGCCCCAGAGACCTGCCCCGCGCTGCAGCCCAGGCCGCGGCATGACTCACGCGGATGTGATGAATGGCGAGCCCGAAAAATCCCTAAATTTTCTATGTCTCTTAAAATTTTGATAGAGACATAAAATGGCTTATAGAATTCTAATTATAGCAAGAGACTTCAAAAACTGTCTCAATGTCAGAGATTAGTGAATCAAAGGCACATTTTTTAAATCGATGCTCCCTTCGGAATAGTCACCGTATTCATCATCCGTGGGGCCTTCTGGGAACAGCAGCTGGGCTCCCTCCACCCCCAGACAAGAAGGGGGCCGGGGTGGAGAGGGCCCCGAGCGGGGCGAGCGCCGCGGCCGTGCACTTCGGGAACAGGTGCCACGCCGGGCCACTCTCTGCTCTCCCTCGTCACCATCTCAAAACGCCCTCGACCTTCAAGGGACCGCAACGTAAATGAGGTTCAAATCCAGTGATTTTTAGGAGAATCTAACTTTTGTAAACAGTTACATGCTCCACGTGGCCCACAGGTCAGGATCCGCCTCCGCCTGCACCCCGTGCAGACACAATAAAGCTCTGGAACTACCAGCCCGGCGTACCCATCTCGGGCTCCACCGCACTTCACGCCCTCGGCCACGCCACCGGGCCAGCAAGGCGGCCCCTCTTGCCGGGCACCCGGGGCTTGCCTGCCGACGCTGCCATGTCGGGCGCCCTGGGCTCCACGGGTCTTACAGTCGTGTCTACTAAGGGACAGTGAGGCGCGTGCTTCTCACGTGTACCAGCACGGGTGGGCTGAGAACGAGCCGAAGGCCCCGAAGTCGATCTTCACGGGCCCTAGGAACACTGTCGACCTGAGGGAGAAGGAAGGGGCGAGACCCGCACGCCCCGCCCCAGCACACCCCGGACCCCTGCTGCAGCCTTCTCTGCGGCACCCGGGCCCGCGGGGAGATGGTGGCGTTGTCCACGGCCAAAGCCAGCCGGAGCCACCGGAAGCTTCGGGGGGTGCTCCCTAAAGAAATTACGAAGTATTTTTTAAAGGTAAAAAACCTAACGATTGTGTTTTGGATTCCAAGGCCAAATCACCCTTTGAATAGTCAGCTCAGTGGTAAGGGGACTGTTTCTAAAGGGACGGGGACGTGTGTCAGACGCCTGCGCGTTCCTGCTCGTGCTCTGCTTTCCCCGCGTGTCACGGAAGGTCAGCGCCCTGACGACTGCAAAAGCTGAGCCCGCACCGCCCGCACGCACCGTGAGCAGGAGGGTTTGGGGCTCGCCCTGAGTTCCACGACGAACCTCCACTTCACAGTCGTCCAGTCCGTGGAGAGGAGGAACGTCGGGTGGTGCGAAGGCCAGCGGGATGGTTTGTCGGCCTCCAGCAATGGAGACACAGGGCGCCATAGGGAACCGTGCCCACCCTCACCCCGGAAACACAGGGCACCCAGAGGGGGCTTGGCGGTCAGGGGCCATGCCCCGCTGACAACTGTCTGAAGTGTCCAAGTGTGGCTGACCTGTGGGACGGCGAGGAGTAGACGGGCCCCAAGTGTTCTCCAGAGGGGCCACTGACCAAAGCCCCAGGTGACAGCATGGACAGACCACACGTGCCTTGGAGACAACCACTTTCGCGGCTAGGAAAGCCCCGAAACGACGCTGTCCCCCATTCACTCCGAACCTGGGAATCGTGCGGGGGGCTGGGGTGCAGAGGGGCGGGAGCCATCTTCGATTCAGGGCCCGGGGCATCCCGTGGCCACGTCGCCTGGGCTCCCACCGCAGAACCCCGGGCTTCCCTCGTCGACGAATCCTTCCTCCCCCGACGCGCGGCCCCAGCGCAGCCCCGCGCCCTTCGCGGGCCAAAGCGATCAGCCTCTCCCCAAGACCCTCCTCCCGGAGCCAGCTCCCAGCAAGGGCAGAGAGCATCCTTC
Organism: Cynopterus sphinx; assembly: GCA_030015415.1. Lineage (NCBI taxonomy): Eukaryota > Metazoa > Chordata > Mammalia > Chiroptera > Pteropodidae > Cynopterus > Cynopterus sphinx. Next base: position 951,470 of record CM057386.1, read on the forward strand.
GCGAACTGCAGGAAGGTGCCGCAGAGACAGACGCCAAAGACGTGCCCGGACACCCTTGGCCGCACCAGCGCTCGCTCCCCAAGGCCCAGAGTGCCCAGAGCTCAGCCCGAACGTGCCACGACGCCGGGGCGCACCTGCACGTCACCCACGATGTCTACGCGCCCCGCAGGGGAAACGCGGGCCTCAGCACCGACGAGAGGGGCCGGGCGGGGGCTTTGAAGGAGGCCCGCGCGCGAAAGCCCCTCTGGACAGCGCGTTTTCATCCCCCTCCTCCGCAGTGATCTTCCACCGCGGCGGAATGTAAACACCGCGGGAAGAGACAGAATCGTGAATCGAGGATCTGGACGCCGCGCGTTAGAAGTCGTCTTCAAAGAGCGTCATCCCAAACATCAGAGCCGCACAACAGGCCTGCAAGCTGCGGCGACTGCCTGGAAAGCGGCACAGGTCACACCTGTCACTGCCGGCTGGGTCCGGGATTGCTTCTAAAAATCAATAGGAAACATGTCCTCACATCTCGTCTTCTTGGCAAAAGGGGAGGCTCCGGAGGTGCTTGTCTTTGCTGGGAGGGAAAAGCGTTTAAAGGGTGTCCCCTAGAACGCTCCCAGCAGCGAGCACGGAGAGGAACCGAGTCCCCGGCGACCACTCTGCTAGAGCCTCCCCCAGGAGCAGGCTCTGGGGACGGGGGACTCGCTGAGCCGTCTCCTGGCCCCCGCGCGTCCACGCCCCAAGAAGGCATGAGGCAGCCAGTGGTGCTGTCCTCCAGGGCAGGCGGCAGCTCCCTCTCCCTCGCCCCTTGACCAGATCTGAGTGATCACAGCCGGGAAACGAACCGCACGGCGAGAAAGCGGGCTCTGCGTGGGGTGGGGGTCCTCGCGGATGCCGCCGCGGCCGTGAGCGCGGCCTTGCTACGAGGTCTCCTAGGTCTCTGAGCTCCAGGCTCCTGGTTTGGGGAACCAGAGCACGACCCTACCTCCCAGGCTGTGAAGATCCACGCGAAGGCACGCGAGAAGGTGCCCGTGGGCCTGCCGCCCCCCATGTGGGGGGTAATGAGCTCTGGCGTCTGCAGGGAGGGGCGCTGCCACCTTCACCTCCAGCCGTCGGAAGCCGGGTGCTAGGCTGAGTACGCGGAGTAGAAGGGAGCGGCTACAGGATCCACGCGCCTCCGCTTCCCCAGGGAAAGGCGGGGAAGGGCGTCCCCGAAACCCGAAGGCAAATGTGCTTTCGCGAGCCCGGGACCCAGAACACCCTCTGAGAGTGCCCGAAAGGCCCAAAAGTCAAAGGCTCAACGAGATGTTCGTGCTGCACGACCCGAGATCCGGGCGACATTAAGCCCGCGTTTGGCAGGAAGCTGAGCTCCTTCCCTGGATGTGACATACGGGCGCGACGGCGACCTGTCTGCCTGTTTAATGTCACCCAACATCTCGGGAAGGGTGCAAAGAAGACCCCAGGCCTGGACCTCCATCGACTCGAGGGTCTCGCATGCCGAGGATGAAGGCGAAGGCCACCAGGGTGACGCCTTCCCAGAACCACCGCGGGCCAAGGTCAACGGCACCCCCGCTGGGAGAGGCGCGGGCGGCACCCGCCACCCTCGCCCCATTCCGGAGCCAGGAAGAGCCCTTCTCACCCACGCCCTTCACGAGCTCCTGAGGAGAAGGGGTAGGGGTCTGTCCCCGACCACGCACGTCCACTGCAGCTGGACCTTGGAGGAAGGCCTCCCCCCCCCACCACAGAATCCTGAGGACGCCGTAGCCGTCCAAGCTTTGTAGGTTTTGTGAGTTTTTGTTGCTTTTTGTCTTCTTTTGCTTGAAGCTGCACGTTCTTAAAATCACAGAGAGGCGATTGATGCATGGCGGCAAGGCCTTTGTCGTCTACTACTTTCTGTTTGGGTGGAATCGAAACGCAAAGGTCCAGCTCCGTGTGGCTCCTGCAGGGACAGAACCAGTCGCTTCCGCCCCGTTTTGATGTATGGGGCAGAGAAAGCCCCAGAGAACTGAGGTCGAACAAAAGATCGGTGGGACTTCGCTGCCCAGAGTGGAGCTTCCCGACGCTGTCACCCGCCATGCAAGCGGACAGGTTCTCGGGAGGCCAAGTTTCTGGAACTACCTCTGTGATCGTGGCCAGGCGTGCTCTCTGATGCTGCAAACATCACCAAATCGGGACGCGCTGGAGAAAACCAGGCAGGCAGGCAGGAATAAGCTTCGCTGATGCTGAACTGCTTCTCCGGGTCCGTCTCACGAACTGTCGCGGCAGAGCTGGGAAGGGCCACCTGCGGTCCCCGGACAAAAGCACCAGCCACAACACTGGGCGCTCAGGCCGGCCCAAGCATCCTGCCGTGCAACGAGCCCCCTGAGCTCTCCTCTGTCTGCCAGGGCGCGCCTGGTCGGGCACAGCACCCTCATCTCACAGATGAAAAAAATAACAGACCGGCCGGGTAATAAGTCACCCGAGGGACACGCGAGCAGGGGCCAGGCCCCAGCTCTGTCTGTGTTTCTCCCCTGCGCTGGAGTCCGAAGCGGATGCTGCCGATCGTGGGAGCGCACGGGGGACCCCCGAATACTTATTTCATTCTCATTCACACCATCAGCAGGAAGCGGAGACGGGTGACCCTGGGGACAAGGCCGGTGAGCCGGGCCGAAGCCCACAGGGAGGCTGCCAGGGCCCGGCGGCGGGCAGGTGGATGCTCTCCTCGGTGGGAGGCAGAAACGTCCCCACGCAGCAGAGGTTCCCCCTCCGCGGACCAGGGGCGCGTCCCTGCCGGTCACAGCCCCGTCCCCGCTGGCTGGGCTCAGAGAAGCAGCGGTCCCGGAGGCCCCGGTAGAGTCTCACGGTCTTTTTCTCTTTAAGAAAAATAATTAACAGACTCTTTTACTCACTGAGAAAAAAACCAGGAGACAGCAAACAGTTCCGGCCTAAGAGGTCTATAAATCGCAGACCGTTCGCCGGGACATTATCCTCAGCCTTTTCCGAAGACGCACTTTCTGGTTCTCTTCGTCACATCTTAAGGTTCTGTTCCCGCTTCTCCCACCCCAAACCCCTCTCGCCGGAGCCGGACACCTGCCGCGGTGGGGGTGGGGGTGGGGGGCAGTGAGATGCCAAGGGAAGGAAAAGGGGAGCCTTGTCCTCAGGGAGCTTGCAGGACAGCAGAGGAGAGGGCAGCGCCGGGCTCACGGGGGACACGCGGTGGGGGGCAGGGGGGCCGTGTGCTCCCACCCCGTTCACCCGCCCCACCTGCTGCTCTTCTGGGTGGAGCCCCCTGGGAGGAACGCAAGCGGGCAGCTCCGGGCTCCCCGAGATCCAGCTGCCGCCAAGCACCCCGAGATGGCAGCCCCGGGCCCAGGATGCGCCGCGGGCCGAGGGCCCCCCTCGCCGTGGCAATCACGCTCGGTGATTGGAGTGTCTCGTTGAAGCAGTGGGGTGGCTCCACCTCACTCATCAGCGGGGCGGACGCCTCGCCAATCAGGGCGCCGGGGCGGCGGCCCCCCCGGGCCCCGCGGCGCGGCCCGGGGCTCCGGGCCCCGCAGTCGAGCGCACGGGGCGGGCGCGGGGCTAATCAGCGCGCACACAGCTGGCTCTCGGCGCAGCCTGTGCTCCGTGACCGACCTGCAGATGCGGGGCGCAGCCGCACGGCCCCCTCGGCCAGGTGGCGGGAAGCGGCTGGGTACAGGCCTCGGTGGCCAGGCCGCAGCCTGGGCTGAGCGGTGCCCGCGGGGGGCCCGGCAAAGACACCAACGCATTTTCTGCAGCGACCACGGTCCTGTCTACCTCGGTGGCCCCCAGGGGAGGGCCAGGCGCAGCCACCGGCCCTGCCTCCAGCAAAGGACAGGGCACGTGACGGGCACGACACAAGGCTGTCTCAGGGTCAAGGACGAATCCCAATTCCCTATTTTCCTTCAGGAGCGCAGCGTTCTTTCCCACGCTGTTTGCTCCCTGTGGCCATGGGGGGACGCTGTTCTGGGTGCTGGACGTGGGGTCACCTAGGAGGGGTGGGGACCTCGCTCCAGGGGAGGAGAGCAGCCAGGAAGGCGTGCTGACCACCTGCGCGATCCGCCATGGCCAGTCCTGAGAAGAAAACAGAACGGGGTCCCGGCACGGGAGGTGACAGGGCGGGAGGCGGAGAGGGAAGCCGGGAGCCTCTCCAAAGAGGTGGCATTGTGGTGAGACGTGAGGGTGCGCAGAAGAAGAAAGAGCTGTGCCGAAGGCCTAGCGAGTGCCCACGCCGGGCACATCCAAGGGGCTGACACAAGGCTGAGGGGGAAGGAGCCGAGCGGACAAGGGGGCGCCGGCGGGAGATGGGACGGCAAGGTAGAAGCACTGCACCGTGACGGCTCCGTCACCCGAGCTCGCAAAACCCTCCCAGGTGGAGTCCTGCCCCGGCCTCACGGCGGCCTCAGCTCCAGCTCCAACCTGCGCTAGACCCTCCGGGCCTGCTCCACCGGCGCGTCCCGAAAGGAAAGGAACAGCTGCCGCCTCAGAAGCACAGACACCTCTGGGCACCGCCAGGGCCGGTGGCACCACCCTCTTTGCAACTGCTCAGGTGGGGCACAGCTCTGCCCCCGTTCCCGGCCAGGCGCTGACCAAGGGGTTAAGTGGCCAGGTCACCCCTAAGGGAGAAAACCCCGGGGGCCTCAAACCTTGAGAGGCGGCGAGCCAGGGAGCAGGCCTGGATGAGCGGTCCGGGCACCCCCGGCCGAACAGAGGAAAGGTGAGGCCGGAGCGGGCAGACATCTGAGTTTTGAAACTCCTTCTGGAATTATGGCTTTAGCCAAGAAAATGCACACGCGTTCCCAGGAAGATAAATATTAGCATGCTCCTCCAAGTTCAAGGGGGTTGTCAATAAGACAATGAAAGCGGCATCAATAGGATGCACTGGGTGTCATTATCCTATTCTAAGTCCCAGGCTTTTGTGATCTCTGGAAGACAAAGGAGGACCGGGCGGCGACGCAAACAGTCCTTGCACGAGTGCGGGACGCGGTTCTGCGGCCACGCGGCAGCGCGGTACCTGGGGCGGGGGCCGGGGCGCGCGTGAGCTCTGCGGGAGGGAGGGAGGGGCGTGGGGTGGGGAGGACGTTGGCAGGAGGGCCCTGCACCCCGGAAAACCGGGGACGCGTCTTGGGCAGGTCGATCACTTCCCTCACGCGGCCCCAGTCGATAGGAGCCTGAGGATGTGACAGTCAGGGCTCAGAAATCAGAACCTCTAGATGCTTCCAGAAGGAAGAGACGGCCGAGCGAAACTTCAGCTGAAATGAAAGCACATGAACGAACGTGGCCTTCACGGGTGGGGGAGAGTGTGCACGCGCGCGGGGGAAACGAGGCGGGACCGTGGCGCACGGACGAGCGCGCGCACGCACCTCTGCGCTCACTTACGAGAAAACCCGCCTGAGCGTGCTGAACTGGGATGCGGAGTGCACAGCTCTTGAATGCAAATCACGGGCAAAACTTTTTCTTTGTTCCCTAAGACAAAACCCGGCACAATGCGGCCTCTGTGCATCTGCGGAATCAAACATCATTTTCCTCCCAAAATAACCGGCACCGCGTTCTGCGCGCGGGGACGCGGGGAGGTTGGCACTTGGTGATTCCGGACTGGAGAGGGAAGTTTTCCCCAGACTAGCGAGCCAGGCATAACAGAGCCCCGTCAAAACCCCGCTCTTGTTTGCCCCACCTATCGCTGGCGCGCCTCTCCGCGTTCGGGAGAAACATCGCTTTTTCATTAGCGTGATCGCTCGTTGCTCGCACGTTGCCGCGGTGTAGGACGGAAGAGGAACCTCGTGCCGCTTTTCAAGATTAGTACAGCAGGCTCGCGGGGAGAGTCGTGACAGGGACCCAAAGACAGCGCCTGACGCCGCCCACGGGTTTGACGATCGGCTGAGATGTCTCCGAAGAGGGAGGGGAAGACTTGGGGGCCCAGTTTCATAAAATGCACGTAAATGCAGATCCACATGCACAGACTCGGGTGAGATGTGACCCCCGCCGAAGCCGACGATCCCGACGGCTGCTTTCGTGCTGACGCGGGTCCCGTTGTGATAATCTCATCGACGCGTGCACAGGAGCCGCCGGGGATCCAGAGTCGAACAGGAAAAACGGGGAGAGCGCTGTTGACCGAGGTCCGTGCCCTCAGCCCACAGTTGTCTTCTGATGCCCTTCAACGCTTTTCCTCTTAACTCGTCACAGGTTCTTGCTGAGGAAGGGGCCATGTTTAAGCAACTTTTCTGAGCACGATGAAAGCCGTGCATTTGCCTCCATCGTTTTCCTATGGAGTCATCTGCATTTTAATATTTTACATCAAAGTCACCACGACGTGAAATGCGGGATGCACGCAGGCCCTTCTGGAACGTTTACAGTTGCTTCCGGACATTTCCTTACCCGTTCAACACCCAACGGTGAGGAATAAAAGTTTAGTATCCTAAGAGCCGGGACAGCCTTCACTGTCCACTGAAAACGTCATCACGTGCGTGATGGAGCAAAAGGCCCGGGCACGAGATCTAAATGTGACCTCGCACTTTCCACACCGAAAAGCCCCGTCTGGACCTCCAGGGGACACGAACGAGTGTCCGGCCGCAGTCCGCGTGGCACCACGCTCAGTGACAACGGGGGCGGACAGGGACGGGCAGGGCTGGGAGGACGCAGGTCACCCCTGGGGAGCGGGCTGCACGGGGCGAGACGCTGAATGAGCCGCAGGACTGTCCCTCGTTCCTCGAACTGCGCGAGGCCCGAACCCGTGGGGCCGAGTTAAGCGCAACAGAACCGTGTAGGCAGGGGACACCATCTAGAGCTGGGGTGGGGGACAGGGGACACAGAGCGCTGTGACGTCAGCGGCAACGAGCGTGGAGCCAGGCTTCAGCGGGTTTTGCGTCTGCAGCTCGCTTCGTTCCCTGCCCTCCCCACCCCTGGCACCTGCCGTGGTCCCGTGGGTACGTGCAGGACGAGGACGGTTAGTGTGGGGAGGACAGAGGGGCGGCAGGCAGGCCGCTGGGAGGAAGGTGCCGATTCTGGAAGGGAGACAAGGCCGAGGCGGCCCCTCCGCCTGCCGCGCCCGCCCGAACCCTGCTCCGACCCAGTGAAAGGAAGGTGGCTGCGCGGCTCCGGCGGCCACCCCGCCTCCTCCCTCCTCCACCCAGGGCCTCGGCACACACTGCCCGTCCCTGGCGGTCCCCCTCCCCTTGCCCGGCACTGGGCTCCCCCCAGCCCCCCGAGGACACCCTGACACCGAGTCACAGAGGGAGCCTCCCCCAGCCCTCCGCTCCCCTCCTGCGGCCTCCGCGGCCACTGCCGACATGATAAACTAACACTCACACTCTCTCTCGCTCTCGCTCGCTCTCTCTCGTGACTTTCTCTGGAGCTGCGAGAACCACAGACGTCAGGTCCACGGCTGCGTCCCCGGTGCCAGTGCCATGAGCATCTGCAGGAGGGACACACCCGGGAGGAGGAACTGCAGGGCACGCGGACGCCGCCGACAGAGGTGGGAAGGGCGCAGTGTGACAGGGCCCCGCTCCCGTCGCAGTCACCAGGTCACCCCCAGCAGAGCAACAGCTGCCGAGGCCCAGGCCCGTCCGTCTGCGGAGCCGCAGCTCCCGGCCGTCGAGCCTGTCCTAGCACACCCACCTCCAGAGGGGCCGGGGCCAGGCGTGAACCAGCCCAGTGCAGGGCGCGCGGCCCACACTCCCCTCACCGGCCCGCCTTCCATCCGGGGACAGCCCAGCGGGCTGCGTGACCTTGGGCAAGTCACACCGCACGGCCCAGCCTCCCCTTCTCCAACAGAAGGCAGGAAGTGCTTGAAGGATTGAGTGAAACGACATCCTGCATTTCAAAGTCCCAGGCCTGCGTGCAACAGGCACTCAACGAATGCCAGAGGGAAAGCAATCCTCGTTCCAAACGTCCCCCAAGTTGGGATCTTGCTGCTGAACAGTAGCTCGCCAGGGCATCCCTCGTTCAAAGGCCGTCACGCGTCTTCCCTGGGATGGATTTGGGACCCCCACAGCGAGGGAAGGACAGCCCCGGACCCCGCCCCTCCCCGTGGCCACCTCCCCACCTCTCAGGGGTGCCCCGTCCGGGATGCGATGCCCGCAGGGTCCCCGCAGGAACGTCATACTTCACGCTTAAGCGTTCGGCCCCCAGAGAGCACGCGAGTGTGCGCCAGGACACAAGTCAGGCGTGTCTCTCACGCACACACACGTGTGTTCCTCCTGAAACCGAGGACATCATCATCACGACCTTCACTGGCACCCGGTCTTCAAACAACGGCCCCAGAGTGACTCCGTTCTCCTTCGCAGCGCCAGTCCTGCCGAGGACGCAGAATGCGCGTCGCACGTGTCTTTACAAAACTGAATGAATGACTGAGTGAATGAATGGGGTCTCTGGCTCCGGTCTAGAGACAGGATGAAGAGGAAGGCCCACCACGCTCCCTCCACGATTCCAGCAGCCGGTGGGGAGCGTGTGTGTGTCCGGGAAGCGTGACGCTAACCTTCAATGGGCCGGAGGGAGGACACTTGGGTGGCGAAGCCTTAAACTCGCCCCCACCCCCTGGGCCCCTCCACGAGCTCCGCGGACCGACCCTTAAGCCACATCTTCTGAAACCTACAGGAAACCAACCCCTGAGACCTCCTGAGTAACCCCCAGGCCCAGCCGGGAAAACAAAAGAGGAGGGCCGAGTCCCCATCCAGCCCTGCAGACGACTGACACCCATCCTTCTGGGTGGTTTTCATTCCTAAAATGTGTCACCAAATATCTGAAACAAGCAATGACCGCGGCTGGCCAGCCATTGACGGCAGGCCCCTGGGCTCATTCATGCATCATTTTCTCCTTTAATCGTGATGACTCGGTGAGGGAGGAAGAATGATTCCAGTTCTCCTGGCGGAAGACTGAGGCTGGAAGACGAAACGCCCCGCGCACAGTCGGGCCTGGGCCCAGCCGGCTGCTCCCCCGCTCTTTATCGCCGGGTCGCACGGCTTAGAAACAAAACAACAAAATCGGGCTTCGAGCGCATCCGCATTTACAAGCTTGGTGTTTCCAGCTCAGTGAAATCGGCCTCTCAATCATGGAAGGAGGGCGGGCACGTCCCCCAAAATTAAATTGTGCAAAGCGCTAACTTACAGATACTGATAACCCGAGCGACGCGTGCGCGCTGGAAGCCCTGCGAAAGCTGTCATTAGCGAGTGCAGTGCACACGGAGGAGAACCCTTGAGTGTCGGCCCCTTCCAGGCGGTGAGGCGGCCAGCGGGACGCGCCCGGTCTCCCGGTGTCCATCTGAGGGTTAACGGGGGGCCGGCGAGGGAGGTCCGCGAGGCAAGGGCCCTCCTGGCGCCCGGGCCCAGCAGCCCTCCGCGGAGGAGGTGGGCCGGCGCCCGTGACTGCACGGCTCCGTGCAAATCACCATCTCACAATTCTGCACTGACTCCTGCTCGGCCCTCGGATGCCCGGAGAGGCCGTGGCTGCCCCCCCAGCCTCCCGGCCGCTGGCCCGCTGGGGAGGCCGACCTCGGCCGGAAGGGAGCCGAAGGGACACATTCCCCCGGGAAGTCTGTCCCGAGGAACGCAGCAGCTGGAAACCACTCGGTCTTTCGATCAATGCCCAGATCACCTGACCGAGGGCGATGTGTGGAGATGACACGCAGGAATCACAGGATGCGATGGAAGCGGCCTCGTCACACCCAGGGGAGGGTTTCCTGAGAGCAGACCCCGCCATCCCCCAGAGCCACACGGGGGCACCTGGCACCCCTAATTCAGGCAGAGCGAGCGAGCGGGACAGGAACAGGGACGAGGGCAGGCCTCCCACAGCCCGGCGGCCAGACCTCGGGGGAGGGGGTCCAGAGCGGGCGTGCTCTGACACCTGGGTGTGCCCCCTGACCTCGCCCGCCCGCCAGCGTGGGAGCACACGCACCCCGGAAGCCACATCGGCACTCGTCACGTCGCAGAAGCGTGGCCTGATGACCAGCCCGGCACCTGCCGCGACTTCCCTGGGGCGGCGGCAGTTGAGAAGGGGACAGTGCTACCTACTGCTTTAGTCCACACACTTCGGCCCCCTGCTCCGCACTTCCTCTGCCTCCAGAACACTCTGAGTGAGCATGTCCGAGAGGAACCAACGTCCCGCCGCGCCCCCTCCAGCTCCGACAAAAGCCCGTCCCTCACACACGCGGATCGCGCGTGCAAAGGGGGACACGGGTGGAAAGACAGAGATGGGGGGGCTGGAGCGAAAGCACAGGAAGGACACGGAGGTGCAGTTGCCAAATCAGCGACCTCAGCAGAGCAGCGCTCACCGCCAGCGGCTCTCTGCCTGAGACACGGGGCGCCCAAAGGGCAGCGACAGCTCGGGGCAGGGCGGGGCCCCGCAGGGGCAGGGCGGCAGGCACCTTCGGCCTGGCCTGAGGGTGGCCCTCGCCAGCACAGGAGCGTCCGGCTCTGAGGTTGGATCCTTCCGTGTGGGTTGTGGCCTCTCTGTCCCCCCGCACCCCGCAGGGCACTTTCCCACCCTCTGAACTCTGGGTTGCCCCCCACCAGGGCTGGCCCTCTTTGGGGGGTGGGGGCGGGGGAGAGATGTCTGTAAATAAAGTTTCTCAGACGCCGCCCTCCCGGAGCTTAGTGAGCAGGCCGGCCCTGTTTCGTCCTCAGTGCCATGCCCCCTGCTCCGTGCTGCCGCAGCAGCCACTTGGCCCCGACACATCACGACCCCAAATAGGAGCCCGGGCCGAGACAGCTCACGAGAGCACTTCGCTGTGATCCCGTTTCCCAGCCCTTTCAACAGGCTTCCTCCGGGGATCCGGATGGCTTTGTTTGCCTTGACTGTACCAGATTTGAATCAAGAATCTAAAACTTTTAAAGAATTTTTCAAATGTCTGCGCTCCTTTTGTCGCCAGCCAATAAGGCGTTTCTAGATATTTTAAAAGGTAAAATTAAATAACGAGGCAATTCAAACAGGCCAGGCTCCCCACGTAGTGCCGACGTGGTCTGACCTGTTCGCCTCTCTGCAGGTGATACGACTGAGCTGGTGGTTTCCAAATATCTCCTCCGCCTTCGAAACAAGTTTACGGTGATGCGCACGTCCTCCAAGCAGCGAATTGTGGTTATTAAAAGGGAGGCAACGTGACTGGGAAGGAGGACTCTGCCACGGGCCTCCCTGAGCATCGTGCGGGGAGTGGGAGGACAGCAAGGTGAGCAGCAGGGGCCGGCTTCAAATCCGCTTCGGCCTTCCTGCTGTGGCCGCAGCGTGCTGTCACGACCCTCAGCCTGCCCGCTGAGGGGTGGCCTTCGCTGGGTCGTGAAAAGGATAAATAAATAAGGCACCCGAGGTGCAGAACGCAGGGCCCGCTGGACGGCCGCCGCCGCAGGGGTGGCCGTGCACACCTCGCTTCGGTGCCCGCAAGCCACAGGTGCTGGTGATCACTGGAGGACCGCAAGGCCCCGGGGGCCAGACGGTGTGCCCCTTCCATGAACCGAAGTCCCATCCAAACCTAGGGGAATGACACGGGGACCTCAGACGTGCGAGTGAGAACATCCGCGTCATCGGGGCCGAGTGGGCGCTTCCGAGGTGCGTCCTGATCTTAGGGACGTGGGGACAGCTCTCACAGCCTGCTCGGCTACTCCATCCGGGCGGGCGCACGTGATCTGGTAGCAACTCAAGGCTGCAGCGTCGTGAAGGGGCGATGGCACCAAACGGACGGTCAGGGTGAAGCCACAGAGTTAGACGGGTAGGGGGGAAGAGGAAACCTCACGAGCCGATGCCTTTCCGGCACCTCTTCACTCCCTCCACGCGCCCCCCGCACGGCCACCCACCCGGAGGCGCCGTCCCTCACACAGGGCTGACTGGTGGCCAGGGCGTTCTCTGCCTGCCCACAAAGCCCCAAAGCCCAGCCTCGGGAGGCCGTGGGTGAGCTCCTCGGGCTTGCAGTGAGGGTGTCCCCATGAAGGGCGCCTGGGCGTGAGGCGGGGGCCTATGGGACCGAGCGTGACAACTCTGGAGCAGACTGCTTAGGCTCGGACCCCGGACCCACCTCTCAGCCTCCCGGGGCCTGGGGCTCCCTGCCCGGTATTTGGGACACTCACAGAGAGGGTGCGGGGGTTAAAGGGGCCAAGCGCTCAGAACCCACGCCTGCCACGAACACGCCCCGCTCACCACCGCCAGCACCTGCCGGCAGGACCGGCCTCGGCTCAGGGCCTCGGAGCCGTGGCTTCCGCTTCTCGGTCTGCATGTCCCAGGAGGAGACCCCAGACACAGCTCTCCCCCACAGGGCCATTCAGGGTGTAACAGACCCCACCCCCTACTCCCCTAGCACGGGGCCCCCTCGGTGCTCCGACCCCACAGGCCTCCGCCATTCCGGGCAGGGCCCAGCCTCCTGGGGTCTCGAGGCATCGCGACACATCTGTCTCCCCCCCCAGTCCACACACTCCTGAGGGTGGGACCTCCCTGTACCCCCCAAGATGCCCAGGACAAGAAGCTGTGGGAAATGAGCCTGACACCCCCCCCCCCGGGGGGACATGCGGGAATGTCTGGAGACATGTTTCACTGTCACAACTGGGGACTGCTGGCATCCAAGGACAGAGGTCAGGGCTGCTGATAAATACCCTCAACGCAGGGACACGCTCTATAGCAAGCGGGCCCCGGTGTCACTGCTGAGAAACCCTCGTCCAGAGAAATGGCATGCGGGGTGGCCGGCACGCCCCACCGAAGCCTCGCCCTGGATCCGCCTCTCAGGGCAGAGAGGCTATCGTCCTGCAGGCTCAGGGTGGTGACAAGCCGAGAACTCAACGCCCTCCGTGGTAGCAAGACCTCCAGTGTGAGAGAAAGACCCAAAATACGCGATGATTTTTAAAAGTGAAAGTGGGGAGCGGGCGGATCCTCAGACAGCCGACGGAGCCCTGATCCGCACACGGGGAAGCCCCGTGGCAGGCAGGCAGCAGAAGCCTGCTGCCCGCCCGGCCGGGCCCGAGCCGGGTGGCCTGCTGGGCAGCCCATTTCCTGAGGTGGCTTCCAGCCACGTCTGCCTTTATTTGGGAAAAAAGATGATGTCGGAAAGGGGGCCTGCCTTCCCGGGTGCACGCTCTGAGCGTGTGCATTCGCCTCCACGCCACATGCACACGCACACACACAAACTAACCCACCTCGGGCAGTGCGACTGCAGGGAACGGAAGTCACCTCCGAGCAGGAGCTGCCGTCAGGTGACACCCTCCCCGGCTCATGAGCACACACCGACGTGTGCACACACACCAACACATGCACACAGACATGTGCATGTGCTCAAGTGCACACACCAGCAGGCACATATACACCCGTGTGCGCGTGCACACACCCGCACATGCACGCGACATGTGCACATGCAAGATGCGGGCACGTGTGTGTGCACACACCAGCACGTGCGTACACGAGACACGGGCACACGCGTGTGTGCACACACCCGCACGTGCACGCAGACAGAAGCACACACATGTGCGCACACACACACCATCGCCACGACTGCAGCCCCGGGAGGGCCAACACCTGGCTCCGGCTGACTACACACGTGACTCCCGAGCTCAGCTCGACTGCTCATCCCCCTGAAGACGCTCGGTGCCAGCGACACAGTCTAGACCTGGGCAACGGCCCCTCTCCCTGACAAAAGGCCTCTCAGCCAGCAACTCCCACAGGCGGAACGCGCGAGGAGCCGCCTCACCCGGGGACCGCTACCTCCCCGCCCCCCCCGTGTCCCCGCAGCCCTGCCACGGCGAGTCCTAGAGGGAGCCTGCAGCGAGGGGGGCGGGCGCGGGTGCCAGAGAAAGCCACCAGCTCACCAGCCGCCCCCAGCAGAGGGGTCTCTCCGTGCCGGTGAACTTGTGCCCGGCTTTCGGAGTCCACATCCAGCCTGCCCAGCCTGTGGGATGGCACCAGCCACCTGACCACCCCTGTCCTGGCCCGAATCTAAGCTCTCACCGGGAGACAGTGCCAAGCAGGTGCTGGCCACCGTGTCAGGGACCTCCGTCCTCGGCATGGACACAAGTTGACCTGCACAAGCTCCCTTCTGTTCTTACACTTGAGTCAAGTCCCACTTTAAATAAAGCTGAGAACAAAATGCAAGCTGGTAGTTCAGCTTACTTAAAAGGCTTATTAAAAACACTAAATCCGAAGATGTTAAAAAGCTATAATCGTCCTCATTCAAACTGGAAAAATAAATCTATTTGCTTTTTCTTTTATGATCCTCTTCAGGAAAAAAAAAAAGTTCATCTATATTCTCACGCGCATCATCGCTGTCTTTTTCCTCCTCCATCCCAGGCACTTTAAAAACACCTGTGCCTTTCACAGCCGACTTCTGAGCAAAAGGCAGCCGCGTCTGGGGAAGGCTGATCTCCTCCCGCCAGAGAGAAACCTGTCTTGCTCGCAAAGTGAGGAGCTAGCTCGCAGTGCCCCCGACTGGGCTGGGGCATTTCACGGGCCTGACCTAAGGCAGAGCAGGCCACCTCCTCGGGCAGCTTTAGGAGGCTCGGCACGCCACAGTTCCACGTCACAGCGCTGCCTTCGGCACCCGGTGAGCAACGTGCTTAGTAGGGCTGCAAATCCCAGCCACCGCTCAGTCCCTCCCCCATGGGGTCCCTGGCTCCAGCTTGGCCCACAGCAGCACGACCATCACCCCCCGCCTGCCCCAAGACAGCCCCAGCCAGCAGCTCACTTGCTGAGTCTCAGGCCTGCTCTGAAGTTAAGGGCTCCGGGCACAGGGATGGGTTTCCCGAGGTCCAGAGAACACAAATGTACTGCACGCGCGGTCCCCAGGTTTTCCGTAATCACCATTTCTGTCTCCGGGAACTCCTTCCCCGAACCCAGTTCAGGGCGAAAGCATTTTAGAGACTTTCTCTGCAGATGACATGTGAGGTACTAACCTTTTTTCACATGCCCAGATGTTAAGTTCATTTTCATCACATTTATGCAAATTTCGTTTGAACAGTAAATCAAAAGAAATCTTAAATCACTGTACACTACTTAAAAATCCACACTAAATCCGGTTTACTCGCAGCCGTATTAACATAAAGTCACAGTTAAGGGACTGAAGGTAGCAAGCAGCTGTCACAATGCCTCGTTCCACGCAGCGGCCCCAGAGAGAACCAGAGTCCCTGCCATCCATCAGATCCGACTGTCTCGGCCAGGTCACAACTGGATTCAAGTGTTAGCAGAGAAACGGTTTTCTGGACATCGAAGCCTTCTAAAAGTTTTCCAAACTTTGGGCAAACGAGGGTCCCTCGGTCCACTGTCGGTGACAGTGTCTGGACTGAGGCACTACACAGTTCAAAGGCAGGGCTCGGCGGCAAGACTTCTGGCAGCCCCCTCCTCCTCCATGGGGGAAAAGTGGGTTCCCGGGGCTGCGAGGGCGGGCATTTGCCAAAGCCTGGCCGGCAGCGCTCTCGTTACCAAGCAGATCAGCCAGGCGGCTAATGGTGGAATCAGGAGACATTTGCACTCTGCTATCAGAATGACATCATGACTAAAGCAGCCTTCAGCCAGAAGCCGGAGGCTGTGCCCGAGCAGAGGCCGGAGGGCTGCCCAGGGCGCCCCCCTGTGACTCCCCAGGCCGGGAACTAAGTCCCCAGCCCTGCCTGGCAGGGTGGTGGGCCCAGCCAACAGCAAGTTCAGAGACAGGAACTAGGGTGACATTTTCTCCCAAGTAAATTGACTCCCCCCACCCTGTTCTAAACACTGCAACAAATAATAATAATAAACTACGTATTTTTAATAAAATTTGAGATTCTATAAAACCGCATTCCTGGTCCAGCAAGGGTTGGTATTTTAGGAATGCGACTACATCTTGGCTACATAGTTGATGGCATGTCCAACGGCATTGTCACTCTCTCAGTGACCCCGTCTTTGGCAAAAAAAAAAAAAAAAAAAAAACTGTGCACTGTCTCCCGGCATCATCGGGAAGAGACGCAGGGGAAAGAAGGAGCGAGGAGCGGGAGCAGCCCTTCCTGCTCCGGTGTTGGCTGTTTTTCTTTTCTTTCTTTTTAAAGCACAGCCGAATGCACACGCACAAACACGCACACACACACGCACAGCCAGAGACACCAACCCCGAGATGACGGGGAGGAACGCGGCTGCGGCCGCATCCCGCATCCGCGGCGCGGAGCGGCGGCCCCGCTCGCCCGCCCTCGGCTCTGCCCTCGGCGGCGGCGCGGTCCGGTCCAGCCGCCCCGGCCCGCGGGGCCCCACCCCGCCGCGCCCCACGGAGCGGCCCCGAGCCCCCTGCAGCTACGCGCAGGGCCCGACCGCCCCACCTGCCTCGAGAAGTCGGCAGAAGAGGAAAAAAGTTGCCAGGGCCGCGGGCGGGGAGCCCGGAGCCCGAGGTGGCCGTCCCCGCTCCGGGCCCCGCCGCCCGCCCGCCGCGCGGCTCCCACGCCCCGCTCGCCGAGCCCACGCGGGCACTTACGTGTGCCCGCGGCGGAGCGTGCAGGTCCCCGCGGCTTCACTCGGGCTTTCACACAAGTTTCGGGAGGAAGGAGGCGGCAGGAAAAGACAACATCCAGCGATGCGCGCGGGCTCCGGCGGGCGCTGCCGCCGAGTGGGGCGCGGGGCTAGCGGCGCGTCACGGCCGCGCCGGTCCCGCCGCCCGCCCGGGCAGCGCGAAGTTCACGAACGCGGCCGCGGCCAGCTCCCCGCGACGCGCCCGCCGCACCTCCCCCCCCCTCGTCTCCTCCCCTCTGCCTGCCCCCCTTCCCCTCGCTCTCCCCCTCCGAGCCTCTCCCCTCGCTCGTCGCCCGAAGTCGCCTGCCTTCCACTCCGAACAATGAACAAAGCTGTGAGCGCTGGGGAGAGATCGCCCCCTCCCAGCCCGGCGGCGCGCGGAGCCGCCCGAAAGTCCGCGGCCAGTTGCCGAGACCCCACGGGGAGGGAGGCCGCGCACCCCCCACGCGCGCACACACACGCACACATGCGCGCGTGCACTCACCCCACCCCAAGTGCACCCAAGCCCAGGCTGGAGACGGGGGCGCCGAGGCCAGGGCTCCAGGGGCTGCCGAGCGCGCCGGGACACCGGGGACGCCAGGCGGAGGCGTGGGGCGGCGAGCCCCGCATCCGGGCGCTGCGCGGGGCCCCCCACCTGCCCCGGCCCCCGCCCGTCCCCACGCCCGCACCGGCGGCCTGGCCGGGCGGCCGCTCGTGCCGCCTGTGCCGCCGGCCGGGCGGGATGCGCTCGGCAAACGCGGCCCCTGTCGGGCCGCAGCCAAACTGCACGCGGCGGCCGGAGGAGGCGCGGGAGGCGCCGGGCCGGTCCGCGCGCGCCCGCCCGCCCCCCGCACCCCCGCGCCCCGCCGCCCGGGCCCCGCGGACCGGTACGCCGCGCGGCAGCCGGCTCTTCCGCCGAAGCGGAAACGAAGGTGGCCGACACATCACGTCTCCGGCGAGGCGCTCGTCAGACACAACAACATCCGTCCTCAAAGCTCCGCGCCCGCCGGGGCTGGAACCGCCGCCCCTCCTCGGCCCCCCGCGGGCCCCCCTCCCCACGCGCCCCGCGGCGCCCACGCTCGCCCGCAGCTGGACGGCCGGCCGGGACGCTCGCGCTGCTGACGGGAGGCGGGGGACAACTTTCCACCTGTCCCCAAAGGGGCCCTGCGGGAGTTTGCTGGGAAGCGGCGGGGGGGGGGGTCGGGCACGGCTCTCCCCCGGTCCCGCACCCCGTCTGCCCTGCGTTTCCCAACTTGCGGCGCTCGCGTCTCTACCTTCCACTCTGCAGCCGCACGTCCACGGAGAGAGCCTGTATTTTAGATTATTTGCAAAACTGCAACAGATGGGTGCGTCGGGATCTGGCCCCTTTCCTACTCATGATCAAAGAAGAGCTCCCCCCCCGTACATGTGTGTGCGTGTGCGTGTGTGTGCGCGCGCGCGTGTGTTTTGCCTAAAATACATCCCGGTCCCGCCTACGACTGTTTTCCTCAATTCTTCATCTTCAAAAAATAACGTCTTGAAGCAAACAGAAAGCTCCATCAGCCGAGACCGCTGTCCCCTCGGCCCCGCATCTGGGCCGGGGGGTCTGAGCCCCCGGAGTGCACCCCTCGCGGACGCCGGGCCCCCCACTCCCGCCTGCGGACCCCCAGGCCGCGCCGCTCGCCCTGGCCGGCCTCGTCCCCTGCCCGGGCCGGCGGCCCCCGGGAACCTGTTACTGATCTCTCTCTCTCTCTGGGTTTTCATCTCTGGCCCCCGCCGGCCCGGCCCGGGCCGGGGGAGGGGCCGGCCTGCGGCGCTGCCCGCGCCCCGCAGCCGTCCTCGGGGCGCGGGGCGGACCCCGGCGCGCGCCCCCGCCTGGGCCTCGCCGGCTCCGGCCGCAGGCGGCGGGCAGCACACAAAATGGCAGGTCTCCGCGGCCCCGGGCACCGCAACTTTCACACGGCGTGAGCATCCGCTAACTTTGATTTAAAAACACACACACGGAGATGACGGGGCCCGTCGCCCGCCCGCCCGCAGGGCGCTGGGCCCGCGGGGCACGGAGCGGGCGCCCGCGCCCCGGCGCCGTGCGGCGGAGCGTCGCTCGCGCAGAAGTTTGCGCAGCCCCGGCCCCCTCCCCGCGACCCCCCGACCCCCCGCGAAAGTTTCCCGGGGCCGAGGCGCGCCGGGCGGGCAGGCGGGGCGGGGGAGCCGGCCTGCAGCTGCCCGTCCGCCCCGCCCGCCCGCAGCCGGGCCGCCACGGCTTCCGAAGTAACGGTCCCGGGGCCGGGCGGCAGGGCGGGCGGCGGCCCAGGGCGCCCGCTCCCCGAAGTTGGCCCGCGCCCGCCCGCGGGGACGCCGGCCCCTGCCCCGCTGCCGGCCGCCCCCGCCCGCGTCACGCCGCGGATACTCCATGAGACCGTGTTTCTGGGCGCGGAGGGGCAGCCCGGTGCAGGCCTCGCCGGGAGGGGGAGGGGGCGCGGAGGGGGCCACGCCGAGAGTCCAAACTCACTTCGCCGCCTCCGGGCCCGGGGCGGCCCCCGCCCGCCCGGCGCGCCCCCCGCCCGGCGCCCCCGCGCCGCGCCGCGCCCGCGACCCCCCCACCTTTGTTTTCCTTACCTTAAACATCGAGGCGCGGGCGCGGGGAGCCCAGCCGGGCACGTCCGCCGAGCGTGGTAAAAGATTGTGTTCAATGAATAATGAAACATGTCCACATGATTGACTCGATCATTTTCCGGGGCCGAGGGGGGACGGGCGCCCGGCTCGCGCGCCCTGCCCGCCCGCCCGGCCGAGCCCCGCGCGCCGGGCCCGGCCCGGCCGGGCCGGGGCGGGCTGCGCCGTCACCCGCCTCTGCTCCGGGTCGCCCCGCTCACCGGGACCCGGCGCCCGGCCCCGCAGACAAGCCCGCGCCCGGCTCGGCCTCCCCCTCTCCGGTAGGTGAAATGCATTGTACCATTAAAAACGCTCTCCATTGTCGCCCCGGCATAATTCACAGCAACTAGATAGGTCTTGCGGCATTTAGCTTTGATGAGCCAGAGACTGAACCCTTGATATAATAATCTACAAAGAATGGTGTGTGATCGTCCATTTTTTCTCTCTGTCTAGCAACTAAGAAACCATTTAACACGGCGCAGCTTGCTTCTGACCTTGAGCTCATGTAAACACACTTATTAAAATCTATCTATTCTCCGAGCGCTGCGTTCTGATTGTCAGGCTCGTCCCCGAGACATATATCAGCCCCTCCGCTTGTCGCTACTTCGCATTCCTTCCTTTGACTAAAGAATGTTTTATCCAGCCGAGAGGGAGGGAGGGAGAGGGAGAGATCGCCGCGGAAGGAGAGGAGAGACGGGGAAGGGGAGAGGAAAAGGCGTCATTCTTACCTGCTCCTGAAACTATTTAAAGTCGGCTGCTCTTCTGGGGGGAAAGAAAACTCCCGGCTGAATCTCGGCGGCCAGCGGGACGCGGAGACTCAGTCGCAGCCCGGGCGTTTAAGGGAGTCATCAGCGATCAAATGACGTTGATGCGCGCTGTAACCTTGTGGCGTATTTAATGTAAATAAGGCAGTTATGTTGCCAATCGCCGCGATCCAGACGCGGAGAGGTCCTCAGCCTCGCCTCCGCGCCTGCCATTAGAGGCGACTTTATTTACAGACGCTGTTTAGGAGATCATGATGATTCTAAAACAATACTAGTGCCAAATGATGATGAAAATATGATTTTAATTAATCACGTAGTAGGCAAGGAAATTAGCATACGGTAATTAAACTTCGAGACAAACGTCACGCAGGTTCTCTGCCTTATGGGTCCAGAATAATAGGCAGGCGGTGGGCTCCAGGACTTAATTATCAAACAAAATAACTTTTTAAAGGCAACTTTGTAAATGCTGGTCCTAAAGGCTGCCGCTTTGGTAAATAACACAAGGGAGGTAACAAGGTGGAGATGTGAGTGACGCCGGAGGTTGGGTTTCTGTGAAGCCAGGAAGAGGGGGAAGAAGGGGAAAAAGCTGAATAATGCAATTATGCACTCTCTGTCCTAGAGTTGACAAAAGCTGGTGCCTCAAAAGCCTCTTTGTTATGGGATTATATAATGATCCTGGTGTCATTATGGGGGAAAAAAAGATTCAGTAATAATAACAAAAGAAGTATCCAGATACACCAATGAGGAGCTTGTTTTAAAGAAAGACTCGCATGTGACATCAGGGAATGTTAATAGCAGAAAGACAGGATCCAAAAGAGTTGACAAAGAAAGAGAGAGGGAGGGAGGGAAAGAGGGAGGCAGGGAGAGAGGGAGGCAAGGAGAGAGGGAGGGGAAAAGGCCTGCGCCGAGCGTGATTAAGAAGTGATAGAGACAGATTGATCATTCAAACGCCCAGCTACAGGCACACTTAAACGTCGATTCAGGTAAGACTTGCTCTAGCCTGCCCCCACTGAGTTCTCCTAAGATGACTGGCGGGTTTTAAACCGGGGCACTCCGGCACATTAAAAGCAAAGATAAAGATAAAGGAAAAGCACAAAACAGCCCACCCCCATCGCCACCCCCTGCAGTGGAAGTAACCTCTGAGCTGCAAACCTGCCCAGGAGCGGGCGAGGTGCAGAAAGCTTCACAAAGCGGGGAGCTGCGGGGCTGGGGGTTCGGACACAGACAGAACCCAGATGCCTGGGCACCTGCCTGGGCACCTCACCGCAGGCGACCTGCGCCCCAGGTGTGCCACGGGTGTTCACCTGGCCTGGTCACCACTGTGGGCACCTGCAGACTCTGCCCTGAGAACCCAAAGCGCCCTCCCTCACTCCCTCACGCTCCCACCCTCCCTCCTCTCTCTGGACTTAGGGGAGCTAGAAAAGAACTGGGTCCCTAACAAGCCAGCTCTGAGATGCTCAAAGTCGTCAGACCTCTGCAGTGGTGCTATTTAATCTCCTGCCCACCCAAAAAAAGTTCAGAGATTCAGGCGGCACTTTCCAATCCGATCTGCCTGAAATTCTTTGAACAAATTCCAAAATACAAGGTTTTTTTCTAGTACAGAAATTAGCATCGCAATCACATCAATGATATCGCTATCTCTATGGGGATGATGGCCGGAGCAGTGGGGTGTTCTTTATTCCAATTCTTCGTGGATCAACTGATTATACTCAGTCGTCTTTTGAACCTGTTATTGTAAGTCAAGTGATTCTTTATAAGTGACAGCTCGGACAAAGAGGCGAGCAGGGCAGAGCAGGTCGAAAGGAAGTGGCCATATGGACTTAGAGAAAAGGCACTTTTCCCCCCAAGAGAATGGGGGCAATGGTCGCCTTTCAACCCTCCAGCCCCAGCCTGCCTGTGCCAAGGGAGGCAGGCGGCCGGGCCCCTGGAGCCCTCCACCGTGCCCAGCCAGGTTATGCCCCCCTGGATGGTGACAGCCAGGCCCGGGGTGCCCTTCCAGGCTGGAGGCCCAAGCTGCCCACGGCTCTCCAAGGCCATGCATCGAGGAGGGCCCAGCGCAGGGCGGCCTGGGGGACCTCAGCTTGTAGGCACAGCTGCAGAGAGGCCAAGAGGCCATGGATGTGCTGTGTAGCCCTGTGGGCCAGAGGGAGCCAGGCACCGACTGCCCAGCACCAGGAGGCCACACCACAGAGGGTTTGGGTGGGAGCTCGCCGGCGCCCCCTGTCGGCGCCCGTGCACTCTGCATTCCCGGAAGACCTCCCTGAACAACCCAAGGGGAGTGGGCTCCACGGAGGGGGGTGAAAGCACAGAGGCCTGTGTCCTCTCCAGACCAAAACGTGACACCTACCTGCACCCCAGTGAAGCATGGAAGTTCCCCCGTAGATTCTTCCCTCCCCATGCACTTGGAGGCACCGCCACAACTTGTGGCACTCTGATTCTTTTCCCAGGATTTCTTCCACACCCTCTCCCCTTGGTAGTACTCTGCGGTGCTCCTCGCTGCCCCTCCCAGCCTGGCAAACCCTGGAACCCTGGGGCTGGATTGTAAGCAGAGGCTCCTCTGAGCCCACTGTGCTCACCAGTCCTCATGGTCCTCCAGACAGACAGCCTCTTCTCAGTCTGGGAACTCTGATGACGGCCCTCCACTCCTGCAGCGTCTTCCTCTGGGTGGCACCAGCCTTGGGATTTCTTGAAACTCATGGAAGCCATTGGGAGGCTGGGCTGGGCGGGTAGGTTAGGTGATGGTGGCTGTGGGTAAATGTGAGAGCCAGATCAGCACCTTGTCATAAGCAACTGGCCTGAGTGGCTCCTTTGACATTAATATTTCTCACACTAATAGACAGGTTCTGACCTCTCTTGTTAGTCTCAAAAGTGACAGTGATTCATAAAATGTTACCCACACTACTTTAGAGTTACACTTCCCGCGACAACAGTTCTCATTTCACTTTTGTTTCTACTTTGCTCTTCTTTTCCCCTGACTATTCCTCATAACTCTGCCTCCCCCGGAGCGTCAACAGGTTAAAAACTGCCCACTGCGACGGCCAGTCCCTGTGACCAGGAGAGAAGCACCAGGGAAGCAGGCGAGGAGGCTGCTGGGGCTCTGGAGTGGCCGGGCAGACCAGAACAGAGGGACTGAGTCCCTGCCCCAGGCCGTGTCCCACAGTGGAACGATCCGTGGCTCTGTAACACCCTGCAAACACCAAGAGTCCGAGCTTCTGGGGAAATAGCAGCACCTCCTTCCAGCAGAGAAGGATGCTAAGAGACCTGCGGAGTCTATGGCGCAGTGGGAGTTGGTCTGAATGCCTTTGGGGTCCCACCTGGGGTGTCATGGAGAGGCCCTCTCTGCCCTGCAGCGCCTGGTGGCCCAGAAGGCTGTCACTGACGAGGGGCTCCCCTGGGACCCCACGAGCAGGTCCCCTTCTCCGGCCTAGAGGGTCCGCTCTGCCGCGGAGGCCAAGCTTCCCTCCCCGCACACACTCAGGCAGGAGCGGCCTTCGGCCTCCCCCGAGGGCAGGGCGCCCCTGGAGGTGGACGAGGCCGTCCCCGACAGGAAGAAACTGGCAAGAAGCTGACGGACGCAGCTGTTCCGCGCTGGACTCCGGGTCCCCGGCCCGGAGGCCCCGGGGCACAAGCCGGCGGCCGCCCTGCCCCCCCCACAGCACCTCTCCACGGCACGCCCTTTTGAGGCCCGAGTGCCGCCCTCCCAGGTCACACATCCCCCCGGCCTTCAGGAGGGACAGGCCAGCGCGGTCCCTACCCCGTCCCCGCACCTGGCCGAGGTCCTCACCCTCCTGCCGCCTCGCGCCCTTCCCCGGGGCAGCGACACGGGACTCCCGCCTCGGGTGCCAGCCAATCAGGGTTCTCTCTCTCTGGACACTGTGATTGGCTCAGGAATAGACATGTGACCTGGGCCGGGCCAATCAGCGTGAGCCCCGGGTTTTACGGAATGGGCGCGGGGGAGAAGCCGGGCTGTGGGAGCTCTGGGGGCCCCACCCGCACCCCGGAGCCCGTGGGGAGCGCAAGGCTTCCACGGCCGCCGAGAGGAGCCTGAGAACCGTGCCAGGCAGGGGAGCACAGCAGAAATGCGCAGGTGGTCCTGCTCGTGACGTCTAAGCCCTAAGTCCAGCCACACCTGAAGCCAGCGCCACCCTTGCACCTTCTCTGGAGCTGACACGTTCAATTTGCTTCCACTTGCCCCAGATCGAGGCCGGAAACACTTAGCACCCGGTGAAAACAAGGAACACGTGGGCCAGGGACCAGAGAGCTCAGAAACAAGGCAGCGAAAAGAAAGTCGGGCTCCTGATGCTCTTCCCAGCAAAGGAGCAGCCAGAGAACTTGCCAGAATTCTCATCAAGCTGCAGATATGCCTTGCTTTGCGCAATAGCTCTGTTCCATAAAAGATGTCTGCAAAGCGAATCTTCTGTACACCAAATCTGCCCTACTGCCCTGCAAGAGCAGGTTATTTAAGGGGACATAACAGAAGTCTTTTCAAAGTGAATGGCCATGTTCTGGAGTAACAAATTAATGGTAATTTATTTGTAATGGTGATTTCCTACCTCGGTGTACATTTTAAAGTAGGCCCAACATAGATGTCTTCATGGCGTCTTTGTGGGAGTGCGGCCAAGACCGAGAACCCCTGTGGAGCACCATGGGTTCCTGGGGCCCCTCCCTGGCTCCAGTGGAGCTGGATCCCCTGGCAGACCCCAAAACGGTAGCCGGTGTCGATTCTGAGTTCGGATTGGTGAGGAGGGGATGGGACTCCATAACGCTGGTGGATTTTCTGGCCAGAATGTGGCCCGTGTTGTGTTTGCCTACATAGGGGGAGTCAATGAAATAGCCCCTAATCTCTGAATTTGGGGAAGCTCTGTAAACTGCAAATTAAAACAAAGCCTCAGCTTATGACGTACAGCAACTGGCTGGGATGCAGGCCCTACTTTTCTATGATGACGATGGCTTTAACATCCTCCTCCCATGCCTAACCACAGCCACCATGCAGCACGTAGCCATGACATGTCCCCGCTTTGTCGAAATTCCAGTCTGCAGCCCTGACTGTCCCTCAGGAAGAGGTGCAAATTTTGATCGCTATGAGGAACAAAAGGGACCAAATATTGGGGAAATCTAGTTTTTCAGAAAATGTTATAGCTGACGTTTGGCTCATCAACATGACCTGATCCATATACGTTAGAGAGAATTACTGAGACTAATCCCCAGGGTTCCGCTGGGTAAATACCAAGGTTTATCACCATCTGCAAAGAAGCGACTGGGAAACAAATCAGAAAAGCCCAAAACAAGTCCCTTGAGTCTGGCCAGTACTGAGAGATGCAAGTGAACCTCCCCTGGACCCGCCCGGTGCACAGGCCACAGTCAAGGGGAGTGGCAAGCCGAGGGGCCGGGGAGGCTAACACCACCACAGACACTTCATTCAGCATCCCGAGTCCACCAAACGGCCGAGGTGCATCTTACTTATGGGTCTCGTGGAATCAGAAAGAGAAGATGGCAGGAGAGGAATGAGCTGAGGGTCAAATGCATGTTGATGGTGCCAGGCTTCATGGGGGAAACAAGGCTGAATCAGATGGTGGGGTGGGGAAGCAGGAGGAGTAGCTCAGAGGGGCCCTCGCACCCATGGTCCTGAAGTTCTAGAATCCTCTACAGTGCTCTGCAGCCTGTGCCTGAGAAAGGCAGCTGGCAGAATGGAGGCTGGGGGACTGGCACCCAGGGAGAGGCAAGTGTAAAACCACACGGGTGACTGGGGACAAATCTGTTCGTGTGGGTGATGGTTGGAACCCATTTACGTCCCCCAGCTCATCCAGCCTTCCACTGGTGCTGAGGGACCCGACCCACCGGCCTCCCAGGGCTTCAGCTGCCCACACAGGGGTGCCACCTGGAGCTGCACTTCGGGAGCCTCTCCACGCCCAAGACTGGGAGTTTCCGCGGGGCAGGCGTCCAGCCCGCTGCATCGCTAGTCCACAGGCCTAGCTAGCCTCTGGCGCAGCGCAGGGCATGAGCCAGCGCTGAGGGAACCAACCAAGGAATGAGTTGTGGCACTTCAGTCATTCCTACTATGTGTCAGGCACGGTTTGAACCTTTACTGGATAACTGAATGAACGAATGAATGAATGAATAGCAGCCTACCATGTGTGGCCATCATTATAAATTAGTGGCAACTTTTAAGAACGAATGGCTACTTTCTCTGATAGAAAGTAACCGTTGCCCACACCGAAGAATAACACGAGAAAACATGGATACAAAGAGGATTCTATTTCCCCTAACCTCGCCCTGTTCTCCTTTTGTTTTTCCTCCCCAGCGTTTTTCCGCGCATAGCTATTTTCTTTGCAAACTTTGAATTGTTCTGTGTAAACGATTTCGTGCCCTGCTTTTCTTCTCTAACCTTGTAGCACAAGGTATTTCCCACGTCATTAAATATGCTTCGAAAACATGATTTTATGGCTACATAATGTTCCACCAAATGGATGCAACATAATTTATTTAAACAATCTCTTATTTTGGAACATCTAAATTGTTTCTAATTTTTTTCTTCTCTTAAAAGTATCAGCGTGAGCATTTTCAGGGTTAAACCTTTGTCTGCATCTCTGCTCACTTTCTTGGGATCAGTGGATAGAAGGGAAACCACTGGGTCAGGGGTTTGGGGGTGTCTGAGGCTCATTGCCAACTTTCTTTCCAAAAAGACCCCCAGCATGCACTTCCCCCACTCCATCTCTCCCTACCTTCTGCGGGTGGGGGCTGGGGTGGCTTTAGGGCTTATCTCACAGACTCACAGGAGGATGCTCACCCCCAGGCAGTCACATTTGTTGCAAACAGGTTGGCCTTCCAATTCTGACTGTGGCGTGCAGTTGTCGGCAGGTTCCTACTGACCCCCGGCTCACCTCTCAGCTCTAGGGAGCCTCAGATATGTCCCTCGGTCCCCAGCAGGGGACAAACAGGGCCATCTTGGCTTCAAAGGAAACACTGTATCTCTCCGCTTTAGCTCCTCGGATGGGCTATGTATCCAGGGTTGAATCAGCCAGCATCCAGCCAGCGTTAGAGACACAGCCTCTGCGGGAGCCTGGCCAGGCCCCTGCCAGCTGCCCACCCCGAAACTCTGCCCAGACCACAACGGCCCTGCTCGCTGGAGGGTTACTTGTGCCACTGGTGATGACTTCACTATTGCCCCAGAGGGGAGGTGGGGGGAGGCCTTGGAGCGGCAGGCCTGGGGCCAGGCCACCTGGGCTCCAATCCCAGCCCCACCCGTTTAGAGCCGCTGACCTTAGGCAAGGTCCTGGACCCCTGTGCTCCTTAACCGCCAAGTCTGGAAAATGAGCCCCCACCCCCGGGCTCCTTTGAAGATGCATCTACCTCTGAGCACAGGGCCTGGGACACAGAAAGCGCTCCCACCGCCACTAGCATGGGGGCGTCTACATCGACATCTTCACTGAACGAGAATGAGGACGGGACTGAACGCCCCGCACCTTCGACTGCTGGCTCAGGGCTATGGAAGGGTTTCCATGGCATTGGCTTCTGGAATGCTGGGGAAGCCCCACACCTGCCACAGGACGAGGGACATATCTACTGCCCCTCCCCCATCCGAGCCCCTGTGAGCAGTCCTTTCTGCAGGTGGCATTCACTCCTAACACGGGTACAGCAGGCCACGCACGGTGTCGAGTCTTCCTGTTGGAAAAATGTTTCGAACGTCATATCTGGGTGTGACCAGGATGGCCGCGCTCGGAACTACCAAGCCAGTGCCTTTGCCCCATCTCCCCAAAACTCCCCCAGCTTTGGTCCCAAACGCCGTCCCCGGGCAGGCACCCAGGGTGCTGCTGTCTCTTGGGCTCTGGGCATCTGCGGTCGCACGTTTGAAAAAGAGAACCTGATTTCGCGGCCGCAGTCCTGCCCTTTGCCATTCTTCTGTGCCATCTGTGGAGTGCCTGACAGGCCAGGGGCGGACACGTTACAGATCGCTGAGCCCCGGCGAGTGCGTCGGGGAAGCTGGCTTCCCAGGCTGACCAGGAAAGCCACTGCGACTGCAAGGGGCCCGCTTCCCGGACGCAGGCAGACCCCGGCGTAGCTCAAGTCACCGAAACCACCGGGCCCGATGCCCGACCCCCAAAACCACTGGCTCCGGCTGCACCCCAATGCCCGACCCCTGCGGCTCCACAGTGCCCAGTCTAGGAGTTGTCCAGGGTGAATCCCCCACCCAGATGCCCCACAAGGCCAGACGCAACTTTATCGGGTGTCACTTAGCTAAAATGGACATGTGACGTGTGCAAGCTGAAGGCGCACGACGGGGTGCTGTGACGCTCACACACGTACACGGTGAAACACTCACATGGCCAGGCGGGCGAGTCGACACGCCCTAGGCCTCACACGACTGCCACAGTGTGGGCGGGGACATTAGAGCTCGAGTCTCGCAGCGACTTCCAAGAGCACCCCTGGCACACGGCACGCGAACCGCCGTCCCCACGCTGAGCAGCCGACCGCCAGCAGAGGCAGCTTTCGGGGTGAGGGCCGGCGTGTGGGCACCCGGGGTGCCTGTCGCCTGCCTCCAGGGTGGGTGCGCTGACAAGGCAGGGTTCTGGGGCAGAAGACGCACTTTCGCCACTTCGGAGCCCCAGGCCCGACCATCGACAATAAGGGGACAGGAACCCATTTCTCACTGTGCCCACAGGACTTGCAGTCACTATAGCACGAGGCAGCCACGGAGCCACACACCAGGCCACCTACGAAAGGCCACCACGATCGCCAGATGGATGCTGTGGCCGCCTTCCTGCCACCTTCCAGAACGTGTTGTTTCTTTACGACATACGGCACATCAGAGCGAACACCCTGGAAGCTAATCGAGCTTTGAAGGTTATCTCTTAAGCATCAGTCTCACCCCTTGAGGCCTGAAACAAGTCCCAGTTCAGGAATTTAAAGACAAAGCGACACCGTGAGTGTGGTCACTGCTGCCAGGAGAGCGCTGTGGCGGGTGGGCGGGGGTGCGCTGCGCACAGAGCGCTGCAGTGAGAAGCTTGGGCTCTGGACCTGGGCACGTGGGAGGGGCGAGAGGCTTGCAGGAGGGTCCCGCGGGGCCCGAAGGCCAAAGGTCACCAGTGGTGAGTGGAAGAGAGTTTTATCATTCCGGAATCTGTATGATTAATCTGACGGCGTGTGAAAAAGTGAAAAAGCAGGTACGAAACTACGAGACAGGCCGTGCTTTACACACACACACACACTCTCTCTCTCTCTCTCTCTCTCTCTCTCTCTCTCTCTCTCTCTCTCTGCGGGCATCTGAACTGGGACGCGCACCGCGCACTAACCATAAGGATGGTCGCTCCTGGCACGTGGGGCACGTCCCTGCAGCCTCTTGGCTCTGCATCTGTCATGCGCCCTTATCGGTCACATGCATATTGTGCCAAGAACAAAGGCACCAGGATTCACCCCCCGTCGATGGCACCTCTAGATGGTGGGATGAGGTGAGGACGCTCAGCTTTCGCTCCTGAGGGAGCGCGTGTTTTGATGCCTCACATAGCAGGCACCTCGATACACTTTATAAATGAATAAAACCCCGTAATTCGGATGCGAGGTCAGCTGGGACGGCGGGTCGTGGGGGAGGGAGACTCCTGCACCCAGGTGTGTTTGAGCAAGGCTGTGACTGCCATCCGCCGGGGCGGGGCAGCTCTGTCCACTCTGCATTCTGAGCCCCTGCAGCCCACTAGCCAAGCAGGGCACAGGCCACAGGGCGCAGGCTGCAGGCGCGGACAGCCTGTCCTCGGAAGGAGGACGGCTCACTCTCTGTGGCGGGCGTCTAACCCTCCCAGGGCAGCGGGACCTCAGCCACGCACCCCTCACTGGTTGAGGCCTCCTCACTACCACCCCACCCGCCTCCCCTTTAAAGAGGCAGACCACGACGCTCTGGGAAGGCGCACAGAGAAGACTGGGGCTCCATGTTGCTCTGGGCGAGTGTTCCACCCTTGGGCACTTGCCACTGCTCTACAGGGTGGCAGCTCGGTGCCCAAGGCAGAGAGAATGAGGGGCAAGGACTCCCTGTGACAGAGAGTAGGTGACCGCCTCGGAAATGCTGCCGAGCCTGCAGGCTCACGGAGGAACACACCAGTTGACCTGCAGGCCGCATGCATGCCGTGCGCAGGGGCGCTGGGTTGCCGGGGAGCCTTCGGGGCCTGCCACAGCCTCGTCCACACCAGACTCCCTACCAGGCTCCCTGCCAGCTTCCAAATCGCTCTCCCCTCCCCCCACCCCACTCTAGCCGGAGGGGCCGCTCCTAAGGACTCCCTGTCCTCTGGCTTGGAGGTCACTTCACAGTGGGAGGTGGCACCGGTAGGAGACCCAAGGGCTGGAGGAAGGAGAGCTTGGGCCATACCCAGCAGGCCAGGGGATGGCCACCTCAGCTCCTCCAGCTGTACCCACCCCCTGTGGCCTGCCCGTCCCCTATTCTCTCTACCTTCAGCCCTTGTCACCGGCAGGCCTGGGCCCACTGCGGAGGGCACAGGAGGTACAAGGGCTTCCTGAGTTTCTAGTCCCTGGGGCTTCCCCTCCTCCATGGGTCCGTCGTCCTGCTCACACCTCTGGACACAGCCCCGAAGTGACCTCCCTCCACCCTGCCCCGGGCGGTACCCCTTTCTGGAATCAGACTCACTCTGGCTCCCCATGTGTCCAGGCTCCTGGGACCTAACAGTGTCCTAGCGCTCCACACAGAGACATAACAGCCACATGCTTTGCTGTGACAAGACAAAGGTCGTAAGAAGCATGATCCTTTTGACAAGGTTGACAATCCCTGCATCCGCGGGGACGGAGCGAGCAGGGGTCAGGTGCTCGGCGGTTTCCTGAGCGTCTGTGATGAAGAGCAGTTACTTCCCCGGTGTCACCTGCCTTGCTGAGACACAGTCGTGAATCAAGAAGAAGCACAAGGATGACTTGGAGTGGCCTAACCGGTGACAAGAGCCTCCGGCTTCTGCACTTCACTCAGGCCGGTCAGGTGCACGAAGCGGATGCCACTTACTCACACCCCAGTCTGGTGAGCCCAGGGTGGCCGGTCTCACTGGTCAGTCCCAGACAGCTCGTCCAGGGAGAGAGGGGGCCGCAGGGACAAAGCGGAGCGGGAAAGAACCCTGACACCTCTGGGAGGGGCCGCCGGACTGCGGACAGCGCCAGCGAGGCCATCAGCGGAGGCGGACGCCCCACGCCGCTCAGGAGGGCTGCGTCCCCTCCACTCGGGGTCCGGGGTCCAGGGCGCAGCCCGGAGCCCCCACAGGCAGGTCAGCGGTCCCCCCCGTTCTCCACGAGAGGAAGGAAGCGGGTGTGGGCCGCATCTCAGATGCGGCTCCATCCGGAATGCAGCAGGAAAATAATTGATGGCTCTTTCTGGAAAACTCAGCTGTCTCCGTCTCACTCCCCGTGGGCTCCAGATGGGCGAGGTTGCGCCGTTACCGCAGGTGCCCGCGCCGCAGGCGCTGGGAGCAGCGAGGACGAAGCGTCCCGGGCAGCGCGGGGCCCCTCCCGCAGCGGACGGCCCGCAGCCCCCGGCTGCTCCGTCTCGGAGCCGCGCGGCCGCACCCGCCTCCCCGTACCTGGCCGCACCTGCACCTGCATCCGCCCGCGGGGCCGCCGCGGCCGCCTCCGCCAGGAGCCCCTCGCCATCTGGGCGCCCCAGTCGGCGCCCCTCTCCGGGGTCTGTTTTTATTATAAATATTTCATTGTTTAGGAGTTCGGGTCTGAGCTGATATACAGCATTTGGCAGGGTTCCTCGCTAGCATTTGGTAATAATTCCATACCAAATGCTGCGGAGAAACCCTCCCAAATGGAACCGTTTCAAGCCTCTAAAGCTGGAGCCCGACGAAGTCGCTCCAGCCCAGCGGCCCTGGCTCCCGGGCCCGCAGGAGACACGCGCGCCTGGCCCGGGGCTCCCGTCGCACCCCTCCCCGTCCTGCGACACTCTCCCCACCGCTGACCCGCAGACAAGCCGCCGGCAGCTGCCAGGGCTGGAGAGCAGGCCACACGCGCCTCCGGTGCCCCGTGCACAGCGGGGCGCTGGCCTCCGTGACGCAGAATTCAAAGGCGCCCATCCGTTTTCCCACAGTGCAGCTCCCATGCACTTGCTCTGTCCCCACCTTTGACAGCTCCCTGTGTCCTCTAGATCAGGGGTCCCCAACCCCTGGGCTGCGGACCGGTACTGGTTCGTGGCCTGTGAGGACCCGGGCCGCACGGCAGGAGACGAGCGGGGGGCCAGCGAGCCAGGCTCCGTCTGCGTCTGCAGCCTCCCCCCGCCTCAGCCCCACCTCAGGTCGCCAGGATTTAGATATTCACAGGAGCACCGGTCCCCGGCGCCACAAAGGTTGGGGACCGCTGCCTTAGAAGAAAACGAGTTTCCTGACACGCCCCTGACCCTGGCACAGGACCGCCCGGACTCGTATTCTGGGGGCTCTGTGAGCCTCGCTGGCAGGGTGGTGGCCCGTGCATGTCAGGGCTGAGAACCCTCCTCCCAGCCTGGGTGAGGGGAAGTGGGGTGCCAACCCATCCTGTGCTCAGTGGACTCTCTCGGTGGGGGAGCAGTGTGTGCAGGGCTCTACCGGCCACCTCCCCTCGTGGGTGTGTGACAGCAAGGGGGGGCTTCCTGCCGGGAGCCTTCACAGCTCCCTGCCCTGGGGGTGAGTGCCAGTGAGGCCAGGGCCACGTGGCTGGGGCTGCCCCTCCCCACCCGGCCTCCTCCCTGCAGGGACCTTCCTGCCAGGCTTCCATCCACCTGTCCGTCTACCTGTCCATCCAGGTGTTGGCTCCTGAGCCATGCAAGTCATCCAGGGCAGCACAGGAAGCGGCCGCGGGCCACATAGTCTCGGTGGCTGTCCGCTGGCGCCCCAAACCCATGAGGAGCCCTGTCTCTTCAGTAAACACTTCACCCAAACTAGTCATCTCTCTCTCTCTCTCTCTTTCTCTCTCTCTCCCTCCCTCCCTGACTCCCTCTCTCTCTCTCTCTCGTTTTTATCTTTTGTGGCTGTGATGTATTCGGCTGTGGACTTATTTTTTAATCCTGCTTGGGACTCTGTGACTCTGGACTCTGAGGATTCATGTCTTTCATCGACGCTGGAAGATTCTCATCCAGAAATTCCCTTTCCTCTCCTCTCCAGCCCGGGCCTCCAGAGAGAGCGAGTCCCTGGCACGGGCACAAGGGCGGCCTGTGCTCTGTCCTCCGGGCCCCGCACCACCATCTCCCAGCTCGTCACCCTTCTGCGCTGCCTTCTGTGTGTTTCTCCGGTTCCGTCTTCTCCCTGACTGACATCTGGGGCTGCCTCAGCAGCTGCCTGCTTCTCACAGCCATGTCTCCTCTGACTGGAACAAGCACCTGAGAGAGCGCCTGCATGCGGCATCTTGCTCCCGGGCCCTCCAGCTGGAGCTCACCCTGACGTCCTTGTGACATCCCCCAGGCTCCATGCCCCCGGAGGCAGGACACACTTTGGGAGCCAGCAGCCCTCCTATAGTGGCCTCGGTAGCATGTGCCCCCAGTTCTTCTGCCTGTAAATCAGGTCCTCAGGAGGCAGGTGACATGTCTGAGCCTGTGGATGGTGCTTCCCCTTTCACCAACCTGAAAGTGTCCCCAATGAGCAATGAGAAGATGGCATCACTGGCCACCATGAAAAGACACAGGCTGGCGCAGCGGCTGAGAGCGCTGCCCGCAGGGTCCGCAGGGTCCGCAGCTTCAGAGCTGCGTGGCCTCGGCGCCCTACAGCGCCCCGAGCCTCAGTGTCCCCTGTGTGACATGGGGTGGGACGCGAACCTTCCAAGTCCCTGGGAGAGAAAGAGATTTCTCCCCCGGGACGACGGTCACCAAGCCCAGCTAAAACACGGTCACTTAACGCTGGCGCCACCTGAAGCTCACTCACACAGACTCGTCACTCTCCTCCCAGGCCCAGCGGTATGCACAGACCCCCCACACACACACGCACACCACATGCCCACATACATGCACACACAGTCCCTGGGGACACTGAGGTGGTGCAGCCCCTGCCGTCCCTCCTCCCCCCACCTCTGGTACAAATGATGAGAAATCAGAGACTCAGATCTGGACCGAGGCGGCCGTGTGAGCGACGCGGCGGAAACCCTAGAGGAAACTGAGACCTGCCATCCATCAGGCCATCACCCACAGCGCTATGTCTCCCTCCTGGGCTAAGCGATCAGACAGACGCACGTCGCCAGCCCTTCCTGTCCCCACTGCTGAGCTAGCAGAGAGCAGGGAGCGGCTATGGACCCTGGGGCCCCCCAGGACCCCAGCTACAGTCTGAGAGCCCTGCGTGTCCCCATCTCCAGGGACCCCTGGGTCACCCACCCCCACCCCGCACCCTCAGGGCTGCGGGAGCGGGAACCAGGGGCGGCACCCTCCTCAAAACCTAGCCCCCAGTGGCGCCGGCCCGCCCCAAGCAGTGAGGCAGCCAGAGGGACGCCCTTGCCCCTGCCGCTGAACCTCTCCTCCACAAAGCAGCGAATGGATGACCCCGATCCTTCAGGGCCACCTGACGGCCCCACAGACCCCCGCCACAGAGGGCGATCAGCGGCGGGGACGACAGCGGAGCGATGGCTTCCACTACGCAGACCAGCTGGGGGCTCACACGACGGCTCGCGGCTGTGCTGGTGGTGCCGGGGTGAGAGTTTTCGTTCTGGAATGTCCTGGAATCTCATGAACATTCCCGCTGGGCTGCAAACTGCTATGACCAGCAAGTGGCTGAGTGAAGCATGCTGGGAAGCTGTCGGTCTTGACCTTGGCAATGACCGGTTCAGCCAAACCTCTCCAGTCCACCGCTGGTTACTCTTCCATGCCAGACCTGTGGGGCGCGGGGCGGGGGGCTGCTGTGAGGAAGAAGTTGTCCCCAGATGACGAGGCTCTGATCCAGCTCCAGGGCAGCCCCTCCCGGGCCCTGGCTGTGGCGTCTGGAAGCTTCTTCCTTGGCCTTGGCTGTAGTGTCTGTTGGGGAGTCTGGCCTCCTTCGGGCTGAACTATTTGTCCAGTCACTTCCACCCACAGACCATGGGGGCCCACGGGTGACTTTAAGTCTCAGTCAGGGTCCCTTTTAAAAGCCCAGGCTGACAATTCTTTTGGTAATGTCACTCCTGCAAAAGGTAGCTTCTTATCTCCATGCTTCTAGTGAACGCCACGTGCCAATAACAATGCCCACGGTTCCGAGATGAAGTCCCCAAGCAACTACGTCTCCATTCTCTTGTCCTCCCACCCTCTCTCCTTACTTTCGGCCGTGTTTTTAATTTTGAAATAGTCTTGTTGCAAAAATAATGCAGACAGTTCCTGTGTCCACTTCCCCCATCCTGCCTGACGCCAACATCGGGTATGGCCAGTACCACGACCGAACCTGAGAAAGCCAGGACCGGGCACTGCGTTTAGTCCCTAAATGCGACGCCTTAGTCTCCCCCAACCTGGACACTTCCCTGTCCCCGCTTGCCTGGTGAGGTCTCGACACGGAAGAGCACTGCTCGATGGGTTGGACCGTTCCGCAGTCTGGGTTTGTTGGGTGCTTCCCTGACTGGTTAGGTTCAGCTCGTGCATCTGGGCAGGAGGCCACAGGGACTGCACGGCTGTCTCCGTGCACCACGTCCACGGCTGCAGGACGTCCCGTCTTCTGGTCGTGTGACTCTTCGTCACTGTGTAGCTGGTGCTGGCCAGGCTTCTCCACCAGCAAGTCGAGGCCATGCAGATATTCCGTGTCTGCTCCAACTTCCCGCACACGATTTTAGCACCCATCGGTGGATCTTGCTGTGTCATTATGACGTGACCTTCAGTCTTCCTCGCTCCTACCGCATCTAGAGAAGACCGGGGATTCTTCCGTGAGGAAGAGATGTCCCTCTCCCCATTGGTCTGCTTATTCAATTGTTTCTTTACACCAACATGGACTCGCAGATGTGTCTTTTATTGGGTTACGACTCAATACTGTTGCTATTTATTTCGTTGCTCAAACTGCTCCACCGTGGCCATAGAAAACCCGTCCAGGTTGGCCCCTTCTTACTACGAAGAGTGGTGCTTAGAAGCCAAGATCGGGGAACTGTGTGTGCTCACTGCTGCCGGGGCTTCATCTCAGCACCCAGAAACGGGAGCTCTGTGATGCATGCTCCCACACGCACATGCATTTCTGTTTACTCCTGTGTCTATCTGTATGTCCACATGTGTCCTCTGGTTCCCAACCCTCACCACGAGGTGCACCCCAACCTTTTCCTTTTCTTACTTGCAGTGTCTTTTTCTAACAGTAAGCAATCTAGCTGTTCTTACCTAACATATACTTAGTTATTTATTCAGCTCATCTGTGCACATAGTTTCAGAAAAGTTAAGCCATGAGAAACAGTTTTACTGCCTCGAGTACAGCACTGTGTAAAGTTCTTTTTGTCCTTATCCTTACGTTATCTAACAAAATATTCAATATTTTACAAAGTAAGTTAATTTTTTTCTTTCCTGTTCCCTTCAGTGTGCTATGTCATTCATCCGTAATACGGTTAGGTTCATTTGTCATAGTTTACATCCCATTTTTTTTTATTCCTCCCATCTCGTATTACTGTTATTTTAACATACACTCATGATGTACAGTTGCACGAATTCTAACAAATAACTCATCGCACATCCAGCCACGGTCATGACGTTTCATCTCCTAGCATCCTCTCACACAGCCTCTGAGCAGTCAGTCCCTTCCTCCCAGAACCTCTCCTGGCCCAGCCCTCCTGTTTGGCCTTTTCCAAAACTTCTCATAGATGATGGCATCACACACCTTGGAACCTGTGGATTCTGGCTTCTCTCACCCACGTCCTTAGTTTAGACGGCTTACTCCTTGCTGCTGAGTAGTGCTCCCGCCCACCGAGGACCTGTGTCCGTGTAGTCAGCAGTTTCCGGCGTGGGCTACTGTAGGTCAAGCCGCTACGGACATTTGTGCAAAGGTTTCAGTGTGAACATAAGTTGTCATTTACCCAGGAGCGGGGTTCCTGGGTATAGGAAACATCCAGACTATTTTCCAGAATGCTGTAGCATCTGGCAGCCCCATGAGCACCGCGTTAGCATCCCAGGTGCTCTGCAGCCACGGACGCAGGTCTGGCCAGGCCTTCCACTCAGCCGTCCTAACAGGAGGGTGCTGACACCCACCGCACCCTAATTCCGACTGGCATTTCCCTAACGACTGCTGAGGGTGGGAACCTTTACATGCGCTCATTTCCTACCTATATATCTTCCCTGAGGAAGGATCTACTTAGATATTCTGCTCGTTTTAAAAACTGGATTATTTGTTATCTTACAGTGAAATTTTAAAAGTGAATGCAAGTCCCTTGTCACAAATGGGTAACCTGCAGATATCTTGTCCCAGCCTGTGTTTTGTTTTTCCATTCTCTTAACAGTGTCTTTTCCAGAGCAACAGTTTTTAATTTTGATAAAGTCCAATTGGTCTCTTTTGTATTGTATCAACTGGGTCATGCTTTCAGTGTCATATCTAAAAATTCTGCCTAATGCAAAATCACAAAGATATTCCCGTGTTTCTCATAGTTTTCACAGCTGCACACTGATATATGGTCTGGGTCAAGGTCCACTTCTTTGCATAAGGATATCCAATTGTCTGACCACCATTTCTTGAAAAGACTGCCCTTTCGCCACTGAATTTCCTTTGTGACTTTCTCAAAGCCATTTGTGCACATCTACTTCTGCTATAGCTATTGCTCTATGTGACTTCTATTTTACCGATAGCTTAGTTTTGATTACTGTAGCTTCACAGTAAAAAGTATAGTAAGCGGGTAGTGTGAGTCTTCCAACTTCGTTCCTCATTTCCACATTATTTTGGCTCTAATTCCTTTGCCTTTCTATATACAATTTGGAAACACTTCAGTATATACCCAAAAAGGGCCTGCTGAAATTTTGAATGGGGTTGTGGTCAATCCTTAGATCAATTTGGGGAGAATTAACAACTTAAAATATCTAATCTTCCAACCCACTTATTTCATTTATTTAAGTTTTTGTTGATTTCCTTCATCAGTGCTTTATAATTTTCAGCATAGAGCTCCTACACAGATTTTAATAGATTTATACCTAAGGAACTTAGTTTTTGTACTATGGCCCTATTTTGTAAATCTCAAATTCCAATTCTACATTGTAAGCAAATAGAAATATGGCTGATTTTCACATATTGACCTTGTATCCTGCCACTTTGATAAATTCACTTATTTGTGCTTCTTAGAAGAAAGACCAAGATATACTTTGTTCTCTAACCATGTGGGATAAAATTATAAATCAATTGACAAAAGGAAATCTGGGAAACTCACAAATATGTGAAAATATGTGACACATTCCTATGTAACCTGTGAGTCAAAGAAAAAATCGACATGTAAATTATCAAGTGTTTTGAGATGAAGGAAAAGGAAGCTAGAACATAGCAAAACTTGTGGGGCACAGCTAATACAGGGATTAGAGAAAAATTTATAGTTGTAAATTTCTATCTTAAAAAAGCAGAAAGATCCCATCTCAATAACCTAATCTTCTACCTCAGGACCCTGGAAAATTAAACTTAAAGGACGGAAGGAAACAATAAAAAATAGTGTGGAAATTATAGAGACTAGAAAAACGATAGAGAAAAATCACTGAAACTAAAAATTCATTCTTGGAAAAGATCAACAAAAATAACAAACCTTTAGCTATACTGACAATTTAAAAAGGGAGAAGACTCAAATTATTAGACTCAGAAATGAAAAAAAGGGACGCCACAATTGACCTTACAGAAATAAAGGAATAATATGAACAACTGCTTGTCAATAGATCAGACAATTCTGAAAAAA
This sequence comes from Cynopterus sphinx, assembly GCA_030015415.1. Classification (NCBI taxonomy): domain Eukaryota; kingdom Metazoa; phylum Chordata; class Mammalia; order Chiroptera; family Pteropodidae; genus Cynopterus; species Cynopterus sphinx. The sequence goes on from CM057386.1 coordinate 990,031, forward strand.
TGAACAACTCCTATAAAGATATAATCTACAAAGACTGACCAAATAAACAGTCTGGATAGACTTACAGCAAGTCATGATTGAATGGGTAGTTTTAAGCTACTCACAAAGGAAACCACGTACCCAGATATCTTCACTGCTGAACTCTACCAGACATTTAAAGAATGATCTGTTCACCTGGAAGAGCTCATCACGGACACTTCCCACAGACAGAATGGAAAGAATTCTCCCAAACTCATTCGATAAAGTCAGCATTGTCCTGATATCAAAACGAAAGACATGACAAGGAAAGAAAACTACTTATCTCTTATGACCACAGATGCAAACGTACTCAACAAAAATACTAGCAAACCAAATCCAGCGACGTATGAAAAGAATTATACGCTATGACCAAGCGGGATCTATCCCTGGAATGCGCGGGTGGGTTAGCATCCAAACTCCAATTACTGGAGTGCCCACTGCACTAGAATAAAAAGAGAGAACCACACAATCATCTCAATCGATACACAAAAAGCATCTGACAAAATCCAGCATCCTTGCATGATAAAAACACTGAACAAACTAGATTAGGAGGGAACTTCCTCAGCCCGATAAAGGACATCAACAAAAAGTCCACAACTAACATCACACTCAAGTACAAAAGATCAACACTGTCTGCCTAGAATCAGGAGCAAAACATGGATATCCACTCCCACCATTTCTGTTCAACCTTGCATTAGGGGTTTTATCCAAGGCAGTTAGTCAAAAAAAAGAAATAAAAGGCATCCACATTGAGAAGGGAGGAGTAAAACCACCTCTAGTCACAGATGACACGGGCTTGTAAATGGGCAATACTAAGTAATCCACTAAAATACTATTAGAGGCAATAAGTACGTTCGACAAAGTTGCAGGATAAAGACCATTATACAAAAATTAACTGCATTTCTAAACATTTGCAATGAACAATCACAAAGACAAATTAAGTTAACAATTCTATTTTACAGTAGCGTCAAAAGAATAAAATGCTTAGACATACAAGAATTGCAAAATGTATATACTCCGACAACTACGAAGTATTGTTGAAAGGAATTAAAGAAGTTCCAAGTAAACAGGGAAGCATTCCATTCTGATGGACTGAAAGACTTCTGTTGAGATGGTGATACTCCCCAGATTGATCTCTAGATTCAGCACAGTCCTTATTAGAATCTCATCTGGGCTCTTTGTAGAAATCGACTCGCTGATGCTAAAAATCACATGAAATAGCAAGGGACCCAGATTGTCAAGAAGCACGAAGAAGAACAAAGTAGGAGGACACACTTGGCAGTTTCAGAATTCATCACGAACAGCCGTTGTGGAGACACCGTGGTGCTGACTTAAGGGCAGACTACGACTGCAGATCAGTGGAACACAGCTGAGAGTCTAGAATCAAGCCCACTGTCGAGCCAACTGATTTTTGACCTCAGCGCCAAGAACATTCTGGAGCAGTCTGGAAAGAACAGCCTTTCCAACAACTGGATATTTACATGCGAAAGGATAAAACTGGACCCTCGCCTCACACGAAACACTAACATTAACTTGAAATAAACCAAAAGCCTGAATGTAAGAGAGAAAACTCATGAGGAAACATAGGGAGGGGCAGATAGATCTTCACAACCTTGAATTTGGTGATGGACTCTTAGATACCACACCAAAAGCATAGGCCACAAAAGAGAAAATTAACTGGACTTCAGAAAAACTCAAATCTTTTGTGCTTCAAAGGCTTTTATCAAGAAGGTGAAAGGGAACCCAGAAAATGAAAAAAATATGTGCAAATCATATATCTAAGAAGGCATCTGTATCAAGAACGCATAACCCTTACGATACGATAATAAAAAGACGAATAACCAACCCCATTTAAAAACGGGCAAAGAATATGAACGGACGTTTCTCCAAGGATATCCAAGCGCCCGGCAAGCACCTGAAAAGGTACTTGGCATCAGGGAGCCGCCAGTCAGAAGCTCGAGGGCTTCACCCTCACACTCGCTGGCAGGTCTGCGACCAAACGCCAGGGAGGGGCGAGCGTGGGCATCTTTCTCAACATCCTGGCGCTTCTCCCCCGAGTGTCTGCTGCGATCTGTGCTCCCGAGTCTGCAACCCCAGCGGACTTGGCCCCATCAGCCTCCACCCAGCCCCCCGCCGGTTGTCTCCCAGCCTCGCTAAATTCCTCTGCCAGCTTCTTCTGGTGGCTTCTGCCCTGGGCAAGCAAATGTCGCACCCCTCCTCCCTGATGGCTCTGGTCGCTCTCCAGATTCTGGCTGGTGGGTCTCCCTGAAGCCTGAGCTCTCTGATGGGTTCAGAGACAGGAGCTCAGGATTGTCGGGGATTGTCCGTTGCCTTTGTAAACAGAGGGGGGAGGGATACTTGATCCTGGTCTCTGTGTCTGTCCTCAAGTCTCAGAACGTGCACTTGAACCAGGCAAGCTTGGGGAGACGGGCTCGTCTTCGTTTTCTTTCCTGCAAAACTCTGTCCGACCAGAAATGCTCAGTAGGAAGAAGGGGCGCCCCTCGCCCTCACCAAGTTTTCACTCACTCGTCTGAACCCACCCAGAGGTGCCCTGACAGCTGCGGCCACTCCTCTCTGAAGCTGGGGTGGATCAGCTTTCGTCAGGAGAAGTGTTTCCCAGTTTCAGCTCTGACAGTCCGGCCGACAAGCAGTGGCATCCTCCCTCCCTGCCCGTCCCTAAAGCCCCTTGTCCCACCCGCACACCAGATGGGCTCCCAGAATTCCCTTTTCTCCTGCATCACCTCGTCAGACGCGGCCAGCAGCACCTACCGACCTGCGTACACCCTGCCCCCCGACTCTGCCCAAGAGCCCGAGTTTACTTCCCGCCGCCTAAGTTACTTCGGCTGAGTTTGGCCCAGGGTCACAAGGCATCATACGACCTCCCTGTCCCCGGCCCCATGTCCCGGGGGCTGCTCCCCACTGCGCACCCCACTGCAAGGACAGAGCCCTATTGCATCTGCTGGGACCTCGTCTCTCAGGCCGATCTGCACATCGTGCAGGATTGCCTGGGCTGCGCTGTCAATAAACAATCCCCAAATATTTATGCTTCTTAATAACCAATGTTTACTTCTCCTTCAAAGTCCACCAAGGGTTGGCTGGCTGCTGCGGGCTGTCTGTGCTATCCCGAAATGCATGAGTTCAAGCCTTAATCCCCACTGTGATGGTCTTGGGAGGTCCCGAGGTTTGGATGAGGTCGTGGGGGTGGAGCCACAGCAGGGCTGGCGCCCTCGCGAGGGGGTGAGGGGCCCGGGCTCCCTTTCTCCGCCATGTAAGGAAACTAGGATGCAGGCTCTCAGCCACGCGGCACCACGATCCCGAACTCGTGCCTCTGGCAGCCACGCAGCTCCCCAACCCCAGGTTCCCGGCCTCCAGCATCCACGCAGCACCCCAACCCCAGACTCCCGGCCTCCAGAACGGCAGAGACAGACGTGTATTGTTGAAGCCCCCAGTCGTGGGGCTCTGTGGGGACCGCTCTGCCCCCACACCTTCTCACTCTGGGTCCCACCCAGGCTGCAGGAGCACCCATGCCCTATGGTGACCCATGTGACTCCTCTCACAGTTACTGGGCAAGGCGGATCACATGGTATGTCTGTCTAATTTCAAGGGTGAGAGTGACGAACCCAGGGTGGCCCACCCAGAGAGAGCCAGAAGCAACCAAGGATAGCCCAGTCCCCCCTGCCCGAACAGGATTTGAACTCATCTCCGACCCACCCCGATTCAGGCAGGGTCTGTGGCCAGGCGAGGCCCATCAGCACCGTGAATCCGCTAATCATGGAAACGGGCCCACGAGTGCTGCTCACGGAGCATCCCTTCCCCAGGGACCTGGAGAACCCTGCTGCAGAGGGCACAGCAGAAAAGCAGAGGTGGCGAGAGAGGTGGCAGAGGGTGAAGGAGGACAAGGGAAAGGAGGTGACAGACGAGACGAGAGGAAGGACAGGGCCCTGGATGCAGCCCACTCTGGCCCACCCGAGGAGTCTTCGGTTCTGAGAGCCAGTGAATCCCTTTGTGACTTCAAGTGGACATTGTCCCTTACAAGCACGAGAGTCTTGGACCACGCGCTGCCCTACCTGGCGTCTTTCCCAGGAGGCCCGATGTGAGGACCGGCGTCTCCTCGGGAGGCCCTCCTGGCCAAGCCCGGGATGCTGGCTGGAAGAGTCGGGCCAGAGGTGTGCGTGATGGATATGCGAGCCCGGGCTCAGGCCGCAGGTTTAAAAGGCGCCCAATCAATAGAGAGTCATTAAAAATCAATCCTGTGACAACGGACGCTCGGGTTCGCTTGCCCTCCTCGCCACTTCCAGCCTCTAACGCCGGAATGGTTTCCCATTGATATGCATAGCATATGCCAATTTAAATTTATTGAAGCACTTCACATTTTTAAGTGCTTAAATTTGGAAAAGATGAGCTTTATGGGGCCAGCAGCGTGCGGAATGATCAGAAATGTTAAGAATGTGTTGCACTTTTTGTCATTTACAAAGGTTAAAGAGTTGGGTTTATGAAATTCAAAATGATTTAAAATCACAGAATTGCTTCAGTGTGGTGGCAGCGTTTGACTCTGGGAGTTTGCAAGATGCTCGGGTCGCCTTCCAACTTCCGTGCGGTGACCCTCCACCTTCCCAGGACCTGGGCCTTGCCACGGGGAGTCGCCCGCCAGATAATTCAGAAACGAACACTGCTCATTTTGGTGTGTTATTTAATTTCCGAGGAACTTGGGACTCAGACAAGCCTGATACATAGTGATTTCAAATATTTAGCAAACCTCGTGTTCTTCAAAGAATCCCTCTCTCAAATTAAAGCCCATTTAAGAATTTGAAGTGGTTTTAATTGGTCTTCTCTCCAGGCTGGAAAAATCGTATTTCACTTTTAAAAACCTTAATTTTTCTGTTTTGCCCTGCTTATTAGAGACGCATACGTAAAGTTACTGCAATCAGCTCTGTGATTTCAGGAGTCGAATCTGTAAACACCGAGAAAGAAGCCGGCGGAATCCCGCACTGCCACTGCCAACAGGTGACAGCTAGGTACCACTTCCTCCGCATCCCTCTGTTTCTCCTGACACTGAGGACAGGGAACAGGGAAACCCAGCCACAGAAGCAGAGGGAGCCAGTCCCCTCTGCGGGAGGGCCCTGCAGGCGCCCAGGGGAGACCGTCCCTTCAGAAACCTGCCATCCCTTGGTCCAGACTCTCCATGACAGCCCCTCTGCCAAGCACGCTCGGGTCAACCTGCAACACTCAATCACAACGCTCATCTCCTGCTTTACCGTGTTCAGCACTGGTGCCAGGGTCCAAATCTGCTAATCTTGTCCTTAAAAAATACGTTCCCTGTGAAACAGAGCAACGTTGCAGAACTTTAAATCACTCGTTTAAAAAGCTCCCATTTTACGAGGGTGATCAGAAGCGAAAGACACAGGAAACGAGGATGTATAAATCCAAAGGCGGAGATTTATCAAATGCGAGGTGCCTGGCAGCCCACTGGGCCTCTCCGGCACCTGCGCCAGCCGCTCCCGCCTCCGCTGCCAACGCCAGGGCCCGCCGCAGGCCTGCCGGGCCCGCCTGTCCTCGGCGGCTCCCAGGGGCTCAGCCCTGCTCTGTCCCCGCAGCTCAGCACAGCAGCGTCCCCCGCCCACGTGGCCCTGCCCAACCGGCGACGTGGCCGACACCAGTCCCAGCCATCGCCGGTGCAGAGGGGACGTGGCAAGCAGCTGGCCTCCCAGACCCTGCCAGAGAGCCCACAGCTTCCCACCTCCCACGTCTCCCGCGGAGAGGCAGAAGGCCGGGGCAGAAAGGGGAGAAAATAACTTCGATGCAGGGAAGAACTTCCTCAAGACATGCCCCGAGAATGGGTCGTTACCTGCGGATGATGACAACTGGCGTGGTAGCTAACGGCTGGGGGCGACGCCGACGCCAGCGACGGCTCCAGCTGTCCCGTCGTTAACTGCAGTAAAGACGGATTTGGAGGAGGTTATTGCCGTGATCAAATAGCCTCAAAAGATTATAACAGCAATAGTGTGTGGGGAAAAAAAGTCTTAGTGGCTCGAGGATGACTGAATGGCTGCGTTTGAAAAATTGGCCGCTCCCTGGCGGTTCATAACCGATTTTCCACCAGTCAAAAGCAAGTTGTGCTCTGTTAGGTTTATTGTACAAGGCAATAAAAATATTGGCCAGGTTAAATTGTCAGCGTGTTATGGCATTAACCATTCTTTGACTGTGTTTAATTTAAGCGTTATGATGATTCATTACGGAGGAACGTGTCCCATGCAAATGAACAGACATCGACTGTCAAAAATAGGCAGCAGGGGTTTTTTTAAACCCAAATTAATTTTTATTTGACGGCTTCTGTAGGCGGAAGGACATCTAAAATGTGGCAAAAAGTGGACGCATACTCTTTTAAAATCGCTACGGCATTCTGAGACACTGAGTCGTGACAGTGTGGTTCCCAGATCGTCTGCTCCTGGGCCTTAAATAAAGCGTCCTCGCCGGGGACTTGTGTAGGACGTGGCCTCGCGGCCCCAGCCCCACGGCCTGCCACGGCCTTCGGCACACCTGGCCCCAAGGGAGCCACTTTACTGCTTCCTGAAAGAGCCGCACTGCAGGGCTGGCACCCGACCCGCCTCGGTGGTGGGGACCCCCCAAGGACAGATGCGGCCTTCTAGGAAGGGTCCTGTGACAGCCCAGGTAACGAATGCCCCTAAGGGGGATCCGCCGACCACCTCGTGACCAAGGCTTCGCTCTGGGCATCGAGAGGTGTGGCTGCTTGGGCAATCACGCAGGTCAGGGGGGTCACATTCTCGAAGCCCATAGATGCCAACGGCTGAGCACTCCACGCATCAATCAAAGAGGTGGGGGGGTGATACAGGCCAAGGGAGCCGCGGCAGGACGTTCGCACAGCCCCTGACACAGACCAGGGAGGGGGATTTTAGTCTCCCCCTCCCTGCAGCACCATGACAACCTATCTGTGCCCTTCTCGGGTCGAGGCAGCCAAGGGCCCTGTCTTCTACCGTCCCTGCCCCACTGAAGGCCTCCCAGGGTCCCCAAGTTCCAGACTGTACCGGCTCAGTTCCCTCCAAGCCTCTGAACAGCCAGAGAACAGAGTGTCGTGCTGGGACCACACCCGTCCACGCGCACCCACCCAACCCCCTCCTCCCGGGCCTCCCTCCCCACCCCCCACCGGCAGGGTGTCTGATATGGGGACTTCCTTTGATCTTTCTGGGGGACCCTCAGAGGCTGCCAGAAAGCCTAGCTAGGGAGGCAGGTAGGGGCCCTCAGAGGTGGTGCAGGGTCAGAAGCCAGCCAGGATTCAGGACACTGGGGTTCCTGACCTAAGTCATTGTCAGGGGCGCAGCAGTGTGGGAGGGTCATCCCAGGCAGGTTTCACAGGAGCCCATGAGGTGACGTGAGGTGAGATGGGGCCCTCGGGGAGAGGCTGCGCAAGGGCCAGGGGGGACAGCAATGGCGAGCTGTGGGGGGTTGGGGCAGGGTCCAGGGAGAGAGGATGATGGGGCCACACTGGGGTCCTCACTGCCGTGGCGGGGCAGGGGGAAGGTGTCACACAGGCGAGCCCTAGGAGTGAAAGAGGATGGGCCTCCTGTGGGTGTGTCTCCGTGTGTGCACACCCTCCGTATGTGTTCGCCAAGCATGTCTTCACTGGTGCCTCCGTGCACCTGTGTGAACACCCACACGTGGGGGAGACAGACACTGGGAAGGGTGCAGGAAGATGCCCCCACCAGGATTCCCTTGGGACCTCCAGCTTAGAGATCTCAGGGATGGTGAGGTGCTCCCCACCCCCAGCAGGTCTGCACCCAGAGCCTGGCAGGTGGATGGAGCAGGGTGTCTACTGTAGAGACTCAGGGGAAACCTGAAGGGCCATTCCAGCCCAAAGCTGCAACGCAGACAGAGAGACCCCACCACAGACAAACGCATGCTTGTCCTGGGTGGCTCAGCCCCGCCCCTCACCCCCACCCCCAGTGCCTAGTGGGCAGGGACACTGGCTGTCTCTTCCCCCAACAGGGTCTAGCTCAAGAGGGCCCGGCCTCCAGCCAGGAGAAATGCCTCCAGGAGCATCTGTGGGTGGGAAGGGACCTTCTCCAGGGAGGAGAGCAACCGCCTGATACGTCGCCCGCAGGTGGGAGGGGCCCCTCGTCCTGGCCAGGCGGCACCTCAGGGCTGTTCTGTCCACCCCCACCCCCCACCAGAGAAAGAGCATGACCTCGGTCCAGCACCTGGCTTGGGTGTCTTCAAAGCACCCGCTGCTGTTCCGTTTCAAGCCACCCACATACATTATTCTGTATCAAGGATTAATTTTATCATTGTGTTTTCTAAAACTGTATTGCAACACGTTGTGTTATATCCTTATGCATTTTGCAAGGGTAATACAAAAAATGATGAAATGATATATAATTCTTATTTATTTTTATTACTAGCCAACTCAATGTTGTTCTTGGAAAAGCACAGCCCCACACTAGTCAATAGAATGGATTTCGGCGTGGTGGTTTAGCACAATTTGCTTGGGGAATATGTCACCCACAAACATAGCTATTCTTCTGCTCACAGAGAGAGGTGAGGGTTGGAGCTATGCTCTTAAATTAAAACCCATCCAATTTCAGACTTAACAAAGCCCATTTCCCCCAGATCTTTCAGCAGAAGCCTGTGGGTACTGTCGGCATCTCCGCCAAGCCCACCCAGTCCCCGGTCTACTTTGTTCTCAAAGCTGGCGTTTGACTAATTCTGTACTCCAATAATTGCTAAATCAAAAGAATTTATTATCCCTGAAACTTTAAATAGGAAGGAAATAAGGGGAGGAGGAGGTTAGCACTGAACCTTAATAATGATAAAATTCAACCGTGGTCAGCGACTTGCAAACCCATAATCCCAGGCCAGGGAACAGGCGGGGGTGGGGGGTGTGGTGGGGGTAGAGGGAGGGAGGGCTCGACGGGAACTAGGATGGCCATGTTGTCCTTCCTTTCGGCCAAAAAAAAAGAGAGAAAAGGGGAAAAAAAGAGCTGATGCAGGCTCATTGCTGGGAAAAGGAAAAGACCAGCTCAGTTCTTTTCTGTTACCTGCTTAAATGGAGCCTAATTCCTCTTATTTTGCTGGAATTAATTTGGCTTAATTCTCTCTCCCCTCGTTAGAGGACTCGTGCCATATTCTGGGATTTGGTTCAAATCACCCGACGGAGGAAGAAAGACGAGAGCGCGAGCCGGAGGGGAGGGGAGCGGGAGAGGGGTGGGGGCGGGGGGACGCTGTGCCGTCGGGCGACCGGGGACGCGCGCACCTCCGGGTCAGGGTCGGGTCCGGGTCCGGGTCGGGTCCGGGTCAGGGTCGGGTCCGGGTCCGGGTCCGGGTCGGGTCCGGGTCAGGGTTGGGTCAGGGTCGGGTCTGGGTCAGGGTCAGGGTCAGGGTCGGGTTCGGGTCCGGGTCGGGTCCGGATCAGGGTCCGGGTCCGGGTCGGGTCCGGGTCCGGCCCGGCCCTGCGCAGGGCCGAGGGGCAGCCCCGGCGTGGCGGACACACGGCGCGCGGAGGGAACTGCCGGAAACGGCGGCTCCGGTGACGGGTGTGCGGGGCGGGGGGCGGGGGCTGGGCCCAGTGGGGGGCGGCGGGCGCCCACTGGCCGCCGCGGTCAGGGTCAGGGCGTCCGGGAGGTCGCGGCCGCCCCGCCCCGGCCCGGCCCGCCCCGCTGGGCCGCACCCTCGAGCCACGGCCCGGCTCCCCTCCTCGCCCCCCCCCGCCCTCCTCCTCCCCCCGCGCCCCCGGGCGCCGCTCCAGGCCGAGGCCGCCTGCCCCCCCCCCTCGCGAGGGCCCCTGCCCGGCGCCCCCCCCAGCACCCCTCCAGCCCCGTCCGTGCGGCCTCCGGGGGCGCCTGGAGGACGCCGAGGGCAGCGGGGGCGGCGGGCCGCGTCCTACCTGCAGGGCCACGGCGCAGGGACGCGCGACCACGCTCGGGACGCGGGAGCCGCGGCCTCGGGGCGCGCGGGCGGGCGCGGGCGCCGGAAGTGTCCGTCGGTCAGCGCCCGTCAGCGCCCCCGGAAGTGCCCGTCAGCGCCCCCGGAAGTGCCCGTCGGTCAGCGCCCTGCGACCCCGGAAGCGCCCGTCAGCGCCCCCGGAAGCGCCCGTCGGTCAGCGCCCCGCGACCCCGGAAGCGCCCGCTCAGGCCTCGGGGCCACAGGTGCCCGCCCCGCCGCACGCGGGTCCCAGCAGAGGTCAGGGCCGCGCGGGCCGCATGTGCGCACGGCGAGCGGGAGACGCGTGAGGAGGGGGCGGAGGGGCCGCGAGCTCCGCGGTCTCCGGCCCCGACCAAGCGGGGCGGCGCCGGGGCTCCGGCCTGCCGCCCGCCGAGGGCCCGACAGCGTGTGCCCCGCGGCCCCAGCCCGGCCAGCCTGAGCGGAGGGAGCCACAGCGCCGCCGGCCGCCCGCCCGCCCGGCCCTGGGCCCGGCCCCGGACGCCTCCGGCCCGGCCAGCGCGCCCGCCCGTCCCAGCCACCGGCACCCTCGGCCTGCGCCACCGTCCGAGGCCGGGAGAGACAGAGAAGCCGCAGGAACCGGGGATACGTAATTTCCGTGATGAAGAATGCGAAGGAAAGGCCCTCCGGATGGGATGCAGAAACGGGAGACTGTGGACGGACAGAAAGCGAGGCGAAGCGGCCCTGAGGAACACAGTGCCTGAAACGGTGAACGGACAGAAGGGTCACAGCGCGGCAGAGAACATAGGAAAATGCACCAGAATCTGGAAATCAATCGGAACAGTGGGGAGGAAAAAATAATTTAAAAAAAAATGGGATCGTTTAAGGGACCACGGCAACAACATCAAGTGTCCAAACGTTGGCATTACAGGGATCCCAGAAGGAGAAGAAAGAGAGAAAAGAACTTTATTTAAAGAAATAACGGCTGAAAACATCCCCAACCTGGGAAAGAAAACACAGCCAGGCCCAGGAAGCAGAGGTCCGAACAAGATGGCCCCCGAGGAGACTCACAAGACATAGTTAAAATGGCAAAAGTTCAAGATAAAGAGACAGTCTTGAAGGAAGCAAGAGAAAAATGAATTACATAAAAAGGAAACCTTAAAGGCTATCAGCTGATTTCCCCGCAGCTTTACAACCTAGGCTAATGTACCCAGGTTATCATTCAGAATTAAAGGAGAGAGAGAGTTTCCTGGACAAGCATAAACTAAAGGAATTTATCACCATTATACCAGCTTTACAAGAAATATTAAAAGGTCTCATTTAAGCAGAAAAGGAAAGGCCATAACCAGAAATAAATATATACAAATGGAAGAAGTTTCACAGGTAAAGCCAAATATTCGATCAATATAGCAAGTCAGACATGTAAAAAGCTACTACAAAGGTTAAAAGAAAAAATATCAAACAACTCAAATTACAAGAAGTAGGAGATACGCAACACAAAAGATATAAAATATGATGGCAGTAACCTAACGCATGGAGCAGGGAGTAAAATGCTGTCCTTATAGAATGTATTTAAACTGTAATGCCAATTAGCCTAAACACACACCATCAATAAAGAATAATATATGGAAGCCTCATGGTGACCAAAATCTAAAAAGATACACAAAGAACACAGAGAAAGGAACCTAAATAAAACACTAAAGAAAAGCAGAAAACTTCAAGGGAAGAGCTTAACAGAAGAAAGGAACAATGGACAAATATGAAAACAACCTGAAACAACAAAATGGCAATCAAAAATTACCTTAAATATAAATAGATTAAATGTGCAATAAAAAGACATAGACCCAGGGTGGCTGAAAGAATTTAAAAACATGATCTAGTCTACGGCCACGCCACCCTGAACGTGCCCAATCTCATCTGATCTCAGAAGCTAAGCAGGGTCGGGCCTGGTTAGCACTTGAATGAGAAACCACCTAGAAATACCAGGTGCTGTAGGCATTTAAAAAAAAACACTTAAGTAAATAAATAAAAATAAACATGATCCATCTATATGCTGCTTATAAGAGATTCACTCCAGATGAATAGATGCATACAGGCTGAAAGTAAAGGGATGCAAGAAGATATTTTATGAAAATAGAAATAGAAAGCTTCAGTAGCAATACTTAATATCAGACAAAATAGACTTTAAAACAAAATTAAATTAAAAAAGAAAAGGACATTACATAATTATGAAGGAGTTCAATCCAAGCAGAGGATATGACAATAGTAAATATCTGTGCACCTAACATGGGAGCACCTACGTGTATACAGCAGTTACTAATGAGCATAAAGGGAGAAATCCACAGTAATGTAAGACTAGTAGGGGATTTTAATAACCCACTCACATCAATGGATAGATTATCCGTAGAGAAAATTAATAATGAAATAGTGGACCTAAATGTCACATTGGAGAAGACTGATTAAATAGACATTTATAGATTGTTTCATCCGAAAACTGCAGAATACCCATGTTCTTCAAGTACACATGGAACATTCTCCAGGATAGATCACATATTAGGCCACAAAACAAGCCTCAATAAATTCAAAAATATTGAAAACATATCACCCATCTTTTCTGACCATGATGGCATGAAACTAAAAATCAACTTTAGTAAGAGAACTGAGAAAAAAAACACAAAATATTGGGAGACCGAACAACATGCTACTAAACAACCAGTGAATCAGAGGAAACTAAACAAGAAGTCAAAGGCTGTCTTGAAAGAAATGAACATAAAACAACTTTTCAAAATTTATGGGATGTAGCAAAATCAATTCTAAGAGGGAAGCTTATCGCTATACAGGCCTACCTCAAGGAAAAAGAATAATCCCATATAAACAATATAACTTGAGACCTAAAGGAACTAGAGAAAGAAGAACAAACAAAATCAAAAATAAACAAAAGGAAGGAAATAGTTAAGATTACAACGGAAATAAATAAAATAGAAATTTTTAAAAAATAGAAAAGAGGAACAAAACTAAAAGCTTGTTTGTTGAAAAGATAAAATAGACAAACCTTCAGCCAAACTCACCAAGAAAAGATGTTCACCAGTGATACATCCGATAAGGGTTTAATATCCAAAATTTATAAAAAATTCATACACCTTAACACCAACCTCCCCCCCCAACAATCCAATATAAAAATAGGCAGATGACCCAAGAAGACAATTTTCCCCAAGAAAATAGACAGCGGCTAACAGATGCATGAGGAGATGCTCAGCATCACTAATCATCAGGGAAATGCACATTAAAACCACAATGAGACGCCACCTCACACCGGCCAGGATGGCCATCATCAGTAAATCAACGAATAAATGCGAGGATGTGGGGGAGAGGGAGCCCTCACATACCGTCGGTGGGATGGCAAGTTAGCACAGCCGCTGTGGAAAGCAGTACGGAGATTCCTCAAAAATTAAAAATAGAGCTGCCAGCTGACCCAGCAATTTCATTTCTGAATATTTATCGAAAGGAAAAAAGCTAATTCAAAAAGACGTAGGCGCTCTTGTGTCCATTACAGCTTTGCTAGTAATAGCCACGACGTGGAAGCAACCCGGCGTCCCCCAGCAGACGACTGGATCAAGAAGAGGTTCATGTGTGCAATGGAGTATCACTCAGCCATGAAAAGAACGAAATCTCGCCATTTGTGACGATGTGGAGGCACCACGTAAGCGTGCTCCCGCGGAGCCGAGGCCAGCTCCACGCAGGTGTGCAGGCCCTGGCCACTGCGGCGTCGCCATGCGTCCCTCCCGATCACTCCGCCCAGGCCTGAGCCACCACGAAGCAGTCACCTTCTCCGCCTGCTGCCAGCCGGCTGAGGGCACAGTGCCCTGCCGTGTGCAGGAGCCCGGGGCGTCAGAGCGGTCTGCAGGCCCAAGCCCGGTCCAGACTCACCTGCGCAAGTTGCAGCCCAGCCCAGCGAAGTCACCTGGGCAGGTGTCCTCTCAGCCTGTTCGCGGCCCCCTGGCCAGGCCAAGTCCAGGCTGCCAGGGGGCCCAGCAACCCACGCACTGTGGGACCTGGGAGCAGGGAGGCAGGCTCAGCTCTAGGGAGACCTCCGGGCTCCTGCGGGAAGTATCGGGCAGAGGGGACCAGCTCGCCAGCTGCCTGGAGTCCTGGCAGGGCCCTGTCTCCTGCACGGCCATCGCTTCATCCTTTCAACCGTTACTTACTCTCCACGTCTCAGGGCCTGTGCCGGGTGCTGGGAGATAGATGACGAGTGAAGCCAGGCACGGGCCCGGCACTGCAGGTCCTTCCAGACCCGGACCAGACGTCCCCAGCTCCCACCCAGCTGACACTCGAGGCCGGATGACCCTTGGCCATGGGGTTGTCCTGTGCCCTGAAGGATCTTTAGCAGCATCCCTGGCCTCCCCCGACCCAGATGCCAATAGCATCCCCAAGCTTAGACACCCCAAAATGTTTCCAGATGTTGCCAATGTCCCCTGGAGGCAAAGGAGCTCCCATGTAGAAACCACAGGTCTGAAGTGGACGCCCAAGAAGAAAACGTCCCAGATGGAAAGCCGCGTGGGGCCAGCAGAGGATGGAGGCCCCTGCAGGGGCGGCTTGCAGAGCCCACGTGCCGTCCCCAGCCCCCCATTCCTCAGCCTCCGCAGGCCCCAGGCAGGTGCTGGGCAGGAAGCATCAGCCCCGCTTTACATTTTACTGGAATCGGAGACAGGGAAAGGGAAAGTGGTTCTCAAGGTCATCCGGCCGTGAGGTCTGACCTTGAATCTGGCTCTCTCCTCCTCTCTCTCCTCTCCCTGCTTTCTTCCTCTCTCTCTGGCTCTCCTCCTCGTTTGACCCCCACATGTTCAGAGAGATTCTGTCATGACCTTGGGGCAACCTTGAAAGGAGGGAGGAGTCCTTGCCTGACACTTAGTAGGTATTCACGAAACACCGACCTTCCTAGTGCCGCCCCCGCCCCGTCCCCGCCGGCAGGCTGGGGAGCAGGTGGCCGCCTGTGTTGACAGGGTATTGTATAACCTCCTGCCCTTGGTCGCTTACATGAAGGAGAAAATCAGACACACGCTGCAAACCCACTCAGAGGGACGCAGACCAAATCCACAGCTTGGAGTCACCATCTCTTGGCAGACGCCGAGCAGTTCAGCCTCTCCCAAGGAGACTGCAATTGAGAGCAGCACTAGGTTATCTGTGGCTGCACATCCAAAAAAAAAAAAAAAAGGCAAGAAAAATAAAAATTAAAAAAAAATCTGAATCGCTTAGCATCTGAATTGCTTCCCGAAGACACAGAATTTAAACATGATTAATTTTTAGGCTTTTTTGTGAATAAGGGCTGATTAAATGTTTATATTTTCCATCATTTTGCTGAAAGCGTGACTACATTATGCCAGCAGAACTGCACTAACTAAATAATATTTCTGTTACTGTTATTACATTGATTCTGCAACATTGGGAAACAAGATCTCTGCTGTCATTATATCAATCCAAATATGGCATGACGACGGGCGCGGGGACAGCCAGGCTCCCCTCTCCTCCTCCGCGCCGTACCTGGAGAGGATTCCTGGCCCAGGGATGGAGTCGGGGTGGGAGGGAGACGCCTTCGGGCAGACATCTCGGAAGAAGCATTTTCCAGAAAGAAGTCGGACACAGACCTCCCGCTCCCGGTCCCCCTGCGAGCCCTGGCGTCCCTCCTGCTCACGGGCCATCTTCTCCCAAGGAGGGAGGAGAAGTCCCCGCCGCCTGGAGGTGCTGCCGCCTGCGCACGGAGGGTGGCCCGGGCGCCCCGACCAGCTAGCCCCACGGCCGCCCAGACTGTGACGACGGGGGTGCTGCTGGTGGTGGTGTCACCCCGACGCCGGGTGCAAGGACGAGATGAAATATCTCACGACCGGTTTCTCCAAAACAATCTGACGTGAAGCAATATCCATCTCTGATGAGTCCAATATTCTTCGGGAATGATATTAGGCCGTCTCTATTATATCTTTCATTGTGTTCCCATCTGCCCTTTTCAGGAGCTAAATTATGTGCATTAGGACGCAAATGGGCTAATGCCTCTCTGTATTTAGAGGACTGCACGCCGTGAATATATTCTCTGCTTCAAGAAGTAATTGGTAATTACAATGGTCATTTAGGCAATCACTGTCTCTGCTAGATTCATGTCATTCTTAAAAATAACTAGCTCTTAACCTTTGACAGAATTCCACCGAAACTGTTCATCATCGCCCACGCTTTGATGAATTTCACACACACACCAACCTGTATCAATAAAAGTGATGGTTTTACATTTGTTAACTACCGCAATTTGCCTCACTCATCAAAACAGCTTAATATCAGGTAACAGTGTGCTCCAAATCTCATTAGTTTCGTGCGATAAACACTTCCACAGCGCCTGACTCGGAGGAGAAGCCCGGCCCGCGAGCCTTCTCCCCGTGTGGCCCACCCCCAGACCGGGCCCTGCGGCATCCGGGGGGGGGGTCACTTTTTTAATCGGGGGAGGCATGAAATAAATGAAACCTGAGGGAAATGACGGCTGTTCCCAAAGGCGCGTTTTTCCCTATTTACTCACTGTTCACCCTAAAGGCTGCCCGTCACCTGTCAGGTCTGCGTGTGGGCCCCGGTGTGGGGGGGCAGAGGGGAGGGAGCTCATGTCAGGCGATGATGAAGAGGCCCGAATCCGGGGAGCTCCCGGGGCCAACGGCAGCCCCGGCTGCCCGCCCAGGCCCCAGACCCGTAGAATTCACCTTGGAAGGCATCCCCTCCCCGCTGAGCCCCCCTGTTGTTTGTGGAAAACCTTCGAGAAACGAGTGACAACAGGAGCGCCCACCGCGAGCTGTCGTTATTCCGAGTCCAGGGGCAAGGCCGAGCTCTCCGGGCAGAGGGAACCGGAGCCCCCGGTCCAAGCCTGCGACGATGGTCGAGTCCTGGGCACCGAAGGCGACCCTGCCTTTTCAATTAATATAATTACAGGGAATTACAGAGCCACTTGCATTACGGAGGTAAAATTAGACTTGGTCGTCAGCGTCACCCAGATCCTGCCTCCTGTGAGATAAGATGCTTGGGCATGAATCATGACTCGCAGGGGTCTCCGGGCTGAAGTCCATCTGTCTGAGACGGAGCTGGTGTCTGCCCCCAGGGGGCCTCTGAGAGGCCTGTCTCTGGGCTGGGGTTCCCGAGGCTGTGGGGCTGGCCAGGGGGGCAGGAAGGCAGGACGGGGCTCCTGTAAGAAGTCTGGGGGGCAGGGGCAGGGGCTGGGCAGAACCTCAAGCAGAGCCCCACGGAAGAATCCAGTGCCTCACGGGAGAGGCCTTGGCGGGGCAAAGGGGGTCTTCCTCAGTCTGGTCCCCGACTGCGGTCCCAGCAGCATCCTGCAGGGCGGTCCCAGCCCCCAGCTCCTCCAGACTCAGGCACCTGCCACCACGTTCACCATCTCAGCCGTCCCCCTTGTCCCCCACCCCCAAAAATAGAACAGGCCGTCGGAGACTGACCACAGCTGGAGGCCATTCAGCAGCGCACAGGTTTGTTTTCATGGGGGGGGGGGGTCTCGATGCTGCAGAGGGAGAGAACCTGCGGGACGGAAGGACACGCGCAGGGACGCAGCGTCCCTCTCTGTAAGGTGGGAGCCTTAGCCAGGGAGGCCCAGTGAGGGCCGGGGGACCAGTCCACCGGGGAGAACCCCAGCCTCAGGGGGTCCGGTGAGGGGAGGAGAGGACTTGGGCGGCTTTAATCTCGACACTGGAAACACACGAATAACTTTTTTCTTTTTCTGACGCATAAAAGGCCAAGAACATTCATGCGACTCTCGCCCCCCTTTGACAGGTGTAAGATAACAGGACGGCTCTACGTCTGCAAAGGTCAGGGATGAACACTCCCAAGGCTCCCTGCACCTGCGCGAAGACGCAGATGAAGGGGGAGCAAGAGGAGGCCGTCCCGGCTCCCCGTTCACCCCCCGCCTCGCACGCACGCACACGCCCGCGTGTGCACAGCCACACGCCCGTGCGGACACGCACGCGCACCTGCACATGTCGCCTCACGCATCGAGACTGAACTCGAGCAGGAGAGCGAGGCTGACTCAGGGTGAGGGACTGCATCGGTGGCTCCGCACACCACCGCCCACACCGCCACCCAAATGACAAAATTGTCTGAAACGATAAAGTATAAATTAGGTCAAATGGGTTGCAAAATGGCAGGAATTGGCATTTTCTCCATGGAAACGGTGCGGAATGCCACCCTCCCAGGCTGGAAAGCAGTCGGGTTTTTCCGAGTCGCGGGCCGGGGCCGGGCCGGGGCCACCTCCTGTCTTCGGGTCCCTGTGTCCCCCTGGACGTCAGGGCCGCTGTGTGCAGGGGGGTCTCTAGCCCCGAGGGAGGTCTCGCTGCCTGTGCCGTGCGGCCCTTTTCGCAGCCCCTCCCTCTCTCTCCTAGAAAGGCCAGACTCCACCTGGACGTCGTGCTCTTATTCTCATTTCACACAGACAAACCCGGCGCCCAGAGCAGTGGAGATGCCAGTCTGAGGTCACCTCACAGGAACCCGCATCACTCCTAGCCCGGGCTGCGTCATCCTGCGGGGCTGGGGCATGGGGCGGCAGGAGAGGAGGGGTGTGGGGGCTCAGGTTCTTCCTCCGGACGACGGGGTGAAAGTGGGACCCGTCTCAGAGGTCGTGGCTATGAGTTCCGCCCTGGGGGAAGGAGGAAGGGAGGGACAGAAACAGCACAGGCGACCCCCTTCCTGCACCGCCCGGGCAGGCCCTCCAGGACCGCTGGCGGCCAGCCTCCCCACTCTGACTGTGTCCGCTGACGCCGTGGCGGCCACCGTTTGCCACCGTGTCCCGTCTCCCTGACGGCAGGGAGCCCCTGCACGGGACATGAAGGTCAGAGCACCTGAAGGATCACTTCTGACGGCTAACGGAGAGGCCACCGTGACTCAGGTCCTGAGGAACAGAGGTCGCTTCTGCCACTTTCCCTGCTTCCATCCCGACTCCGCCCGGACCGGGGCCCCCGCAAGGGCACTTGGGAGCTGCTGACAACCTGGGGGGGCAGCTTCCTCGGCCCTTTTGGCTTCATCACAGAGCACGGCAGGCCCGCACGGTGCCCGTGGTTACGGTTTGTGACCGTGAGTTGCTGGGGTTTCCGGCCGCGTCGGCATGGGCCTTGCACCTGTTCTGCGTGTGTCCGTGTGGGCACGCGTGGCTGCCGGTGCACGTGCACCTGCGCGCACGCATGCAGGTGTGTGAGTTCGTGTACGCCTCGTGCATGCCCGTGAGCGCCCGCGCCGGGTCCGCGGCAGGGCTGCGCGTGCGGGTGTGGCCCTGCACACCGCGTCTGGGCGTGTGTTTGCCGTCTGTGCCTGTGTGTGTGTGTGTGAGCAGGCTGGGCCCGCGCCCACGCGTGCGCTCACCTCCCAACGCCGGAGACCTCGTGCGGCGTGTGGGGGGCTGAGTGCGCATGAAGGCTCCAGCGAGGGGGCAGGCTCAGCTATTTTGAGGTCTCGAGTCATCACTCGAGAAGGAATGTGGAACAGACACAGTCGCTCATCCGGTTATTCATACGAGAGCTGAGAGCGTGGTGACAGATGACGATGCGCCTTCTCAGGGTGAAGAGGGGACATTTCCAGCCTGGAAGAGGCACCGTGGCGCGGGGGAGGGGCCGGCTGCGGGGGTCACGGGGTCTGAGGCCGAGTCGGAGGTCACGGGCGTGGCACCAAGGTCACGGCCGGGTCTCGGGCCTGGTCATCAGGCAGGAAGGAGCCCGCTATCTGCGCACTAATGAGATCTGTTTGTCAAACGCGGGAGCCTCGTAAGCGAAATGGCAGGAGGCCAGAAATACCAGGCCGCGGCCCGGCGGGTGCCCCCGAGTGTCCACGTCCAGCACGGGGACCGTGCGCTCCGGGCCGACACCCGCCCAGCCTGACGGGACCAGACCCGGGATGGCGGCCCCTGAAAGACTCGCTCCAGACCAGCTGGGGTGTGAGCAGGCCGGAGTCCCCAACCCCGCCACCCCACAGGCCGCCGTGCCTCGGGCACTCCCCCCGACGGCGCCCTGTTTGAGAAGGACAAGCCGTGCCGACCGGCGTGGAGACACGTGCCGGCCGAGACAGGGCCCCGGCTGCAGCGACGCGTCGTACAGCCACTGCCCGGCGCCGTGCTCCCCACGTGGGCCCAGCAGCTCTGCTCATTTTGATCCGAACGTCGTGTGACGAGGGACATTCCTGCAGGACCCGGCGCGATTGGGAGGGCAGAAGTAGCTCGTCAACATGGCCCCGTGGCAGAGAGGTGACATGCTCGGGACGGATGTGGGTGATGGCGTAATGGGCGTCCTCGCTGACCTCGTCCAGAGCCGGTGCTGGTGCTGCGTGTGGTCAGGCCAGCTAGCCACTCGGTGCTCCCGGGGACGACGGCCGAGGGAGGGCCCGGGGCCGGCCGGCTGCCTGGCAGAGACCTCGGAGCTTCCTGGGAGAGGCAGGGCCAGGCTCGGCTCCCCCGCGGCCCTCCCAGTGTCCCGTGTCCTGCAGCGCATCCTGCGAGGGGCGCTTATCGGCGTCCCGGACACCTCTGTTAAGGGAATGGGACCCGCAGCCCGGGGGGGAAGGCGCGTTTTGTACGCGATCCATGACGACCGCTCCCCTCTTTCTGTCCCGCAGCAGAAAATCAGGGGCCGATCGCAACCACCAGGGGAACTGTTCGCATCACGCGGCGGGTGACGAGCTGCAACCGGCCCGGGTGGGACCGCTGTGCTCGAAACACATGATACATTTTCTTAAACGGGTCAAGATTCCGCATCCGGTCACACTTCGGGCGGGTCCGCACAGGCCCTGACCGCGTCCCGGGGGCTGGGAAGGGCACACGACGAAGCCCCGTCCCACGGGGTCAGAAATGAGCTGCTTCTAAACCGAGTCCAGGAGAGAATCAAGGTGCTCTCCACCCGCGTGGGAGAGGCACGGGGCGGGGTATCTCTCACCCAGCGGACGCCCGAACCACGCTCCCTCGTCCCGCGTCTCGTGGCCTAATTATTTCCGAAGGCCCGCGTCCCAGGCCCGGCTTCTTCATTTTTAGCCTTGATCACCTCATTTCTGCGGCTCCTCCTGGACCTCCGGGGCCCACGTGCGTCCTTCTGTCTGGCCATCCCTCGTCCCTTCCTCCGCCCTGCCTGCCGAGGGCACAGGCCGCAGTGGCGACGCCGTCCCCAGGCCCCGGGAACCGGGGCACGGTGTGGCGGTAACATCTGAGCCCCCGGAAAACCTGTGGAGCAGCCACGACAGGGGCTGGGATCGCAGCATGGCGCGTGCACACGTGTTTTCGCTTGGGGTCTGGTTGAAACACGCCATGAGAGCCCATAGATTCGAAAGCAGCCTTGATGGAAAGGCAGACAGACGATCCGGCCGTGTCAACGCCCCGCTTTCCGTAGAGGCTGCAGAGGTCGGGGTGACAACGCCCTTACTGTGCTTGTCGCTATGGACGCTCAGGATTTAGTCGAACTTTTTGTATTAAGGGATCTGGCTATTTTCCATCAGGGACAATCCTGGAGCAAGAACGCTTCTTAGCAGCATCTTGCCCGGCTCACCCGCTTGCAGACAGGAGCCAGGCCAGCCAGCGGGAGGCCTCGGCCCCAGGTCCCAGCAGCCACGTTCAGAATCTCCCGGCCCCCGGGGGATCCACCTCCAAGCGACCGTTGAGTAGCCTGTGACGCGCTCTCCCTCCCGCCCTGCACCCTGACAAGCGATCGATGGCACCGACGTGGGGAGTCGAGCGTTGATTGTGCCAGAGCTGGAGACCCAGAGGCCTGTGTCACCGCGGGCCTCTGTGTCCCAGAGCAGGCAGGCCATGTGGGAAGGTGAACCGGGCGGGGCCGGGAGCCTCCGCAGGCGCCCTCAGTGATCCAGGCAGCGAGGAGGTCCAAACCCCAAACGTGCACCCCCAAACGCCCAGGACGGGCCGCCCACCCTGCCTGGGGCCCCCAGCAACTGAGGCCGGAGCCTGCTGCCCCTCAGGACAGCAAACGAAGACGCTGTCCCGAGTGACGAGACCTGCAGGCGATGCTTAGACACGCCGTGTGCCGCCACCGCCCCTGCCCCGTGCCAGCCTGGGCGACGCGAGGCGTCGGGGTGCCCTCGCGCCCGCTGGCGGGACGGCGAGCACATCCCACGAGGTGAGGTGGCGCCACGTGCGTCTCCGTCGCTCCCCGGCCCCGACCCTCCGAGAACATAAGAAAGGGGGAGCAAACGTGATAGAAAGATCTTTTTATTGAAAAACCGTGAGCACAGCCGCCTTCACCCAACCTTAGAGACGTGATGGCTTCTCGGCTCGGCGACACGTGTAGATGGGGAAGTGTCATTAACGCCAGCAGCAGAGAGGAGACGATTAAACCAACACGATTGCAGCCCGAGCAAGCCCCGGTGTTTGATTAAAGCTCTTAGACGTTCTGTACCCTTGAGCAGGTAACACGGAACCTCAGTGTTTTTGTTGATTTTTAATTTGCTGAAGGTGTGATATCCGAAATGTCGAAGTTGCACTCGTTTTTATGTAAAATGAGGAGGCAGAGCTAGGCGCAGGGTCGTCAGGCTGATTTTCTCAGCCGTTTCTGACTTTCCGGAGAAGTCTACGGCGAAACAGTGCCTCAGCGTCGCGAGGGGACCTCCTCCTCCCCCTCCCCCTCCTCCCCCTCCTCCTCCGTGCTGTGACGCAGCCCTCGACTTGGGGCGCTGGGGTGAGTGTAAATACATATGGTGAGCATTACCTTCGGGGGTCCGGCCTGAGTCCACATATGTTTGAATGCGCACATCCTTTTCTAGAAGGTTTCCAGATTCTAGAAATCCCTGGTTCCTTGGGGCACGTGCTGCACATGGTGGGTTTATTTTTCCAGGTCCATAATCGGCAGAACGTCCCTTCCCAGTAGCCCGGGCCACCCGCTGTGGGCCCGGGACCCCCTCCCCCAGGGTGGCCCGACAGGGGCCACCCTCTCCGAGAAGCCTGCGGCTCTTCCGTCCCCGTCCGTGCCTCCCGGAGGCCTGCGCCCAGCCCACCCTGGCCCCGCTCATGGCTGTCATCTGGTTCCAGATTTGGGCGCGCTCTCCGCACCCACGCTTTCAAATCCATCCCCCGCAGAAGACTGGCAGACGTGGGGGCTGGAGGGGGGGACCCAGACGCTGCCCCCTCAGCAGACACGGGCTCGCCGGGCCCACGGAGACGACTTACTGCGACGGGACGCTTTGAATGGCCGCGTGGCAGCGACGCGCTCCCGCTCCAATCACAGCCGCTGGGATTCTGACACGCTGACACCCAGAATTGTTGCTCTGTCGTTAAAATAAATAAGTAAATAAAAAGAAAGAAAGAATGAGTGAAGTGTTTGGAAAACTCCCCTCCCCCGCACACACGGGCGGGCGCCGGACGGGCGGCCACGCCAAGCTTTCTGAGGGCTCTGGGCCCTGAGTGCGAATCGCCAAACACGACCCGAGCTGCGTGCAATACCTTTAAGGCTCCTCCCTCCCAAAGGCTCCCAGCCCTGTCTCGTCTGCTGCAAGGAGCCTCGTTTTCATGCCGGAACAGATGGGGCAAAATCGTCATTAACGGCAACTGACAACTCTAAAACTGAAATATAGATTCAGAAAGGAATCTAATGAATTGAATCAATGTTATCGCAGTGAAAGCCAAAGGAATTATTAGTGATTTGTAAAGTTCCCCTGTATTTTAACCTCGGTATATTGGAGTCCGGGCCATTGGCACACTCGCAACCCTTTGTCACTGTCGCGGTTCATGCCTAGCTGCGCCACGCACGCATCTCCATTTATCTTCTCCTCCGGAGACCGCGACGGCAGGGTGGCTGAGACCCAGCTCCGACGCGCCCCACGTCCCGACCGCGGCCCCGCACCCCCGGCCCCGTGGCGACCTCGTGGGATCGCTTCAAACGCAGGCGCAGCGGTTCATGGCGTTTGAAAAAAAGTTTTTGTTGTTTTTTTTTAAGTGAGGAGAATCTGATTCTTGAAACAATGCAAAACTCCAAGGCTGCTTTAAGTAATAAATGGGAGGAAAACCATTTCCAGCTGTCCAATTTTTAGATACTTTTCGTGATCATATCAAACCAATTACAAAACCAAACCCAGATCACCGCTGGCCTTCCGGCCGCTCCGGCCTGGAGGGGGACAGAGCAGAAAGCCCCAGGCGGCGGGCGGGGCCGGGGGCTTCCGAGGCCTGGAGTCACCCCGGCAGGCCGGCTCTCCAGGGGAGGGCGGTGGCTTGGTCTGCTCCCCCGGTTGTACAGAGGGCCCCCCAATAGTCGTTCATTCAGCAAACGCTGATGGGTGCTGGGCATTTCTGTCCTGGGGACAGAGCGGTGACCAGGACGGCCAAGGCCTCGAGGTCCCGGGGCCTCCTATCCGCCTGGGGTAGAGGTGAAAGGCACAGGGAGCAAACGAAAGGCAAGTTCACGTCGTCGGGGTAAGAAGCAGGAAGAAGGTGGAAAGGGGGTGGGGGCCTTGGAGCGGTGAGTCGGGGCCGCGAGGAGCCGCCGTCTGATCCTGACAGAGGGGACAGCGAGTGCAAAGGCCCCGGGGCCTGAGCGAGCACAGGGATTGCAGAGCAGCAGGGAGGCCAGTGGCCGGGGGTTCGGTGAGCAGGGCGAGGGACTGGGAGACAAGGTCTCGGGGGACTCCCTGCTCTAGGACCACCGTCTCCGGGATGGAATGGGGTGGCCCACCTCCCATCTCCCACACTGAGGCCATGTGCGGGGTAGGGAGGTCCTGGAGGCCTGGGCCAGCCTCGCCCTGGCCTCCCCACCAGCCTCGCCTGAACCCCTGACCCCCTGAGCCAGGCAAACCTGCTCAGTTGAATATGGTCAGGCTCTGCCTGGGTCACGGCCTTGGCAGGAGCCTGGGTCACCCCCACTGCAGCCCGTTGTCCCCCGACCCCCATGCCAGGCAGACCCGCGGCCTGCGCCCCGTCGTTTCCCACCTCCCCCTCCCCGTCCCCCCAGCATCCGACGTCGGGGTCTGGCCTTCGCCCCCTCTCCGCGCACCACGGCGGGTGAGGCCCCTTCGCTTAGGCTTGCTTTGCCAGGGAGGTTTCTGGGCCCCCGGCCAGGGTGCGACCCCACCTGGCTGCCTCTCCTTCGCCGTACTTCACAACCTGTGGCCCCTGATTCGCCGTTCGCGACCACGTATTCGGCGTCTGCCGTCGCCTCCCGCCTGTGAGCCCTGAGGCCAGGCCCAGGTTGGCCTGGTCTCCACGGGGCCTGGAGCCCAGATCAGGGCCTGACGCAGAGACGGTGCTGGAGGTGTAGTCTCGTCCTGTCACTGCCGTCCCACACCAGCCCAGGCACAGGGACTGACTGCCACACCCACCGCTCGAGTGCAGCCTCTGGGGACAGGGCTCAGAGTGTCCCCGCTTTCCCTCCTGAGGGACCCCCCGAAGAGTCCACTGGACACCGAAGGTACTGAACTCATCATGTTCCCCCCTTTTTGCCTTGGCTGCCAGGGAGCTCAGAAACACATGAACACTTAACCCCGAACCCAGGCTTCCCTCTTCCGACTGCAGCTCTTGCCCTGGCTCCCCTCGCATGCCCGCGTCACGCGTGCAGGAAGACGACACGTTTTCGAAAAGTCCACGAAGCTGGGGAGTCCGGGAGTCGGGCCACCCGTACCTGCCAGCCGGTCACTGCAGAGGACCCTGGCTCTGCCGTCCACTCCGCACCCTGTCCTGCTCCTCAGCCAGCCAAGGCCCGCGTCCCTGCCGCGGGCGTCGGGTCGGGCAGCGCCGGAGTCGGAAAACGGTTCAGGGGCGGAGGGAGCGCGAATGTTCTCCCCGCGACGCCGCCGCGTCCTGCCGGCCGCGCGGCCGCGGCTGCTCCCTGTAAAGCAAGCTCCGCGGGGTGATGGACGGCCCTGCCTCGGGTTCAAAAAATGAAGCAAATTTTCCTTCACTAATTTAGTCACATTCGACAATAAATCCCAGAACGTGTCTCGCGTGTGCTTCGCATTACCTTTCGCAGACAAACACGAAAACATGGTCAACGTCGCAATAAAATTATCATAGAAATGCCATCTGAACCCTTATTTTCCTTTTTCCAACGTGCCTTTCACAAACAACTTGTATTAAAATGATGTTTTACCGAGTAGAAATAGAAAACAAATACCCCTGGTAATTTAAACAGGCATTTGCATAACGCGCCTGGAACACTTTAGGAAAACGCGCGCCTCGGAAAGGACGAGTTCAGAAACACTTAAGCACAAGTGATTTTAATAAGGCTAATATGAAAAATGCCTTTTAGCCGTATTAATTAGTGAATTAAAACGTGTTGATCTTGGAATACTTTCCAGCTAACAGGTTTGGGGAGCTGTGCGGGGTGTCTCTCTCCGTTCGGGAGTGAACGTTTGCTGTTCATTAAGCGCCACCGGGCTCCGCGCATGTCCGCGGCGTCTGAGACGCCGACGCCACACCCACGCTGGTGGGGGCGCCCGCGCGAGAGGGACAGCGGGATGGGTGTCCCAGACGCCAGGGGCCCTGGGCCCGGCCCCCTCAGGGCCAGACGAGGCCGGGTGGCTCCCCGCATCAGACCTCCCGGGGCCTGGCCTGTGGGGCGCTGGGCCGGGAGGGGCAGGCCGGAGAGGGCGCCCCCAGAGCGGCTCAGGGGGCCAGGACGCGCTCCGCTCCCGCCCTGTGTCCCCTGAGCAGACCTGCCGAAGCACACTTAGCAGGACCCTCTGGGACCGACAGGCCGTCACTTTTACGCTATGGACCCTGTTCTCCTGCTCGTGCGTCTTTTTCTTCTCACGAGTGTCCCTTTGGTTTCCGTTCCTGGGTCGCTCCCCGGCTTGGTGCGGAGGGTCGGCTCCCAGCAGGTCCAGGCCTCACGGCCACGAAGCACAAACGGCCGCGTCCCCCGGGAGCCTCGGGCTAGAGTCGCTGACATGACGGGTCTCCCCAGAACCATCCTAATGAGTGTCCCAAAGGCAGGTCAGAGGCCCCGACCGCGGCCTCGGGAAACATGTCTGCCCCTGGGGTGGGGGGGGTTTCCTCCTCCAGCAGGTGCGTGCGAGCTCTGCTCTGGACCGGAGCCTGGCAGCGTGACCAACCCTGTCCAAGGAGCCCGCAGAGCAGGGGGAAGCGCAGCGAGGACTGCCAGTCGCAGGCCCTGGGGACGGCGACAGAGGAGGCAGGTACTTCCCCCACTGCCAGGGGAAGGGGCCCCAAAGGCGTCGGGGAGGAGGCGGTGCTGTCGGCGGGGTAGGGGCTGCCCCTGGGCCTTCGCGCCTCATCCCGGAGCGCTGGGCAGGGCGGGCGCTAGGAGGACGGAGCCAGGAAAAGACCCAGAACCGGCCCCGTGGCCCCGCAGCAATAGTGAGTCCACAACCAAGGTCATTCTTCCGCCCCGGACACGCTGAGCCAGAGACGCAAAAGGGAGGGGACTGAGGCAGGTGCTAGGTCCCCGAGTCCGACATGGAGTCCACCCCGCCCCCCGGAGGAGGACTCAGAGGGAGGGAGGTGAACGGCTGAGCCCTGGAGGGACGGCTGCCCGGGCCAGCAGGGCACAGCACACGACCCCACGGGGAATGGTACCCCGGCCAGGCGGGAAGCGCACACAGAGGGGGCCGAGACCGGGCAGCCGGGGCCCCGGGGCCCGCCATCCAGGCTCTTCTGGGTCCCCAGGCGGGGCACTGGTGACAGGAGGCAGAGGCGTGCTGCACCCCACTCTGCTGCCCCCGCGTCCGTGGAGCGAGACGCCCTCCCTACGCACACGCGCACGGGCACGGGCACGGCAGAGCCGTGCAGTGAGTGGGAGGAGGCAGGGACCTGGTAAAAGGGCCACCGAGGCACCCGCCACCAGCCCGGCTTCGGCCCCATGCCGAGCGGTCCCTGAGAGGCAAACGGCTTCTTTCGAAAGGAATAACCTTGTTTCCCCGTCGCAAACAGCCGAACCCCAGCCTAAGCCGAGGATGCACCAGAGGCTGGCGGGCGGGGCAGGTCGGGACAGCCTCAGGCTCGGCTGGATCCAGGCGCTCGCACCCCGCCCGCCTGCTGCCTCGCACTGTGCGGCCCACTCTCCCCGTGCAGGGCGCCCTTCTGTCACCCTGCAACCTCCCGGGACGGGACGGCGTCCCAGAAAGCTCAGGAAGGTCCTCGGGCCACCTCGAGGCACAAACACGTGTCGGCCGAGCATCCCTGAACCGAGCGCTGTGACCACGGCGACGGGAACGTGGTCCTCGCCTGAGATGCACCTGGGCAAGCTGCCAGCCCAGAGCCCAATCACCAGTCACCCCGCCACAGGTCACCCCAACACGGGTCACCCCGCCACAGGTCACCCCCCCACAGGTCACCCCAACACGGGTCACCCCGCCACGGCTCACCCCGCCACGGCTCACCCCACCATGGGTCACCCCGACACGGGTCACCCCACCACAGGTCACCCCACCACGGCTCACCCCGCCACGGGTCACCCCACCACAGGTCACCCCAACACGGGTCACCCCGCCTCGGCTCACCCCACCACAGGTCACCCCGCCACGGCTCACCCCGCCACGGGTCACCCCACCACAGGTCACCCCGCCATGGGTCACCCCGCCACAGCTCACCCCGCCACAGCTCACCCCTCCACGGGTCACCCTGCCACGGGTCACCCCGCCACAGCTCACCCCGCCACGGCTCACCCCGACACGGCTCACCCCGTCACAGCTCACCCCGCCACGGGTCACCCAGCCACACATGCACAATAACCACTGGGGGTGGGGTGGGCTCCCTATGGGCGTCCCAGTGCTGTTGCCGACAGAGGGTGACTGGGTGCTGAGCAACAGAGCCAGGCGGCACCCCTTCTGAGCAGAGGAGCTCGGGTGCTGGGCGGACTCAGGGGTGCTGAACCCCCGGGACCGGTCCCAGGCGGGGCCCGCCAGTGCCTGCCGTCGAGCGCCTGGATGACCGACCGGCCTGGCCGCCCGGCCGCTCAGCCCCCCACCCCAGACGGCCCCGGCCCTGGCCCCCGTGCCCCCGCGCCCCCGTCCCTGGGGGACCATTTGGGAGAGGCAGCTGTCCCTGTGCTGGTTATTGATTTAATTTCTGTTTACTTCACTGTAAGCTTAATTTGCTGTGTTAATGGCATTTTAATCTACTTGCCCGTGCATGGGGCTGATAATACCACACTTTTGTGCAGCTGCAGTGACATTTCTCTGCACACCGGTTCCTTGGTGGGTGGGGCCGGGCGCCGGTCCCCAGGGCGCGCCCCTCCCCCACCCACACGGGACGCCGCGCCAGCCCCTGGGGGGGACGCGCTCCCTGACCTCCGGGTCTTCGGGAAAGGCCCTCGGCGCAGGGGGTGCGCTGGCTGGGACCACGGCAGAGCCTCGGGGGGCCTCGGGGGAAACGGGGCAGCTGCCGAGGGGCCCCGGGGGCGGCCTCGCTCAGGCGGGGCGTCCGGTGGGGTCGGCCGGGAGCAGGGGCTTTGAAATCAAAGCTAGAAACAAGCCAGACCAATTAAGGGGTTCTGGAAATTTTTAACCAGATCTGATGCCTCCATCTGGGGTCAGATTCCCTGTCAGCTGCGTCTGTGTCCTTGTCCCAAACTGCCATCCTCATGGCAGCGGCCGCTCCTGCCTTTCACAGCACAGTGTGTGCGGGGGCGGGGGGCAGGGGGTGCCGCTCAGCCGCGGGGGCGTGCGGGGGGCACCAGCACCAGCCGCCTCTGCAGAGAGGGGACTGGCTCCTGGCTCGAGGCGACCTGGGGCAACGCTGGGTGAGCCGTAAGCTCCGCCCGCACGCTGGGCACCGGGGCAGCGACCAGGGAGGGTCGCCCCGTGGACCCTCGCCATGCCCGCGACCCCCGCGGCAGGCAGGGGGCCACAGGCTCTGCCCCGGAACTCCCGCTTCTGCCAGAGACAGCCCCTGCAGGCGGCCGGCGGGGGTCCCGGGGGGTTCACATCTGGACAGTGACAGTGACCGGGCACGGCCGCTCTGTGGAGGCGGCGTGGTGCCCAGTGAGCGTGTCACAGGCCGGGGACGAAGGCCAGGAGACGCGCGGAGAGCACGCGTGGAGGACCGCGAGATGGAGGGGGAGGGGCTGCGCACTCTGGGGGGCAGGGCGCTCCCCTCACCACGCAGCGTCCCAAACTCTGTCCTCAGGTTGTCCCAGGTAAGCCCACACGACCCCGCTGGGCTTCCTCAGGTTACGGAAGACATCCCGGGCTCAGACGAGGGGAGCGACTGGCCCAGGGCCACACGGGCAGGGGACCGGGGCCACGCGTGGACCCGGGGGTCGGACCCACAGCCGCGTGATGAGGATAAAACCCGGCCCGGGGAGGCCCAGGCAGCGAGGCCACCGGGCAAGAGGGGAGGGGAGGGGAGGAGGTCGGGGCCACAGGGACGCCAGGCCCCCAGCAGGGTGCGGAGGTGACACCGGCGGCCAGCGCGGGCCTCCTCGACCACAGCCCGGCACAGCCCTGCAGCCGGGGCCCGTCCCCGCGCCCTCGGGTCCACCTCACACGGAGCCGCCCCCACTCGGTCCCCGGCCCCGGCCCCGCACACACGTGGCCCCACCCAGCCACCTCCGCCCAGCGGGCGCGTGTCCTGCTCCCCCGCGGCCCCGACACCGCCCGCCACCCGGACACGTGGGACCCCGGCCCAGGAGACTGCCCGGGCCGTGGCCTCGCTGCGCTGAGAGCCACGGAGCCTGTAATGGCCCCGCCATTTCCCGGGGCTAACGGCCCTCGGCGACACCCGGGCCATTAGGCACCAGGAGCCCACAGCTCGCTGGCTGGTCCCGGAGCGGAGGACATTAGAGCCGGCCGGGGCGGGTTCTGGGGAGACGCAGCCGGCCGCGCCGACGGCCTGGTCAGGCCCTGCGTCCACCTCCAGCCCCTCCCGCCCCGTCTCTGGAGGCTTCTGTCAGGCCTGGAACAGCTTTTCCTTTGCAGCGTGCACGGGTCTGCAGTGTGTGTGTGCCCGCGCGTGTGACGTGTGTGCGTGTGCCCGCGTGTGCGACGCGCATGTGACGCGTGTGCGTGTGCCCGCGCGTGTAGCGCGTGTGTGACGCGTGTGCGTGTGCCCGCGTGTGTGACGCGTGTGTGACGCGTGTGCGTGTGCCCGCGCGTGTGGCGCGTGTGCGTGTGCCCGCGCGTGTGACGCGTGTGTGACGCGTGTGCGTGTGCCCGCGTGTGTGACGCGTGTGCGTGTGCCCGCGTGTGAGACGCGTGTGTGACGCGTGTGCCCGCGTGTGACGCGTGTGTGTGTGCCCGCACGTGCGACACGTGTGCGTGTGCCCGCGTGTGACGCGTGTGCGTGTGCCCGCGCGTGTGACGCGTGTGTGACGCGTGTGCATGTGCCCGCGCGTGTGACGCGTGTGCGTGTGCCCGCGCGTGTGACGTGTGTGCGTGTGCCCGCGTGTGTGACGCGTGTGCGTGAGTCTATGTGTGTCCATGTGTGTGCCCGCGTGTGTCACGGTCTCCCCGCCTCACCTCTGGGACGTCGGGGCCTCCTCTCTGCCTCACGAGGGAGCGTCCGGTCCACCGGCGACAGCCAGCCTCCCACCGTGCGGCCCCCTCTTCCTGTCACCTCCAGGGCGGGATCTCGTGTGTCCAGCCCGAAGGCACACGCGGCAAGGACGAAATAAGTCGTTGCATTAAAACGGGACACATGCTGCACAGGAGAAGTGTGGGGTGGTCTGAGACCCCAAAAGTTCCTACCTGAGCTGGCGGGAAGGAAGGAGGCGCGGCTGGCCCCGGAGGCGGCGAGGGTCCCTGAGAGCCGTGTGGGGGCGGGCGGGAAGCTGGACACGCCAGAGCAAGGGGGCCCATGAGCGTCGTTCGGGCCCCCGGGCCTCCCACGTCACTCCGCCCAGGCCCTGATCCCCCGAGTCCTGGGGACCCAGAAGCGCGGTCCCTGCTGTCACTCCCCTCACGGCTTCAGGGGGCCGTTTCCTGAAAACTGGACTCAGTTCGGGCGGCCGGGGTGCTCCCTTCGCTCTGCAAGCCCCCGGTCCTGCACCCGGAATGAAGGCCAAGGCCAAGGCCAAGGCGGCCGCCGCCAGCCCGGACGGACGGCGCTCCGTTCACGGCCGCCTGAGGGACAAGGAGCAGAGGACAGTCAGCCCCACAGGGGCCCAGCCGCTGCGTCCCCCACAGCCCTGCGGACACGCCGGCCGCAGCCTGACGCCTGCCCGAGTCCCCAAGCACCGAGGCACACGGCCCGTGGGCGCCGGGTCCCAGGGCTGGAGGGGACCCAGAGGGGCAGGCGCGTCATTAAAGCCCCCAGGACGCGGAGCCAGCGAGTGGGACCTGCTGCTGCCGTCCGGCCCGGCGGGGTGGCACGGCCCGTGCAACATGTGCCAAAGCGCGGGCACCTCCCGAGCTCTGTGACACACTCACGCCGACACGGGGACAGTGGGCCCGGGGGGCTCCCCAGTGTCAACCGCCAGGCGTGCTCACCCCTGGGGCACACGCGGGCCACACCTCCACCCCACCGACGCTGAGCCCCGATTCCTGACGCGGCCCGGGGTGCTCCACCGGCCCCCACTCCCTCGCTGATCGGGGGCGCCTGGGCAGGAGCGGGAGGGCACGGGCCCAGGGACCCCCAGCCATAACGCCAGGGGACGGGGCACCTGAGCCTCGAGGAACAGCACCAGCGGCGGGCGGCCCTGCCCCGGCCTGGCTGGCCTCGCAGTGGACACGCGGGGGCAGGAGGGGCCACTGGCCGTCGTGGGTGGGGGTCTCCCCCGCCGTGGGAGTCGGGGCGAGCCCGCCGCCCATCCCAGCGGGGCCCTGGGTGAGCGCGTCCCCCTGGAGCTGGCGCCCCATGTCCATGGCCTCGGTGCTCGGGCGCGCGCGTCCCCGCGGGAGCGTCCCCGCGCCCCTTGTTTCCACCCCCCGGTGGCGACACCGGCTGCACCAACGCCCCGCGCCGCCGGGCGGGGGGCGGGGGCCGCTCTTCACCTCAGCTCTCCTTTCTGCTTAAATATTATGCCACGTCCTGATTAATACGGGCCAATAAAATCATCTCCGCAATCTGGTTCGAGGCTTTTGTCTTCCCAGATGGCCTGCACTGTTAATGTGTGACAATCTCCACAATGAACTAGGACTGTTTTATGGAACCAACATTTGTTCCACGCTTTTTTTTAGACTCGGGATTTTGACACAGATGGTACAAATTACTCAAAAAACAGAAATGTTCATTTAGAAGGCTTAAATATGTGGTTTTACTCAGGCCGTCCGAATATTCCGCATTTGCAATTCAGTAAATTTACTAACAACCCTGCTATAATTAAGGTCGGCAAAAAAATAAAAAATCCTCCTTCCTCCAGCTTTTTATATCTATAGAGTTTCATTAAAGCCAGAGGAAAAATTGATTATTTATTCTACGTGCGCCGTGTTCTTACTTCCCCGCGACGCTCGCGGTCGCCCGCTTCCCGCCTGCCCGGCTGTAACGGGCGCGGAGCACGGAGGTGGAGGGGCGGTGGCTGCGCCTGGGGGTCCCCCCGCCGCCCCTCGAGTCGGGTTTCGGCTCCGAGTCCCCGCTCTCAGCTGTCGCAGCCTCACATCTGCCGGCCCCTCCCCTGCAGAGGAAGGTGAGCCGGCCCCGGGCACCTCTCGGCCACTGTCTGTGCCAGGGCGGACCCCACGGCACGAGCCCGGCTGCGGTTGCTTCTTTGTTTCCAGGTGGACCCAGGTCCGCCCGTCGGTGTCAGAGGCGGCAGGACGGGGCACCCGCCGGCAGCTGAGGGCAGAGGCGGGGGAGCGTGGGGACCGCCGGATGCCAGGGGACAGGCGGGCTGCCCGCCGGCTGGTCTCTCAGGCCCTGAAGGCGAGGCTGGCCCCGCCCCCACGGTCACCTGCACGCCTGCCCCTCCCCCCGCCCTTCCTCGACGCCACCAGCTGAGTCAACTCCTGCCCCTGCACCTGCTGGCGCTCCCGGGAGACCTGGTCCCGTCCCGCCCCGCCCGTCCCTGTGCTCGGAGCGCGCCGGGCACACGGCAGGCACCGAGCACTAAGCAGAGCCGACTGCAGAAGGGCCTGGAGCCCTCTGGGCCTCGGGGGGGTGCCAGGGGCCGCGGCGCAGGGACGCGACGAGCTGCACTGAGCTCTGCACCTGGCGCCAGGACGCCGCGGGCCCGCAGGTCTCGGCGGCCGTCCTTGTCGCCTCTGTCGGTCGGAGCTACCCTCCCAGGGCCAGCCGGGCCCGTGGGCGACACCCTCGCCCTGGGCGAAGCCCGGAGTCCGAGAGGCGTCCCCGGGAGTCGCCTGTTCCGCGCCTGGCCGGGGCTCCCCAACGCGCTCCAGCCAACCCCACGACACCCCGCAGGCCAGCAGGCGCGCCCGGGCGCCGTCCCCGCTCCCGGGAGGCGGAGTCAGGGGGAACGCACCGTCCGCCCGGACCTACACGGAACGGGGCCTCGCCAGTCCGGCCCGCCCACGCCGGGTCGATGTTCCCGGTATCTTTTCCCAACGACAACTGGGGAGGCAGCCCCGGGCCTGCCCGGCGCTCGCGGCCCGCACTCCGGCCTCGGCTTTGCGCGGCCCCCGGGTCCTCTGTGCGCCGGCGCTGCCCGTCCAGTCTCGTCTGCGGACTCACTCGCCCGCAGAGCGAAAACGCGGCGGCACCCACCTCCCGGCCGCCGCTGATGTCGCGGGGAGACCGTGCGGCCCCGCGCAAGCCTCCGCTCGCCAGAGCCTTCTGGAAGCTCCGACGCTGACTCCGTGAACGTCGGTCCCGCTAAAATCGGCCTCTCCTTGCAGTCGGGCCACGGGGCTCCCCGATTTTGCTGCCTGGAGCGAACGCATCCTAAACAAGTTGACAGTCGTCTTCGGCGGCATGCCACCCGCGAGGCGGGGGGCGGGCCCGGGCTGGAGGTCCCCGAAGGGCGCGGGCGCGGCCTCGGGCCGAAACGCACCTCGTCTTCCCACCCAGAGGCGCGTGCACCCCTCCTCCAACGGCAAGCAGGCAGCGATGGGTGTTTTGCATGCCGCACTCCATCACACACTTGAATGTTTAGGGTTTGCATTCTCCTGCAATAAATATTGATACTTTACCAACTCGGTAAAAACTGCTCATTGGACTTCCTGTTTGCACCGCGCACTGTATCGTTCAGCAAATAAGTGAGCTCAAGAGTGTTTGTTGCAAAACAGATGTCAAATAAAATTATGCCATATGCGCTATTAAACACTTTCCTTATTTCTTCCCAGCAAAGCCCGAGACTTGCTTTCGGGAGCGTATCGGGCTTTTCGAGGATCTGGAGCAGGAAAGCGACTCTGAAATATTTTTAAACCTGGCTTTGTGTGAGCCCGCTCCGGGAACGAATTCTGAACGTTCTCGCAGATTTGAAATTAAAAACACAGATAGAGCCATGGAGACACAGACACGCGCGCGACAACGCGACAACCGAGGGGCTCAGATGAACCGGAGTGCACCAAAGAAGGAAAATAAAAAATCCTGTGCAAAGACAAAAAAATTAATTACAAATAAATGTAAACAGAGAGAGAGGAAGACAGGAATCAGAAGAGGTTTTTCTAAGTGACCAGAGACCTCGAAAAGGCAGAAAACTTTTTCAAAACTGACACCGTGGAGTGCAGGTCCGTTTGGAGGCGGGGGGCGGTTCAGGAGGTGTCGGTCCGGCCCAGCCCAGTGGGTGCACGAGGGGCGGATGGGACGCAGGAGGAGGGGGGGACGAGAGGTCAGGGAGGAGATGGGGCTCGGGGCAGGGACAGCTGCCCCGTGTCCCCGCCTGGACTGTGACCCCCTGGGCGGGCCGGCAGGGTGCCCACCGCCCGCCCAGCCAGGGGCATTCACGGTGCACGGACGGGCCCCTCGGCCTGGGCACGTGTGAACGGTGACGCAGAAGGAGCAGGATGCGGGAAACGTGTCGCTGAGAGCCACGGAGAGAGACGAGATCGGGAGCCCGGCACACGGCGCGGGCACGGGCGGAGGCGCGGGCACAGCCAGGGGACGCTCGGAGGCCACGTGGGCCCGCTGCTGCCCCGCAAAGGACGCCCTGGCCTCCTGCGGCCTCGGGCCCGGGTCC
This sequence comes from Cynopterus sphinx, assembly GCA_030015415.1. NCBI lineage: Eukaryota > Metazoa > Chordata > Mammalia > Chiroptera > Pteropodidae > Cynopterus > Cynopterus sphinx. The sequence continues at coordinate 1,025,913 of CM057386.1, forward strand.
CCTTCTTCCCGGGGGCCCGCTTCCTCCCAGATGGCCTGGGCCCACAGAGACCGCCGCTCTGCTCCTGGCCCGGCTGGAACTCCCTGCCTCCCTGCGTCGGGCCCGCTCGTGGGCCAGGCGCCATGTGACCAGCGCCCGCTCGCCCGGCCCACACCGCGGGTCGCCCTCTGCTTGCTGGACCCGAGTGGACACCGGCGGGCACCCTGCGTCTCGTGCTGGAACTTATGCCCTCGGGGCACCCCCAAGCGACGGGAGACAGCGTCGACGGATAACCATGTCCCCCCTGCGTTCCCCCAGGTAGACAGCTGAGAGGTGCACGTCTGTCATGTGACCCCTCAGCAGGACCAGCCAGATCAAGCACCAGGGCCCAGACCCCAGGGACACCCTGTGCAGGCCCCACTGTCTCCCCTGCCCCCTCCGTGGGCTCCTGTCCCCAGTGAGCCGCCTGTACCCTCAGGCCTTGCAGTCCCTTGTCCTGAGGTTCTGCTCTCCAAGGGGAACCAGGTGGCACCCCTCACACTCCTGCCACTCCAGCACCGGCCACCTGCCTCCCCCGGGGCCCCAGGGTGCTTGACCCTAGAACCGCCCCTCCCTGGTCATGAGCCAGCTTGAGAGGGCTTCTCGCCCGGCCCCCCAATGTGCCCGAGCCAAACCACAGCGCCAGGCTAAGCGGCTGGGAATTCACCCCAGGGCCACGGGGCGCGCATTTCGAGGTGGGACGGGGAACTCCCCACACCCATGCAGGCGGAGGCAGGGGGGGGCAGGGGTGCACAGCTGGGAGTGCGGGATGTGGGGGCGGGGGTCTGGGGTGCAGCAGCAGGGGGTCGGCCGGCGGGGACAGAGCAGGGCGCCGTCCCTGGACAGCGGGCTCGGGCAGCTGGGGGTGGGGGGGGCACTGGCCTCCCCGGTGTCCCTTGGGTTGAGTTTCATCCCTTGGAAGCTACGAGTAAAACCGAGGAGAGAGGACTTCAGAGCCACCTCCCGGAGGACGGAGGGGGTGAGCGAGGGAGCACCGAGGGCGTCGCGGGGGGAGGGCTGGGGCCGGCCGGAGGGGCGCAGCTCGGCCGTGACCTTGACGTCGTCCCGAAACCGTTCTCCACGCGTGCGCTCGGTTCTCCCACCTGCCACAGGCCCCGCTCCCCGGGCCTCGGCGACCTCTGTCTGGCCGCTTGGAGAGTGGCGGGCGGCAGACTCTAAGCACTAAGCTTGCGGGTGGGGGCCCAGGCGCCTCGGGGCCAAGCAGGCGACATAACGGAGCGGGGGGCCGGGCCGGGAGGCCCGCGGGGCTCTCTGACAGGACGCGGGCGCCGAGGACGCGTCGCGCGCTGTGGGGACAGCAGTGCCCTGGGCAGCACTCGCTCCGCGGCGACGGGGCGCCTCAGCTGCGAACCCGGGGTCCCGCCGCGGCTTTTTCTCTTTTCTTATTGTTTTTTCTCCACGAAAATCTAGAAATCTAAACTTCGCAACAAAACACGAAAGTGAAAATCCCCTGAGAAGCCACCCTGACGCCGTGGGGACCGGGCTGGGCGCCGAGCCGTGGGCGTGCGGCTGTGCGCGCCACCGAGGGTCCCGGGATCCTGCTCGCCGGCCGGACGCGGACCCTCGCCCCGCAGGACGGGCCACGAGGCCGCGGAGGCCGGCTCCGACTGACAAAGGACGGTTCCGCGGCCAGATCTCAAAATGTTAATCGGATTCAGAGACGCAAAACATGACAATTCCGCGGCGTTCGCTGGAAACCGAAAATTCCTTCCAGTCCCCACTACCCTACATCGAAGCCTAATACTTTTTTAATTATTAGATATAAAATGCTTATAATTTTAGGGGGAAATTAGACTTGGTAATGCATCGTCCTTGTTTATACAGTACAATTTGCTGATGAAAAAATGTGCTAAACTTATTGATTCATGACCATAATTGTTTAATTATTTATCGTCGCGGGATGGGATTAGCATTGCTAATGACACAGATGTGCACAAAGGCTGGGGAGCCAGGCACAGCTTTTGTTTGGGGCGAGCGGGGGCGCCCGGCGGGGCTCGGGGCTCCCGGGCCACGCCCGTCTCCGTGCGAGGGACCAGAGAAGGATCCGCATCTCGGGGCGCATCGGTCCTGCCCAAATCCGGAGCCTGGACTCGGGACGGATTCGCGGCCACGTGGCGGGCCCTTCACGCTGCCCACAGCCCCGCGGCCCTGACCCTCCCGCCGACCCCGCAGGGTCCAAGAGACCAGAGCGAGAGCCGGGATCGCAGTCACCGGGCGGGGCCAGCGGAAGTTTCTAGCACCTCCTAGAACTGGGGAGGCGGGGGCGACGTCGAGCGGGGCCTGGCGTGGGGGCGGAGCCCGGGTCGGAGGGCGTCGTCAGCACGGACGTGCTGGGCGGTCCGGTCCCCAGTCCTGGCTCACGCGTCCACACCGTCGCCACCGCTCAGCGTGGGCCGGGGAGGGCGGACCGGCGCCCTCCGCCCCGCCGGGCAGCAGCAGGCTCGGGGGGCGCGGGAGCTTGCGGCGCGTGGGCGTCGGTCTCGCAGGCACCGGCTCTGGCTCGTGCCACGCGGAGCCCGTGCCCGTGAGCCGGGCACGCAGAGCAGCACTGCAGACGGGCGGCTCGGGCCGGACACGAGCTCGCTGCCGCCGGACACGGCGACGGCCAGCTGCCCGGACCCTGAGGACCCCCAAACCCAGAAAGCACGGTGCTCGGCCCACGCGCAGCCCCTGGCAGGGCGGAGCTCTGGCCACCGGCGAGAGCCTCCGAGCAGACGCGACACCCGCCGGCTCGCCAGGGCCCGGGCGGCCCAGACAGCGGGCGTCGAGTGGGGTCCCCAGCGGCCTTGGGAGGCAGAGACTGCTGTCGCCCCACTCCCTGCCCGGAGCCCCGGGGTCCCCGTCCCTGGTACTGAAGGACAGCCCCCGCCTGGCCCGTGCTGCCCGCTCGGCCCCCTTAGCGCCACCTGCCAGGCGCCCAGGCCGGGCTGTGACACCCGCTGTGTCCTTCGCACGACCCCTGACGTGCAGGCCCACGGCCACTTGACCCCCTTCGCGCATTCCCCTGGGAGGGTGAGGCCCCTCTCCCAGACGAGGCACTGACAGGGGCCGGGGAAGGGGCCCCCTGGGGGAGGTGGCTCTCGCCACGCCCCCCGGGCCCGAGGCCCAGGCAGGGGCAGGGCATCCTGGACGGGACGCGCCGCCCACCGCGGTCCCGGGAGCGAGCAGGGCCAGCGCCGCCCCACACGGCAGAGCCCAGAGCCACAGGGAGCTCTGGCCGGGCCGCGCCCCAGGCCCCCAGAGGCCCGGGGTCCCCCGCCACGGGCACCCAGCCCGCCCAGGACCTGGCGAAGACCCCGCCCCGCGGCGGCTACCGGGATAAAGGCCGGAACGAATCCCTGCGACTTTCCACGCGGTTTCAAGTAGATTCTGCAAACCGGGACGCGGACAAGTATTAATGGCAGCAAATTACAGTACTTAGCAGAGTTATCACCGAGCAAAGAGGCGCTTTTAATCCATAAAAATATCAACAAAAGCTGTAAATATGAACCCCTCCGTGGGTGGTGCATCTTGAAGGAAACGCACGTCTAATCTCGCAGTGTGGTACCCCAGCACCTGGGGAGGAGGTTAACAACTCCGCGACGCTGCCGACGGCGGGAGAACGGCTTCTGGCGCGGGTCTGCGGGCGCCGGAGCCTTTAAATCCACCGCCGGCTCCCCGCCCCCTTCCCCGCCCAAGCCCCTGCTCATGGGGCTCCACCTGGCGTCGCGGGAGCCGGGGCTGGCCCGGCGCTGGGCCCTGCCCCAGGTGCGGCTCCCCATCCTGGCCCGACGCCCCTCGTGGAGATGGGGACCTCGGGGGCCCCGGCCACAGGGGAATGGAGCTGCCCCTTCCCACACACACGCACCCTCACAGGGAACACCCCAGGGTCTCCCCCAACTGCCCCGCTCGAGTTTCCCTCCCTCACCAGCCCCCCCGGCCCCCCACACTCACTCCCACTCCCCAGCCCTCCGTGCCCCGGGCACGCGCCCCGTAAGCGCCGCCCTGGTCTGCGTGCGGCTCAGACACCAGCGCCCACCTGGCTCCCCGCACGGGAGCCCTCGGAGGCGGGGGCCGGGCTTTCACTCGCTTGGGCTTTGCGGTTCCGTCTCGCCCAGCGTCCCCCATCCCCCGGGGTGAACGTGGCCACCCCCGTGGGGGCTGGGCCCTCCCCCTCCCGGGGGTCTCAGCACGACCAAGGACACCCCTGCCCTCGGCTCCCGGGTCGGGGCCATGCCCAGACGCCTGTTTCCATCCTTCCCATCATCATCCTCAGGCTCTGCCCTCGGTGGAGTGAACCTTCCAGCAAAGCCCCTACCCACCCGCACACCCCGGGGACCCCAGCCTGACTCCAGTCCCCACTGGCCGCCAGCCGGGCCCCCGTCCTCACCCCGCCATGTTCCCGATGGCGCCGCAGTCCCCACGAGCCAGTTCCTCGCCTGCGCCTGGAGTCACAGCCGCCTCGGGGTCCCTCGGGGTCCCCGCGGCTCGTCTCCCGGGGCCAAGGTGTGGGCGATTCGGCGCCGTCGTGGGGGCCGCTGAAACCATCACGACCGTTGACCGTTTCTCAGGGAAGGACGTTGTTCTCCCCAGTTTGCTCCGTGTCCTGAGACTTACCTGGCTCGGGCAGTTCTCCGGGAGGGCGGGGGGCGCGGTCCTAACTCCGCGTCCCGGGGCGGGGCCGCGACCCAGGGGCTCAACGGGGGATTTCTGTCCCTGCAGGAAACCGCGCCGTCTCACCTGACCCCTGGAGCCACAGCTGCCGAGGAGATGCCTAGCGTAAGGGCAGCGACCCCCGCACGCCGCACGGGGCTCGTTCCCGACTCCGCGCGACCTCAGGTGACTGACCCCTCGGTGGGAGTCGCCACCGTGAACGGCGTGTGGCAGGCCTGCCCCCACCGCCCTCACCGGCTACGCCCAGGACGGCCTGGATCATGCCCACGTGGCGCCCCGAGCCTCCCAGAGACGGGCGCCCGAACCACGGACGACTGTCCCGGTCACCCCGCCCGAGACCGGGGCTCACGGTCCCACCTCCCAGCGTCCTCGGGGCGGTTTGAGGAAGCTCTGGTTCACAGAAGAGCGGAGCTTGTAAAGCAGACGCAGTCACCCTGCTGGCCCCCGTGACAGCCCCTCCCGCACGGCCCCACGGGGAGGCCGAGGTCCTCCGCCACGGCGGGCGGGAGGCCGGCAGGGACGAGCACCCTCCCCTGTGACACGGGCCACGGAAGCGCTTCGGGGTGAGAGTGCCCACGCCCCTCGCTCGCCCCTGAGATACGGTGGCATCGGGCTCCCCGGCCGCCCCACGAGGGGCTGAGGCTCTCTGCAGGACCCGGGCAGCCACTGTCCCGGATCTAGCTCGTGCGTGGCCCTCAGGGCAGGCGGGAGAGAGGAGTCGCGGCCGGGCCTGGGCTGCGGAGGGTTCGCCAGGACGTCCCCATCCCCGCGGGCTCCGGGCCCCCTCGTGCCCCGCGGGCCCCCTCCCTCCAGGCCCTGCAGCGAGGCCCAGCGACCAGGGCCGACCACGGACGCCCCCGGGCCTCACGGCAGAAGGGCCCTCCCAGCGCTACTCCCAGGGTCCCGGCCACCGCGGGGGACTGGGTGGGACGCACCGAGAACGCATCGTCAAACCGCGGGACGACGTCTGCCGGGGGCCCAGCCAGACAGGGACAGCCCGGGTCCGAGCTCCGGGAGTCCCAGGACTTCAGGGGGGTGGGGAGGACGCCCTCAGCTCCCTCGGGGCTGGGAGGGGCGGGAGCAGGGCGGCTGGAAGGCGGGGGCACGGGTGACCTCTGCGGGCCAGGCCACCCACGTCGGTGGCCGGTCCCGGGCGCCCCGGGGGGCCCGACGGGAGGGCCCGTCCGCTCTCTCGAGACCACGCGCGAGCCACTAAACCTTCCAGTGCCCGTCGTCACCTCCTCAGTGATGAAACGGCGTCAGAGGACGGCGGGGAGGAGGCGAACGTCATCGCTGCCCCGCGCGGAGCTTTCTGTGAATCCTCTCAGGTCCCGCGTGGGACCAGACGGGCCCGCGTCCCGCGTGGAGACGGCGAAGCCTGAACGCAGAGCCGCAGTGCACCCCGACGGGGAGAAGCCGGTGCCAGGCCTGGGCCGAGAGGCTGACCTTTGCCCTGAGCCAGGCCCCGGACCCGGAGCCAGAGTCGGGCACGCGCGGGGACCGTGCACGTGAGCCCCTGCGCCCGCAGCTGGACCGCGAGCCGCACGGGGAATCCTCAGCTTCCCGGGGCCACGGAAAGGAATCGGGTGAGACTGAGCCCGGGGAGGTATCTACTTCTGATACTATAGGATTAGGTGACACGTGACAAACGTGAGAAAGGTGCCCGTCCTCGCACTGTCTCGAGGTCCGGCGTGGCTCCGACTGACCGCACCGCTCCTTGCCGACAGGCCCCACGGCCACGTGCGGCCCCTGAAGGGTGACACAGGTGCACGCCGCCTCCCGACGAGGACACCGGACGGGAAAGAGGCGCCGTTGATGATGACGCCGGGACGAGAGGCGGGACTTGCCGGGGAGACCAGTCCAGGCGGGTGCTCGGGAAGTGGGGCCCCCACCCCGCAGTCCCCGGGGCCCGTGACCCCAAGCTACTCGCTGCCGGGTAAGCCCCACGTCAAGTCCCGGCACCCCAGTCCCAACCCGTCCCCAGCCCCAGCCGGGCCCGGACAGTCCCCCCAGCCCCAGGTGCCCCTGGGGCTCAGGCTCCTAGCCCCTGACCTCCCTGTCCCTCAGGGCCCAGACGCAGCTGTCACTCTCCTTTCTCTGCCTCGAAGAGACCCCAGGCCAGGCAGGAGCCGCAGGAGGAGCCCCGGGCGGCGGGCGGCCGGGGGACGAGGGCGGTTCTGGGCACCAGGAGCCGCGGCCACAGAAGGCCACCCCGGCGGCAATGGCGACGCTGGCTCCGTCTCCGAGACCTCGCCAAGTGCGAGACGAGGAGCCGCAGCCTCGCGTGACTGTGCCGCCTCGTTCGCCCCGACACCCGACCTGAGCCACCTCGCGGCTGAGAGGACCGGGGCTCCTGAGGGGGCCACCTGCCTGTCGGCTGCAGACCTGGGCTCCAGGCCTCCCTGTCAGGGGAGCATGAGGCAGAACCGACCGGCTCCTCGGACGGGAAACCGGATGGAACTGCAGAAGGGATCCGCGCGGGGCCCAGGGCCGGTGGGTGGGGACCGCTCGGTGGTCCGGGGCCTGCTCCCGGCCTCCAGAAGACAGGACCGGCAGGCCAGGCGGCCTCCCCAGGGACAGGGGCCGGGAGAGGGCGGGCCCACCTTCATGCCACCGGGCGAAGCCAGCTCCTCAGAGCCCCCGGCGCGGCTCCTGCCGTCTGGGGACTGGCGAGGGGGACCGCCGCGGTGGCCCGTGCTCCCGGCCTTGTTACCTCTGCGGGTGCCAAGGGGACCCCAGGAGGATGGACAGTCTCCGACGGGCCGGCAGAGCCTGACTGCGGCCTCAGCCATCCAGCCCCCAGACACGGCGCCCACCGAGCCCGACACGTCCCGACGCGGCCCGGCCAAGGTCACGTGCGAGACGGGACGCGTCCCGCGCGACGCCCGGGGGCCTGCGCGGCGACATGATAAACTTAGGAAAACAAGCGGAGTGACCCGCCTGGCTGCTTGGCTTCCCCAGATACGATCTACATATCTTAGAAACGTGCGACCCGCTAATAGAAATGAATAAACTGCTCAACCGAGAAGTTTCTGCGGAAGATACGCTTGTTCCGACGCGAAAGGGCATCTGCTATCTGCAGGGCTGATAACGCTTCCCGAATTTCATCTGCTTTTGTTTGCACTCTGCGTCGTCTGTTCACACGCACCGGGAATAATAACGAGTCCCGCACTATCTCCACGTTTCCGAGGCCGAACTATAACTTTATCACAAAAATAATTAAAATTCTTTGGCGCTCTGGCGTCTTTTCCATTAAGCGTTATCACCCAGCGACAATAAACTAACACGCGCCCAAGGCTGGCCGCGGCCCTCGACAAAGACCGCGCCTGTCCCCGGGCAGGAGGCAGGAAGGTGCGGTTGACGGGGTCAGATGGTCCTGGAGTTTGTGCTCAGGAGACCGCACATCTCCGCTCCCCGGGCACGGGCGCCCCGTAAAGTCTCAGGCAAGAATGCACTTTAAGAGGCGAAAAGCCTTGGCAGCTTCATGGTTCTGAGCCGCGAATTTAAATATTTCACGTGTCATCAGACGTCAAAGCAAAGATTCACGCCGCTCGGCTCCGCGGAGGGGGCCGCGGACTTCACACGCGGCCGTGACTCTGCTCGAGGCTCGTCAGCCGGCGGCCTGGGCTGCTGCCCCGCGTCTCCCACTCCTTCCCGCAGGAACCACAGGGAGGCTGGTGCCCTCGCGGCCGCCCACGCCCTCCCTGGTGGCCCTGCGTGGCTCGCTGCCCCCCCACCCCGGGTGGCCCTGCGTGGCTCGCTGCCCCCCCACCCCGGGTGGCCCTGCGTGGCTCGCTGTCCCCTCCCGGGTGGCCCTGCGTGGCTCGCTGCCCCCCCACCCCGGGTGGCCCTGTGAGGCTCGCTGCCCCCCCACCCCGGGTGGCCCTGCGTGGCTCGCTGCCCCCACCCCGGGTGGCCCTGCGTGGCTCGCTGCCCCCCCACCCTGGGTGGCCCAGCGTGGCTCGCTGCCCCCCCACCCCGGGTGGCCCTGCGTGGCTCGCTGCCCCCCCACCCCGGGTGGCCCTGCGAGGCTCGCTGCCCCCCACCCCGGGTGGCCCTGCGTGGCTCGCTGCCCCCACCCCGGGTGGCCCTGCGTGGCTCGCTGCTCCCACCCCGGGTGGCCCTGCGTGGCTCGCTGCCCCCCCACCCCGGGTGGCCCTGCGTGGCTCGCTGCCCCCCCACCCCGGGTGGCCCTGCGTGGCTCGCTGTCCCCTCCCGGGTGGCCCTGCGTGGCTCGCTGCCCCCCACCCCGGGTGGCCCTGCGTGGCTCGCTGTCCCCTCCCGGGAACTGAGAGAAACGAACTGTCTTTTCCGCGGCCATTGTCTCCCCATCTGCTGGCCTCATCGTACCTCAAAGTTCCGATGAAAGCGCCATATTTCGAAGCCTGGCACGTAGGACGTTCACACCAAAATGCTCCGTGTCTGGGCGCCACGGCCCCCGCCACGCCCTCCGTTGTCCCGTGTGGGGCCCTCCAGGCCTGAGGCTCGCGAGTCGGGATCCCGCCTGTGGACTCACTGTCTTGGCGGCTGCAGCGCGAGGAGCAGAGAGCGACACGCCCTTGGGTGGGGGCTGGTGGGTTCCTGGGTGCCGGGCCCTGGCAGGGCTCTGACTGGGGGAAGGGGGCTCAGATCGTCCACAGGCCAGGACCCCAGCTCACAGGTGACAACGGAGGGCATGGGGGGGCTGTGGCACCCGGTGGCCGGCCCACCTGGCGGTTCCCAGTCTGACCTCTGACTCTGGAGACCCCACACGAGTGGCGCGTGCGCTGCTTGTCCTCGTGTGACGGGCTTGCTTCACCCGGCGTGATCACACCTAAAACCCTGTGTTTCGTGTTCTTTTTCCCACAATTGTTTTCTGAGAAGAGGAACTGCCCACGGAGTCATCACGAATGTCTGTCTCCGACGGAAGGACGGGAGTCACGAGTCGCAAAAGGGAACCAGCCGCTGATTGAAGGGACACTGGGCAGAAAACAGAAGGAAAAGAGCCTTTTCTAATGCGAACGAGAGGCCAGCGGAGGGGCTGGAAGTTGAGGAATCCCTGGAAGCAGCACCGAAGGGGAAAAGGGGGGAGCGGGACAGACGGGCCAGAGCCGGAGGGCGGGGGTGGGACAGAGGCCAACGGGGGACCCCGGACACGTGCCTGGGAACGGCCAGGCCGGAAGCCCGGGGAGGTGACCGAGACGTGTCCGGGAACTGGGCACCCGGGCTTCTGGGGGGACACGAACCGTCCCCATGGGGTTCAGAAGGGCGGGGACAAGGGGAGGGTCGCGAAGCTGTCAGAGGACAAAGCGGGCCACGGGGGAAAGGCACAGACTGGGGAAAGCCTGGGCCGTCTCATGGCCACTGGAGCCGACAGCGGGGCAGCGCCGTCCACGGGGGACGGGGGACAACGGCCCCCGCCCGACCTCCGGATCCCGCCACTCGGAGAGGGACAGGCAGCGCCGCACACGCGGGTCAGCCGAGCCCCTCCCGGGAGGCCGGGAGACTCGGCACGCGACACGGGGCGCAGCGGGCACCGGCCGAGGCGCACGGGGACACGGGAGCCAGCTGGGCCGCGCGCCAGGGACAACCCGGAGAGCCACGGGCTCCGCGGAGGGACGGCCTCGGGGAGAGGACGGAGTGTGACGCGGCCGGACGTGGCATCGGTGAGCGACGAAGGGCACCAACGCCGACAGACGGACCAGGGGGAGAGCGGCCACCGCGGGGCTGACAGAGACGGCGAGGGGCAGGACGGGGACGCGGACACCCGGGGCGAGGCTCGCCGCGAGGAGACAGGGACCCCACGCTGTTCCCGCAGCCCCTGGCGGGCGCTGACCAGCATCAGGTGGGGCCGGGCCATCCTCCAGGGCGAGGGACGAGCACGCGCCAGGGCTCGTGGCCTGGTCCCGGGCGCAGCTGTCCCCGGTCCTCAGGAGACGGACACCTGGCTGGCCGGGAACGGGGGCTCCCAAGACCCCGGGACGCCCCCACGACCCTCTCTGGGCCGCCCCCGTAGCCCCAGGGGCTCTGCAGACCCCCCTCCCCGGGAGCACAGGCGCGTTGTCGCTGGAAGCTGCTCGTGTCCTGCCCCCGCTCCCGGGGAGGGGGCCCTGGCTCGGCCGGAGCCAGAAATCCATACTCCTCACGTGACCAGACCGCCGGCCCTCGGAGATGGACCTTCCCCCCGCAGCCCAGCCAGAAAGCAGCCCGGCCCCCCGTGTCAGCACGTCCCCAGGCTCTCGACCGCCGAGCCCACCAGGCCCGGCCCCCCGAGGGCCAGGACCCCAGGACCCAGCCCAGCAGCGACAGTCGCCCACGCCCACGCACAGCCCCGCCCCTTCTGTGTCCTGTCGCCGGGCCCCACAGGGCAGGTACCCCGAGGTGTGGGTGGTCGATGGGCCTGCAGGTGCCGGGGAGCCCCAACATTCCCTGGCATGTCACCAGGCAGCCCCCCGTGGCCCTGACCCCACCCTGGGGCCTCGGCCTGCCCGACTCACTCCCCTTGTGCCCTCCCGGGCGGACGCCCAGCTTCCTGGTCTCGCCCTCCCCGGCCAGCTTTACTGTTTCTAATTACGACCCACGGACCCCTCTGGCCCTGGGCAGCGGGGCCCACGGGAGGGACAGGGGCTTGGCGGAGCAAGGCGAGGTCGGGAGCAGGGACCGGGCTGGCCCAGGCCTGCGAGGTGGCACGCAGCCCCCGGCCTGCACTGCGGGTCCCCTTCGGATGCCGGCGGAAAGCCTGGGGCCCATCGTCCCCCTGCGCAGGCACCTGTGCCCCACCCAGAGGCCTGTGGGTGCTTCCCACGTGCTGGGCGGCCCGCCCTTCTTGGGCCCAGGTGTGTGGGCCTGTGTGGCGTGGTGGGGACTGTCCAGGAAGGCCTGGCCCAGCCTCAGAGGGGCCACGTGCTGATGGGGAGGGGACAGGAGCACCGAGGCCACCGGCCGCGCTGGGCACAGGTGAGCGGCCTCCGCCTGCTACGGGGGGTCCATCCAGCGAGTCCCACCTGTCCCAGGCCCGTCAGGGCAGGGGCTCCTCCCTTGTTCTATGGGGAGCAGGCGGGCGCCCCCAGTGGGCCTGGGGTACGGGTTTGTGGGCCACAGGGGGACACCCCGGCCTCGGACGGCGCCACGCGGCCTGCTCGGAGCCCCGGTTTCCTGACCTGCCATTGGGGAGCGGCCCTCACGCGGCCTGTCCCCACGACTACTGCTCTGCGAAGCGTCAGTGCCCCTGGCCACTGAGCCGAGCAGAAGCAGGGACTGCTGGGCGGGGGGTCCTGCCTGTCACCCTGTGTCTCTCTCAGGACGGACGTGGACGTCTCGGCCTCTCTCCCCAGAGTCTCCTCATTGGGGAACTACCCCTGTCCACCCCGCGTGTCACCTGTAAACGACGCGGTAGGCGCCCCGACTCGGGGGGCCCTGGGGGACGGCCCTCTGTGGCGGGAGGGGCCAGGGCCTGAAGGAGCCCCCTGAGCCCCCCTCTTCGTCCCGTCGCGTGGGCCGACAGAGACCCAGGCCGCCGGCTCCGGGGACCACCCACCCGCGGTTGGGGGCAGCAGAGAGGGGCCCGGGGACAGCGGGGGACGGCGGGGGACGGCGGCGTCGCAGGGAGCTGCTCCAAAGCCTGCCCGCGCGCCCCCCCCCGCGCCCGGATCACAAAGGGCCCACTTCCCATCTGCTCCCCATCCAAGCGTGCATCTCCATTGTCGATAAAAGCCATTTTTAAGGTCAGCTCTCTCCTCCCGTCAACCGCCAGGCCCACACGGCTCCGGCGGCCCCGGCCCCAGCCCCACGTCGTGAAATAAAAATTAAATTGTAGTTGGGCTTTTAAATCAACTCAATTAAAATAAAGAGATTCTTGGCTTGATAGAGGGAAATATTTGTATTTCCAATTCTATTTGTTAATACATTGACATATGTGCTATTTTTTAAATGTAGCAGTAAGTGCACTTTCTGTCAATGCCATAGATTTTTTAATAGACTGAGAAAACGCATTTCATTTCTTCTTATTTCCCTTCAATACATCATTCGGTTCTGCTTTTTTGCCTGCATGAAATTCATTTTCTAATGGAAATATTTGTTTTGTAAATCAAATATGTATTATGCACAAAATGCAAAGCACAAATTAAATTATGTTAATGAAATGAAAGAGATATGAAATGCATATTTCATGGACAAAACATAACCTCAGCAAACAACCATTTCTTGATAAAATCTTTAAACACCATCTCCTTGTGTGACAGACACATTGTTAGAGCAGATAGCACCTCGTTTAAACGGCCGCCTTTAATATGAGTGCTTAGTACGTGACTGTAAATAACTCGGGGATGAAAAACCGGTAATGAAATACTGTCCTTAATAGTGCGCCATCGGCGTCAGCACAAAATCCGCCGTCGTCGAATATTGGAAACGGGGGGTCCGCAGACACGGCCTCCGACGCACATGCCGATAGCGCTGACTAAGGCGGAGAGGGGACGGGCGCTGGTGAGAGGCGGAAAATGATGCTGACCTCACGTTATTTGACGAAAAGCCCCGTTTTGAATTATATATTGGTTACACTTAATGAATAATAGATTCTGGAGGCGTCGTTTCCCCGATCGTAACGCTGATGGCACGACACGCCGGGGACTGCTCCGTCACGGCCTGACTCGGGCACCGCCTCGGCCCTCGGACGTGGGGAGCGGGCCGTGCGCTGGCTGGGCGAGGCGCTGCCCCGGGGACGAGGCCAGAGCGACTGTCCCGACCCCTGGCGAGCCAGCGGGCTGGGCCGGCCCTCGGTGGGGTCGGGGTCGGCAGGTGTGCGGCCCCCGCAGCTGCACGTGGGGGGCGGGGAGAGCAGGTGCTGGCGGGGAGGGGGTGTGGGAGGGAGGGCTGAGAGTCGCTGCCACGAAGCGGCCCCTCGGCCCCTCTCAGAGGCTTCCGGAAAGCAATCAGGCCGTGAGGGAGGAGGAGGAAGGGGTAAGGAAAAGGGGCTTCGTTCGCCACGTGGCTTGGGGGACGTCGCCCCAGCCGGGCCCACGGGGCCTCACCGGGCAGACTCAGTGACTGGCGGCCGAGGTCCCGCCCCGTCTGGCAGCTGCAGTGTGAAGGCGCCAGATCCGCCCGCGACCTAAGCGCCACCCACCGTGGGGTCCAAGGGGCCACAATGTCTCAGAGACATCTAGTCGGGGTGACAGGAAGGAACAGGGTGCCCTCAGTGCCCCCCTGCAGGGCACCTTGGTGCTGCTGCTTCTTGCCCCGGACAGCCAGGGCGGCCAGTCGCTGCCCCAAAGGCCGTGAGGGGGTGGGGTGGACCGAGGAGGGCCCCCAGCCAAGGCCTGCACACCCCCCGCGGGGCCCCCAAGCTTCCAGCCGTTCCCAGGTCCCCCGCACACCCCTCACCAGGCTCCCAGCACCCAATGGTCCCCGGGAAACAACAAATGACATTCCATCAGGACATCGGGACAGGCCGGGGCCGGTTGTTGGGGTTGGGACACACCCCAGCCCTCGGCGCCATCCCGGGCAAACAGGAGGCGTCTAATGAGTGCTTCCCGCCGCGTTTCCGACGGGGACAACAAGGCACGATGACTCCGTGGACACCTGTGACGTGCCCGGCAGCGCGCCCAGCGCTGGGCGTGCAGCAGGACTCGCCCCTCCCCCGTGGGGTTCACGGCCGCCCCGCCGTGTGCACCTGTGCTGGGAGGCTGAGAGCGGGGCAGCCAGCCCCTTCTGCGGCCGGGACCGGGCAGAGCGCCGGCTCCGCGTCCCCCTCAGCGTCTGGGGCCCGCTGGGCGTCTTCGGGTTCCTCGGCTCGCAGACCCATCACCCCAATGTCCGTCCTCGTCGCCTGGGCCTTCTCCCTGCGTCCCAAGGTCCCCCTCTTATGAGGGCACGGTCACCCTGCTCCAGTGTCACCTGACCACAACCACCTGCCCCCGCGACGACCCTGCTTGCCAGCGAGGCCGCGTTCTGGGGCTGGGGGTGAATTCGGGGGGACGCAGTTCAGCCCTTCACAGTGTAAGGGCCTGGAAAGGGGGCCTCCCGGAGGACGGGCTCTGCGCTGAGGCCTGCGGGAGACGCCGATGGGGCGGGGACGGAGCCGGAGCCCGCAGGACCCCGACCGCTCAGAACGGGGGAGGAGCCCGTCACAGCACGGGGCACGAGGGGGGCAGTGAGGGCACCCTGGCCGAGGAGGCAGGGCCCGAGGCAAAGGGCGCGTGCGGGGTGCAGGTGTCTGTGGCCTGGGGCCGTGGCTCCTCTCTGGCCTGCTCCCCACTTTCCCGGTCAGTGGGCGGCGGGTGGCAGCACGAGGCTGGGGGCTGTGGGGGGCGGGGGGACCATGGGGGGCCGTGGGTCAGCAGGTTCCGTCTGCAAGGTGCGTCCTGGGCTCGCTGAGCCACGGACGGCCCTGGGGCGCGGAGGAAGGCCCCGCCGCGGGCCGGCCACTCCGGGCACCTGCCCCGCGGCCTCTGCCCCGGCCCCCCCGCCCCTCGCCGCGGGCAAACGCTCTGCCCCCCCGAAGCCGAACCCCCGCTCTTCATTATCAGATCCCACGGCCCCGGTTTGCGGCGCGAGATTAATATTCGGCGTCTGTAAAAGGCGAATATTAGCTTCTCCCCTCCCCCGCCGGGATTAATAACTCCGCGTCGCAGATAACCGCGCCCGTGTCAGGCGCGCACGGGGGCTGGAGGACGACGCGTGGCGACGCGACGTCCCGGTCGCCCGCGTCCCGAAGCGGCCCCGCCGGCGCCGAAATTCCGAGGCAACTGTTCAAAGGTCGGAGGACTTTGCGGCCTGGCATTACCTGCCATCTGGCCCGCTCGGGCGCCAGCGAGGACCAGTCGGTGCCCCGCTGCGGGGGGCCGGGGGGTGCGGGCGGCGCTGCCGGGGCCTCTCCCGGGCAGAGGGGACAGCGAGCGACGCGCTCACGCTGGGACGAGAGCCAGCGCCTGGCGTGGGCCCCGCGCAGTGGCCGCCGTCCATATGCCCTGCCTGCCTCGGTGCCAAATCGGGGGCACGAGGTCCCCTCCCTTCCCTCCAGCAGCCGGTCCTGGAATGCGGACAGCGAGGGGTTAACAACTGCTAACCCGCGGGGACCCCGAGAGCCCCCCGCGGGCCTGGCTGGCACGGCTGCCACGACCGACGGGCAGACACTCGGGTGTCCCCGCTGTACCTGGCGGCAGGAGTGAGGGACGCCCCTCGCCACGCTGGCCGTTTCCCACAATCACGCGACTTTCCGCAGAGGTCACGGCGGGGTCGGCTCCACGACTCCCCACCCCAGAGAGTCTCTAGGGTCTGTGGCCTGGAACCGGGGAGGCTGGAGGAGACACCGCGAGTGACAACGTGGGTGGCACAGGCTCGCTTCCCCGGGGCGGGCCACCCTGAAGGCACCCCTCCTCCCTCCGCCAGGGGTCCCAGCACTCCAGGGGGCCCCGGGCTGGGGGACAGAGGCCCAGCCCTGGCCACGGAGGGAGCGGACCGAGGGCGTGGGACACCCGCACCGTCCCCTTCAGAGACTCTGCGCGGGGCACAGACCAGAGGCGTCTGGACAGCCGAAGGGGCGGCCCGGCCCCGCTCCCCGGGGCCTGCAGGGAGCAGGTCTCGAGGGCGCCCCGACCCGACCCACGCTGTCGGCAGGCTCCCTCCCGGGGCCCGGGGCCGGCCCTCCCTCCAGGCCCTCCAAGGCCCCCCCCGCCCCCACCCCGGCTTGGGGACCCCTTCCTCCCGGCCGAGAAGCCCCCCGCCCCCGGTGCAGGCCCCTCCAGCTGGGCTGCGCGGGGCCGGCGCCGGGCAGATGGAGGGAACAGGCCCCTCTCCCCCTCTCCGCCTAAGCCCTTCAAACTCACAATGACCTACAGTTAAATCCCCTTTAACAAGGCTCACTTCCTTGCCCGACCAGCAAACACTCTCCACAAATAAACAAGAGCCAGAGCTGGCTCTTCCCCGGCCCCGCAGGGCGGGCTGGGGCGGGGGGACACTGTGGGCCCCCCCGCGGGAGCAGGGTGCTGGGCCTGTCCCCTCCCCGCCCGAAATCCCTCCTCAGCTGGGAGAAAGCGGGAGCCCGAGGCCACCTGGGCCCCGCTCCCCGCCATCCGTCCTCTGTACTGGTCGCCCCCCCACACGCACCGTGGGACACCTCAGCTGCTGAGCCAGAGCAGGCAGCCTGGGCGCCCCCCCGCCCCGCGGCCTGCCTGCTGGGCGGCCTCGCCCACCTGTGCTCCCAGAGGGCTGGGGGCCGGGGACAGTCCAGCTCAGGTGGCCCCGGCTAAGCTGCTGGAGCAGTCGGGACTCCTCGGCAGGACAGATGCACGGACACCCCCTCTCTCTTCAGAGCTGAACACACCCCAAAGCCCCTCTGCACACGAGCTGCAGCCCAGGACCCCAGCCCCGCTCAGAGGCAAGGCCCCAGGCCTCCCCGGGCAGACGGGGGGCACCGCCCTGGGCCGTGCTCCGTGCGCCCCTGAAACCTGCAGGGGTGATCCTCCTCACCTCCTCCCAGGGCAGCCGCCCCTTGGATGGATGGCTGGGTGGGCAGATAAATGGGTGGATGGATGGCTGGGTGGATGGGTGGATGGATGGGTGGGTGGGTGGGTGGATGGATGGGTGGGTGGGTGGGCGGATGGGTGGGTGAATAGGTGGGTGGGTGGGCGGAGGCGAGGAGTCAGTGAACTCGCCCAGACTCCCCTCCTAGAGCTTCGCTTCCCCCTCTCGCTGCCTTGCTCTGTGACTACAGGACGGAGCCTGTAGCTTCACTAACACTCCAGGTTGTGCTGGTCAGGCCGTGCCTCGCTGGCCTTCGTCCCCCTGACGTTCACCCTGGTGAGGACCGTCACCTCTGTCCCTTACACACCTCCACATCCCACTCGTCACCACCCGCCACTGAGAGACACGAACCCCCAGGCTCCCGGTAGCTTCTCTCCTCCCAGGGCCTGGCAGGAGGCGGCTGTCCCGAGGTCACCTGAGGCCCCTGAGCGGCCGCGAGCAGGACCTGCGGAGGCAGGAGGCAGGAGGCGAGAGCTTGTCCGCGCAGCAGGCCGCCGTGTGAAGAGGGCGACGTAAACACCCCTCGTGGCTTGTCCTGCAGAGGGTGAAAAGGCCAGGCTCGGGGAGGGGGCCGTGCAGGGTGGGCAGCAGCGCTCCCCAGAGACGCCCGCCCCCGCCCGCCCCTGGAGGGGCGCCTGGCCGGTGCCTGGCTCCACGCCCCGGGGCCTCTGAGCCGCTTCCCTGAGCCTCGTGCCGGCGGCTGCTCCTGGGCTCCGGGAGGAAGTCTCAGCCATTTCCAACGCGAGCAAGAGGCAGGGTTTGGGAAGGCTACACGTGGGCCTCTCTGCCAAGCTCAGGGCCCAGCTGGGTGCCTCGTTCTCACCTCCTCCAGGAAGCCTGCCCTGACCCCGGCAGACGTCGGCGAGCCCAGCCCCATGACCCCCCTTAGCTTTGGCCCCGGCCCGGGTCGCTGGCTCGCGCCCCTTGGCCGGCATTGCCTGCTCCTTGGTCTTGGTGCCCCAGCCTCAGCGCGGCCCAAGGGGGTCGGTGCTAACTGGGGCTGCGCTGGGATCGACCGCACGAGGCCGGAGGATCCGAGAAAGAGCAGGGCTCCTGGGACCAGCGAGGAAGCCCGAGGGCGTGACACCATGTGGCCTGCCCAGGGGAAGCCCTCCCCCGGCCTGCAGCCCCACACCGTTCCCTGCCCCCAGGGAGCAGCTCACCCTCTGCAGCGGGGAGGTCACGTGACCCGGGATCAACCAGTTAGGGCGGCACCTCGCCCTGGCCAGGGACTGGGTCAGGGAAGGGGCATGAGACTTTAACGGGAGCGACGTCCCTGGGTTGCTAAGGCGACAGGAGCTGCTGCTGGTGAGGGTGAAGCCAACGCGGAGGAGAGTGGAGATGAGAACGTGCGGGACCCGAACCTCCCTGGCGAAGAGCCTTGATCCAGCCAGGCCTGAAGGGGACCGTGACACGGATCGGCACAGTCCCTTTCGGCAAAGGCAGAAGCTGGGTTCGTGTGACTTGCAGCCAGACTCCTAGAACGGTGACAGATCTCACAGCCACTCTGATGACCATCTGTAGGGTCTGGGCCCCCCAAAATGGCCAGAGCCTTCTTCAGTCCATAGGGCAGTGCGGGCTGGCCTCCTCAGGCCCCGCACAGGCCTCGTCCCTCCACACTCAGCTACCGACGCCTATGCGGGCAGCCACGTTCTTCCACGCAGGAGTGTGCTGTCCCCGCCACCCCGGGACGCGTGGCCGCAGAGCTGAGACGCGGCCACACCGCCTGCCTCCACGGGCCTGCCCCAGCCCCTCGAGCGAGAGCGTTTCCACCTCACACGTTCTGTGGTCCCAGTGACCTTTCGGGCACATTGACGCCTGGCACGCTGGCCAAATGACAGGTCCTCCCTCGGAGGCACCGGGTCAATGCCCGGTATCGACGACGCCTGCCCGCCTCCCCCCGCAGACCCCCTGAGGCCCACACGGCCCTGGCACCGAGGAGAGGGTCCCGCAGGCCGGCACGACGCAGGTGCTCCCCCGCTCTCAGAGGTGCAGGTGGAAAGCCAGGGAAAGGGAGCCCCGTCCCCGTCCCTGTCCCCGTCCCCTGCCGGGCCCTGCACAGCCTGCCGCCTGCCTCGGGGCGGTGGGGTGGGCATTTCAGCACAAGAGGCTTGGCGGCCCGCGGCCTCCCAGGCGGATGTGATGGCAAATAGCAGGCACTTGGCACATCCTTGGGATTTCTGAGCATTACAGAAATGTCAGGCGGGTTTTAATGAAAGGCTGTGGCTTCCGGGGACTGACAGGCCGGCGCAGAATCCTAATTTTCGGGTGGCTTGGTCCCAGGGTCAGAGCTGAGGGGAGCCCCCAAGTCCGGGGGCCTGGGGCGTCCCCCCGTCTGCTGGAACAGCCGCCCCTCAGCCAACGAGGTCCCTTTCTGGGGGCTGGCCTGCGGTGCTGAGACCCGGTTTAGAATCCGAATCGTTTCTCTCCCCGCCACCTGCAGCTGGACACCTGCCTGTGCCTGCACTTTGCAGCGACGTGTGGCGGAGCAGGCAGTGTCCCCTTGGCTGACGTCGGGAGGGCGGCGGGAGCACAGCCGGCTGCCCTGGGCAGGGCAGCCCCGGGTGGCTGCAGTCATCGCCCTGAGTGGGGAACCCTGCTTCCCTGGCCCGCTCAGGGACCTGTTGACCCTGATGGAGGTGCTGGGCAGGGAAGGGCCAGCCCCCCATGCGGGGTGACTGGCATGGGCTGGAGAGAACGCCTGGCCCTGGCACTGCCCTGGCATGTGGTGACCGCATCCCGGGCCAGCGAGGCCCTCGGTGCTAGGGACACACAAGCTCAAGGGGCCGTGGGGGGCAGTGGGAGGGACCTGAGCCCACCCACGGCCTCCAACACCACCCAGCTCTGGCAGTGCACGGCTGCCAATTTGCCACAAATGCCACTTCGAGTGCCCTCCATCCTGATAAGACTGGAGATTCCCTCCCCCGCCAGGAAGAAATCTCCTGGCCCCTGCTCCCAGGAGCTTAGGGTCACCTTGGAGGGACATGGCTGTCAGACACGGAAGCCACCAAGCTGGACAGTGATGGACAGAGCCGGGAGGGGGCAGGTGGTTCCCACAGTGGCTCGGCAGGGCTGCCAGGGGTGGCAAGGGGGGCCTGGCCAGGGACAGAGGCAGGGGCTCCCACAGTTGCTGGCACTTGGAGGGTCCCCGGAGTCGGAGGACACCAGGCTCTGCCCTCCAGGCCCAGTCAGCTCTATCCCCTCACTACACTGGGGCCACGAATGGGCCCCTGGGCGCCCTCGGCTTGGCAAGGCCGGGCACTAAGCCTGGGCGGAGGGCACAGCGAAGTGAACCCGGCGGCCCTCGGCAGGCAGGGACCGTCTCCCCGCCCTAGGCCCTTGCACTGGCCCAGAAGGGACTGGGATGTGCGGTGCTTTTCCGTGTCCCTTCCTGCCACGGGCGGACCCGAAGCCGGGCGAGTCGCCTGCCACCGCGGGGCCGGTCACAGGCCGCGCTCGTGCGCCCTCGATGCCCGGCGGAGCCGCAGGGCCCCCCGGAAGCGCAGCCGCCAGGCCGGGGCGCCGCTGTCCGGGAGGCCGGTGCTGAAGCCGCCGCCCGCCGGGCACTGGCCGCCGGGGGCTCCCGGCCCGACTCGCCGTGACGGCCTTTTCTCTCCTCGAAGCCGGTGCCCGGCGCTGGCTCCTGCAGGCCCCCGGCCGCGGGAGGACGTGTCTGCTGTGCCTCCTGGATGGGGGCCAGGAGGTGGCCCCAGGACCGGAAGGGCCTGACGGGGCCGGGGCACCCCCAGACCCCCCTGCCTGCCGGGGAAGGGGCCTCTGGCTCAGGAACGCTCCTCGAGGAGCGCGGGGCCAGGCCTGCTGGGTCACCCACCGAGGGCCCACGGGGTCGAGGGCACAGAGGGCCGGGTCCAGGTGGGGCTGGCGAAGGGACCAGGGGCCGGGTGGGGGCCTGGAGGGCACATGGGGAGGGTGGAAGGAGCCAGCGTCATGACAGAGGGTTCCCGCTGCCTTCGCAGGGGCCTAAGCCCCCCCGCCCGCCCCGGGCCCGCTCTCTGGGCCCTCCAGGCCCGCTCTCCGCCGCTCGCCACCCCCCACCGCCCTGCTCCTCGAGTGCGCTGGGCTCCCTCCCAGCGCTCCGCCAGCCAGGACGCTGGCTCCGGTCCTGGCCGACTGCCCTGCCCTTCTCACGGCCCCGGCCCGCTTCTGCGGGAAGCCTTCGCTCAGGGAGCGCTCTGACCCACGGGCGCCCCTTCCCAGGCACCCCCAGGGGGCCCTGTAGCCCCCGGACCGCTCTGCGCGCTCCCCCCTCCGCCCCCGCTCGGCCACGGGCACCCTGAAAGCAGGGACCTGGGTGGTTCCCAGGACACAGCCCCTGAAGGACCGGCGGAGGCAGGGAGGAGACCGCGTGGGTGCCCCCTGCCCTAACCCGTGGGCTGCGACCCCCACTCAGGTGTCCTCAGGGAGCGCTGCAGGTGCTCGCATGGGGCCCCACAAACGGCCCCACAGAGGAGCGGGGACCCCTCGCGTTTCCACCGTGTGCGTGCACGCTGGTCACCGCGGCGCTGTCAGCAGAGCACAGGCGCCACGTCTCCCAGGAAGCTGCTGTGATAACGGCAAATTCTCCGTTGAAGGGGATGTGTGGCGGTGGGCAGGCCTGGAGCAAGCACCCCGTGTCCCCAGCACAGGTGGCGGCGTCTGGGGCTGGAACGAGGGTCCCTCTGAAGCCGTCCTCAAGGGGCCGGGTGCACATGTCCCGCTCACAGGGGACCAGGATCTGGAGGAGGCGAAGGCCCGCGCAGAGCCCACCGAGGACCACGAGGGAGAGGCGACGGGACAGCAACACAGAGGATGATTTCGACCAGGCGGATCAGAAAGACGCCCCCAAGGAGGTGACGACGGGGCCCCCTCCAGAGACGCTCGCCCCCGTGAGAAGGGAACAGCAGAAGCCAAAGCTCGAAGGCGAGAAAACGCTTCCCACGCCCAGAAAACGGGGCGACAAGAGGCCCGCGCACCCCGCACGCGAGCAAGAACCCCGCGCCCCGGGCTGCGGCGCCCACAGGGCCATTGCCAGCCCCGCAGGCCTCGTCCGCCACCCGGCGCGGCCTCACACGCTTCTTCCTCGGAAAATCGCCTCCCTGGTTCGGACAGGGCAAACCGCGGAGGTGGCACAGACCGTGAAAGCGAGTTTCCCGAGTTTTCCCTAAAACCCAGACACACGGAGAGGCGCGGGCGCGGAGGGTCGGGAGGCCCCGGGCGCGGCGGCGCGGGTGGCGGCGACCTCTCCGGGCCGTGCGGGCTATTCCGGGCAGTTAGGGAGGAGGCAGGGCGATTTCCCCCGAATGTCTCGGGGCCAGACGTTTGTACTCACGCCAGCGGGCTGCGTGAGCGGGAGAGGACGCGCTTTCGCGTGTTTTCGCGGAAATCGGCGGAGGCTTGGGCTCCGGCGGGCCTCTCCCTGCGCCTCTCCCTCTCGGTGCGGTTTGGTGTCAGCGATGCGAGCATGTTCTAATTTTGTCATTCAAGCCATCTGACTCTCCCTGCTCTGCACAAACAAAACCTAATTTAGTCTGAGCTGTTCTAAGTCATAACAATGACGGATGGCCAAGGTTCAGGTGCGGAGGAATGCTTGAACACCTAGTCTCTGTTTTCCTGATCCAAAGACAGGCAGCTTTTTGTGCTCTGATTAATTATGACTTTGCATTCCAGGAAAAAAATCGCTTTTCCTATTCTGCATTATTAATTGGTTATTTAATTAGGAATTCTCCGAGCTTCAGACGTTGGGAAGCGAGATCTCTGAGTGGGTTTGAAAAAAAGCCGGCTCCATCCTGTTGCCGTTTTGTATCTCGTGAAGGTCACAATAAGACGTGATTGTTTGGCATAGCGGCGGTGAATTATGCCACCCAGACAAGCTTTTAACCTATGTGCCTTCGCTCTGAGAGAGACACACGGGCATGTGCTCTCTCTAAACCGTTCTCTATTGAAGAGGATTCAATCACCATAATGAATCGGAGGCCAGGCGGCAATCTTCCGCACTGAAAGAATTTCTAAAAGATTGTGGAATTTGTAAAACGAACAGCTCGCAGACTAAATGGCTGTGTGGGTGAATCAATTATTGCGAGGCCCCGAGCAGTCATAATATTTAGTACATATCAGAGAGTGTTTCAGGTACAATAAGATGTGCTCGCTTTTCCCTCTTCCTGGGAAGCACCCGGTGCCTGCCGACAGGCCCGGGCACCCCGGCCGCGGGGGAGCGGGGTCCGGGCGCGGCCCCCACGAGGCGCACGCGGCAAGGAGGCGGCTGGGGTCTGGGGAGGCCGGGGACGGCTAAGGCGCCCCCCACCCCCCAAGTCTACTCCACCAGCCCACGGAGACGCTAAGCTGCCAGTCCTTCGCCAGCCGGCCTTGGAACCGCTCCCTTATTAATACAATAATTATTTTCCTCTGACAGCACCATTTATAACCATCTACTCAGCCCAACTAGCCCTGTTTTCATTAATCAGTGGGCACGGGGACGACTGTCATCACCTCTCAGGATTATGACTTATCGGCCCCGTGCAGGTGCCTTTCGGGTGGACGTGGATCCTCTGAGGACCGGCCCTTCTGGCTCCCGGGGCCCTGGGGGCCGCCCCGAGGCCTCTGCTTCAGGGATCCCCGAGAACGCCGGGGAGACCTCCCCCTGAGCTCTAGGTGCGTGAGGCCGGCAGAGCCACTGCAAATGCCATGGGGAAGGCCAGACCAGGGGACTTCAAAATCTCACGGTGCCATCAGGGCAAGCCCTACTGGGGTATGACAGAAACGCGGCGACCAGGCCACGAACGTGTCAGACGGGGTGTCGCAGGGATCAGGGCCATCCTAGACCGGAGCTGGGGGTTTTAAGGAACCTGCCACGTGACGGAGAAGACTAAGGAGCCGCGAGGAGCCAGGACCTCTCTGAAGACGAGGAGGGGACGAGAGGAACTCCACCACTGTGTCGGGACGCCCTACACGTCGGTGACTGAGGGCGCCTGCCAGGCACAGAGGGCCGCCCCCAGCTGTCTGCTGTGTGACCAAGGTCATGTCAGAGCAGCAGCGGGGGACGGAGCGGTAGGATCGGCCTAGTCACAGAGACGACCAGAAACAGAAGGAATCGCATCGCCTCCTCGTCCCGTGTCAGAAAACCAAGTCCAGGTGGGTCAGACACACGCGTTAAAACGCAACTTTAAGCCTCTCGGTAGGAACACATCTGAGCGTCGTTTAGTCCTCGGCACTGGAAGAGACTTCTTCAAACAAAGTCGTGACGGCAAAGACAGACGCGTTTGGCTGTGTTAAAGAATTTCCTGTTTAGCAAACACACCTTTGAGAGGAAAGACGAAGGCTACGGCGCCCGTGACTGGCAGGAGAATTAGGTCACCGGTGTATCGATCGCCTATCGATGAGAAGAGCGGTGGCGCGTCCGTGGAAAAAGGAAGGGACAGAGGCAGACACTCGCGGAGGAGTAAAGAAATGCGCCGACGTGGTCATGTTTAGAGAAGAAACAAACTGCGGACCGAACGAAGATGTGAACAGGATGTCTGTGTCCCCCGACGGGGTGGCACTCGGAGGTGGCCTTGGGAGGTGGCCAGCTGGTGAGGGTGGAGCCCCCTGAAGGGGACTGGTGCCCTGACAGGGGGGGATGGAGAGAGAGGACCCCTCGGACCCCGCCACGCGAGGGCGCGGCAGGAAGGGCCCCGCAAACGCTCCGGCCCGCCCACCGCACCTGGCTGCCTCCCCGGACCCGTGAGAAAGCGCGTCTGACGCGCGCGGCGACGGCAGCCTGAGCGGGCCAAGGCGCCCGCGCCGGCGGCCCTGCGTCCCTGGAGGCTAGCACCGCCGCCCGCCTGCACGTCGGTCTTGTTCACGAACACGGCAGTCGCCTGCCCGCACGCGACCTCGAAGACGCCGGCGTGACTTCCGGCGCCTTCAACAGCCCTTCTCCCAGCCACGTTTGTCCGCTCTAACCCCGCCAGGTCCGTGTCGTCAGACGTAGGTTCTCCCCCCGCCTCCTGTCGCACGTGGTGCTGCCGCGCAGGCCCGAGGAACGACCCTCGCGTCTCTGAGAAGCCAGCGGGCCCCGGGGCGCCGCGGGGCCAGGGCTCCGGGCCTGCGGTCACGGTCCCCAGTGCACGCTCCCCTCTGGCCTCAGCGGCCGTCCCGGGCTCCCAGTCCCCGACTCCTGGGCGCACCCTGGCGGGACAGCGTCTCACCAGCCACCAGGACGGCCTCTGGTGCCCCCGCCCCGGCGCCCCGCACCCCCGCCCCCGCTGGCCTCCGTCATCTCCCGCTTGTCCACGTGGAGCATCTCATGGCCTCCCCACAGCCTTCCGCTCGTGGCAGCCTGAGCTTCAAAATGAGGAGACGGCTCAGAGAAGTCGGCCAACTCGCCCAGGGCTCAGCCAGCTGCGGGGCGGGGGGGCAAAGCGGGGACGCGAGCCCGGGCTCCCTGGCCCCCACGGGACACGCGGGGACGAGCGCCTAGGGCGGGACCTGGGGAGAAGCTTTCCTGCTCCTCGGAGGGGCCGGGCCAGGGCCCCAAAGCATGAAACTCCTGGAAATCTTTCTCTGCAACGGCAAAGGCACAGGTGACAAAGCTGTCCCCCAGCGGGCATGACAAGAGGATCCCCCAAAGAACAGGCCGGAACGTTCTCCGAGGCAGGGGCCCGGCACCACCTGCGTCCGGGCTCCCGGCGACGTCCTCTGACGCACAAGCTCGCCGCCTCCTTCAAATTCAGGGACGTAGACGGGGACGTTTCCCCTGAGAAACCCTCGCCGTGGCCGCCCCGCCAGCCCGGCTCTCGGCCCCACGCAGGCCGGTGACATTTCAGCAGTGGCTGGCCTTCGTCCCCCGTGGCAGCCTCGGCAATTCTAGCTTGAGGGCCGCCCTTTGTTAAATCCGCAGGCTCCAAAACTGGGGCTAACAAACGGCGCCCTTCTCCCCGGCAGACGCGTCAACAACGGCCGGCCGCTCCCGTGATGCGCGCCGCCCACGCCGCAAGGAAATGGACGGCTGGAGTTTCATGTGGCCCAACGGCACGTTTTCTCCTTGCTTCCCCCGTTGGCTCAGCCCTCGGGGGCCCAGCCCGGGGGGCAGGCGCGGCGGGGGACAGAAGGCGGAGGAAAGCCCTGACACGAGCCCCCTTGTTCTCTGCCGTCCCGAACTTGGTCACAGAATCTTCTGTGAGCCCTTTTCTGTGCCATCGGTGACATAATTCCTGTTTTTTCCACCCGCCATTACATATGATAAATAAGACAATACTCTGGAAACACTGAGATCTCTCATCAATGTCATTGTGAAAAGGGCCCAGATAAATGAGTCCCGAAATCAAAGGCAGATGACATGGCTGACCATGTATCATCTTCTGTGTATTGAACGTGGTCTTTGTAAAGACAGAGCGGTAATAAAAACTGGTATTGTGCGCTCTCAAAGGCTGTGTGGGTCTGTGCATGACTAATCTGTCTTTCTGCATTATTTTATTCAATCTTCTCTGACTTTATGCCTTTGACATTTTTGCTACACTCAGTAAATTTGAGTGAATAGGCAATTTTAAAGAATTTTTATAGGGCTTCAGAGGAGTCATATGCAGACTGTATCTTTGTTCAAATTTAACAGTTTAAATATTTCCTTTGTCTGGGCTGCAGAGTAATCTTTAGACAAAAAAAGAGAGAGAGAGAGAGAGAGAGAGAGAGAGAGAGAATGCCTTAACCTTAACATTTTAACAATGTCCCCTGAAACAGTTCAATTACTTAGAAAGAGAACCAGCTTAGCATTGAGGAGCTGCCCAACTTTTCCCATTTTATGGTTACTCTGAACAGGAGACCGGCCTCTTCGCGGGTGAGGGCATCCTTCCTTCTCTGGGGTCCGGAGGGGCATGAGCCGACGCCATCAAAAGGGGCCGCTCCGAATGCGGGTTCAGCGTGGCCTCGGCGGCCGTCGCCCACTCTCCGACTCCCTCCTGCAGGGCGGCTGTCTCTACGCAGTGACTTCGCCGCTGGCTGTGATGGACCGTGCAACGCGCTACCAGTTCGTCATCTCCTGTGTTGCACTCGTGCGGCCGGGCACAGCAGCCTGGACGATGGACACTGCAGAGGTGTGCAACGTGAAAGGAAAAGTGACGTCCTGAGCTAAACGGGGCCAGGTCCTCGCTGACATCTAACAGCCACCGCGTCCAGGGGACACACCGCCTTCCGTTCAGAGGAAAACGGGGATGGATTCCTTCAGAAAACCGGGCCAGCAGGTGCGAGCCTCATAGCTGGGGCTTGCAAACATTTTTACAAGGTTATTAAACTATTTTAAGGAAACCTAAACTTCAGATGAACCCATGCCGACGATTCATGCAGCCAATTACGTTTTACGACGTGTACGATGTGGAGGCGAGGCCGGCCCTGACTCCGTGGGCCACTCCGCGAGCCCGCATCCACCACGGCGACGGAAACTCACTCTTAGTGCCTCGGAGGCGCTTTCAAGAACCTGCGCCTCCAGGCCCCTTAGGGGGTGAGTGGGGAGCTTCGGGGACCTGACGGCCTCCACGCTGTCACAGCCAGCGGAGGGCCCGTGATCTGGAGCGGGACAGAGCGGGGCGGGTGCTGCAGGAAGTTCCTGACAACGCACGGGGGCGGCTAAGGGCACCGAGCTGGCCCCTGCAGCGCCTCGGGCACTGAGCTGGCCCACACCCGCGCTCACTGCTTCTGCGCCAGACTCGGGTTCACCGACACCCACACAGGCAGATCCTCCAAAGGGAGGCATGGCCGGGGGCACGCCGGTCACCAGAGGCAGGCAGACGGCCGACAACAGCAGGGAGGGCTGCCCTGGGGCCAGGGGCCCGACCCTTCACCTTCCCCACCCCAGGAAGCGGGAGCCCACACCAAGGGAAACAAGCTCCAGAGACCCGGGGGCCTGGCCAGGGTTCACAGACAACAAAGTCACGGTCACAGGTGGCTCTGGGCTTGTCCCCCTCCCTAGCCCCAGGCATGCCCAGGGGGAGGCGGCTGGCATCGCAGAACACGGGGAAATCAATCTGCAGGTCCGAGGTGAGGTCCCCAGCGCGTCTGTAACCACTGAACAGAGCGCGGGATCTGGGTGCGTCGCGTCTGGGTTGCGACTTCCCCTAAACGGATAAACACCTCACATCCCCGTGTGAGCCTGAGACGCGAATCCCCATCTTTTTTCACAGCAGACACAAACCAACGCGACTTTTTATCACTGCAAAGCACTCGATGCAAGTTCATTAAAATGAAAGATTCGAGAGCCCCAAAACGTAGGGCGTGATGCATGGCCCGTTGGCGACGGGAGAGGCGGTGCCGCCGCGCCCCCTCCATCGGAGGAGGATGCCGCTCCCGCAGGGCCGCGTTACCTTCCTCTGTACGAACCGTTTTCATAAACCCGGACGGTCACGCAGCGGCCACGATCAGCTGCGGCAGGCCCCCTCCGGTCCCAGGGCGAGGTCTGGTTTCGGGTCTGTCTCTGCGCATCTGTATCAAACAACAACACTTAAAAAGGACGCGACCCGCCATTTCCAAATTAAAAAGAGTAGAGAACATCGTACGACTTACAGGATCGAACCCGCACTAGCCGGCAGGATGCGGGGCCTGCGCATCGAGCCCCGCTCCCCGGGGGGGGACCGGCTGGGGAGGGGCCTGGCAGGTGGGCCCCACAGCCCCCCGGCACCCCCTGTGCTCCAGGCCACCTCGTGACGCTGTAACCAACCTCGACCCTGAGCAGCAGCGGGGCCACAAACCCCAGACACAGCCATGTCATGCTTTCCAGCCGCTCTCTCGGCAACAGCATGAATGAGGGGGGAAACTGGTTGCCTAGGAAACCCTCTATCCTGGTAATTATTACTGTAACTGACTGCACACCCCACCTATATCAGAAATGAATAATAATTTATAACCGCTGACTGGCAGCCTTCCGTCGGCGCCTCTGCTCGCCAGTGCTACCTACTGGCGTGCAAAATGAGCTGCACGCCAACGCAGGGGCTGGCCAGGGGGCGACCCCCGGCACAGGCGGCGCTGCGAGGACCCTTCCCACCTTCCTCCCCCCGCTCCTGCTCAAGCAAATCAGATCAGCAGAGCAAAGACGGGAAGCGCCCCATGCTCGTGCGCGCGGTGGGGGCTGAGCACTCGGACGGGGCTGGTCATCTCCATGAAAAGCCACTCCAGGCAGCGACGTGAACTGGCCCCCCAAACCTGGACGACGCTGAGTCATGGCGCGCATCTCGGTGACCCCCACGCGCCACCCCCGAGCTACTGAAAGGTCTGGAAGTAGACACTGGGCAGAGCAGCTAGAAATAAAAGCCCGTCTGGTGGTTCAGATCAACCAGACGGCGTGAGAGCGGAGACGGTCCGTTTGTCCCCGGCTGTCCGGCCTGCAGCGCCGCGGTACAGCGCGTCTCCCTGAAGACGAGTCTGTCTGGAACCTCGCAGGTTCGCCGTGATGCACTGGATCCGACTTAAAAGACACAGCAGGCGCTGGCAGGATCCACAGACCATGGGGTTAATGCGGTGAGAAGGCAGCGATTTGCAATACAAAACGCCGCACGCCCAATGCGCACGTCGGATCTCTTAGTCCCAGCTCCTCCCCTTCCCTGAGTCCTTACTCGGCTAAAATGAACAACAAAAGCAGCTGCCCTGGCCGCGACTGGGACACGGAGACCTGGCGTTTTCCATTTCCAAAGCAAGAGGACGCCACAGGGGTGGCCGCACTGACTCCCGGCCCCGCGGGGCAAAACGGCTGTCCCCACGAAGAGGCTGGCCCCGCTCCACGGCCGCCAGGTGCTCAGGCCACACAGCTCCCCGCTTCCTCCTGGTCGGACGTGTCAACGCTGACAGCGCTCTTCCCAGTCGAGAGTAAGAAGAAAAAGGACAAGTAGCCGCAAAGGCTGCTGAAGCTATTCAACGTCACAAAGGTGGAGGGCCAGAGCGGAGGGACACGCAGCCTGTCCAGGGAGCAGTCCACGCGGCCCTCGGAGCCCTCAAGTCCTCCGGGGACCCTGGGGCTCCCAGGTCCCCCAACGAATGTCACAAAGGCCCCATCCAGCCCTAACTACCTGACTCCATTGTAATGAAAGTAATTTTCAAAAAACATTTTGGAAATTAATACATTTATATTCGCTTTCTTGCCTTTAATCAGTGCAGCACTAGATATCATTATTGACGACTTTCTCCTTCCTTGCTTTTCAGAAATCAACAAATTTCCAAAACATTCTCCTAATTCTTCAGAGATGTTTACGTAGCTAGAATACTGACACAGCCTTCAAGACTTAGTCCCTCCATAAAGGACCGCCAGGGACCAAATTTGGAATACGCGACAGGCACACACGTGACACATACAAGACTGAAGTGGAAAAATCCCAAACACAGAGCGTGGGGCCAGGCCCCGTGGACAGCCCGCCGAGGTCACAAGTGGCCCCGCATGTACACACTTTTACCTCCGCCAACCTCACTTTTCTGAAGAGGGTCTCCGAGCTGTTGCTTGCGTGCGCCTCAGCCCTAACGAGTGCTCCCCCAGGGACATCCCGTGCCCACAGAAAATTAAACTCACGCCTGCAGCCGCTGCGACCGCGGGTGGGCCCGGCCTGCCCGCGGCTTTGCGTCTTAGCAACCAAAGCTGGCTCTGAAGTCGTTCTGCGTCCGCTCCAATTTTCACCACACTGACCACTCACCGGGTCCCTGACGCCCTGCTCTTACCTTCAATTTAGCTCCCAAGACGCCAAATGTGCATTGGCCAAAAAACAAAAACAAAAAGGAAACCTTAGATCCCAAGAAGCCATTTCTAGTCTGCAAAACGTCCTAACGAACAGACTCAGGGTTCTCACAGCCTGAACAGAGCGTAAGGGCCCCAACGAGCCCCTGCTCCCATCAGCTGTGCCCAGCGAGAACGCCCGGACCTGTCCCCCCGGAAACCCTGCTGGTCCCCAGCCTCCCGACACGACATGTGGACATGACGCCGTTGCCGATTCTCGTACCTCAGAGGACATGTGACGCCAAGTTTGAGCCCTCGCCGCACGCGTCCTAAAGCACTTCCGGGGCTGTTCAGACCCAGACCCCTGAGTGGTCTTCCCAAGGTGAGTCACTTCAGTGACGTGTCGCCTCCACCTAGGGCTCGGCACAG
This sequence comes from Cynopterus sphinx, assembly GCA_030015415.1. Lineage (NCBI taxonomy): Eukaryota > Metazoa > Chordata > Mammalia > Chiroptera > Pteropodidae > Cynopterus > Cynopterus sphinx. The sequence goes on from CM057386.1 coordinate 1,057,189, forward strand.
CGCTTCACGCAGAGGTGACGAGAACACCGCAGGCGAGGTGCTGCCAGCCTTCCTGCTAGAAAGTCTGTGTAGATCAAGTGACAAATAGCTTCTGAGATCCAGAACCTTGTTTGCAAGAAAGTGACAGAAGCCATCGGTGGCTAAAAAAGGAAAAGAAAGAGCCAAACCCTTAGCGTCAGGTCACTGCCGTCCCGGCAGCGACGGGGAGGTTTCAGTCTGAAAGCTCAGGAATGGAGCCCAGCCCAGGCTCGGCCGGCCGTGAGACGGGGCCCCAAAGGGCCACAGCCACCGCGAAGCGACGGCTATCAAAGGACAGCGGCAACGGAGCACGCTCGCACCTGCCCGCATCCCGTGTGGCCCCGGAGTGCCGAGGCGCGGGCCTCACGCGGGGGGCTGTGAGGGGCTGCATGGCACGAAGTCGCCCGCCACAGCCCGGCGAGGCGCCAAACGTAAGGAGGCCCCGCCAAGGACGCGCGATGCTGATCTGGAAGGGGCGGACCGGGACAGCGCTGGCCGGCCGGCCACAGATGGACGGCTGGAGACCTGCACAGACACGTGGCACAGGGTTTGCAGACACTAGGACAGCTGGAATACAACACTGAGGCCCCCGAGCAAAAGGAAACGAACGAGGGCACCCTCTGGCCACCCCGGCCTTCTCAAGACAGTGTTTGAACCCCCGCACGAGAAGGATCTGAGCAAAGACTGGTTGCAGGAGAAGCCGCCCCCACCTCAGTGAAGGAATCGAGAGCAAGGTCTCGGTGTGGCGTGAAAGACAGACGCCTCGCCGCTGGGACACCAGCCCCAGACACGGGACCCAGGCTAAACAGAGAAGAAGGGTGGGCAAACCCAAAGCGAGGGCCCCCACAGCACTCCCTGCCGACAGCCTTTAAAACTAGCGAGGCCACAAAGAACAAGAGACAGAGGTTGTCACAGCGACAGAGGTGGGAACGGAGTGGGTGGCCGTGGCGATGCTGTGTCTCTCTTTACACAGCTGTGACGCTTAGAACCATACTGTTCCCCATTTCCCCCAAAATTAACCATGAACACCAAACCAGGATATGGAGCAAACCCCAAATGGGACACAGACAGTAAGGCGTGAACCTCAGTGCTACGAACAAGCACCGACCACGATGAAGGGGACAGGGGACGGAGGGGACAGGGGACAAAGAGATCCGACACTGCCCCCTTGGCGGACAGCTGCCTCTCGTGCACAGGGCGAAGGCAAAGCTCTGAGTGTGAACAGTCTCGTGAATGAACGTGTTTCTCGGGGGTCAGGATTCACATGTTGCACTTTTACGTGTATGCTACGTTTTGTTAAAAAATTAAGTAAATACACTGTGGATGACAAAAGGCCAGGTTTCACTGCTGCTGAAAAGTCACGAGTAAAGAAAAACTGAAGTAAACGCTGCAGCGTTAGGTTAGGATCGGAGTGTCGGTGTGAACGCGTCTTTCAGTCACGTGCACAGCAGGCCAGGGCGTGAGCGCGGACACGCGCGCGGGCCAGGACACTCATTTCCTGGCCCCGTCCTCTGAAAGGACCCAGAAGCGACGACGTCTCGATGGCAACGCACGCGCCCACGGGAGAAGATGCTGGAGTGTAAGCACCATTCTCCGACGAAAGCGACAAAGGCTTCTTGGAGAAGTGGAAGATTGCAAGGCCGGGGCGGGAAGAGACCAGCCGGTGGCATTCTGCGGCGACGGCGAGAAAGTGCCCGGAAAAGGCCGACAGAACTCAGGGGCCAGCTTCAAGCGGGTCCCCGCTGTCAGAGGCAGAACGACCCAGCTGACGACATGAGGATACGCCATTGTGACCCACAGGACAAAATGAACACCCAGCACGTTCTGATGTAAACCACCGGATGATTGGCACAGCGTTCCGTCACGAAAGCACGCGAAGACAGAAATGGAGGGGAACGAGGCGGAGCAGAGGAGCCCCGTTCGGCAAACACCGCAGCACCAACTGTTGCCGACAAGACCCCCATCAGGGCAAACCCCGTGGGCTCAGATTTGAGGAGGAAAACAGTCTCTGCCCGATCTCAAAGCCCCTCTTCCGAGACACTTACGAGCCTGCTAACGAGTCGGCTGGCAGGCGGCCCCGGGCCAGGGGTCAGGGGAGCACGGGGAAACGTGGCCCTCTTAAGGGACACGCCAGGATGCAACTCTGCCATGAACCTGTCGACGACACGTTCCTGTGCTATTCTTGCCGAAAAAGCGACACCTCATTCTAACCACGTGAGCACCTCCGACACACCGGAGCTGAGCAGCACCTCGCGGAACACCTGCCCGGGACTCTTGAAAAATGACCAAGTCACGAAAGACAAGGAAAAATGGAGGAACTGTCAGGCCAGACGGGATCCAGACAGCGCTGGGTAGCAGGGAAGGACACCTGGCGAGAAGGCTGGCGAATTCACGTGACACGTGCACCGGGGTCAGCGGTACCGCCCAAATGTCGGCCCGGCTTCAAGAAACGTGTCACGGTCACACGGGACGCCTCGACGTTAGGGCAGTGGGAGGGGGCAGGTGTCTGGGAACTCTGCACGCGGCGCGGTTCCTGTGGGGCTAAAATTAGTTCAGAAAAAGGCTTCGTTCCATCTGCCGTTCTGCTCTGCAGAGGTTCAGAAGAGAACACTGAAGAGCAGCTTCATCGTGCGCCACTGAAATCTGAATTTAACGTGGAGACTGAGCTGAGGTGTGAAGCTGCAGAGTGCACCTGTCACTAGACGGTGGCTGCGCACCGGGGCTGCGCCGTCACCCGGCAGAACACAGGAGCGTCGCCGTCACACGCCTTTTCCTTGCTCCCGCCACCGCCTCGTCTTACGAGGGAGCATCTATTTGCAAGAAGTGACAGATGACAGGTGCGACAGCAGGCTCAAAATGACACTCGTGAACATGGAGAGTTACCTGCCGGTGTTCTTGAAACCGCAGCCGTGTGAGCGCCACGCAGTCCGCGGCGCGCGCGTGCGGGGGGCGCCAGCACGGGAAGGCGCGCCTCGTGCGCACGGGCCTCTCCTCGGTTTGGTTTGGTTTTTTGCGGGGAATGGAGGAGGGGGCGCTGAGAGACAAACAGTTTTTAACTAAAAATGTATGCACAGTCGATCAAAACTTACCAAAGAACAAATCTCCCACATTTTTGGGCGATCTTTCAAAATCAATCCTCTGTTCTGAATTACCCGTTAATTTGTGGGGATTCAGGCCCGTTCCCTGATTATTAAAATACATATTCATAATACTTTTACAGTTGTGCTGTTCTAGTTACAAATAGCTCCTACTTTTCTAGGACATAATTTCACTTTGTTTAAGCAAGAATTCATTAAAGAAGCTATAAATAACCTTTAAATATTTAGCCATGAATAGAGGGTGGACTGGCATTGATGGCTTATTTTAGTACTAATGCAGAACGCTTTTTAAAAGCTACATTTTAGCATGCATCAAGCTAATGATTAACACTTGCAGTGTAATTTTCCATGTTAGAATAAATTTCTGTATTTGAGGGAGTCTTGCTATAAGTAAATATGTTATTTCAATTATTTACTACTAGGAAAGTAGCCTTAGAGGATGAAAATGTTGAGACGATTATAACATAAAATTTCTTACTTTAAAAATCTTTTTTTTTCTTTTTTAGCATCTAGACCACCTTTCCTCTCCACCAAAACATGATACCAGTTAAAATTGCACGCACTGGAATCATAAGAATTCAAGGATCCACTGTGTGGTGCATGGAGCATAAACATGGATCAGAGACATCTCTGCACTACTAAATCAGAAAGTTCACGACATTTTTAGAGACCAAGTTTCATAAAATTTTTACTTGAAAAAAAAAATGTTTTACAAAATAACCATCCTTCCAATCAAAGAAACGTTCCCATCTAGTACATGTAGCTTTCTGCCTTAGAGATTACAGAATGGCGGTCAAGGGGGAGAGTTTTTTTAAATAGCCACCTAGCTGCAAAACCTACAAGAAGTAGATTTTTTTTAAAGTGCCTTTAAAATGCTAAAGCAAGTAATATAACTGTTGAATCTATTTGAAATTTTAAAAGTTTCTTAAAATGGTCCATATGGTATGCACAACATCACAGCTGGTACAAAACTGCCTGTATTTAGTCTGAAACACAAAAACAATGCATATGAACAGTATTCTTTGAAAAATAATTCGAAAAGCCGCCACTGCATCATAAGGCAAACTGAGACATGAGTACTGACAGTATTCAGAGAATTAACAAAACAAGATGACGATTAAAGTATTCAAACGTTTCCTTTCCTTTTTCTTGTGATGCCACTGGTAAGAGAGAACTTCCTGCCCAATTAAGTCAGGATGCCTTACTTCAAACTGCACGTAACTTTTGTTGTTCTGTGTATTCTAAACAAATGCAGCTAGGTTTGAGGGCATAAACTCCCATCTCCTAGGCAGAGCTAGTTTTTCTGCTGCAATCTGGCAGCTTTGAACTTTGAAACCCTCTTTGCAGCGTCCTCCGATACTCCTGACACTCCTGACAAGACCTCTTTTCGTTCCGGGATGGTGGAGAGCACAGGGTGAGCCACGGCAGGGTGAGATGGGAAGGAGGGCGACAAAAGTTCTTTTTCTATTACAGTTCCAGAGAAAGCCTAGAACACAAAAGTCAGATTATGGTAATGAAATGCAAATCAGATGCCCACAAAAATCTTTATCCTGTATTTGTCAATTACACATTTGTTTTCATTAAAAGTAAATTCGTAAGATTTTTGGATAAAAAGACAAACTATACCATCAAAATACAAACTGTTCAGAGAAATCAAAGACCACTAAAATATATTTTAATTACACCACCAAATATGTCGGTTTTTATAGCATACATACAAGAAAACAAAATGGAAAGTACATGTTTCATGCGGAATTAAAACAAAAACAGGTAAATCAAAGGTCCTCAACTTTCATACATTTATGTCCAGCCGATGCTGTAAAAAATAAAGTAACAAAATACAAATTGCTCCTAGGGCGTCAAACACCAGCCAGGAAATGAGCTCCTGAGGCAGCCAGGCTGCCTGCCAGCCTACAGCTGAGTTCCAGCAGTAGTGACATCTCAGGTGGTGTCCACTTCCGCAATTATTTGACTATTTCATTGCATCCTGGCTGAATTTTATTTAAGACTTGAGTGGAAATGAAAAATTAAAGTGCTGATACTCGTGCAAATAAATGGTCTCAAAATTTAATACAATTAATTCAAGGGTAGAAATCAAAGGTTCCACAAAAATGATTCTTTAATTTCAAGTGGATGTTTGCTAGACTTATTTGGTCAACTGCATGTTCCATTGGGACAAAAGTAATATATACAAGATATAGGAAATACAACCAAAGATATACCTTTCCATAGCTTTTCACGTAAAGATCTATAAAAACCAAAAAACTGTTATGATCTTTTTAAAGATTTTAAAAAATATTTCTAATATTTGGAGCCTCCCCCTTTCATTTTATAACTAAAACATGACATGTAAACTTTCACTTGTATTTTGCTTACCTGTGTATACTGAGAGTATGAAATTAATCAAGAGACTGTATCACTTGAATAGTTTCTATAAATTATTAATTGTCAAAAAAGTACAAGTCTAGAATCAGGTCCTATAACCTTTAAGAATAAATATGTGTGTAAAAAACAGCTACAAGATAAACAATGCCATTACCCAGTTGTTTAACCTTGATAAATAAAATATATCAAATAAAATCATCTAAAGACAATTAAATTAATGGTTAATAGACCATACCTGAGAGGTACAGCAGCTGCACTTTTTTAAAAAGGAGCAGAAGGCTTCTTTTAAATAAACACCTTTACAACTCCAAAAATAACTACGTGAAACAGGGAAAGTGAATGACAGGCCCCTCTGAAATGAGCTACTACCCCTTTTACCACATAAATATTTGTCCAAGACACTACAGGAAGGGTAGAGGTAAAGACACACACACACACACACACACCTCAGGTGTCCCTGTTATGGGTGGCAGTTTCTTTTGATGATTTTCCTGCTGTTCCTCTTCCAAAATGCTCTCACTGGTGTCACTACAAGTGGCCTCATCACAGCTAATGCTCCTCGAAAGCCCGCGTCTATCATCGAAGTCAGCGGCACTGCTCTCACTGGTGTCACTGCAGACACTGTCCTCTCTGCTTCGAGACTTCAGGATCGACTTCCGAGGGACGTACTCCCCGTTCACAACATCGACAAAGACTCTGTGACACCCGCAAAGCACACACCCACATTAGGGAGCTCTTAAACAAACGGGACATTTATAATAATTTTTAAAATCTCTTCTGGAAATTAATCCGAAATGTTTTATCGGAACTTTCTCATTCAAAATAATTATGTAGCCTCACATGCTACGTTTTATGTTATTTTTTAAAACACGATTTTTTGGCCTAATAAAATGGAGCACTTTATTCATAAACATGTTCTGGGTGAGAACTGCTTCAGCAGCTTGATTTGTCCAAACTCTCCCTACAGCTCAGACCTACTTGGAAGACAGCGAACTTCACTACGTCGCAAACACAGGTCATGAGAACAGCGGCATCTTCAAGTGATGCTTCCTCAGCGAGCAGCACAGCCAGCCAAAGCGCAGGCTGCGTAACTTCCACTCCGTGAACAGGTGCCCACCGCCCAGCCTGTCACAGCTGGGGTGGGACGGTGCCGCCCCCGGCCACCAGAAACACAAACCTCCATTTCTGACATTTTTTGACTAGGTCGATGGGGAATGTTTTCAAAGCCCTGGCGGACGAGGCCAGCCGGGAGCAAGCACGCACACGGTGTACACCTGCTCTGGACGGGAAGCCTTGGGAAGCTGTAAACGCCACAGGCCACCAGCGGGCCAGTCACCGCTGAGGACAGCCTCTGTGTGGGGCGCTTCTCCTGCACGGGTTCGGGATTGGGTTCAGGGCAGGCAGGGCGGGGCCGGGCAGGCTCCCCGGGGTGGCCCACCTGTAAACGTCAGCAGGCGTCCGGATCGTGGGCAGCTCCTGGGCCCAGTGTCCCCCGCCGCTGCTGCTCTTCCGTTTCCGTTTGGCTTCTTCTTTCTTTTCACTGAATTTTAACGTGGTATTTTTTCCAGTATTTATTCGGACCTAAAATTTTCACAGCAAAAAATTTAGAATCCTTTTGAGACATTAAATCAAGACCAAAAGTAAAAACCAATAAACTCCGTCATTAAAGAAGTAACAGTAAGAGAGGCAGTTTAAACTTCCCGACACCGAAGTGGCATGCAGCATCAGACAGGGTTAAAAGTCCTCCGCAGACTTTTACAGCATTAAATTACACCTTTAAGGACCAATTCTAGGCTTCAGTGACTCTATTAGCATAGAGAAGGCAAAACAGAGTGACCCTGAAACATCGCAGGTTCAAACTGCGCAGGTTCTCTTCCGTGAGGACTTTTTCCAGTCACTATGCTAGAAAACTTTCTGGAGAGCTCCTGACCGTGAAGCCACCGCCGAGTACTCGAGGCTACCAGACAGCAGTCGCACTGCTTCCTCGCTGTCAGCGTGTGAATCGTTTTCCCTGCAGCCATCCACGTGACAGTAAACACGACGTTTCTTCACATACCTTTTCATTCCTGGCGTCTAGCGTCAGTACTGCACACAACATCTACAGTGCAGGACAGTCCTGACGCAGGCACTGACGGCCGGGTCACCTGGGAGGCAGACGGCGGAAACCCGCAACGCGGGCAACCACGCACGACACCGTCGACGTGCCTTCTCCTCCTTAGTTAGGGCTGTCTCAACGGCACTTTTGCTCTGGCTGACTCAGTTGTGAGAATGCAGCACGTAATACTCAGAGCGTACAGAAGAGGTGTCAGTCAGCGGCTTAGGGGATCGGAAAGGCCTCTGGTCAACACGGGGCTGCCTGTCAGCGGTCACGCTCTGGGAGGGTCAAAGTTACACGCGGATTTCCCACTGTGCTGTCTGAGCGTCGACTACACGTCCAAACTAAACGCTGCATTTGTTATGAGCTTTTACAGCGCCCCATTACTTTGATATAAATTTTTGGCTTAAATCATGCATCTCAAAACAAAGAGCACAGTTAACCAAGAGAAATATTCTGTAAAAACATAAAACTTAGACATAAAAGCGGTATTAGGTAATGCTTACCTATTTAGAATTTTAAAGACCTCTAATTTTTAGAAATCAAACTAAAAAAATAAAAACCAGTCCTGTTCAGGATTAATATATTATTCTATGTCCCTACTCGGTATTTATACCACACTTTCCACATTAATGACTGCTCTTCCCCATAATATTCCTGTGGATATTATTTAGTCTTCTGTTTTATCTAATTGAAAATAAGAAAAAAAATTAAGCCTGAACACAAAGAATCACAAAACAAACTTTTTTTTCTAGCTAAATCAATTTTTTCAAAAGAATTCATGAGATGCTCTCTTTAGTCTGAAGTATTAGACTATCAAAAAAAATTATTTCACTTCATATTACAGCAAGGATAACTTATGGGACAAGAGAAATATCGAATACGTTTTAAACACGTTTCATTAAACAATCATCACAGGCGCTTAGGGCTGATTCCAGCGATGCCTGCAGGGGCGCCTGGTGGTGAGGAGCACAGAACCGAGACAGAGGAGTCCTCGTTTAATAGTAACCAGCTCCACAGTCTCCCGGGCCTCAAGTTTCCTTGAGAAAGAGAATTAGACGACGCCTGGTGGCTCATGGAACAGCACTGTGGAGCCGAGCGAGGAAGGGGAATGGGTTTAAGGAAGCCTACAACCTTCCTTCAACCAGAGGCAACCCGCTTCCATCAATTTTAAATACTGAAATCCTACAATATGCACAGCAGGGAACAAAGTCTTTTGATATTAAAGCAAGGCTTCAAACCCTGCACTAGAAGATGTCTACAGCAATGCCAGCTCTGAAATGCCAAAATTCTAAAGTCATGATTACCCACAGATGTTTACATTTACTTTGTCAGAAAAGGAGCTAATTTTACTTCCTCCTAAAATTTTCCTTTTTGCTCGTGATGCTCCTATTCACTTTATGCCCACACAAAGAACAACAACCTGGTATGATTAAAAAATTAACTAATGCAGTCACTTTTAAACATCCTAAATACACCAAAATGCCCGCAATATTAATTAACTCTAGAATTCTTAAGAATACTCTCTGAATCTGATCGCTTTCCAGACCCCAACAATTCAAATCTATTGTAGCCTCAACAAACGAAGGCCCAATAACAGCTAACTATCAAGACTTCCATTTTTCCTGTTTCTTTGTAGACAAGTTGGTCAGAACAAGGGGCAAAAGATGTTTTTCCTGTTTGGTGCTATTAACGATATTAACTACAGTTAATATTGTTCTTTTAAAGAGAATATCATAGATGTTTAGTGTTCAAATTATATGCAAAATTAGTAAAGTTAAAAGGATACAAACCCTCTTAGGTTCAACAGTATGAGAAAAATATATTGTTGGTACAGAATTATCTCCAGCCTCCACAGCATCACGGACATTTTCATTTCCATCATCACCATCGCCACCGTCATCATCATCTTCTTCATCACTATGATAAGAGTTTGAGCCATTCATTGAACAGGTCAGTTGACCATGCATTTGACCACTGAGCAGTCCAGAATCCGTAACGGCCACATGGCAACTGCTGAGAGTAACAGAGTCTATCACTTGAGGTGCCACATTCACACTTATGTTCTGATCTTCCCTCTCCTCTTCAGAAGACGTTGTGTCTTCCCCATTTGCAATCACAGTATCAGGATTACTGGTAAAAAAAACAAAAAAGATAAGAAAAGAAAATTAAGGTTGAACACATTAGAATTTTACATATTCTAATTTTGTTCATTTCAATAGATAAAAATTAAGATTTTGAATAGGATGTTTCTTTAACTAGAATTCTAGATTAATAAAAATGTTCTAAAATAAGCAGAAAAACATTAGTTCCTATGTTAATTCTGTATATTACAGTTATTCAAACACAAGTAGAACATAGACTTTTTTTATCTTTAAAAGGATACTGACCATAGAAAATATAAGTACAATATAAATAATACTGTCAGAAATGTGTAAGAAATGCATGAAGAATATGTAACTCTACTTAAAGATCAGACATTAAAGCCACAGAACATTAGCGCATCCCCATTTTCTATTTCTATGCTCCGAACGTTTTATAAGCATGGATTACTATAATTTTAACAAAATAAAAGATTTATATACATACACAAATATAATTATATTTATATGCATACACACATGCACATTTTTCATGCTCCATTTTACAAAGGACTGGTGGACCTTTTAAAAATAACAAAACCCAAAATGCAATATCATGCAAAAAAAGAGAATCATGAGCAAGAAAAATCACGAGATTCAAAACTAATTTTAAAAAATGAAATTGTATCACAAAAAGACCTAAAAATTTATAGGTGAAATGGTAGAAAAAATATATCCTTTGTACTCCATGTCCTATTTTCACAGAAACTAATTACTGCATATGGTACATCATTTAAGCAAAATAACGTAGGAACCTCTGTAATAACAGATTTCACTGAGCGCTCTGACAATTCTAAGTGAGTGCTAATGTGTATTTCAAACAGCAATTTAGTAAAGTTTTCCATATATATAACTACCTGACCAGATTACAAACTGCCTGCTCAATAAATAGAAAAGTTTGCAAAGGAAAGCAAGAATAAACATTTTACAGTGACAAACTTAAATCAAAGCAATGACAAACTCAAAGCAAAATTTTCTTTTTAACAAGTTATTCAAACACACATCATTACCCTGACTGTAATATAAAAACACCTCATTTAAAATGTAATATATAAAACATCCATAATTATTATTGTAAGTCAACTACTGATTTTTCTTAGTATTTCACTGTAAAAAGTATGGCTTAAATCTTATAATTAAAATAATAGGGGTATTGATTTTAAGCATTTCCATACACACCACATGTGGGTTATGTGTGTGAACACAGTCCGAAAAGAAAATATTCTAGAGAAGTAACATTTATTTTAGGGTGGCAGGATTATTGACATTTTAACATAGTACGCTTTTCTGCATATTTTCCAATGAGCACACATTATTAATGAATGGGGAGAAAGATGAGCAAGGAAACGTATATGGAAACAGATCCCCTTGGAAGGGTCATCTGTCATCAGGTACCTATTGAGTTCGCCCAGCAATTCTTCTTGTCTTTCCAGTTCTTCAAGTCGAGCCCACAGGTCCTTATCAGCAAGCAAATCCTCGGACTTGACATCATTTGCAAAATCTGCTTCAAAAACATCTGAAGTTTTGGGTCTGGAGTGAGGTTTATGAGCAATTCGGTGTTTTGCTGTTTTTTAAAAAAGGAAAAACATGGCTGTTAATAGCCGACTTCACAAAGACACACACCTAGACTTAGTGAGACTGTCTTACGTGGCGAGGGGATGCTGAGACACCGGGAGCACGGTTCTTAAGCCACACATGAGAACTCCAAAGACATAGGTCTCTTAGAACCCCGCACTGGCGTCCCTGGAGAGTGATCACAAGTGTGGACTCACAGGGCCTCCCTGGACCTGCTGACTCCAAGGTCCCAGAGACTTCCCGAGCACACTAAAGACTGGGAAGAGCTGCTCGAGAGCTTCAAAACTGCACAAGCAGAAACCAGCATGACACACCCTGGTCATAAAGCAAAATTCAACCCAAGGACCATCCACCTTCCATGCTCACCCAGGAGAACTCAACTACTACCACGGCGCATCAGAGCCTGGTCACAGGTACTTTTGACTCCGAGGCACTGCCAAGTATGCATACCCAAGGAGGAGTCTACAAGAGGGTGACTCCTGGAAAGTTCTACTGCAGTTACATATGAACATTTCTACTTTTCAAATTGCTTTACCTTATTTGCAATCCTCTGCGAGGGCCAGAGATAAAGAAAATCTGAACTCAAACCTATCTGTCTTTCATTTGGGGAAAAAAAAAAAGCTTAATGCTTTGCGGAAGGCAATGAATGGGAAGAAGTCTAGGATGCTATGAGACACAGTACTAGCAGATGGCCTCCATCATATATGCAAACTGACAGCACTGTTTTCTAAATGAGAAAATATCAAAATTATGTTTCTTAGCTCTGTAACTAGTACTGATAAGATAGTATTAACAAGTTTTATGTTTCAGACCTGTAAAACACGCAAATCGTTCATTGGTCACCACAAACGAAAATCATAAAGTGTCCTTCTGCTCCTTCACTTTAACATATGTCTCCTTTATTTCACCTTCTAAAGCCACTTGTTGCCACATCAGTAAAATGGCACGGCTAGAATGTGACTTCTAAAATTATCTCTATTTCAACCAATAAATTAACTCTCTTCAGAGTTAATAACTAAAATTTGAACTTTATCTAAATAAAGGTTAAAAGTAACAGTTTTCTACAGTAGCAAAGTATAAACCATTTCTGTAACACTTTAAAATTTTTCACTACTGCAGCACTTCACAACCAACAGGGGAGCATGACTTTTACGGAAGTAAACCCAAACACATGCCCATCCTTGGCGAGAAGCTACGAGATGGACCTGAAAACAACCTGTGTATGGAACGCCTCTGCAGGCAACATAAAACGAATGGCTAAAATATGCTCAGGTTAAATTCTTTCTTTCTTCCAAAAACAGCATCTAGAGCTACAGTTCTAAAAGAAGAAAAACTAGCAAAAGATACATTATGACTTGGCCAAGGTCCAAGACCAAACAAACCAGGAACACAGAGTGTGCATTTTCTGAGCTTTTGCTGTTTGGATCATTAAGCAGCTCTGAAGAAAGCCATGTAACTCACCACTTCAATCAATCAGCCAGGAATCAAGTTCTTCATCAA